>OY992879.1:90740236-91425236 GCA_963921405.1 Cepaea hortensis | reverse complement strand
GCCCTCCAGGTGTTTTATCTTTTTTTTTGTCTTCCCTTTGCTCTTTTCCAATCAAGTTTCTCAGCTGTCACTAAGTTTCAAAATGTGTTTCTCCTCGTAATTTGCGCAAGAAAATCTTAACTGTCCACGCCTAATTCATTCAGGGTGTTTATAAAGTTCCACTACACTTTGTATGTAGACTAAATTGAAAGAATGAAGTACATAATGTCATAAAGAAATTTGCTCCACAATCGATCGTGAAGCAATATGCAGCGAGTGGCTGTCGTCTGCTAGAGTAATTCTTTGCACTCCAAACAAAATGTTTTTGATGACATCATGTACTTCATTTTTCACATTGTTCTACATACAAAGTGTTGTGAAACTTTACAGACACCCTGTATAATCAGTTTGCGGTTTTCATTTGTTTCTTGCAGAACATTCTCTTTCATTCTTCTGTTCGTCTATGGTATTCATTGCATTTTCCACAGGAACCATATTCCATTAGCCATTAGATGCTTTTTCACTTGTTTGTTTATTGTTCAATGTTCACATTCATTTAACATATTCATACTGGAAAGCACGGAGTCGGAAATTGTAACAGCAATGGACTCCTCCTTCTTCAGACATGTGCCGAACACGATCTCCTGATTACCAACACAATTTTTCGTCTCCCCATGAGAAATAGGACATCGTGGATGCACCCTCGATCGAAACACTGGCACCTCATTGACTATGTCATCGTCAGGAGGAGTGACAGACAAGACGTTCGGGTGACAAAATCCATGTGTGGTGCCGAATGTTGGACAGACCATCGTCTCATTATCTCGAAAATAAACATTCACATCAGGCCACCACGGCGTCCTCAAGGGGTGAAAATGCAAAACAAACTAAATGTCACCCGCCTAAACAGCAAGTAAATGCAGCTGTTGTTTGAAAATATGCTGGAAGACCGCATCAAGCCCAATGCTGCAGCTAAACAGGATACCAGAAACAGAGTGTAGAGCCCTAAAGGACATAATTTACAACACTGCTATGGAAATCCTGTTTCCAACCCCCCGAAAGCATAACGACTGGTTTGATGAAAATTCCGAACACATCAACCAATTGCTGGCCGAGAAACATCTTCTCCTGGGACGCAGAGGTGTTTCCAAGGCACCAGGGCAGGGCTATATACTGGCCAAGACCTATTGACGCGTCCTCGTCGAGCGTCCTGGGCAACAGGTCCCTTCGGGGTCCTGGCTAAAGTCAATAGGATCGCCAATTCCTCCGAAGTTGGAGAGTGTCTGCCTGTACGGCGAGGAACCACCAGTCTGCACACCAATAAGCCAGACATGGGACAACGGATACTCACGCAAAACTCAGGTCCTGTATGACATCACACTGATGTTGGACAACAGGATGCCTTCATCCGACATACAGGACTTCGCGTTGGAGCTCAACCCAACGAACACAAGCAAGCAAGCAAGTATCTTCTCCTCAAGGCACATTTGAATGACCCGAAGTCAACATAAAAAAAAGACAAGAACATTCAGAGAGTAGTGCAGCAGAAACTTCGGAGCACGCGGGACTCCTGGCTGAGCAGCAAAGCTGATGAAATTCAAGGCTTTGCTGACAGACATGATATGAAAAACGTCTACGACTCACTGAAAGCGGTCTATGGTCCTACATCACCAGGCACAGCTCCCCTCCTCAGTGCAGATGGGGGAACATCTGATACAACACAGATAAGAAAAACATCCTTCAGCGCTGGGCAGAACATTTCAGCAACATGTTAAATGCAACTTCCTTCTTCGATGATGAAACCATCAACTGCCTTCCTCAAGTTCCCATCAATGAGACACTTGATGACCTGCCAACCATAGTGGAAGTAAACAAAGCCATCCAGCAACTCTCCAGCGGCAAGGCACCTGGTCCTGACTCCATCCCGGCAGAGATATACAAGGCAGGTGGGCCGGTCCTGATAGAGCAGCTTCACCAAGTCTTTACAAACATATGGGTGAACGAGACCATGCCACAAGATTTCAAAGACGCGTCAATAGTCCACCTTTACAAACGTAAAGGAAACCGCCAATCCTGTGACAACCACCGAGGCATCTCCTTGCTTTCAATTGCAGAGAAGATACTCGCCAGAATTCTTCTCAATCGCCTCACGGCCCATCTCGATCAAGGTCTTCTTCCCGAGAGCCAGTGTGGCTTCAGAAAAGAACGTAGAACTGTTAACATGATTTTCGCTGCAAGGCAGCTACAAGAGAAATGTCAGGAACAGAACTGCGAAATGTTCTCCACTTTCATTGACCTTACCAAGGCCAATTTATCAATTTGGAGAAGACTGTAGTTATGTACCAGCCAGCTCCAGGGAATAATCACACCGTGCCGAATATCAAAGTGAATGGTCACAGTCTAAGTGTTGTGGACAAATTCACCTATCTTGGCAGCACTGTGTCACAAGCTGCCACAATTGATGATGAAGTGAATTCATGAATCTCCAAGGCCAGCGCGGCCTTTGGCAGACTGTACAAGAATGTATGGGACAGAAAAGGAATAAGCCTGCAAACAAAGCTGAAAGTCTTCAAAGCAGTTGTATTATCCACACTGCTATATGCTTGTGAAACCTGGACTGTTTATCAGCGACAAGCTAGGACATTAAACCACTTCCACATAGTCTGCCTTAGGAAGCTACTGAAGATTAAATGGCAAGACAAGATTCCAGACACTGGAGTCCTAGAAAGAGCGTCCATGCCCAGTATCCACACTCTACTAATGAAGAATCAGATTCGCTGGGCTGGTCACTTGACTCGCGTGCCAGATCACAGGCTCCCTAAACGAATTTTTTACGGCGAGTTGCGTTGTGGTAAACGCTCCCAAGGCGGCCAGAGGAAATGCTTTAAAGACACTGAAAATCTCACTGAATGCTTTTGGAATTCATCGTGACACCTGGGAGACTGCAGTCAGAGACCGAAATTCGTGGCGTGCATCATTACGCAAGGGCGCAGTCACTTGTGAGGCAACCAGGACTGCAAGAGCTGTGAAGAAAAGACAGAACAGAAAAACCACTGCAGAAAATCCTCCTCCAGAAATGTCAAGCATTCTTTGTCCACATTGTCAAAGAACATTTCGAGCCATAATAGGCCTCATCGGCCATCTTAGAACCCACGGCTTCATACTTTCAGCCCCACTGGATGAAATGAATGGTCATCATCATTCTTGATGGACAAACAACAACAACAACAACAACAACAACAACAACAACAACAACAACAACAGATGCTTTTTCACTTGTTTGTTTATTGTTCAATGTTCACATTCATTTAACAGTGCATAGCACTTCAACGCTCTTTTTCAAAACATAAAGCACTCAGTGTATTCTTTCATTTCAACCTAGATTCGGGACAAAATATGGTGAATGCGACGAACGGATTTGGGCTTCTATTTGTGTGGGTGTGTGTGCTTTTGTATATTTTCCTACAAAATTACTATATCATTACAGAGTGGCCTTGAACTATCTTCCTGTTCAAGTAACTGGGTCTTTATTTAATAGGGAAACTCCCCTAAATTTACCAGGAAGTATAAAACTATTGACAGTTCTGTTAAAATTATAGTCTTTCGGTACAGATAGACAGACTCAAGGTGAAGGTAATTCCCGTGTTAGATACTATTGTCAGGAGATTAACTCCTACTGTTCAAGGTTGTTGGCCCTATAACGTTCATAGTAATTCCTCTGCAGAGGCGTAGCCAGGTTTACAAAAGTTAGGGGGTGCGAGCATATAAATGTTTGAGTTCGAAAACTCGAGATGAACACCTAGGATGACTTTTATTGCACAAATGAACCAGACTTCTTCTTCTTCTTCTTCTTATAACCCATGCCTTGTGGCGTTGGTGATACTATTTGATACAACTGGGCGGTCACTCTGTGTGGCCTGAGAAACGCCCAAGCTTTTTTGCCGACTCCGTCCCGCTTTGTTTCGCAAATCCCAGAGTGCTATTGTCATAATGAATATTTCAACCTCTCCACCACCTGGGCTGTCATTTTCAATGCATACATAGTTCAAACATCTCATGAGTGAGCTCTGGTCATTTCCAGAACTGGGTGAAAGGAAGTAAATCTGCGATCCGGACTGAGAGTGGTTTCTTTGTACCGCTCCATACTTCCTCTAGAAGATCTTCTTTCCTCTTGGTTGCTCATCTTTAAATGTGTTCATGGTGCGATGGATTCTACAGCTAAAGTGTTTCTACATTATGGGGAAACCAACCTCAGACCCAACCTTTTCTAGTCGCCTTGTATGAGCCGTTCCCTGAGCATTTAAATTGCGGAAGATACCACGAAACAAAACAAATAACACGATAACCCTGGTATGGCGATATATCGACCCTCTGTCCAAACGGGGTGGGTGGGAGGGGGGAAAGGAGGGGGTGGAGGTCTCCATTTGGCGATATATTATCTTTCGGCACTAAATAAGTTAAGGGTACCGGTAACACACGGGCTTAGTCGCCTTTCATGACATGCATAGTAGTCGGTCACGTGGTATGGCCGAGACAAGAACACAGAGCTGATCCACGACTCTGGTGATCGTGTGAGATGGAGAAACATGACCGCCCACGCTTATCGGCATGGCACATGATGATGATAGTAGGTCACAGTTTTACTATTGTTTGTTTGATTGCTTTGAACTCAAGCGAAGTCCATACATGTTCTATTACTTCTAGTGCTCGGGACTGATGTTTGTGTGTGGCTTAGTTGCCTCTATTATACCAGTGTCCATGGCCACCAGGAGAACCCATTCAGACTTCTGGGGCACTTGTAACTGACGTCCCCAAGTCAAGGACGGGAAGTCAACATTTTAGTATAACTGACTGGTGTATAGATTGAACCCGCTATCTCGGCACTAACACATAGCATGTTTAACGTTTTTAGCTAACACAAAGGCGAGCAAATTTGTGTTAGCTCTCTGTCCGTTCTTAACTAATGAAGTGCCACGGGATGACTAATCGTCTTAATCGACTTCTCGTGTCTGCCATGGGCTTATATACAGTTGTATTCCCTACGCAACCCCCTTTAATTTGATATACAATACAACATGTCTGCTATCATTATCATATTAACAACTTTTAACTCATAACCGTGAACCACCTCTACATTCCATTTTCCGCCATCCATTTTTGTTTGGTCCAAACTTACTTTTGCACCGAATCAGTTAATCCTTCATGTGTGTCATTGGAGCCAGCAATGTGGATTGCCTGTCCATATTATCACCCATTAGGGGGCCATTAGGCGAATCCACTCCTATATCCGAGACACTTGTAATTTACGTCCACAAGTTCAGAACGAGAGGTCAACATTTTAGTCCAACTGACCGGTTCCTTATCCTGACCATTACATGACCTGGGCAGAAAATCCTGCATGTCTATATAACATAATCATTGTTATCATAGCCATCCTTCTTTAGTCCTCTTTCGAAAGGATTGCATTACGCAAAGTTAAGCACCTCAAAGGTCAGTGTGTCCGACTACAGCGTTAATGTGTTTAAGGTTTGTTTTCTCTATGCAGATTCCATCCAAGGTAGCCTATCCGTATGTACTCGTAAGTTATCTTTCCTAACAATTTTGTCAGAGAAATGTGGCCTTATGATCTGCTCTTTGCGATTTCCAACTGTGGGATTTTTAACACGCACAGGAACTTCGTGTGTTTTTGTGCTTATCCAAAAAAGGCTAGATATTTGATCTTACTACCCAAGAGATCAGAGGTTTGGGGGGGGGGGGGGGGAGGGGGCTGTAATATGATAAGAACCAAAGGTTCTTGGGAAAACTCCCAACCCTAACCGCAACCTCTCGTCTACGGCTCCCTCAAAGCCATCCACAATGGACATTCCCTTGCAAGGATTTAGAATCAAACACAAAATGGCAAAATGGTAATTCCTGTTCGAGATAGACGTTAAAGGTGTTGTTTACCGCAAAATGAGATAATGAAACTGAGTTAAGTTTCAGACACCCATATCCTACATCGTGGCATCGAAGTAAGTTACCAACCGCCGTACCGCTTTTTTTCCTTCACAACTACAGAAAGCCACACATGATGAATAATAATGGGGACGGAAATCTTGATTAGCCAGATTTCTTTAGTATACCGTTATCAAATGTAGAAAAGTAAGAAGACATGTGATGTGACGTTTTGGGCTGATGGGAGAGCGCCAATCACACAAAGCGATTTACTTGGGTCAGACAGAGCTATGGCAGATAATCAGATCACTAGCAGGGGCACCCATGTGCAATGAAAGCTTTCCCTTAATTAAAACAAAACTAAACAACAAATGACAACATTAAAAACACACGTCACAATGTATGCAATAAATATTTAATTTCATAATGATATATTGTACAAAAATATCATACAAAATATCGTAATTAATCTATACTTCAACATGTCAACTAAATATTTCAAGAATATGTTTAAACATCTTGTATACAGAGTAGGCCGGCTTCCTGACATAGGTTAGCGACTTTTCTCCGTAATCTCGTAAGTAACGTGACGACGGTGAGAATCAGCAGTGGTTCGAATCGCGTCGGTAACTTACGGGGTATGTGAACCGGTCGCTCAGAAAGCAATGGCAATCTACTGAGCGTAATCTTGCCGAGAAATCAACAATCAGCTGAAAGATGCTGATGTTGACAGCGATGTCCTGTAAAGGACATGCAAACATTTTTTTAATACAGAGTAGAAGTTAACATGTCTGACTTTTGGTTTACACAACAACAGTAATCTAAAAACAAAACCAAAATGGTAGCCAAGTTTTAACACAGTTACAGCCTAAGTAACTGGCCTAGTGAGTAAGCACTGCTTTCAAAGCTGTGTGGAAGAAAAGAAGAGCTCCAAATAACCGAAGTACATCAAGAGAACTCATCTGTCAGTGTAAACATGGAAGATGAGGAGGAGGATGAAGAAGCGGAGGAGGGGGGGGGGAGAGGAAGAAGTGCAGGAGGATAAGAAAAAGATTAAAACAAAGTTCAAACTTGATTATAAACCGTCTGGGGGAATTTGAGTTTTCACTCTTAAGTCCAGAGCATTCACATTCTGTTCGGAGTGAGGCTGGTATAGAGATTCTCCTCCCGACACGGTACCTAAGTACTCTCACCTCGGGGACTGTATTGTTGATCTGTCCTCCTCTCTAAAGTCCAGAAACCTGCAGGAAGTGCAACTCTGGTACAGGACTTTCGCATCTGCAGATAGGCATATTAGGATACACATGCATGAGGTGTGTATGCATATATGTATGTATGTATGTGTTAAGTTTCCACTGAGAGCCTCTATATTTGTAGATATGAACACATACACATACTCACATGAACACTGCATGCACACACCCACACATACATTGTTGTTGAGTTGAGCTAAGAACCGACATCACTGCACTCAGGGCATTCCCATGCACGCTCTGTCCCCTTGTTCAAATGCCAGCGAAGAGTCACACCACTAATCTTCCCATTGCTATCTGACTGAAAGTTCTCCTGGTCTTCCCTCTCAGTTTTAAGATTCTACCGGAACCCCTGCCAATTTCCCACAATCTCATCCTTTCTGCATACAGGTTCTCAATCTGTTCCTCCACCTTGACTCACAGGCGCACGACCACCTCCTCCTTGTCAATAAGTAATCTACCACTAAGAGTTGCATTCCCTGCCAGCCTATCAGCCTGTTCATTCCTCCGCACTCCCGCATGGCCAGGGCAAAAAAATCCATACAATTCTCACAACCTGTGACATCTGAAGCGAGGTGAACCTTCTGCATGAAACATTCCTTTCCCCACCTTACCAAGCATACTCCCCGAGTCCGTGATGAAGATAATGTTACATGTGTGTTGCAGTGGTCTCCTCTAATCAAAGGAATGCCGATGTGACTGCTTCTACCTCCATTCTCATGCTGGAGCTCGTATGCACACACATACATATACATGCAGACGCATGGCTGCGGGATTTAATGACCTAGTGCTCAGACTTCAGGCGTGCACTGATGGCAGGGATTCAACCTCTACATCGGTCAGTTGGACTCCAGCGTAAACTTCCTGTTCAGAAAGCAATGGCAAACTACTGAATATAAATGTGCCTAGAAATTAATGTACATCAAAGGACATATTATATATATATATATATATTACACTGACACTTTGCCGAATGGCAGACGATAGTTTGTTACATTGTGCTTCAAAAAAGGCTATGATTCAACACAGCACAAATGGACTGGTATCAGGTTTCAGTTGGTAATAATTCTCCACAGTGTTTAGATATTTCATTACCAAAAGACTCCAACCCAAAGCCCAGGAGGAGGACCAGCAGCAGTTAGATTGTCAGATTCATCTCTGGTTTTCATATTATGATGATGGATTGATGAAATACTTGTTACAATCAGTATGAAATACCCCCACTGCAGTGGATGTGCTGGCACTTTGCCATCTTGACAGAAGATAATTTGTTACATTTTGCTTCAAAAAAGGCATAATAACTACAACCCATGGCGGTAGCGAATGTGACTAATCAGACCAATTTGCGCTATAAAATTTCGTCCACAATGGATGCATGTGAACAAATGGTCATTTCCACCATCACACACTATTTTATGTCTCACACGCTCAATGTGTGACCTATCTGCAATCATTTTCTCCTTTGACTTTATTCCAAAACTAATATTTGCCCTCAATGCAACACATTCAGTGGTGACTTGCTCACAATGTGCAATATCAATGCCTGTATCAATCATGTCCCGCTTACACACATCTTTGTATCGTAGTAGAGGCCGACCCCAAAATCTCTTACCCATCTGTAATTCACCAAAAAAGATGTCCTTTGTCATTTTACCATCATTCAACCACCTAATGTGTCCTATCCATCAAAGTCTACGAAGACTGAGCATGGAACAAACCGTCATACAACCTTATCCCCTACTTCAGTATTTGTGATTTTGTCTTGCCACTGAATACCAAGTATTCTTCGCAGACATCGCATAAGTGAACATCCAGGATCTACAACAGGTAGCAGTGAACCGCCGGACATGGAGAGCCATGACTTCTGCCCTATGCGCCGCCTTAGGCTCAAGAGGAAAGACTAACTTATATATATATATATATATATATATATATATATATATATATATATATATATATATATATATATAAACACACACACACACACAACTCTGTGATTGTTCCCTTTAAAATAACTAATATTATTCTATCCAGTTACAACATAAAGAACATATAGATTATCCACGTTCCTGGCAGTAATACGGGAAATACGTGAAACTGCTACATTTTAAGATTTATATATTTGATGAATGAACAAATTTGTTATATTATTATTATGACACATGAAATTGTTATTATTTCCCCTGATCTTTCTCTTTAAAGCATCCATAAATGTTGAAAGTATATATTAAATTGCTTAATCTTAAGATTCATATATCTGATGAATGAACAAATTTGTTATATTATTATGATACATGAAATTGTTATTATTTCCTCTGATCTTTCTCTTTAAAACATCCATAAATGTTGCTGTGGCCACAAGTATTCACCAAAACAAAATCATCTTTCAATTCAACCATTTCATTGAAAATCATCTTTCGTTACAATCACTTTATTGAGAATCATATTTCATTACAACCACTTCATCAAAAAGCATATTTCATTACAAACACTTCATCAAAAATCATCTTTCATTACAACCACTTCTGAAAAAATAAAAACAACTATACAATGTCTGTCACTGAGTTGAAATAAATAAATAATATTTCACTGAGTAGTACTATACAACAGTAGTCGCTGAACTTGACTATCACTATACCCTTACACTTCAGTAGTCGCTGGACTTGTCTATCACTATACTCTTATACTACAGTAGTCACTGAACTGGACATTTACTATACCCTTACACTACAGTAGTCATTTAACTGGACTATCACTACACCCTTACACTACAGTAGTGATTTAACTGGACTATCACTATAACCTTACACTTCAGTAGTCGCTGAACTGGACTATCACTATACCCTTACACTACAGTAGTGATTTAACTGGACTATCACTATAACCTTACACTTCAGTAGTCGCTGAACTGGACTATCACTATACCCTTACACTACAGTAGTGATTTAACTGGACTATCACTATAACCTTACACTTCAGTAGTCGCTGAACTGGACTATCACTATACCCTTACACTACAGTAGTGATTTAACTGGACTATCACTATAACCTTACACTTCAGTAGTCGCTGAACTGGACTATCACTATACCCTTACACTACAGTAGTGATTTAACTAGACTATCACTATAACCTTACACTTCAGTAGTCGCTGACCTGGACTATCACTATACCCTTACACTACAGTAGTAACTGCACTGGACTATCACTATACCCTTACACTACAGTAGTGATTTAACTAGACTATCACTATAACCTTACACTTCAGTAGTCGCTAAACTGGACTATTACTATACCCTTACACTACAGTAGTAACTGCACTGGACTATCACTATACCCTTACACTACAGTAGTCGCTGAACTGGAATATCACTATACTCTTACACTACAGTAGTCGCTGAACTGGACTATCACTATACCCTTACACTACAGTAGTCGCTGAACTGGAATATCACTATACCCTTATAATACAGTAATCACTGGATTATTTTTATACAATACTCACTAGACAGTCTCTTAATTGGACTTTCACTACATCCTGACACAACAGGCATCACTGTACAGGACTATACACCCTTATATAACAGCAGCCACTGAATTGGACCATATACCATTATGCAGTATAACATTAGTCGCTGAATTGGACTATACACCTTTGTATAACAGTAGTCACTGAAATGGACTATACTCTTATATAACAGTAGTAAATGAATTGGATTATATACCATTATATAACTGTAGTCAAAGTACTACTATACACACACTTATGTAACTGTAGTCAATGAACTAGACTATGCACCCTTACATAACAGTAGTCACTTAATTGAACTATACTCTTATATAACAGTAATCACTGAATTGGACTATGTACCCTTAAATAACAGTAATCACAGATATGTACTACGCACCCTTACAGTTGTCACCAAATTGGACTAATCACTTATACAACAATTGTCACTAAATTTCACTACACACCTTTATACATCAATTGTCATTGAATTTGACTAGTACTGTCACTGAACTGGAATATACACCCTTATGCAACAGCAGTCAATGAGATGGACTATCATGATCAAACATTTCGTACAATATTTTGATGACTGCGGAAAAGATACAAGATACTATGACCAATAGGTGGCCAATAATTCAAAGTGTTTTTAATATTGGAAAGGGGGGGATAACATGGCAATTAATAGGGCTGATATTTCCAAGTGAAAATGGTAGGAAGTCAGAATTCATGGCCAGTAACTAGGGCTGGCCGGCTCCGTGTCGAAGGGGTTACGGACGCAGTTCGTAATCCGGCATACTGTGTTCTAAGCACAGCTGTGTTACTTTTTTATGAAATGGTATGGGTGCCGGTCATTCAGACAGCAATGGCAAACTACAGAACGTAAACTTGCCCAGAAATCACGAACAGCCAAAAATGCTCAGGTTGACTGCTACGTCTATAAAGGGTATGCAACTAACTTTTTAACTAGGGCTGACTATTTTCAAGTGTTGGTAGTGGGAACTCAGAATTTATGGCCAGTAAACGATGGACGTAGGGAATAACAGAGTCCACGGGAATATCATACATGAAGCCCATAAGCGGGCACTCTCCCACTGTTTATACCTCACCTCGACACCGCAAGGTACAAGAGGAACATGATGAGATGAGATGAGATGATGATGAACTGGGAAGAACAATTCCAAGTGTTGGTGGCGGGAAGCCAGGATTCATGGGCAGTAACTAGGGCCAGTATTTCCAGGTATTTGTGGCGTTAAGCCAGGATTCATGGGCAGTAACTAGGGCCAGGGAGACCGGCAACTTTTGAGTACAAAATGATGTTTGTTCTAATATTTAAACAAGAAAATTATAAGTAAAGCATCATTACATGGAAGAATGAGTGGACCAGTGAACATCTTTGAATAGTGGAAGTAGAAACTGAAGCTGTAAAAAAATTAACAATTGCAACTCACAGCTTGCATGCCTGCATGAAGATCTTTAAACAATAGATGGCAAACACATATTCCTTCCTCTCTTCATTTGTTAACTTGAAATGTGTCTATATCTGCAATGTTGTCTCTTGTATGAAATTCACTGTCATTTTTAGTTCATTCAGTGGTCCTTAGAGTTTATCTTCCACTGTTGTTTCTCTAGGCCAGAGGGTTTGCCTAGATATTTCATATTTTGGGCAGTCTTGGAGTATGTGCATGTGATTGGCTGATTCACCAATCTTTAATTTTGTATACACGTCGTTGCGTAATTTTTTGTGTAAGATCTTTTTCTAACTATAATGATCAGCACAACCTGTTGCATGTAATCACCATCATCATCATGTGTCTTGCAAAGCAGATCTTAGCTCCTGGTGTTCTGGATCAATTCTTTTGATGATACTCTTCCATGCCATCGTCTGAGACCATCAAGCGTTGTAAGTAACAGGTTTGGATATTGGTTGAAGCTGTTACTTTTTTTGACAGGTCTTTTTGTTACTGACCTTTCACAAACAATTATTCTATACTAAGCATCTCTTCATACAATAACAAATTACTGTGACCAGATGCTTGTTTACAAACTTCATGCCAGGTCATAATTACATCTAAAAATTCATAAGGAAAAGACAAAGATAATGAGAATCTATCAATTATGTGCCGTCTCCACAATGAAGATTGGCTGCAATGGATCTCCAACACTGTCTGTCTCTCGCCCTGACTGTATGTTATGTCAGATTGGTGTTCGTCCATCTCTTGATGCTATCTTCCCACTTGTACCATCGTCTAACCCAGGCTCTCTTGCTTTCAACCTTACCCTCCAGTGTCAGTTTTTATGAGTATTATGTCTTTTAACATGGCCAAAATATTTCACTTGCCTTTTGTTTACTTTTTTTAAAACTCCCTTGTCATTCCCTGTTTTTCTAGAACCACTGTTGTTTAATGAGAATAAACCAAGAAAATGATAACCCGATCTTGCTTGGTGAAACCTCACTCCACGAGGTGAAATCTTATACATATTTAGGTAGCAATGTGGACAAAGACGCGGGAACAGATGGTGATATTAAGATAAGAATATAAAAGGCAAGAGGGCCTTTTATAGCATTAGGAAACTTGTGGAAGTCAAAGAAACTTAAATTAGCACCAAACTTAGGATATTTAACTGCAGTATTAAATTAGTTCTACCGTATGGATTAGAAATGTGGAGAACAATTAAAACAATGATTAAAAAACTAAAAACATTCACTAATTTGTGCCTCCACAAAAAAGACAGACTAAAATAGTATGGCAGAGCTCATGGAGAGAATTAAACAAATACCAGAGGTCAAAAAGTGATGAAAAGAGGCTAGCAATGCATAGGACAAACACTGAAAACATAAGAAAATAGTATAACTAGAAAGTTATTTGTCTACAACCCATAGTGCCAACAAAATAGAGGGAAACCTAAAAACACAGAGAAGAGTATTAGAGAAGTGATCATCAAGATAGCAACAGAGAAATGACTAAATACCAACCATGGTACACAGCATGTGGTGTTACTGACATATGCCAAATCAGTACATAAGGTGCTCTAGTCTGGGAATTGACAATAACAGAAACTACTTTCTGAACTAGGCAGCCAGGGTAAGATCACCCTACAGTGGATACCATCTCACTGTGAAGTACCTGGAAAAGACAGAGCTGATTGACTAGTTAAGGATGGAGCAATAGAAGAACAATTTGATGTACATATCACTAGAAGAATAAAATGATCAAATCAGTCAGAAAGCCACTAAGACCTGCTCAAGATGACTACTATGTTATGACAGAGCAGAACATATCATTATTTTGCACCTCAGAACAGGACACAACAGATTACGCAGCCACGTGTATACAAAATTCAATACATGTATTAACGAATCAACCATGCGCACATGGGATTGGTGCCACAGACAGCAGGTTACATATTCCAAGACTGCCCAAAATATGACGTATCTAGGCAATCCTTCAAGCCTAGAGAAACAACAGTGGGAGATAAACTCTATGGATGACTGAGTGAACTAAAAAAAAAAGACAGTTAAATTCACACAAGAGACAACATTGCAGTTATAAACACATTTCAAGCGAATGAAAGAAGAAGAATAGAAGAGATGAATAATATGGGGAGGACAGGGAGAGAGCTATAGGAGACAGCATTAGCTTGGTTTTTGAGTTGGTTGAGAGACAATGCACCAGAAGGGGATAAAGGACAGTACTTGTCTTTTTGCATTAACTCATTTTCAACTCAAGCGTAATCATACATGTGCTACTACTTCTAATAGTGTGAAGTGATTTTTGCATGTAGATTAGCTTTCCCTAACACCATCAGGCGAACCCACTCTGTAGGAATTCAACCCGCTACCTCAGCATCAGCACACTGACAGTTTAAGAGCGAGTGTTCTTATCCATTCAGCCACGTTGACCTCAAAGGGCAGCATAAGAAATGCCGTTTCTAAAAAATATTCATCATATGCTAAAGAAGTCCCCATGACCAGTGCATTATACATGTATAGTCAATTCTGACTTGTCCAGCTAGAATGAAATAACTAAAAAAGGCCCTAAATGATATGTCAATCTTATTTTTATTCTTGACCATGTTCATTTGGACTTAACCTTTATCTGCAATTCTGTTTTCTGCATCAACTGCACTGTCTTCAGTCATCATCATCAAGCGCCTTGCCTCCTGTTGTGGGTGATCATGCTTCTCCATAACTTGTGATCTCCGGCGTCATGGATCGATTCATGTGTTGACCCCCTTCCATGCCAAGACATAAGACTGTCAAGAATATTATCTCGCTGTCTTCCTCTATCTCACTTTCCACAAATATTTCCGGCTATCACATGTTCTAGTTTTTGCCTTCTCATAAGATGGCCAAAAATGATGACTGCCTCTTTCTGATGTTTGTAATAAGTTGTCTTTGTTGTGACTTAGCAAAATGATCAGTAAAATGTCCAGAATGCTAACTTTGGCTGTCTAAAAATATTTTCAACATTCTTCTATAAAACCACATCTCCAAGGCCTCTAGGGATTATTTTTCACCTATTTGCTAATTATCCATGATTTTTAGCCATATGTTAGAACTGGTGAGGAGCGGCTGGCCGAGAGGCTAGAACGCCGGACTCTCATTCAGGAGACCCGGGTTCGATCCTTCGGTAAGGTGTCGGATTTTTTTCTGTCGGGGGCAAAAAGAAAATCCTAACCTGCACAGTTCGCGGCGACTGCACTAGCCAGGCAGCCTTTATTCCTCAGGCTCAAAGACCCCTCTGCCATACACCGCAAGGTACTATATTGGCAGTAAATGACAGTTAAATGACAGTTAGAACTGGTTCTATGTAACATGCACATTCTGTAACATCCATACAGTTTGAGATTAGGATTGTTTCATCACGCCATAGAATTAACCTTTCTGAGTTGCATTTCAAACAATGTTGTATGTTGTGCAGTTTGAGGTGTGTCGCATGTAAGCATTGCTGTAGACCATATCTTAAACCATGTGTAAAATGGCTACTGAGTTTGTTGTGTTCTCTTCTGAGACATATCAATGACATTTCTGTAATCTTCATCTGGCAAACACACACAAATCGTACAGCTTATTTAACTTGAGTCAGGGGACGCAGAGGTGTTTCCAAGGCACCAGGGCCGGGTTATATACTGGCCAAGACCTATTGACGCGTCCTCGTCGAGCATCCTGGGCAACAGGTCCCTTCGGGGTCCTGGCTAAGGTCAGTAGGATCGCCGATTCCTCCGAAGTCGGAGAGTGTCTGCCTGTACGGCGAGGAACCACCAGTCTGCACACCAATAAGCCAGACATGGGACAACGGATACTCACGCAAACCTCAAGTCCTGTATGACATCACACTGATGTTGGACAACAGGATGTCTTCATCCGACATACAGGACTTCGCGTTGGAGCTCAAGCCAACGAACACAAGCAAGCAAGCAAGCAACTTGAGTCATGCCATGTTTGTCTCTAAACAACTATCGCCACTGAAACTGTGCAGATTTTATGCAAACAAATAAAAAAATCAAATAGAGCTGGCATTCAGTGAAAACAGATGGAAGACACATAAGACAAATCATCAGATTATTCAGTCATAAGACTGACATGAAGTTATTTTTAGCGTGACACTCAACACTAAATCTAGCCCATAACTTATTCTTAAGAAATTAATGTTGCAGCTTCCCTTTGACTTCCGCATACATAAAACAAATAGACAAATACATGTGAAACAATGTTTGACAGTTGATTATCTTGCAATTTCAGCAGATCCCTTTGTACAATTCTGCATACTATACCTTTTAAATGTTTACTGACTTGCATATCAGACACCATAAATAATATTGAACATCAGTAGTTATGCAATTCTCTCTTAAAAATAAAATACATGCATATGAAATGATAAAAGTAAATTCAGGCTTAATGTATTTAACAAAATCAAAGATGATCAAAAGTTAGTGACCTAAGGCAAGTGTTTAGAGCATCCATATCAGAAACAGGTTAACAGCATTTAAAAATATTCACCACAACAGAGAAAAACAAATATTTGTTTATTTATGTTTAAGGCTATGCAAGATGGAGTTTCGCGATGGAATGTTAGGAGGCGATCGGCGGGTTGAAGCAGTTATCTGAATACCCATAGAACGAGCCATCATGTCTTGTGGGTCTCCCAGGCTTGATGGAAGGTGCTCAATGGTTGTAACATTATGGCTGACATCTGCTGCATTGAGACTATGTGTAGGACTAGGATGTAGCAGATAGTCAGCTTGATGCAGTGAATCTGCATTTGTAGCCATCTCCAGCTTCAGCCCATGAGAGGTAGCAACGGAAATACTGAGCCCTGATGCAGAATGCATAGTGTTCTGTGTAGGTTGAGAGAGGTTCCTATGCTCTTCTGGCTTAGGACTGTCAAGATGAATGCTATGAGGTTGCGACTGAAGAATGAGGGTTGTGGGACTTGCCTGATGGTTGGAGGTTGAATGTGTTGCATACTGAGTGAGGTGACTGGTTGAAGTACCACTTGTAGAATTGCTTCCAACGCATGGGTATTCTGGATTTATGCTCATGCCAAATTGACTAGCTAGCTGTGTATAGTAAAACATGGATGGCCATGGTGTACCCGAGTGACCAGAGGAACGGCTATCATAATACTGATTACCTGAGTGAGCTGCCTGTGGATTAAGGGATTCAAATGAAGCATCAAGTGCCCGTGCGTGAGATGCTGGCTGCACAGCAAAGGATATAGGGCTTGAACTAGGACTCTGACTGGGCTGTCCATGCGATAAGATGCTGTGGCTGTTGGATGAAACCACACACCCTGGCTGTAAACTTTCATATTTAACAATCTTAGGAAGATTCTGAACATGTTCAATGCCTCGCTGTATTTCTTGCTGTGCTGTATCATCTAAGATCACATGTTCTATATGTGATGTAGTTCCTCGGCTCAGATGCCCTGTTAAGGCATCCCACTGTGGAGCTTCAACGTATCTCTGGCTAAGGACATGTGAGTTGGAGTCCATATCTGAACTGTTTTCAGCTACAAGGATTACTGATGTACTGGCCGCTGAAGTAGTCCCAAGACTTTTGGACTGACTTATTAATGATCCCGCATCGCTTATCTTTGTGCGCTGTACAGGTGCCTTTGGAGGCATTTCCGGCGGAGCTATTATATTTCCATCATCATCTAAAAGTGCAACTCTTCTCGGGTAAGTCCTACAAAATGCTCGACTTGGTCCCTTGGTATTCTGAGCTGGCACCCCAACAGCTTTCAGAATTTCT
The DNA here is from genome assembly GCA_963921405.1 of Cepaea hortensis. Taxonomy (NCBI): domain Eukaryota; kingdom Metazoa; phylum Mollusca; class Gastropoda; order Stylommatophora; family Helicidae; genus Cepaea; species Cepaea hortensis. Next base: position 91,407,306 of record OY992879.1, on the reverse strand, counting down.
TCTTTTTCTTTTTCTACTTCTGTGATGGAATCATCTTCATCAACTTTCTGTACCTGGTACTCATTCTGATTTTTAACTGTACACACTATGTCCTCACGCCAATTGTTGGCATCCTTATGTATTTTGTGCACGAGGATCAAATGTCTTCTGATGATTGAGGCATCTGTGAAAAACCTCCCACAGTGTTTACATATAAATGGCTTTTCTCCCTTGTGAACTCTTTCATGACGCTGCAGAGCTTGCTTCTGAGTAAATCCTCGACCACATTCTGAACAGATGAACATTTTATGCTGCCGATGAATTCTCATGTGCATCTTAAGCCCTGAACGCTGACTAAAGCCTTTCTGGCAGTGATTACACCAAAAGTGTTTGGCATCAGTGTGGGTGTATCTGTGGTCTCTTAAGGCAGACTCATAGGAGAAAGACTTACCGCAGTGCTCACATACATGTGGCTTCACTCCAGTGTGAGCGTTTGTATGTTCTGCGAGTGAATGTTTTGTAGTGAAGCTTTTACCACAAGTGGAACACAGGTAACTCTTTTTCTGGCCCATATGAACATCCTTAACATGGCATTCAAGAATATAGCGGTTGCAAAACGCCTTTGGACAATGTTCACACTTGACTTTTGTCTTTTTGTAAGTGTTATCATGAGTTTTGCAATGCTCGAGCATAGCTTTTCTAATTTTGTACATCTTACCACAAACATCGCAACAGTGCTGGGGGGCAACATGTGACTCTCGATGCCGCAACATATACCGTTTATTTGGAAAGACCTTGGTGCATACATCACACTTAGTGGGTGAAGACAAATGCATCCGTAATCGATGACTGCGCAGCTTAGCTCGCTTTTTGGCTACAAAACTGCAGTCTGGGCAAGGAAATTCTGATCTTCCCTCATCATCATATACTTTAGGACGTCCTCTTCTGCGAGAAGTCAGTAACTCACCTGGACTCTTTGTGTATGGTCCTCGTTTCTTCACTACTTTATTAACTTGCAAATGGAATGGAGATTTATTTTTCCTGGGTCGTCCCCTTTTTTGAGACTTAACACATTCATCTTCTGACTTGTCTTCGTTACCATTCACTATTTGCGTTTCTCCTTCTTCATTCGTCACACTTTCTACATCATTTTTTACTACTGGTTCTTCTGCTGCAACAGTGGTCTCTGGCTGTTGTGCTATAGAATCTTCGACATTTTCTTCCTCATCAAAATTCAGTTCCTCCAGATCACCGACTTTTTTATTCTGCCATGCCGATTTTCTAGATCGCCTGACCCTTCTGCTGTCCCCAAATATATCATTCAATATATTTCTAACGGTGGGGTGGTAATCTTTATCAGTGTCATCATCGTTCATACCATCATCTGTAACTCCTGCGTCATAGCCACTTCCGTCAATGCTGAGTTTGTTTTGTTCAGAAAAAACATCTGGCAAGCGAGTAGTGCCATAAAGTGCTAAGGTAGTTACCAGATGCTTGTAAGCTTTCTCCATTGCTAACCACAAACCCTGTAAAGACAGAAAATGTTTTCACTTTATAAAGTATTTTGACAAATGTCATTTTTTTAAAGATATTCTTCTTCTTCTTCTTCTTCTTCTTCTTCTGCGTTCATCCGGAGTTTTTTTTCCGGATGTGACTGCGTTGTGCCTGTTTACAGCAGAGCTGCGTTCTTGCACCGTTAGGCCAGCACATCCGACTTCTGCGGGCATTTGTTGACCGGGTTAACCTTCGGGGGGGGGGGGGGGGGGGGGAGATATTGTATGTAATTAAGTCCCATAAATCAGTAAGTGCACAATTATAACCGAATTGTAAACAAAGAAACAGTAATGAAAATATACATGACTTTATGGGGGAAGCAATGGAGGATGCAGTAGCACATCAGCTAGATTCTCACCTGCCTGCCCTGTGGTAATGAGTTTAATCTGCAATGGGGCGGCTTTGGATTGTAAACACTGTCCTGGGCTCCAAGGTCGACCCAGCCTCAAATGAAAACCAGGAAATGTCTTGGGAAGTAAAGTCTGCTAGCATGAATCTTTTTTCTGTGTGCGCTCACTCACTTTGAACTTAGGTCGCTTAAAAGTTGACAGGGTCGACTTCATTGCACCGGGTTTTATCCCATATGGTTTGGTCTCTTTCTGCAGTGTGGAAAGCAAAGCACAAAGCACGAACTCCGTAGCTCTAGCGACGACCCACAGGAGTCTCCGAAAAATTTCACTCATGAACTGAAGGACACGGCCCGGAATCGAACCCACAACCTTCGGAGCCCGAGTTAAATGGCTTGACCATTTCGCCACGAAGACTCCCACTTTGAACTCATGTGTAGTTCATCCACACTACTTCTAGTAGTGCTGGACTGAATTTTGCGTGTGGATTAGCTTTACCTATTAACAGTGTCCCTCACCATCAGGCAAACCCACACCAACTTCAGAGGTACTTGTAATTAACGTCCCCAAGTCACGAACGATAGGTCAACATTTTAGTCCAACTGTCCGGAGTAGGAGTTGAACCCTTTACCTCGGAATCAGCACACCGGATGTTTAAGAATATATATATCCATTCGGCCATGCTGTTCTACAGGCATGATGCTGATCACATCACCCAACGGGTGCCATTTGGTCATTAAAATTGTGGGCTCAGCACCATATGCCCCATGTGTCTTAACACACGTAAATGGGTCCTTTACTGACATGGCTGAGAGGTTACGGCATCTGTCTCTGGCTCACAAGGTTCCAGGTTGGATCTCAGCATGAGGTTGAGACTTTTTTCAATAGCCATTGGTATCTAATGATACCACAAGTCTCTCTGATTTCTTCACTAACCCTTTCAAGAGACAGACAAGACTTTTTTTTTTCGCATATCTTTTAAAGGACATCGCTGTCAACACCAGCATTTTACCGCTGTCATTGATTTCTTAGCAAGATTACGCTCAGCAGTTTGCCATTGCTTTCTGAGGGGCCGGCTCACTTATCCTGTAAGTTACCAACGCTGCAAGAACCGCTTCCAATTCTTGCGCGCTGCGTTACCCTACGTGGGCAAACGGGATTACAGAGAAAGTCGTTTAACACCTAGGCCAGGGAGACCGGCACAGACAGACTAAGATGGGAAATAAATAGACACAATTACAAAAGACAGTCAAGGTTTGGAGATCTTGGTATGGAGACCTTGGTTGAGGGTGTTACCTAACATAATCCATCATCAAACGACCAGATGCCACACAGCCTGTATCATGAACAAACCACTATCTGTAGACTATATGCAGAAACTGAACTGTGAGCATATATCTATTGCCTCATACATCCAGAGCACTTCATTCATATGTATTCTTGGTTCCAAATGTTGCAGTATGTAGCCGGGGCGCAGTGTTGGGGTGAGCGCCCAACATTGCTTAAATACCCCAATGGCTCATAAATACATAACCTATTCAGCAAAAGTCCAACTCCTGGCCTTCACGTGGCGGAACTGTTTTAACTAACAGGAGAAGGGGCGACAACGAGTTTCTGGAGCCGGAAAATAACCAGTGTGCTCTAGATGTGTATACACATACATGCATGTGCAGACACGTGTGTGCGTGTGTACACATCTAAACTCGAGTGAGACCACAGTCTGCTCTAGCAAAGGAAAGGTGCTGAAGACGGAGGCAACCAGCCAGGAGGCGCACCACAGAAATCAGGATGCCACGCAATTACGCAAAATGGAATATGTCGACTACTGCTAAATGTTATGGTGCTCGCCCTGTTTTGGACCCCAAGGCAGGTACAGTGCCGGGCCCTATGTCTCGAAAGGGTCCAACCCCAACTACTGGAGGTCCTTCTCAGATGTCCTGTGGAGCCAAGGGACATGAGAATAGAACGGCTGGCCATACTAAACAAAGACTTAAAATAATGCACTGGAATGAGGAGGGAGTCAGCAACAAAAAAATAGAATTAGAAAACATCCTGGACCAAGAAAAAGTAAGCATATGTTGCTTGCAAGAAACTCCATCCATCCATCATGTGCCATGCCGGTAAGCGTGGGCGGTCATGTTCTGCCATCTCACTCGATCAACAGAGTCGTGGATCAGTTCCGTGTTTTTGTCTCGACCATGCCACAAGGCCAAGCCATCCAGATACTTGTTTCTAGGTCTTCCCCTTGGTCTGTTCCCCTCGATCTTACCAGTTGTCACCAAGTTCTCCAAATCATTTCTTCTCATAACATGCCCAAAAAATTGTGACTGTCTACGTCTAATGTCTCTGATCAGTTTACGATCTTCATTTGTTTCTTGAAGGACTTGTTCATTGGTCTTTCTGGCTGTCCATGGTATTCTTTGCATTTTCCTCAGAAACCACATTTCTACAGCCATCAGATATTTTTCAGCCTGGCTGCTCATTGTCCAAGCTTCACATCCATATAAAAGTACAGGTTCTATGTAGCATCTCAACACTCTTTTTCTCGTTTCAATTGACATCTTTTTATTGGTCAGTATGTTTTTCATCTTGCTAAAGGCTACTTTTGCCATGGCGATTCTTGTTCTAATCTCTTCAAGGCATCTCCCATCAGATGTTATTACTGTTCCGAGGTAATTGTACCTATTCACTTGTTGAAGAGTATTCCCATTTACTTGTATATTACACTGTGGTATTTCGTTCTTCTTAGTGACGACCATAATCTGTGTCTTTTTACAATTTAATTCTAACCCTTGTTGTTCACTATGTGTAACAACCGCATCTACTAAATTTTGCAGGTCCTGTTCATTGTCTGCAATCAAGACTGTATCATCTGCATATCTAATGTTATTGATGCATCGTCCCCCAATGTTGATTCCTTCCATATTTTCAATATTTCTGAAAATATTTTCACTGTACAGGGAAAACAGATCTGGAGACATTACACATCCCTGTCTCACACCTCTCTTAATAGGCTGATATTGGCTTACTTCATTATCAACTCTTATGGCAGCTTGTTGTTTCCAATATATGTTTTTTACAAGTCTAAGGTCTTTCCCATCAATTTGTAGATCTTCAAGCATCCTTATCATGTTGACATGTCTCACTTTATCAAAAGCCTTTGTGTAGTCAATGAAGCAAAGGTGTAGATCTTTGTTTACTTCTATAGAACGTTCGATTACGGTTCTCAGTATATACACAGCATTTACTGTACCCTTGCCTACTACAAACCCACATTGTTCTTCTCCTATTTCAGGTTGTATTTTCCTCCTAACTCTTTGCATGATAATTCTTAGCAAAATCTTCGTGATGTGACTCATTATACTAATTGTTCGATGTTGATCACATTCCAAGGCTCCTGATTTCTTTGGGATTGCAATAAATACAGAATTACATAACTCATGAGGTATGTTTCCAGTATCATATATTGTATTAAGCAGACTGGTAACTTTATCTATTCCATATTCTTCTAAAGCATTAATCATTTCTGTTGTGACGCTGTCTGGACCGGGGGTTTTGCCAGATTTCATATGATTAAGAGCATTCTGAACCTCCATCTTCAAAATTGCTGGCCCTTCATTGTTATTTTGAACAATATATTGTTCGTCTCTGCTATCGTCATAAAGGTTTTTCACGTAATCTGACCATACATGTAAAATCTGATCTTTTTCTATTATGACTCTTCCATCTTTTGTCTTTAGGCAGCCTGCTGATGTACGTGTTCTTTGATTAGTAATCTCCTGAATTCTTTTGTGCATTAGTTTCGCATTTTTACTGTTGTGTTGTTTTTCAATTTCTCTGCAATTTTTCTCAAGCCATGTTTCTTTAGCCTCCTTACATAAGGTTCTGACTTTTCTGTGAATTTCTTCATATTTGGCAGGATTATTTTTGTTCTGTCTTCTTGTTTCCATTAGTTGTAAAATTTCTTCAGTCATCCATGTCTTACGGCCAACTTTCTTTACTTTTGGAATAGTTTTTTCTGCTGCACAACTGATTGAATTCTTCAGCATTTCCCATTGATCATCTACATCTTGAAATAGGATCTCTAGATCAGACAATAAATCAAATTTGTTCTTTACTTCTATGTTAAAATTATCTTGTATTTCTTTGTCAGTTTTCAATTTGCACAAGTCATATTTAGGGTTTCCTGCTGTATACTTGACTTTCTTTAACTTTACCCTCAATGTGCCAGTAATTAATCTGTGATCACTGTAACAGTCTGCATTTGGAACTGTTTTTACAACTGTTAATGCATTTCGAAACCTTTTGCTCATCAGGATGTAATCTATCTGGTTTTTAATCCTGCTGTCTGGACTCCTCCATGTCCATAATCTTCTAGGATGTTGTTTAAACCAGGTGTTTCCTACAACCAATTCTTGTTCTTTTGCCCATTCTACAAGTCTGTAACCTCTTTCATTTCTCTCTCCCAAACCATGGTTGCCTACACTGTATCCATCGCTTTGCTTTCCTATTTTTGCGTTGAAATCACCCATTATGATATTTATTTCTGATTTTTTACAGTTCTTCAAAGCAGACTCCATGTCATTATAAAATGCCTCTATACTTTCTTCACTGCTTTCACTTGTTGGGGCATATACTTGAATTACATTTATTTTAAAAGGTCTTCCGTTTAATTTTACTAATAGAACTCTGTCTGACACAGCCCAATATCCTTTGACAGAATTTGATGTTTGCTTATCTAATATAATGGCTACACCTCTTTGCTGTTCTTCTCCCCCCGAGTAAATAATCTTACAATCCTCTCCTGTCCTTATCCCTGCTCCTCTCCATCTCGTTTCCGATATTCCTAATATGTTAATCTTCTCTCTCTCCATTTCTTTTTTGATGTCCTCCAACTTTCCATCTGCATTCATTGTTCTAACATTCCAAGTTCCTACTTTCAATGATATTAATCTTTTGCACCTAGTAGCCTGTTGACGGTCTGGAGTCACCTGGTGCGCATGACTATCCCTACCGGGCGAGGCTGCTCCTATGGAGCACCCATTTACGCCGTTTCTCTGATTATCGATAAGTGAACACAACATGATTTTCTTGGCATGTGTAAAGAAGGTAGTTTGCCATTGCTTTCCTTCCCAGCAGTGACCATACTGGTCAGTGACCGTAGCCATTGTCTCCTCAAAAAAGGAGATCCTCTGCCTACCGTCGTGAAGGTGTAGACCATAACCTACAACTATCTGTCGGCTGCTCTACATCTTCATCCACCACCTGCACCCATGGCTTCACGTAACCCTGATCGGGGGGCTAAACGGGTACTCCACCTTGCCCAAGGGTGTCCCGTAGGCTAGCGGAGGGAAGGAGGCGCCTTACTTCTCCTTTGATAGGGGATACCCCTACCCCGCTACTCACCTCAATGAAAATATAGCCTTCAAAATCAGAGGCTACCAGTGTTACCGATCTGACCGAAAGGACAGACGAAAAGGTGGGATATTTACCCTTGTAAAAAATAACATCACTGCTTCCCAAATCGAAGTCTACATGGAAGGGGCTGAGTATCAGACACTTAAACTTAAGACAGGCTATACAGACCTACATCTGATCAATTACTACTGTCCAAGTGACCGCCCACAGGCACTGGACACACTACCATTAACAGAAAAAATGATTGTGTGTGGCGATTTCAACAGCCACTCGCAAAGTTGGGGCTATGATCACAAGGACCAGAGAGGAGAGAGACTGGAAGACTGGCAGGATGAGAATAGATTCATCTTGGTTAACAAACCGTCCGACCCACATACTTTCTACTCGAGATCATGGCACACTACAACTACACCTGACCTGGCTTTTCATTCACCAGACCTGGAGTGGAACATTACACGAGTTGTTGGAAAACAACTTGGTGGCAGTGACCATCGACCAGTCTTTCTAACTGTAGAAAATGAGCTTGTAAGTGAAAGCAGCACCCTCTCGAGGTGGAACTACTAGAAAGTAGACTGGGCAATGTACAAGAATCGCATCAGCATACTGGTTAGAAACCTGAACACTGAGAAAGACATAAATAAAGTAGTTGAAGAGTTTGGGAAATGCATACTACAGGCAGCGCGAGAAACAGTACCAAGAGGAGCCCGTAAACAATATAAACTCTACTGGAGTAGTGAACTGGAACAGTTGCATAATGATGTGGAAGTGTGTAGAAAGCAAGCAGAGGTCACACCCAGCCAAGAGCACCACAATAAATTCCAGCACGCTAAAGCCAAATTTCAAAGGGCCAAGCTGCAGGCTAGATGGAAAAGCTGGCAGGAAAAAACACAGTCTCTGAACTTTGAAAGAGACACAAGGAAATTGTGGAAGCTAATAAAACAACTTAACGATGAGGGCACAGGGAGAAACTCAAAAATTGCACTACATAAAGATGGAAACATCTTAACAAGAAAGCAAGCAGCTGACCATTTTGCGGACTCATTCGCACAAGATAGCAATATCAAAATCAGTCCAGAGAAACAACAAGAGATTCAAGAGAAACGGCAACATACAGGACAGAAGGAAATAGTACATGAGGTTCTGGAGGCACCCATCACAATCAGCGAACTGGAGCTAGCCATATCAAAACTGAAAATGAAAAAGTCACCAGGAGCTGATGGTATCTCCAATGAAATGATCAGGAACCTAGGAACAGAGGCCAAAGCAAAGCTGTTGCAGATCTTCAATAACAGTTGGACCTTAGGCAGTGTTCCACAAGCCTGGAGAGAAGCAATCATGATACCCCTCCTAAAATCAGGGAAAGATAGTTCCACTGCCTCTAGCTACAGACCAATTAGCCTCACCAGCTGTCTCTGCAAAACACTGGAGCGCATCATCAATCACAGACTGCAGTGGTACATTGAAAGTAAAAACATCCTTGTGCCACAGCAGGCTGGCTTTATGCAGTGCTACTCTATGGAAGATCAGACAACCTACCTCTCTCAAGAAATTGAGGATGCATTCCAAGAGAAGAAGCTGGTGCTTGCGGCATGGACAGATTTGAAGAAAGCCTTTGACAAAGTCTGGAAAGAAGGCCTGATGAATAAACTGAGAAACTGCAAAGTCAATGGAAGAATGTACAAATTGGTGAAAGCATACTTGCACAACAGAAGAGCCCGAGTACAGATAGACGGACTAAAGAGCAAGAAAGTACTACTGCATCACGGTGTTCCCCAGGGCGGAGTCTTGTCCCCCACACTTTTTCTAATCTTTATCAATGATCTCGTTGCTAATCTACCACATGGAATTAAAGCTGCAATGTACGCCGATGACCTGGTTCTATGGAGCACAAATGAACATGCATCAGTGGCCACCAGATTGCTACAAAGAGCTGTAGATACATTTATTGCAAGGGCAAATAGATGGTGTGTCAGCATAAACACTGATAAGTGCAGCACCACCCTATTTACCCTCTCTCCAAAACAAAAGGCAGGTACCATCCAGATAAATGGAACACCCCTAAGAGAAGATAAAGAACCAACATACCTTGGAGTAACATTTGATGGCAGGCTGACATGGAGAAAGCACATCAACAAAACAGTAGCAAAAGCCAGAAGGAGCAGTCAGCATAAGGTCACCATCCCACTGGATACCATCCCACTGTGGAGTACCCGTAAACGACAGAGCTGATCAATTGGCTAAGGAAGGAGCCAAAGAAGAACAGCCTGATGTGCCCGTTACATACCACCAAAAGAAAAGAATGATCAAATCAGTCAGAAAGCCACCAAAACCTGCTCAAGATGACTACCACCTTATGGACAGACCAGAACAAGTCATTATTCTGCACCTCAGAACAGGGCACAATAGATTGCGCAACCCCTCCATGTATACAAAATTCAAGATTGGTGAAACAGCCATGTGCACATGTGGATTGGCGTCGCAGACAGCAGAGCACATACTCCAGGGCTGCCCAAAATATAACATATCTAGGCAAACCTCCTGGCCTAGACAGTGGAAGATAAACTCTATGGACCGCTGTGTGAACTGAAAAAGACAGTTCAATTCATACAAGAGACAGCATTGCAGTTATAGACATATTTCAAGCGAACGAAAGAAGAAGAAGAATAAGAATATGTATTCTTTCTATGAAAAGACTCAACACTAGTTATGCCCGCAAGGAGCAACTGGAAACTGAACTCTGCGGTATAAAGCAGGATGTGCAATGGACTGCATATTTTCTTATTCTTTTTATTCTTCTCCTTTTTAGTTTTCATCTCTTTCTTCCTCTTCTTCTTTTGGCAATGGTGATCATGTCATGTCTACAGCCTTCTATCTCGTGTACTGCCAATCATTTCTTATATTGATGTACCCCCATGCCATGATGCCAAACTGTCCAGCATCTTCTCTCTTGGTCCATCTCTGCTTCTCTTCCAATCAAATTTTCCTGTTGTGATAACATGCTCCAGCTTTCCCCTTTTCATGATGTGCCTAAGAATGTGGACTGTCTTCAACTGATGTGAGTAACCAGTTCTCTTTGTAAGTTAACTTCTTTCAAGATATTTTCATTCAGTTTTTCTATCTTCTTCTTCTTCTGCGTTCATCCGGAGTTTTGTTTTTTCCGGACGTGACTGTGTTGTGCCTGTTTACAGCAGAGCTGCGTTCTTGCGCCGTTAGGCCGACACATCCGACTTCTGCGGGCATTTGTTGACCGGGTTAACCTTCCCGGGGTTTTTTCTATCTGTCCATGGTGTTCTCATTATTCTTCTATAAAACCACATTTTGGCAGCTTCCACAAAATTCCTCACTTGTCAACCAATCGTTCATGATCCACTTAAAATCAAGCAAGCAATAACTCGATGTCTTGGAGGAACCTCACTTTGTGAGGTTGAATCATACACATATTTTGATAGCAATGTCGACAATGATGGGGAGAACGGTGAAGATATTAAATTTATGTCGCAATGTAGACAATGATGGGGAGAATGGTGACGATATTAAATTTAGATATAAATATATAGTGGGGAGAATGATGAAGATATTAAATTTAGACAGCAATGATGGGGAGAGTGGTGAAGATATTAAATTTAGATAGCAATGATGGGGAGAATGATGAAGATATTAAAATTAGATAGCAATGATGGGGAGAATGATGAAGATATTAAATTTAGACAGCAATGATGGGGATAATGATGAAGATATTAAATTTAGATAGCAATGATGGGGAGAATGATGAAGTTATTAAATTTAGACAGCAATGATGGGGATAATGATGAAGATATTAAATTTAGACAGCAATGATGGGGATAATGATGAAGATATTAAATTTAGACAGCAATGATGGGGATAATGATGAAGATATTAAATTTAGACAGCAATGATGGGGATAATGATGAAGATATTAAATTTAGATAGCAATGATGGGGAGAATGATGAAGATATTAAATTTAGATAGCAATGATGGGGAGAATGATGAAGATATTAAATTTAGACAGCAATGATGGGGATAATGATGAAGATATTAAATTTAGATAGCAATGATGGGGAGAATGATGAAGATATTAAATTTAGATAGCAATGATGGGGAGAATGATGAAGATATTAAATTTAGACAGCAATGATGGGGAGAATGATGAAGATATTAAATTTAGACAGCAATGATGGGGAGAATGGTGAAGATATTAAATTTAGACAGCAATGATGGGGAGAATGGTGAAGATATTAAATTTAGACAGCAATGATGGGGATAATGGTGAAGATATTAAATTTAGACAGCAATGATGGGGATAATGATGAAGATATTAAATTTAGATAGCAATGATGGGGAGAATGGTGAAGATATTAAATTTAGATAGCAATGATGGGGAGAATGGTGAAGATATTAAATTTAGATAGCAATGATGGGGAGAATGGTGAAGATATTAAATTTAGACAGCAATGATGGGGATAATGATGAAGATGTTAAATTTAGATAGCAATGATGGGGAGAATGATGAAGATATTAAATTTAGATAGCAATGATGGGGAGAATGATGAAGATATTAAATTTAGATAGCAATGATGGGGAGAATGATGAAGATATTAAATTTAGATAGCAATGATGGGGAGAATGGTGAAGATATTAAATTTAGATAGCAATGATGGGGAGAATGATGAAGATATTAAATTTAGACAGCAATGATGGGGAGAATGATGAAGATATTAAATTTAGATAGCAATGATGGGGAGAATGGTGAAGATATTAAAATACAAATACAAAAGGCAAGAGGAGCCATGCAAAGCTTATGGAGAGTACTAAATACACTCCAGAGAATCATGAAGAAAGGAAAAGATGCTGGTCCTGAATGGGATGCACACTGAGGCACCCTATTAATAATAAAACTAGAAAGCCCTTTCATTGGAAATCACAGGGCAAAAGAAATAGTGGGAGACTTAAAAACACATGAAAAAGAGAAGGACATATTCTGATATTGGGGGGGGGGGGGGGTATATGGGGATACTAGAAAAAAGGGGCAGAACACGAAACGAACACATGATGGCGTGGGTTATTTGTTACATCCAGACAAAGCGAAAGCCATTATCAACACTAAATTTATATCGGAAAGAATAATACTAGTACAGATCAAAGAAGGAAATAGAACAACAACTTTTATACAAACATACGCCCCATGTAACGACACTTACAGCGACGAAGACAAAGACAAGTATTTTCGATAATCTTGCAGACACGTTAAATAATGTGAGGGAGACAGATGAACTTATTGTGATGGGTGATTTTAACGGACGAATAGGCACACGAAGAACACCGTGGGATGATTGCATGGGGCCATTCAGCGACACAGAGACTGATTGTAACAGCAATGGTCAACGTCTACTCAACATATGTTCGGAACATGGATTAATAATAGCAAATAGTTTTTTTCAACATCGTTGTAGCCACACCAAAACCTGGTATAAATGGAATGACATAGACCAAGCATCTCAAATTGACTTTATTCTAATTAGGAAATCAGACAAAAGACTATTATTAGATTCAAGAACACTCCCAAATACAGATGTTGATACTGATCACAAACCAGTCATAATAAAAAAGATTTCAACATACAGGAATATAAGAAACAAAAAGGTAACAACACATGTCATCAATTATAGGAGGCTTCAGGAAAATACAGGTAAAGATGAATTCAATCAAGAAATCAAAAACCTACATAAGAACATCCCTGATGACCACTCAAGCGTAGATAAGGAATGGACATGTTTCAAGACTGCCATGCTCGACACACTGAAAAATAAATGTGGAACAAAGAAAGTAGGGCAGGACAAAAGATTAAGAACAGCCTGGTGGAACAATGAAGTTAAAGATAGCATATTCAAAAAGAAGGTAGCGTTCAAAATGTGGATCACATCTAAATCTGAACAAGACTATGTTACTTATAGAATAGCACGACGTAATGCCAAACGAACAATTAGAGCATCTAAAGATGAATCCTGGAGAATATATGGTGAACAGATGGCGACCCTTAGCAAAGACTGCCCAAGAGAATTTTATAAATGTGTCAACACAATGAGAAACAGAGATGCATGCTACAACCCAACCACCATCATAAACAGCAAAAGAGGTATACCGATATTTAATCCACAACAAAGGCTAACAAGGTGGGCAGAATACTTTCAAGAACTACTTAACCCCACACATAACATAGAAAATCTCACTTTTGTGCCTAAAAGCCAGTGACAGCAAGAACCAAATTTCATATCTGCAGAAGTCAAACCAGTTATACAGAAAAGTCCTAAAAACCAATCACCAGGTCCAGATGGAATTACCCAAGCAGCAATTGGACCCATGCATATACAGATGGATCAGCCAAAAATTCAGTAGAGAATGGAGGAGGAGGAATTCTCCTAAATTTAAAAAATGGAGTGAAAAAAACACATTCAGTGGCAACTGGAAAGTTTTCAAGTAACTTCAAAGCGGAGGTAGAGGCTCTGAAAACTGCAGCAGATATGCTCTTGATGGAGGAAAATAAAGAGACGCAAATAGCTATCTTTACAGATGCAAAGTCAGCTGTCTCAATACTGAAGAGCAATTACAGCACAGAAATAGCTGACCTAAGAGCAGCACTCCATGGTCTATGCCAGAAATCCAAAAAAGTTGTAATACAGTGGATACCATCACATTGCAGTATACCTGGAAATGAAGAGGCTGACAGACTGGCAAAAGAGGGCGGACGACTACCACAGCCTGACATAGACATAACCTATAACGAGGCAAAGAGGTTGATAAAAAGCACTTATAGAACCAAATGGGAATCAGAGCATCCAGGTCACCAGAAGGATGATGCATATTACAAACTCGACCGAAGAGAACAAGTAGCAATCTTCAGACTCCGCACAGGACATAACAGGCTGAAATACCACTTGTTCAATAAACTAAAGATAGGAGATACCGATGAATGCAATTGTGGAACTGGTAAAATGACAGCTAAACATTTGCTGCAGGAGTGTCCAATATATGCAGAACAGAGAAAGATATTTTGGCCCACACCTGCTTCATTTGAGGACAAGCTCTATGGAGATATCAACAAGCTCAAGTTGACTGCAGCTTACTTTAACTACATTCAGGTTGACATTTAAAGGTGCATGAAGAAGTATTTAGACTGCCGCACTTCATACCACAGGTATGTCGGTTACAAAAGCGCCCCAGAGGCATGAAATGGAATATTGCTTGGATAGCAAATCCATTACGTGGAAAGTCCGAACCAAAAGCTCACTGTGTGGGCTTCATAAAAGGTGGAAAAAGTGTCCCAGTGGCACGAAATGGAATATTGCTTGGATAGCAAATCCATTATGTGGAAAGTCCGAATCGAAAGCACACTGTGTGGGCTTCATAAAAGGTGGAAAAAGTGTCCTAGTGGCACGAAATGGAATATTGCTTGGATAGCAAATCCATTATGTGGAAAGTCCGAATCGAAAGCTCACTGTGTGGATGTCATCTGCAGACTGCATACTTCTGGTTTCCGGAAGAACAGCCTATGGTGAACGGAAGGCCCAATATACGGAAGTGAGGCTAAGCAGCCATGTGCAGGACGTGACGATTCCTTGGGTGAGCCCAGTACCAGAGCGCTGTGTGTTGGCTCTGCAAGTATGGAAGCCTCCTTGGATGGCGGGGAATGCCCATGGTCTGCCCCTGCCTTCCCTTGAGGGCTGACCAGGATGTCTTTGGCTGTTCTATATGAGCCAGCTGGGATGGGGGATAACACCACAACAGTGAGAGCCAAACGTCCTAAGAAACCCCCGGGAAGGTTAACCCGGTCAACAAATGCCCGCAGAAGTCGGATGTGTCGGCCTAATGGCGCAAGAACACAGCTCTGCTGTGGACAGGCACAACGCAATCACGTCCGGAAAAAAACTCCGGATGAACGAAGAAGAAGAAGAATAACCACAGAAGCTATTCAGGCCTGTGGGGAAACAGGAGTTAAATGGCTAACAAGACTTTTTAACATAGCATGGGAAGAAAGAAGTCCCAGATGATTGGCAACAGGCAATAATAGTACTAATATGGAAAAAGAAAGGCAATATGAGAGAGTGAGAAACATACAGAGGTATATCACTCCTGAGCCATATAGGGAAAATGTATGCAAAACTATTGGAACAAAGAGCTAGACCCATAGTTGAACAACAGTTAAGCAAAGTACAATTCGGTTTCGGAAAGGTAAAAGTTGCACTGATGCACTATTTACACTTAGACAAATATGTGAAAATACTATTGAATATAGTGACCAGCAGAATATTGTGTTTGTAGATCAGGAAAAGGCTTTCGATAAGAGTAGACAGATACAAATTATGGACCATCCTTGAAGACTATGGGATACAAGGGCAACTGCTAGAAAACATCATAGCCATGTACCACTCGAGCCGAAGTGTAGTAAGAACACAAGAAGGTATATCAGATGTGTTCATAGTCAATACAGGAGTGAGACAGGGATGTGTGCTCTCTCCCCTGCTATTTAATATCTACATCAGCAAGTCTCAACAGAACAGATTCAGAAAATGTAGAACCTCCAGATGAAACAACTGATCCACAGGAAATAAATGAGCTTCTATTTGCAGACGATCAGTGCCTGTTTTATGGCGACGAGGGCAGACTGCAAAATCATATTAATAATCTGAGTTCTTCTTCTGCGTTCATCCGGATTTTTTTTTTTTTTTTCCTGATATGATTGCGTTGTGCCTGTTTACAGCAGAGCTGCGTTCTTGAGCCATTAGGCCGACACATCCGACTTCTGCGGGCATTTGTTGACCGAGTTAACCTTCCCGGGGGTTTCTTAGGATGTTTGACTCTCACTGTTGTGGTGTTATCTCCCATCCTAGCTGGCCCATATAGAACAGCCAAAGACATCCTGGTCAGCCCTCAAGGGAAGGCAGGGGCAGACCATGGGCATTCCCCGCCATCCATAATTGCAGAGCCGACACGTAGCACTCTGGTACTGGGCTCACCCAAGGAATCGTCACGTCCTGCACATGGCTGCTTAGCCTCACTTCCGTATATTGGGCCTTCCGTTCACC
Source organism: Cepaea hortensis (assembly GCA_963921405.1). Classification (NCBI taxonomy): domain Eukaryota; kingdom Metazoa; phylum Mollusca; class Gastropoda; order Stylommatophora; family Helicidae; genus Cepaea; species Cepaea hortensis. The sequence continues at coordinate 91,390,906 of OY992879.1, read as the reverse complement.
ATAGGCTGTTCTTCCGGAAACCAGAAGAATGCAGTGTGCAGATGACATCCACACAGTGAGCTTTCGATTCGGACTTTCCGCGCAATGGATTTGCTATCCGAGCAATATTCCATTTCGTGCCACTAGGACACTTTTTCCACCTTTTATGAAGCCCACACAGTGAGCTTTTGATTCGGACTTTCCACATAATGGATTTGCTATCCAAGCAATATTCCATTTCGTGCCACTAGGACACTTTTTCCACCTTTTATGAAGCCCACACAGTGAGCTTTTGATACAGACTTTCCACGTAATGGATTTGCTATCCAAGCAATATTCCATTTCATGCCTCTGGGAGGCTATTGTAACCGACATATCTGTGGTATGAAGTGTGGCAGTCTTAATACTTCTTCATACACCTTTAAATGTCAACCTGTATGTAGTTATTTAAAGTAAGCTGCGGTCAACTTGAGCTTGTTGATATCGCCATAGAGCTTGTCCTAAAATGAAGCAGGTGTGGGCCAAAATATCTTTCTCTGTTGTGAACATATTGGGCAATCTTGCAGCAAATGTTTTGCTGTCATTTTTCCAGTTCGACAATTACATTCATCGGTATCTCCTATCTTTAGTTTATTGAACAAGTGGTATTTCAGCCTGTTATGTCCTGTGCGGAGTCTGAAGATTGCTACTTGTTCTCTTCGGTCGAGTTTGTAATATGCATCATCCTTCTGGTGGCCTGGATGCTCCGATTCCCATTTGGTTCTATAGGTGCTTTTTATCAACCTCTTTGCCTCATTATAGGTTATGTCTATGTCAGGCTGTGGTAGTCGTCCGCCCTCTTTTGCCAGTCTGTCAGCCTCTTCATTTCCAGGTATACTGCAATGTGATGGGATCCACTGTATTACAACTTTTTTGGATTTCTGGCATAGACCATGGAGTGCTGCTCTTAGGTCAGCTATTTCTGTGCTGTTATTGCTCTTCAGTATTGAGATAGCTGACTTTGCATCTGTGAAGATAGCTATTTGCTTCTCTTTATTTTCCTCCACCAAGAGCATTTCTGCTGCAGTTTTCAGAGCCTCTACCTCCGCTTTGAAGTTACTTGAAAACTTTCCAGTTGCCACTGAATGTGTTTTTTTCATTCCATTTTTTAAATTTAGGAGAATTACTCCTCCTCCATTCTCTATAGAATTTTTGGCTGATCCATCTGTATATGCATGGGTCCAATTGCTGCTTGGGTAATGTTCTTTTATGTAGTTTAGGGTTATTTCTCTTCTTTCGGTTTCAGGCTCAGTGTTCTTTTTCTCAATACCAGGAATATTTTCTATCATCTCAGGCAGTTGCTGTTGTCTCCAAGCTGGGAACTTGTCTGCATTGTAAATGGGTTTGACTGTTGATATGTTACGTATGGGATCTGCCCTAATCTTTTGTTTTGCAGTTTCTACAAAGTTGCTACGCTTCAGTCTTCCCTTTCAAAAACCACTAAACCTTTTATACATAGGGTGGTCTGTCAATCTTCTAAATTTTTCTGCTTGTTGCTGGGCTCTGCTATCTCTTCTATCCTGCATTGGTTGTAAACAAGTGATCTTTTCTAGTTCATTAATAGGCGTTGTCTTCAGGCTTCCAGTTATGATTCGCATTCCTTGATTTTGGACTCTACTTATTTTGTTAAAGTTTGACTTAGCTGCTGTTGCCCAAGCTGCAATGCCATATTCCAGTACTGGCCTCACCCGTCCAGTATATAACTTCTTGAGAACTTTCTCATCTGCTCCCCATGTTGTACCAGCAAGCTTTTTCATGATTGCCATTCTTTGCCTTGGTCTTGTTCGATTTTTCTCAACCTGTGTTTTCCATGTCAGGCGACGATCAAAGGTGACTCCGAGATAGTTTGGATTTTCTTCATGGTGCAATATTTTTCCATTCAATACCAGCTTAGGTTGCTGAGTTTTATTTGAGAGGGAGAACACTGTGCATGTTGTTTTCTCCTCACTTATCTTCACTAGCCATGATTTTGACCAGTCCTCTAGCGCTAATAGGGCTTGCTGTATTCTGCTGTTAGCTGTACTAATATATTCTTCAGATTTCCATATGGCTAGGTCATCTGCAAAGGATGATGTGTGTACTCTGGCTGGAAAATTTTCCGTGATGTTGTTTATGTATGCTAGGAATAATGTTGGTGAAAGAACTCCTCCTTGGGGGACACCTTGCTCCAACAGCATCATTTTGCTGGTATCTTCTTCTTCTTTTCGTTCATCCGGAGTGTTTTTTCAGATGTCATTGCGGTGTGTCTGTTATGCGCCCTTGGGCCGAAACCCGTAGGCCAACACATCGACTTTAGCGTGCTTTTTTGACCAGGTAGCATACCTGGGAGACTCTCACTTTTGTGGTGCCATCTACAACCATGCTGGCCAAGGTTGAACGGTCGAAGACAACGGTCTTCCCTCAAAGGAAGGCAGGGACAGTCCATAGCATTTTCCGCCATCCAAGGTTGCTTCCATAGTTGCAGGGCCGACACATAACGCCCTGGATCTGGGCTCACCGAGGGAAATCGTCACGTCCTGCTCATGGCTGCTTTAAATCCTCACTTCAATATATTGGTCATTTCGTTTTCCCCGGGCCATTCCCGCACAAACCAGACATGTTCGCAGACGGCATCCACTCAGCGAGTTTTCGGACATGTGCTTGTCGTTGCGCCCATCAGAGCTGTTCCAGGCACGACAGACATACGGAAACTACCTAGTCAGAGCTGTTCCGAACAAGAGCGGCATTCGGAAACTAGGTAGTCAGAGCTGTTCCTAGCACGAGAGACATTCGGGCGAGACATTTCACTCGGACGTAATTGCGTAGTGTCAATTTTTAGTTTGCCACCCGTAGGCCGACACTTCCGACTTCTGGCGGGCATTTTTTAGTGAGGTTAGCCTTCCTCTGGTTTCAAGACACGTTAGACTATTGTAATGTCACCCACATCTCAGCTGGTCAAGATAGAACGATCAATGATATCGCGGACGACCCTCAAGGGAAGGCAGGGGCAGACCATGGGCATCATCTCACTATCCGAGGAGGCTTCCATAATTGCAGAGCCGGCACATATTGCTCTGAGACTGGGCTCACCCAAGGAGTCCCGCTTGCCACTGATCGCTCAAGCACACACCAGGAGCGGTCAGATTGCGGGCGACATCCACTCGGTAAGCTTTTGCTTGTGACTTCAACCCACGCAATAGGTACGCTCGCCGTGCGTTCCATTTTGCAGACATTTGAAAGATGCGTCGCCGGCACGTAAGGCCATGCGATCAGCACAAAGTTATCCAGAGTCACCAGTGGGAACGCCGCGCCCCGCGAAGGGCAACGACGATTGGTTTTGAACTAATAAAAGCGCTCTTTCCACGAGGGTCGGAGCTTGGTAAGCATGTATTAGCTCTAGAATTGCCACAGTTATCCAAGTAGGATCGTGTCATCTAAGGAACCTCGACTGATTTAATGAGCCATTCGCGGTTTCACCGTGAGACAGTGTGAACTTAGACATGCATGGCTTAATCTTTGAGACAAGCATATGACTACTGGCAGGATCAACCAGATATCTATCGGACAGACGGACTATTCACGCACACGCAAGCCAAGAGTAGCATCGCTAAAGCGCGCCCTCCCGGTGCAAGGTGATACATGCAAAACCACTGGACGCCTACCGACGAGCTTTCAAGCTACGCCGGCAGGACTAACCGAAAAAAAAAGCTATACCAGCTTACTGACTGCAGGCCCACTACTCATCGAGAGAGAGTGGGCGCTTATCGAGACTTTGTCGAACGGTCGTACAAATTTTGCTCTTTTGCCCGCTCAAACCACGACCCTGGCTGCACGATGCGGTTACATTCTTGTAACGCCTGCCTCGCTAACTCACGTTGGCTGGGAAGATCCCATTTTGGTGCACCTCACACAGTCATCCGAGACAACGAACGCTAGACGCGGAACTGATCTAGCGAACCAGACCAGCCCCACATTTTGCTGGTATGTCCTTGTACTTTTGTCCTGGCAGTTCTGTTCTCAAGGTAGTGGCTGATCCATTTGTACATTTTCCCACAAACATGAATTTTTTGCAGTTTTACTTTCAGTCCTTCCTTCCATACTTTATCAAATGCTTTTTCTAAATCTATCCAGACTGCTAGTGTGTGCTTTTTCTCTTGGAAGGAATCCTCTATTTCCTGAGCTATATAGGTTATTTGATCTTCAGTGGATCTGTACTTTCTGAATCCTGCTTGGTGTGGTGTTAAGAGTTGGTTTTCTTCCAGATGCCATGTTAGCCTGCCATTGATAATGCGTTCCATTAATTTTCCTACACAGCTAAGTAGACTGATAGTTCTTCCAGGTCTTTTCCTATCTTTGGGACTGGTATTAGTATAGCTTCCTTCCATGCCTGTGGGACTATTCCCCTCTTCCAGCTGTAATTTAGGACTGCTAGTAGTTTCTTTTTTGCCTTAGTGCCTAGTCCTATTAGCATTTCATTTGTTATTCCATCCTTTCCTGGTGATTTCTTCTTTTTTAGGGTATTCACTGCTCGTTCCATTTCTTCCATTGTTAGATTTGCCATCATATATTCTGCTGCTGTCTCTGTATTACTATGATGTATCTGTTTATCTTTGATTGCTTTCATCTGTTCGGTTGTAATATCAATGTGGTTTGCACTGGCATAGTGTTCCATTAGTGCATTTGCAGCCTTTTTTCCTGTAAGCAAGACATTTCCTTGTTTAATTGTTATTTGTTTGTTTCTAGGTCCTTCATTGTTCATGGCTTTCACTAGTTTCCATAGTTTGTTTCCATCCCTGTCAAAATTCAGGTTTTCTGTTGTTTCCCTCTAACAATCTCTTGTTGTTTGATTTGCTGTTCTTTTATATTTTGCTGAGATGGCTTTGAGAGAGATGTTCGCTTCAGTTGTTTGTTCTCTCTCTGCGGTCTTCCTGGCATCTTCAACTTTGTCCTCCAAAATTTGTAGTTCTTTAGTCCAGTATGGTTTATAATTTTTCCTCGCTCCTCTTGGAATAGACTCAGTGGCTGCCTGTATTATTGCTCTGTTTACACTTTCCACCATTTGCTTCATGTTGCCATATCGTGTATTTATGGTTATACAATATTTGTCTGTTAGTATGGCAAATCTGTCCCAATCTGCTCGTTTGTAATTCCAGCGGGGCAAAGGCTTTTGCTCCTGTGCAACATACTCCATATTCATTGCAAGCTTGATTGGTCTGTGGTCACTACCTGCTAATTGGTCAAGCACATGGCAATCAATTTTGTGGAGGATGTCTCCTGTGCAGAAAGCTAAGTCTGGAGTAGAAGTGGTAATCCATCTTCTGGAGTAGAAGCTTGGTGTGTCATCCGCTTTGTTGAGTAGATGGAGAGTCTATTTCCCAGTCCTCCACTTCATCTCCTCTTTTGTCAGTATCTGGGTATCCCCATCTTTCTGAACGGCTATTAAAGTCTCCGACAATAATGCAATTTGTGTCAGTTATTTTCATGTTTGAGAGTGTAAGATCCTTATCTGTTGGGCTATACAGATTGTAAATTCTTATTTTCACGTCCTTTATCATTATATCAACACCTATAATTTCTGTTTGGTTGTCAGATATCACAGATACTTCGCTGCAAGGTATTGTATTTCGTGTAAGTATTAGAACTCCTCCTTTGTGTCCTTCGCGGTCGAAACGTGTGGCCTGATATCCCCTGTCTGAAAATGTGCACTTGGCGTTGACATGTGTCTCTTGAATGCATGCCACATCTATTCTATCTTTATGAAGACGCTGTGTCAGGGAGACTTTCTTGTTATAAACTCCTTCGGCATCCCACTGTAGTATGTTGAGTGTCCGGGGTGTTTGGTCAATAGCTCTTAACCTACTCCTCTGTGCCTTGACTCCACAGCACAGGGGAAGGTGACCACCAGTAGTCATGGGTGGACCCCCTCGAGGCAGGGGGCCCGGCACTATCACCGCCTGATGGGACTTCACGGGATTAGCACCATAACGATTAATTTTCATCTGTGGCATCATGAAATGATAAAGTTACGTTGCACTTCTTTGTCAAGCCTGTGGCTCAGTACATCCGATTTCGACAAGCATTTTTCGGGATGCTTTCCCTAGCCTTTGACTGTCCCCAGTCTACCTACAAGGCAGCAGGTTTGTGCGTCACTTCGTCTGGTCCCTCTCCCTTGACCTGTCCGACATGGGTGACCCTAGCAGTAGCTGTACTACCGTCGGCATAGCTCTTGAGGTCATTGGAACGCGCAAGCCCCTCTACCTCGTCAAGGTGGACGCACGGCAGAAGGGATAATCTGAGTTCAACATGCAGGAGATACAATATGAGTATAAATACAGCCAAAACCGAAGTAATGCGAGTTAGCAGATCTCCGGGCCCACTAAGTATACAGTTAAATAGTACAACTCTGAAACAAGTTAAAGAATTCAAATATCTTGGAAGTATGATCACAGAAGATGGCAGATTAGACAGAGAAATTGAAATCAGATGTCAAAAAGCTAGTGCACTTACATATCAACTATCACCCTTACTGAAACATCCAAATATACCCATGCCCGCAAACCACAGATAATAAACAGCATATTCACACCAACTCTTTGCTACCAATCTCAGACCTGGACTTTATCCAAATTACACCTTTGCAAAATCAACACCTGCGAAATGAGATGCCTGAGGAGAGCTGCCAACTTAACAATCCAAGACCGAGTAAGAAATGCTATTGTCAGACAGATTGTGGGATTAACACCTTGTGTCACATTCAATGAAAGACAGAAGATCAAGTGGTTTGACCATGTCAGACCACCAGGATGTCCAAGAAGAAAATGGATTGACGACATCAAAGACATTGTACAACCATACTGAATGACATTATCCAGTGCCGCCCACCGGGCGCTGGAATGCAAATTATTCCTCTCCACAACTTGACGGCAGAAGTGGAAGATGATGATGATGATGGGGATACACCCACTTCCTTAGAACTTTTGGTGGGTTCTTCTTCTTCTTCTTCGTTCATCCGGAGTTTTTTTTCGGATGTGATTGCGTTGTGCCTGTTTACAGCAGAGCTGCGTTCTTGCGCCGTTAGGCCGACACATCCGACTTCTGCGGGCATTTGTTGACCGGGTTAACCTTCCCGGGGGTTTCTTAGGACGTTTGACTCTCACTGTTGTGGTGTTATCTCCCATCCTAGCTGGCCCATATAGAACAGCCTAAGAGATCCTGGTCAACCCTCAAGGGAAGGCAGGGGCAGACCATGGGCATTCCCCGCCATCCAAGGAGGCTTCCATACTTGCAGAGCCAACACACAGCGCTCTGGTACTGGGCTCACCCAAGGAATCGTCACGTCCTGCACATGGCTGCTTAGCCTCACTTCCGTATATTGGGCCTTCCGTTCACCATAGGCTGTTCTACCGGAAACCAGAAGAATGCAGTGTGCAGATGACATCCACACAGTGAGCTTTCGATTCGGACTTTCCGCACAATGGATTTGCTATCCAAGCAATATTCCATTTCGTGCCACTAGGACACTTTTCCACCTTTTTTGAAAGCCCACACAGTGAGCTTTTGATTTGGACTTTCCACATAATGGATTTGCTATCCAAGCAATATTCCATTTCGTGCCACTAGGACACTTTTTCCACCTTTTTTGAAAGCCCACACAGTGAGCTTTTGGTTCGGACTTTCCACGTAATGGATCTCCTATCCAGCAATATTCCATTTCATGCCTCTGGGAGGCTTTTGTAACCGACATACCTGTGGTATGAAGTGTGGCAGTCTGAATACTTCTTCATACACCTTTAAATGTCAACCTGTATGTAGTTAAAGTAAGCTACGGTCAACTTGAGCTTGTTGATATCTCCATAGAGCTTGTCCTCAAATGAAGCAGGTGTGGGCCAAAATATCTTTCTCTGTTCTGTATATATTGGGCAATCCTGAAGCAAATGTTTTGCTGTCATTTTTCCAGTTCGACAATTACATTCATCGGTATCTCCTATCTTTAGTTTATTGAACAAGTGGTATTTCAGCCTGTTATGTCCTGTGCGGAGTCTGAAGATTGCTACTTGTTCTCTTCTGTCGAGTTTGTAATATGCATCATCCTTCTGGTGGCCTGGATGCTCTGATTCCCATTTGGTTCTATAGGTGCTTTTTATCAACCTCTTTGCCTCATTATAGGTTATGTCTATGTCAGGCTGTGGTAGTCGTCCGCCCTCTTTTGCCAGTCTGTCAGCCTCTTCATTTCCAGGTATACTGCAATGTGATGGGATCCACTGTATTACAACTTTTTTGGATTTCTGGCATAGACCATGGAGTGCTGCTCTTAGGTCAGCTATTTCTGTGCTGTTTTTGCTCTTCAGTATTGAGACAGCTGACTTTGCATCTGTGAAGATAGCTATTTGCTTCTCTTTATTTTCCTCCATCAAGAGCATTTCTGCTGCAGTTTTCAGAGCCTCTACCTCCGCTTTGAAGTTACTTGAAAACTTTCCAGTTGCCACTGAATGTGTTTTTTTCACTCCATTTTTTAAATTTAGGAGAATTCCTCCTCCTCCATTCTCTATTGAATTTTTGGCTGATCCATCTGTATATGCATGGGTCCAATTGCTGCTTGGGTAATGTTCTTTTATGTAGTTTAGGGTTATTTCTCTTCTTTCGGTTTCATGCTGAGTGTTCTTTTTCTCAATACCAGGAATGTTTTCTATCATCTCAGGCAGTTGCTGCTGTCTCCAAGCTGGGAACTTGTCTGCATTGTAAATAGGTTTGACTGTTGATATGTTAAGTATGGGATCTGCCCTAATTTTTCGTTTTGCAGTTTCTACAAAGTTGCTACGCTTCAGTCGTCCCTTTCCAAAACCACTAAACCTTTTATACATAGGGTGGTCTGTCAATCTTCTAAATTTTTCTGCTTGTTGCTGGGCTCTGCTATCTCTTCTATCCTGCATTGGTTGTAAACAAGTGATCTGTTCAAGTTCATTAATAGGCGTTGTCTTCAGGCTTCCAGTTATGATTCGCATTCCTTGATTTTGGACTCTACTTATTTTGTTAAAGTTTGACTTAGCTGCTGTTGCCCAAGCTGCAATGCCATATTCCAGTACTGGCCTCACCCGTCCAGTATATAACTTCTTGAGAACTTTCTCATCTGCTCCCCACGTTGTACCAGCAAGCTTTTTCATGATTGCCATTCTTTGCCTTGCTCTTGTTCGATTTTTCTCAACCTGTGTTTTCCATGTCAGGCGACGATCAAAGGTTACTCCGAGATAGTTTGGATTTTCTTCATGGCGCAATATTTTTCCATTCAATACCAGCTTAGGTTGTTGAGTTTTATTTGAGAGGGAGAACACTGTGCATGTTGTTTTCTCCTCACTTATCTTCACTAGCCATGATTTTGACCAGTCCTCTAGTGCTAATAAGGCTTGCTGTATTCTGCTGTTAGCTGTACTAATATATTCTTCAGATGTCCATATGGCTAGGTCATCTGCAAAGGATGATGTGTGTACTCTGGCTGGAAAATTTTCTGTGATGTCGTTTATATATGCTAGGAATAATGTTGGTGAAAGAACTCCTCCTTGGGGGACACCTTGCTCCAACAGCATCATTTTGCTGGTTTGTCCTTGTACTTTTGTCCTGGCAGTTCTATTCTCAAGGTAGTGGCTGATCCATTTATACATTTTTCCACAAACATGCATGTTTTGCAGTTTTACTTTCAGTCCTTCCATACTTTATCAAATGCTTTTTCTAAATCTATCCAGACTGCTAGTGTGTGCTTTTTCTCTTGGAAGGCATCCTCTATTTTCTGAGCTATATAGGTTATTTGATCTTCAGTGGATCTGTACTTTCTGAATCCTGCTTGGTGTGGTGTTAAGAGTTTGTTTTCTTCCAGATGCCATGTTAGCCTGCCATTGATAATGCGTTCCATTAATTTTCCTACACAGCTAAGTAGACTGATAGTTCTTCCAGGTCTTTTCCTATCTTTGGGACTGGTATTAGTATAGCTTCCTTCCATGCCTGTGGGACTATTCCCCTCTTCCAGCTGTAATTTAGGACTGCTAGTAGTTTCTTTTTTGCCTTAGTGCCTAGTCCTATTAGCATTTCATTTGTTATTCCATCCTTTCCTGGTGATTTCTTCTTTTTTAGGGTATTCACTGCTCGTTCCATTTCTTCCATTGTTAGATTTGCCATCATATATTCTGCTGCTGTCTCTGTATTACTATGATGTATCTGTTTATCTTTGATTGCTTTCATCTGTTCGGTTGTAATATCAATGTGGTTTGCACTGGCATAGTGTTCCATTAGTGCATTTGCAGCCTTTTTTCCTGTAAGCAAGACATTTCCTTGTTTAATTGTTATTTGTTTGTTTCTAGGTCCTTCATTGTTCATGGCTTTCACTAGTTTCCATAGTTTGTTTCCATCCCTGTCAAAATTCAGGTTTTCTGTTGTTTCCCTCTAACAATCTCTTGTTGTTTGATTTGCTGTTCTTTTATATTTTGCTGAGATGGCTTTGAGAGAGATGTTCGCTTCAGTTGTTTGTTCTCTCTCTGCGGTCTTCCTGGCATCTTCAACTTTGTCCTCCAAAATTTGTAGTTCTTTAGTCCAGTATGGTTTATAATTTTTCCTCGCTCCTCTTGGAATAGACTCAGTGGCTGCCTGTATTATTGCTCTGTTTACACTTTCCACCATTTGCTTCATGTTGCCATATCGTGTATTTATGGTTATACAATATTTGTCTGTTAGTATGGCAAATCTGTCCCAATCTGCTCGTTTGTAATTCCAGCGGGGCAAAGGCTTTTGCTCCTGTGCAACATACTCCATATTCATTGCAAGCTTGATTGGTCTGTGGTCACTACCTGCTAATTGGTCAAGCACATGGCAATCAATTTTGTGGAGGATGTCTCCTGTGCAGAAAGCTAAGTCTGGAGTAGAAGTGGTAATCCATCTTCTGGAGTAGAAGCTTGGTGTGTCATCCGCTTTGTTGAGTAGATGGAGAGTCTATTTCCCAGTCCTCCACTTCATCTCCTCTTTTGTCAGTATCTGGGTATCCCCATCTTTCTGAACGGCTATTAAAGTCTCCGACAATAATGCAATTTGTGTCAGTTATTTTCATGTTTGAGAGTGTAAGATCCTTATCTGTTGGGCTATACAGATTGTAAATTCTTATTTTCACGTCCTTTATCATTATATCAACACCTATAATTTCTGTTTGGTTGTCAGATATCACAGATACTTCGCTGCAAGGTATTGTATTTCGTGTAAGTATTAGAACTCCTCCTTTGTGTCCTTCGCGGTCGAAACGTGTGGCCTGATATCCCCTGTCTGAAAATGTGCACTTGGCGTTGACATGTGTCTCTTGAATGCATGCCACATCTATTCTATCTTTATGAAGACGCTGTGTCAGGGAGACTTTCTTGTTATAAACTCCTTCGGCATCCCACTGTAGTATGTTGAGTGTCCGGGGTGTTTGGTCAATAGCTCTTAACCTACTCCTCTGTGCCTTGACTCCACAGCACAGGGGAAGGTGACCACCAGTAGTCATGGGTGGACCCCCTCGAGGCAGGGGGCCCGGCACTATCACCGCCTGATGGGACTTCACGGGATTAGCACCATAACGATTAATTTTCATCTGTGGCATCATGAAATGATAAAGTTACGTTGCACTTCTTTGTCAAGCCTGTGGCTCAGTACATCCGATTTCGACAAGCATTTTTCGGGATGCTTTCCCTAGCCTTTGACTGTCCCCAGTCTACCTACAAGGCAGCAGGTTTGTGCGTCACTTCGTCTGGTCCCTCTCCCTTGACCTGTCCGACATGGGTGACCCTAGCAGTAGCTGTACTACCGTCGGCATAGCTCTTGAGGTCATTGGAACGCGCAAGCCCCTCTACCTCGTCAAGGTGGACGCACGGCAGAAGGGATAATCTGAGTTCAACATGCAGGAGATACAATATGAGTATAAATACAGCCAAAACCGAAGTAATGCGAGTTAGCAGATCTCCGGGCCCACTAAGTATACAGTTAAATAGTACAACTCTGAAACAAGTTAAAGAATTCAAATATCTTGGAAGTATGATCACAGAAGATGGCAGATTAGACAGAGAAATTGAAATCAGATGTCAAAAAGCTAGTGCACTTACATATCAACTATCACCCTTACTGAAACATCCAAATATACCCATGCCCGCAAACCACAGATAATAAACAGCATATTCACACCAACTCTTTGCTACCAATCTCAGACCTGGACTTTATCCAAATTACACCTTTGCAAAATCAACACCTGCGAAATGAGATGCCTGAGGAGAGCTGCCAACTTAACAATCCAAGACCGAGTAAGAAATGCTATTGTCAGACAGATTGTGGGATTAACACCTTGTGCCACATTCAATGAAAGACAGAAGATCAAGTGGTTTGACCATGTCAGACCACCAGGATGTCCAAGAAGAAAATGGATTGACGACATCAAAGACATTGTACAACCATACTGAATGACATTATCCAGTGCCGCCCACCGGGCGCTGGAATGCAAATTATTCCTCTCCACAACTTGACGGCAGAAGTGGAAGATGATGATGATGATGGGGATACACCCACTTCCTTAGAACTTTTGGTGGGTTCAATATGGGGAGGACATGGAGGAAACTCCAGAAAAGGACAAAAGCCATCAAACTCCTGACAAAAACTGGGACATCACTAAGTCAACGAAAACATGAGCTTCAGAACAACTGGACATTTGCTGGTGTTCAAAGAACTTGAACTGTGATACTATGTTGGTATATTATTTATTATTAATATTATTATAATAATAATATTTGTGGACAAGAAGACAATTATTTTAAAAAAGAGGTTCCTTTTACTCCATCTGTATCTTTTGTCTTCTTTCATATATACCTCATTCCTGTTCCATGTGTTCTAAATAACTAAATATTTAATAATTTTTTTTAAGAGCAGGGTAGTTTCTATAACCCTTTGCATTACAATTTACATGCCCCGTGCTCACTGACAACTCTTTACTCTTTAACGCCATTTTATTTTCGCGTTTACAGTATAATGGTTCAGTCCATTGTTACACGAGGGGGGTGTAAGGATACTCATCTCTAGTAATGGATCTTTTAACAAGCTAATTTTTCTTAAAATAACGTAATTATATTTTAATAATGTTTCAATTACATACTTTTTCTATAGAAAAATATACAAATTATCATTATTCACCTGGAGTCTATATTTTTTTAATGCATCACCCCCAGCATCACCCTTGTCTACAATCGAGACGCCAGCATCTTCGCAAACCTTCCTCAGCATTGCATCAAAATCAAATTCCTGAGGAAACCTGCTAAGCAAATCGTCTGCAATATCAGCTTCTACGTGAGAAAATACTGTTGCCATGGTTAATACACTGGTGTGTTTTAATTCACATCTAAGAGACTTGGTAACTTAGCTTTTTTTACGGTGTGTTGACAAATCGCAAGCTTCCAGCACAGCAAACATTCATGACGCTGAAGAGTTCCTCAATTCCACACCCACTTCCTTAGAACTTTTGGTAGGTTCAAATACAGGCATAACGGGAATGCGGTTTTTTATAGAAGAATGCTGAAAATTAACCGGACAGCCAATATGAGCAATCAGGACGTTTTAAGGAAAACTGAGTCGCAAAGACAACTTATCACAAACATCAGATAGAGGCAGTCATCGTTTTTTCGCCACGAAAACAAAAACTGGAACATGTGACAATCGGAAAGATTTGCGGAAAGAGAGATAGAGGAAGACAGCGTGAGAAGTTTCTTAACAGTCTTGTGTCATGGCACGGAAGGGAGCCAACACATGAATAGATCCAAGACGTCGGAGATCGTAATTTGTGGAGAGGCATGATCGCCCACGCCAGCCTGCAAGGTACTGGACGATGATGATGATGATGATGATGATAACGGGAAATTAGGAGGGGAGAAAAGGCAGGGAAAGACCAAGAGAGAAGAGGCTGGACAGTTTGACATCATGGTCTGGAGGCACATCGGTATAAGAAATTATTGGCAGTGCACGAGTCAGAAGGCTGTGGACTAACATGATCACCAAAGCTACACCGCATGGGTTATAAGAAGAAATGTCGAATATAGACACCACAGCAATAGTCAACGCTTTCATCCTTTTCGCAGCTGTAACACAAGTGAAAATCGACGAAAAGAGAAGTATAATCTGTATTTAGGTGGTATACTAGTATTGTGAAATTGTCAACATATTTAATGCATTGAATCAAGACTGTCCAGTGTCCACCTCGTGTATATCTCTTTGTCTCGTTCTCTCCAAGTTTCCCTCTATATATTGTTTCCATTATCCATGTCTCGCCCAAACTCAAGTTGTCTAATCCTATATATTAACCCATGTTCTAACATCATTCTCTGCCATCTAAGACGACTGTCTGTCCGTCCTTCCGTCCGTCCTTCCGTCCATCCGTCCGTCTGTCTGTCTATACAGTTGTTCCAATTCAATCACCAAGCGACTTTACTCACTCCAGAAACGGGAAGTGAGTTTAATTTATAGTAAACACGTAAATAATAATCCTAGCCTCCATAAACGCCTTCAGTTACTACAAGGCTAAACTAATTCACAAAATCCTATATCGAAATGGCCCTAATTACCTTTGACCATTGTTTAAATATAATGCAAGACACAGTAAACGACTAAATATAGTACACATTCCGAAGCCTAGGATAGACTTGTACAAAACAAGCCTGGCATATTCTGCAGTCTTCCTCAAGAAATCAAAGACATAACCAATCCCTACACATATAATCGCAAATTATTCGAACACTATCTCAGTGCAGATTACCCCCCCCCCCCCCCCCCTTAATAATAATAAAAATAATAATAACAAAAATAAAACCAAAGTGTAACAATCAGTGCCCTTTTGGTAGACAGTATTTCCCCGTGGCTTATAACAACTTCCACATCATTAATTAATTTTAGTGAGTCATGTAGTAGTGATTTTTGCATTGTATGCCATTATAATGCGTATCATTTATATTGTTGTTGTTCTCAGTTAGCCTCGAATGATGTGTGGATGAAAAAAATGTATGAAAGAAAATGATAGAAGGGCAGAATGTTAAACGGACCTGTGTACCAAATTCTTTACACTTTTAACATAAAGTCTGTTCGTTCGTTCGTTCTATCTTTCTCTCCGTCCATCCATCCACCCATCCACCTATTCATACATCCATCCGTCTATCTATCTATTTATCTGTCTGTCTGTCTGCCTGCCTTTATCTCTTTTTTTTTCGTGAATCTTATCAGTTGCCACAGATCGGTCCATTTTTTTTTCTCTTCCCTTGATGTGGTTAAAAAAAATACTGGCATTGAGTCACACACACACACACACGCACGCACGCACGCACGCACACACACACACACACACACACACACACACACACACAAAGAATCTGTAAATAAATAACTATACAACACTTGCGAACGAATGTAATAGGCTACCTACCTACATGGCGCTGAAGCTTGAAATCTGAACTATTAATCTGGAAACAACCTGGAGGCAACGGATAAGTGGTTTCTAAGACGATTGTTGTAAATACCATGGACTGCCATATTCACTGTCATGGATTGACTGGAAGAGACTAATAAAGGTAGAACATTACAAGCAAAAGTAGGAAAGAGACAAAATGTCCTCTTTTGTCATATAATGATGTAGTGCTTTTGAGAGCAATGAAACACATTTGCTTCCTTCAGCCAGACGATTTTATCGTTTCAAGTAACAAATTCACATCCAGCTCATCTGTTACTGTAAAATGTATTTGCTGTATGTAATGTTTTCTATCACCTATTGATTTTAATGTGTCTGTTATATTGTGTTTTCTAATATCTAATGATTTTGAAAGTTTTCTAAGCAATTTTATATTTGTCAGCAAATATGTTTCGCTACTGTACGAAGTCCAGGAGGTATTACAACACACGAAGTATTGACATATTCTTCTTCTTCTTCTTCTTCTTCGTTCATCCGGAGTTTTTTTTCGGATATGATTGCGTTGTGCCTGTTTACAGCAAAGCTGTGTTCTTGCGCCGTTAGGCCGACACATCCGACTTCTGCGGGCATTTGTTGACCGGGTTAATCTTCCCGGGGGTTTCTTTGGACGTTTGACTCTCACTGTTGTGGTGTTATCCCCCATCCCAGCTGGCCCATATAGAACAGCCAAAGATCCTGGTCAGCACTCAAGGGAAGGCAGGGGCAGACCATGGGCATTCCCCGCCATCCAAGGAGGCTTCCATACTTGCAGAGCCGATACATAGCGCTCTGGTACTGGGCTCACCCAAGGAATCGTCACGTCCTGCACATGGCTGCTTAGCCTCACTTCCGTATATTGAGCCTTCCGTTCACCATAGGCTGTTCTGGGGGGTACGGGGTGTCAGGCATTGGTAGCACCTTTGGTAAGGATGGCTCTCATGTCCTTTCAGGACCCATCCCCCACTGGTCCAAGTCTGACACCCAGCTCGTGCCTGTGGCTCCTAGTAGCTGTCAGCATGCGACAGCGGCCACCCCCCGGGCAACAGCTGTGAGAGGCTGGCTAAACCAGGCATGGGTATCCAATTTGGTGTCAAACCAAGAGGTAAACTAGGGTATGCCTACCCAGCATGTGAAGACAGGATTCGGCAGACTGCGCGGAAGAAATCATTCCTGATTCAACGGGCAAGACGGCGTTTACCTGCAAAGCGTTGTGGAACGTAATGAGCACGGCAAGGCACGTAGAGCGCCCTGGTCATCCACTGCACCTGTATTCGTCTCCAATCGTCTCGACTTGTCTTGCCACTGGACTCAGATGGACTCAGGCGAGAGAGTGAGGTCGACGAATTGCGCAACTCTTCCTCACTTTAATCCAAGTCATCGCGCAAGTCATTCTTCATCCAACGTCACATATCATCTTCAAGCCCTGTGGCGATGGGCGAGCGGCAAAGCGGCAGGCGTGGGTACGCTGGCAGCCGTAGTCGCAGACCTGCACACAGGCGGCTCAGGCCATATGGTCGTCTTCTACTGACCGGAGCAGCAGTGGGATTCGGCAGCCCCCTGAGCGACTGAGCAGCCCTCTATAGGAACACACTGCTCACCTCCATAGCATGAGGAAGGGGCTAGAAAAGGTGCCCTAAACATTGTCTGCTTCAACACTACCTAACCAGCTAGCCGCGGTTGGTGGGTACCCTTAACTGCGGTCGACATACAAAGAAAGATAAAACAAGCAAAGCTAAAAGAGTAAACCATATTCCCTTAACAATTGGAACTTGGAATGTACGCACCCTACTTGACAGAGACGGCGCGTCGGGTCCAGAGAGACGAACAGCACTGATTGGGAGAGAGCTGGGCAGGTACAACATCGACATTGCAGCCTTGAGCGAGACACGACTTGCAGAAGAAGGCCAAATCTGTGAAATTGGTGCCGGCTACACATTTTTCTGGAGTGGAAGGAAAAGCGTGGAAAGACGCCAATCCGGTGTGGGATTTGCCATTAAGTCGGCCCTGGTCGGCAAATTAGCTGGATTTCCAAAGGCTATAAACGACAGGCTCATGACCATGAAGTTGCCTCTGCTGAATGGAAGGAAGCACGCAACCATTGTGAGTGTCTACGCACCAACTATGACCAACGAAGATGATGTCAAGAACAAGTTCTATGAGGACCTGCACAGTGTATTAACATCTGTTCCCAAAGGAGACAAACTTATACTCCTTGGGGATTTCAATGCCAGAGTAGGCACGGACACCACCTCTTGGAGTGGCATTATTGGAAAGCATGGAGTCGGAAATTGTAACAGCAATGGACTCCGCCTCCTTCAGACATGTGTCGAACATGATCTCGTGATTACGAACACAATTTTCCGTCTCCCCATGAGAAATAGGACATCATGAATGCACCCTCGCTCGAAACACTGGCACCTCATTGACTATGTCATCGTCAGGAGGAGTGACAGACAAGACGTTCGAGTGACAAAATCCATGTGTGGTGCCGAATGTTGGACAGACCATCGTCTCATTGTCTCGAAAATGAACATCCACATCAGGCCACCACGGCGTCCTCAAGGGGCGAAAATGCAAACAAAGCTAAATGTCACCCGCCTAAACAGCAAGAAAATGCAGCAGTCGTTTGAAAATATGCTGGAAGACCGCCTCAAGCCCAATGCTGAAGCTAAACAGGATACAGAAACAGAATGGAGAGCCCTAAAGGACACAATTTACAACACTGCTATGGAAATCCTGGGTCCAGGCCCCCGAAAGCATAAAGACTGGTTTGATGAAAATTCCGAAGACATCAACCAATTGCTGGCCGAGAAACATCTTCTCCTCAAGGCACATTTGAATGACCCAAAGTCAACATCAAAAAAAGATGCTTTCAAGAACATTCAGAGAGTAGTGCAGCAGAAACTTCGGCACATGCGGGACTCCTGGCTGAGCAGCAAAGCTGATGAAATTCAGGGCTTTGCTGACAGACATGATATGAAAAACTTCTACGACTCACTGAAAGCGGTCTATGGTCCTTCATCACCAGGCATAGTTCCCCTCCTCAGTGCAGACGGGGGAACATTGGTCACCGATAAGAAAGAAATCCTCCAACGCTGGGCAGAGCATTTCAGCAAAATCCTAAATGCAACTTCCTTCTTCGATGATGAAACCATCAACTGCCTTCCTCAAGTTCCCACCAATGAGACACTTGGTGACCTGCCAACCATAGTGGAAATAAACAAAGCCATCCAGCAACTCTCCAGCGGCAAGGCACCTGGTCCTGACTCCATCCCAGCAGAGATATACAAGGCAGGTGGGCCGGTCCTAACAGAGCAGCTTCACTGTCACGAATTGGCCGCCTTAACATCCCAGAATATTTTTCTCGGTCTCCAAATTTGAGAGGCCAAATTGAGAAAGAATGAATTAATCACACTACTCCAAAATTATCTAGTCGTGAGGTAAGATTATTCACAAAAAGCCTCTAGCCATGACGTAAGCTTGCAGATGGCAAGTAAAATGGCAACTAGATAATTAGTATACACCTTGGGAAACTGCTGACCCAGACATGCTGAATCAACAATGAAGGGGCCATGGACTGTGTAATTAAAACTGACCAGGCATGACACCTGATAAGCACAGGTAGGAAATCGCCAGGTGTGAACAACATTGACAGAGGGAGAGATAATAGCCCCAGGCCTGTAAACTAAGCCCCGCCCACTCTGACTGGCAGACTCAGGGAGGTGTGAACCAGGTCTGATAAGACAATTACCACTGTAGACTGTACCAGACAGAGAGGAGCAAGGTGTGATGGCCAGGTTGCGGGGATAATTGCAATTACCGTCAGCGGGAGATAAGAAGAATTTATGACGGGAATGCCAAAGAGATAATAGTGTCTCAGACACTGTCTGCTAGACTCAGCTTAAATAAGGGTCCCTAGCCTGTTTAATGTTAGATTAAATTTGACTTCAGAACAGGTGAGACAACCAGCTCGTTTTGCATGATTCTTAGGTTGCTAGATTTAACTAGGAGAATTAATTCTTAGTAACTAGTCGAGTTTTAGATGGATGTACTGACTTTCAGTCTATATCTGATCTAGGTTATTGCAAGAACTATCATTGTCATAGATTACTTGAGTGTTCTTTCTAAGTTCTGCGTTCAATATCATGGTGCTGTAAGTGCTACTCTTCTGAGAAGTAGAAACTTATTGAAGGCAGGTCTTGTCTAGATATACTTGAGGTGTCGTAGCAGATGCTTGCCATCTCTTTCTAAACTAGACTAGTCCTTTTTGGTGTGTGCATTTGTTGTACAGAATATAGTCGACTGACTATTTATTTAATTCTTACAACAGCAGTAACTAAGTGGTAACTTCAATTAGACTTGTTGTATATCTCATTTTGTAGCTATACAATATTAGTACACATTAATAATGCCTGATGCTATTATGTGAGTATCATTAGATGTCTATCTTGAAGTAATATAATGTTTACGGATATGTTGGATGTATGTATGTGTAATTTCATATGAATATACGATGCTAGGAATATGCTTCGTACATATTCTTTTTGTGTATATACATCTCATTTCGTATACCTACAAACTAACTAGTGCATTATGCTATTATGTTAAAGTATCATAATATGTCTAGTTTAATTAATGTTTTATGTGTATTTCATGTTTGGTATATTGATTTGTCATATGCAAGCCTATCAATATGACGTGTTATATTATGGTGTGCGCATTGGCACACTAACCATCGATTGCATTTGTAGCAGAGGTGTAATGGTACAGACAGTACCCACAAGTGTTATGGGGTATATGGTGCTAAACTTCCTCAGTGTATTGTGGGCGTGCGTCCCCGGTAATGCATGGAAACCTGGCACAGCTATTGGTCACGGCTTGTAAGCCCGGATGACCTGGCATTGTTATAATACACTTACCGACCCTGTGAGCTGCTAAACTAACATTGGACGGAGCGGCTGTACGACACAGAATTTCTGTATTAGCGATATGGACATGGGGCGGCAGAAATGTAATCATTACAGGCGTGTGAGACAATTGAAAAGCCCGTCCCAGACTAAAGACAGTAGGGAGAAGGAGGATGGTGAACATAGTAGAGCTGGAAGATAAACTTGGCCAGACTGGTCATTGTATATGTTTGTGTTATGATATGTTTTAATTAGGATTGCGCTGATGTAGAACTGATATAACACATTCTCGACTTTCTTTCAAGCTCTCACAAGGAGCACCTATGTTATAGATCTCAAGACCAGAGACTACTGACTAGGAGTGTCAGGACTGACAGGATCGTTAGAATACCGGCAAGCTGTTCTTTTGTTGTCTACTGGAGAGTGGGGATCTGGACCACAGTTCCAGATAGATGAAGTAACAAGTAAAGTTACGTAATGTTTCTCATCACAATATGTTATATGATTTCATCATCCTCATATTAAAAACCATCAGATGTCTATGATTAGCAAATAAATGTTGTAGTATTGTAACTCATAGTTCTGTCATTATATTTGTTCCAATTGTGCATACGTATTGTTGTGTACATTGGTGGGGGTTCACTTACACACCAAGGAAAGGAGCAGTCAGGGAGAAAACCTGTACTGAGATAGTCGTCTATACTAATATATTTAGACTTAAAACATCTATCTTAAGCTAACCTTCTCTTTCCTATACCTTGGCGAATATTCAGCTCAGTTCATTTCAATTTTGTAACGAGCCACTTAGAGCTGTACGTTGGATATTCAGGGCTTAATCTGTAGTTCAGCCATATAGATTTTGTCCCTAGTCAGTTTCTGACTATCTGGGGTTGCTCGCCAGTGAATAAGATTTTAATCTAGCCGGTGGGGCACCCCGACTTATGACAGATTGGGGCTTCTCGTACGGTATTTGAATTCGGACTTCTCGCTTTCAATAGACTCCGGTACTAGACCCTAGACATACGATTTTTAAAGTTAACTCTTGTAATCTTCAGTCATCAAAATAGACTATCATCAGTGTAGCTAATTTTAGTTGAGGAAGTTACAGAGTAGAGATATAACTTTTCAAAAGTGTATAACAGATAAGAACTTATGAGAAAACTACCTCATCTATCATTTATTGATAAGTATTTTAATTCTTATCATTTAGTGTATCATTCATCATTTAATGATAACTGATCACTTTAATCATATTTACATTGATGTGTTTGATGATTTAACTGCTTGATTGATTTGCCATTTTATGCTACTTATGCCATTTTCATTATGACATGTATGCAGTGCATTTTAATATTTATTTAGGTAAATATTAGTATTGATTACTGTGTAGTATATCTCTCACACTTACTTCACTGCGGTCGCCAGAAACTACTGGAATATTACTTTCAGTTGTCTTTCACTGCTGAGGTTTAACTCTACACATTGGTTTAGATTCTGCTGTCATTGGTTCACTCTTGTCTTTCTAGCTTAGCTCTGATTTTCATAGATACATAAGAGCTTACCTAATATAGCCATTAGCAAATATGGACTCACCTTCCCAGGATCTAGATTATCTGAAGGCGCGCACAGATTACTTAGAGTCCACGAGAAGGTTAGGCATAATAGAGGGCTTAACAGGAGAACAATTAGAAACATACATCAGAGACGAGATGAAAGAGTGGGACATGGCGGAGGAACAGATGAATAAAACAATTGATGAGTTATTTGAAGCAAAAGAGCGTAGCAAAACTGAAGAAGCAGAGATTAATAAACAGCATATGGAAGTAGTCAATGCAGAGAAGCTAACCTTTCTAGCGGAACATAAGGTAGGAGATATGGATGCTCACCCAACCAAGAAGGAAGGGACATCTTTGCCAACCACCGCGGAATCAGAGTTAGTGGACCGGGAACTACAGGTTCTCATTCGACCCTGTCCTAAACGGAAAAGAGGGAAGAAAAAACGTGCCAAAGGCACTTCAAACAGTCACAAACGTGATAACTGTTTGTACCACGGCAATGGTGGTTTAACTGTACAGGACCTTCAGGAAAACCACTTGACTTCTATGAGAAATGAATCTCGAGAGAAAGAGGAACTGAAGACAACCTTTAATGAGGTCGTAGGCGGAGACCTAGCCGATTCTCACATTCCCTTCTGTTCACAGAATCACGAAGTGGAATTATATCTGACTGAAATAGGGAGGATGGAAGTAACGGAATCCCAGGTGAATTTCATTACTGCAGCGCGGGAAGAATCACTAATTATCAGTTCAGATAATTTAACTGGTCCGCCAGTACAAGACTCCCAGGAATCTCATTTTACTTCAACGAGAGGTGAAACTCAAGAGGAAGATGACCTGAGGACATCTTTTAAGGAGGTCGGAGATCGAAAGGTAACCGACTTTATTATTCCCTTCAGCTCAGGAGAGGATGAAGTGGGATTAAATTTGACTGACAGAGGGAGTAAGGATGACCCGGAACCCCTTGTGATCTTTGAGGCTGCAGCTCAGGACAAGACACTAGATCTCAGTTCAAATCATTTACCTAGTGTGATGGATTGCTTAGACAGCCCAACACAGGATGTACCGCAACTGGACTTAGCCCATGATAGCAGGGCCAGAGAGGAACATCCAGACCAGGAAACAATTCCAGTTGTTATCTCACAGTATACCAGTTCGGAGACTCAGGAAACACAGGGAATTGTTAGGAGCCAGAATATGGACTCTGATATTGTGCAGACAACATTGTCTGTAGTTGCTAAAGAAGAAAATTCTTTGCACAAGATGGAGGAAGAAACGCCTATCATCTCATTAGCTGAAGTTATCAGGGAATTCCAGCAACAGGAACCTGAAGTAACAGAAGTCAAGAGTGGTTTGGAATCAACACGCTTAGGACTCAATCTACCCTTCAGTCAGGTCGATTTGATAGGAGTAGATCAGCTATTTGTGGATACTTTATTCAAAAGTAACACCACTTTATCGCCCTGGAGTAACTATGTTATTTCTCAAGGCAGGACAACTTGGCACACTAAATTTCCAATTTCTAGCACGGTTTTCACACGAAACTCTAATGCAGAGAAACTCAGCCCATTAACTGATTATCAGGGGAAGAAACCGCAACACCGAGGAGGGAAGATTGTTACGCCCGACTTTGAAGGAGGAAAGCGCCAGTTGAATTTATATCATGGGACCATGATGTGTAACATTATTCCTTTCAAAAGGAAGTTATTGATGGATCAGTTGAGAATCTATAACGGACGGAGGAAAATCGCGGAGACAAGCTTTGCTGTGGCCAGCTTATGCAAGACCTCACTACGGGTACATCCTCGGCTGAAAGGAGTAAATCACGTGAGTGAATGGTGTAAAACAATTGCTGCCCAGAGGCGTAGAAGAATCCCGTTGATTGTGATCTTTCCCAGAGGGGTAAAATTACAACCTTCTGACAATTACCGGATTTTACCAAGCTATTGCATGGAATCCCGGCCGAAAACCAGGTACAAGGATCTATCCAGAGTATCTTTGGGTTATGGAAATGGAACGTCTTTATGCAGATGCAGGACAACCCACTGCCACAAGGAATATTGGAAAGCTTTAGGCAGATACAGAACGGAGAGTGCTTAGGCATTATTCTGGGATGTACGGCGTGCTTTGACAAAAGATTTCTGGCAGAAACTTTTTTTTTAAGGGGAAAGCTCTGTCACGAATTGGCCGCCTTAACATCCCAGAATATTTTTCTCGGTCTCCAAATTTGAGAGGCCAAATTGAGAAAGAATGAATTAATCACACTACTCCAAAATTATCTAGTCGTGAGGTAAGATTATTCACAAAAAGCCTCTAGCCATGACGTAAGCTTGCAGATGGCAAGTAAAATGGCAACTAGATAATTAGTATACACCTTGGGAAACTGCTGACCCAGACATGCTGAATCAACAATGAAGGGGCCATGGACTGTGTAATTAAAACTGACCAGGCATGACACCTGATAAGCACAGGTAGGAAATCGCCAGGTGTGAACAACATTGACAGAGGGAGAGATAATAGCCCCAGGGCTGTAAACTAAGCCCCGCCCACTCTGACTGGCAGACTCAGGGAGGTGTGAACCAGGTCTGATAAGACAATTACCACTGTAGACTGTACCAGACAGAGAGGAGCAAGGTGTGATGGCCAGGTTGCGGGGATAATTGCAATTACCGTCAGCGGGAGATAAGAAGAATTTATGACGGGAATGCCAAAGAGATAATAGTGTCTCAGACACTGTCTGCTTGACTCAGCTTAAATAAGGGTCCCTAGCCTGTTTAATGTTAGATTAAATTTGACTTCAGAACAGGTGAGACAACCAGCTCGTTTTGCATGATTCTTAGGTTGCTAGATTTAACTAGGAGAATTAATTCTTAGTAACTAGTCGAGTTTTAGATGGATGTACTGACTTTCAGTCTATATCTGATCTAGGTTATTGCAAGAACTATCATTGTCATAGATTACTTGAGTGTTCTTTCTAAGTTCTGCGTTCAATATCATGGTGCTGTAAGTGCTACTCTTCTGAGAAGTAGAAACTTATTGAAGGCAGGTCTTGTCTAGATATACTTGAGGTGTCGTAGCAGATGCTTGCCATCTCTTTCTAAACTAGACTAGTCCTTTTTGGTGTGTGCATTTGTTGTACAGAATATAGTCGACTGACTATTTATTTAATTCTTACAACAGCAGTAACTAAGTGGTAACTTCAATTAGACTTGTTGTATATCTCATTTTGTAGCTATACAATATTAGTACACATTAATAATGCCTGATGCTATTATGTGAGTATCATTAGATGTCTGCAGGCAAGAGTACAGGAAAATGGTGAACTGTCTGAACCCTTTCCTGTCACCAATGGAGTGAAGCAAGGATGTGTCCTGGCACTAACACTGTTCAGCCTCATGTTTTCAGCCATGCTGATGAATGCCTTCGAGAACGACGACATTGGAATAGACATCAACTACCGTATGGATGGAAAGTTATTCAATCTCAGAAGGCTGAAAGCTAAAACCAAAATTGACAGCGGCACCGTCAGAGAGCTCCTGTTTGCTGATGATTGCGCTCTATACGCCAACTCAGAGGCGGACATGCAACATAATGTTTCAGCTTTCTCACATGCCTGTGCCAAATTTGGGCTCAATATCAACTTGGAGAAGACTGTAGTTATGTACCAGCCAGCTCCAGGGAATAATCACACTGTGCCGAATATCAAAGTGAATGATCATAGACTAAGTGTTGTGGACAAATTCACCTATCTTGGCAGCACTGTGTCACAAGCTGCCACAATCGATGACGAAGTGAATGCAAGAATCTCCAAGGCCAGTGCAGCCTTTGGCAGACTGTACAAGAATGTATGGGACAGAACTGGAATAAGCCTGCAAACAAGGCTAAAAGTCTACAAAGCAGTTGTATTATCCACACTGCTATATGCTTGTGAAACCTGGACTGTTTATCAGCGACACGCTAGGAAATTAAACCACTTCCACACAGTCTGCCTAAGGAAGCTACTGAAGATTAAATGGCAAGACAAGATTCCAGACACTGAAGTCCTAGAAAGAGCATCCATGCCCAGTATCCACACTCTACTGATGAAGAATCAGATTCGCTGGGCTGGTCACTTGACCCGCATGCCAGATCACAGGCTCCCTAAACGAATTTTCTACAGCGAACTGCGTTGTGGTAAACGCTCCCAAGGTGGCCAGAGGAAACGTTTTAAAGACACTCTGAAAATTTCACTGAATGCTTTTGGAATTCATCATGACACCTGGGAGGCTGCAGCCAGAGACCGAAATTCGTGGCGTGCATCATTGCGCAAAGGTGCAGTCATATGTGAGACAACCAGGACTGCAAGAGCTGTGAAGAAAAGGCAGGACAGAAAAACCACTGCAGGAAATCCTCCTCCAGAGACGTCAAGCATTCTTTGCCCACATTGTCAAAGAACATTTCGAGCCAAAATAGGCCTTATCAGCCATCTTAGAACCCACGGCTCCACACCTTCAACCCCACTGGATGAAATGAATGGTCATCATCATTCTTGATGGACAAACAACATAGGCTGTTCTTCCGGAAACCAGAAGTATGCAGTCTGCAGATGACATCCACACAGTGAGCTTTCGATTCGGACTTTCCATGTAATGGATTTGCTCACCTTTTAATGGATTTTTAATGGATTTTTCCACCTTTTATGAAGCCCACACAATGGGCTTTTGATTCGGACATTCCACGTAATGGATTTGCTATCCAAGCAATATTCCATTTCGTACCACTAGGAACTTTTCCACCTTTTATGAAGCCCACACAGCGAGCTTTCGATTTGGACTTTCCACATAATGGATTTGCTATCCAAGCAATATTCCATTTCATGCCTCTGGGTCTTCATGCACCTTTAAATGTCAACCTGTATGTAGTTAAAGTAAGCTGTGGTCAAGTTGAGCTTGTTGATATCTCCATAGAGCTTGTCCTCAAATGAAGCAGATGTGGGCCAAAATATCTTTCTCTGTTCTGCATACCTTGGGCAATCCTGCAGCAAATGTTTTGCTGTCATTTTTCCAGTTCTACAATTACATTCATCGGTATCTCCTATCTTTAGTTTATTGAACAAGTGGTATTTCAGCCTGTTATGTCCTGTGCGGAGTTTGAAGATTGCTACTTGTTCTCTTCGGTCGAGTTTGTAATATGCATCATCCTTCTGATGGCCTGGATGCTCTGATTCCCATTTGGTTCTATAAGTGCTTTTTATCAACCTCTTTGCCTCATTATAGGTTATGTCTATGTCAGGCTGTGGTAGTCGTCCGCCCTCTTTTGCCAGTCTGTCAGCCTCTTCGTTTCCAGGTATACTGCAATGTGATGGGATCCACTGTATTACAACTTTTTTGGATTTCTGGCATAGACCATGGAGTGTTGCTCTTAGGTCAGCTAGTTCTGTGCTGTTATTGCTCTTCAGTATTGAGACAGCTGACTTTGCATCTGTGAAGATAGCTATTTGCTTCTCTTTATTTTCCTCCATCAGGAGCATTTCTGCTGCAGTTTTCAGAGCCTCTACCTCCGCTTTGAAGTTACTTGAAAATTTTCCAGTTGCCATTGAATGTGTTTTTTTCACTCCATTTTTTAAATTTAGGAGAATTCCCCCTCCTCCATTCTCTATTGAATTTTTGGCTGATCCATCTGCATATGCATGGGTCCAATTCCTGCTTGGGTAATGTTCTTTTATGTAGTTAAGGGTTATTTCTCTTCTTTCGGTTTCATGCTGAGTGTTCTTTTTCTCAATACCAGGAATGTTTTCTATCATCTCAGGCAGTTGCTGCTGTCTCCAAGCTGGGAACTTGTCTGCATTGTAAATGGGCTTGACTGTTGATATGTTAAGTATAGGATCTGCCCTAATCCTTCGTTTTGCAGTTTCTACAAAGTTGCTACGCTTCAGTCTTCCCTTTCCAAAACCATTAAATCTGTTGTACATAGGGTGGTCTGTCAATCTTCTAAATTTTTCTGCTTGTTGCTGGGCTCTGCTATCTCTTCTATCCTGCATTGGTTGTAAACAAGTGATCTTTTCTAGTTCATTAATAGGCATTGTCTTCAGGCTTCCAGTTATGATTCGCATTCCTTGGTTTTGGACTCTACTTATTTTGTTAAAGTTTGACTTAGCTGCTGTTGCCCAAGCTGCAATGCCATATTCCAGTACTGGCCTCACCCGTCCAGTATATAACTTCTTGAGAACTTTCTCATCTGCTCCCCACGTTGTACCAGCAAGCTTTTTCATGATTGCCATTCTCTGCCTTGGTCTTGTTCGATTTTTCTCAACCTGTGTCTTCCATGTCAGGCGACGATCAAAGGTGACTTCTAGATAGTTTGGATTTTCTTCATTGTGCAATATTTTTCCATTCAATACCAGCTTAGGTTGCTGAGTTTTATTTGAGAGGGAGAATACTGTGCATGTTGTTTTCTCCTCACTTATCTTCACTAGCCATGATTTTGACCAGTCCTCTAGCGCTAATAAGGCTTGCTGTATTCTGCTGTTAGCTGTACTAATATATTCTTCAGATGTCCATATGGCTAGGTCATCTGCAAAGGAGGATGTGTGTACTCTGGCTGGAAAATTTTCTGTGATGTCATTTATATATGCTAGGAATAATGTTGGTGAAAGAACAGCTCCAACAGCATCATTTTGCTTGTTTGTCCTTGTACTTTTGTCCTGGCAGTTCTGTTCTCAAGGTAGTGGCTGATCCATTTATACATTTTCCCACAAACATGCATGTTTTGCAGTTTTACTTTCAGTCCTTCCTTCCATACTTTATCAAATGCTTTTTCTAAATCTATCCAGACTGCTAGTGTGTGCTTTTTCTCTTGGAAGGCATCCTCTATTTCCTGAGCTATATAGGTTATTTGATCTTCAGTGGATCTGTACTTTCTGAATCCTGCTTGATGTGGTGTTAAGAGTTTGTTTTCTTCCAGATGCCATGTTAGCCTGCCATTGATAATGCGTTCCATTAATTTTCCTACACAGCTAAGTAGACTGATAGGTCGATAGCCATTTCGTTCTTCCAGGTCTTTTCCTTTCTTTGGGACTGGTATTAGTATAGCTTCCTTCCATGCCTGTGGGACTATTCCTCTCTTCCAGCTGTTATTTAGGACTGCTAGTAGTTTCTTCTTTGCCTTGGTGCCTAGTCCTATTAGCATTTCATTTGTGATACCATCCTTTCCTGGTGATTTCTTCTTTTTTAGGGTATTCATTGCCTGTTCCATTTCTTCCATAGTTAGATTTGCCATCATATATTCTGCTGCTGTCTCAGTATTTCTATGATGTATCTGTTTATCTTTGATTGCTTTCTTCTGTTCGGTTGTAATATCAATGTGGTTTGCATTTGCATAGTGTTCCATTAGTGCATTTGCAGCCTTTTTTCCTGTAAGCAAGGCATTTCCTTGTTTAATTGTTATTTGTTTGTTTCTAGGTCATTCATTGTTCATGGCTTTCACTAGTTTCCATAGTTTGTTTCCATCCCTGTCAAAATTCAGGTTTTCTGTTTTTTCCCTCCAACAATGTCTTGTTGTTTGATTTACTGTTCTTTTATATTTTGCTGAGATGGCTTTGAGAGAGATGTTCGCTTCAATTGTTTGTTCTCTCTCTGCTGTCTTCCTGGCATCTTCAACTTTGTCCTCCAAACTTTGTAGTTCTTCAGTCCAGTATGGTTTGTAATTTTTCCTCACTCCTCTTGGAATAGACTCAGTGGCTGCCTGTATTATCGCTCTGTTTAGACTTTCCACCATTTGCTTTATGTTGCCATATCGTGTATTTATGACATATTATTCAAAGAGTAAACCCGTAATAATGTGTACATATACGCAATATATATATATATATATATCGGTCTCCCTGGTCAAGGTGTTAACGTCTTTCTCCGCAATCCCGTACATTCTCGTGAGTAACGTAACGTGCGAGAGAATCGGTAGCGATTGTCACATAATAGACCAACGTGATTTAACCAGTGATGAGAATAAAAGGCGTTCTGATTAGCGGCATGTTCGAGGCCACAGGTTGTTTCAACAAATCCAGAGAAAACAGTCGGGGTTGCAGCTGCACGTGTTTACATCTGGTCGACAGATTAGGAACATTCGGTGGTGAGTGAGATAAATCCCTGCATCGCTTTGACAGTTTATCAACATTCGAATACAGATAGAACCCGTCAGATCCTGGTTACAATCAGATGTCAACCATCACAGGTCGGGCAAAGTTAACAGCTGCAGATGTGTAGGGGAAGTGAGTGAGATGACTCAATACACCACTTTGATAGTTTATCAACAGGTCGGATCAACGTATAATTGCCAGCTAGGGACATGTAATAGTCCCGTCTGTCATTTAGAGTTTCCGGACATCACGCAGATTTGCAGCTTGTTATTGAAAACTGTTGTTGGGATCATACAGTAACTCGCTAGCTTGTTGGGGAAGTTAAAACAAGTGATGACAACTCTGACAGTGACTAAGCCAGGGGAGATGGATTCTTGACAATGGATGATATGCCCAAATAACACCTGTGTGGACATATAGAATAACGTCACGTGACCACTTTT
Organism: Cepaea hortensis; assembly: GCA_963921405.1. Lineage (NCBI taxonomy): Eukaryota > Metazoa > Mollusca > Gastropoda > Stylommatophora > Helicidae > Cepaea > Cepaea hortensis. The sequence goes on along the minus strand of OY992879.1, from coordinate 91,360,409 downwards.
AGGCGGTTGCCTAAAACCAGATTTGGGGATAAGGAGTGTAACTCGAAACGTCGATCTAGGAAGACGTGCTTTGGCACTGCGGTTAGGGAGTTAATAACATCTAACGTGTGCTGGATATATTATATTTATTTTACACGTGCCTGTCATGGCAAACTTAGATGTGATTGAGTAAACACTGCAGTGCCGTATAAGGTAGAACCTATTATAATTAGTTCTAATTAATATAGGCTGTAGCCTTGTTAAAACTAGAGTGTGATGATTAGCACTGTTAGTGGAAAACTAGTTAGAGTAGGGAAGTGATACTTGGCTCTGTGAGTTGAAAATAGATTAGTGAAGTGTTGATAAGCTCTACTAGTTGAGAATTGAGTAAGGGGGGATAATTGGGATCTTCCAGTGGGTGCTCCCTGGGGGGGGGGGGGGGGGGGGGTTCCGCACGCTGTTGGTTGTTTTTTTCTTCTTCTTGTCTTGGCCTGATGAAAACCTATGTGTTCAGTTCATTGTATTTTGCTGAGCAAGGGCCAATGGCCACGATCATCTAATAGAGATCAGTGACGGGGTGGCTATCACAAGTTGTTTGATCTATTTTACAGGTTCCCTCTGGTCGGGATGAAGAACACAGAAGAATTGTAAAATCCGATCCCGGATAAATTATGATGCAGAGAGATTGGCCAGCAACTTTATCAATGGGTCTATTCAGTGGAGAGGAATGGTATATGTATCCTACAGGATAAATACCGAATGAGTTTTAGGTCATACCAGTTTTAACACACCAGTAGTGATGGATATTCAGTTCACTTATGACTAGAACAAAAATAAAGGACTCTATTGGAGTATAGACAATAACTGTTTAATAGTGAGAACTATAGAACATTTCGCAAGAAGACAAAACGTCATGGTCATAGGACAGTGTTCCATGTTTTTTTCACTGCACAGGAATTATGAAGTCTGAGTTTCTATAAACTATTAGGAACAGTTGTGTTAGGAACAATAATAGTATTTTTCCACGGAGTATATAGTTGAATGGGATTCAGATCTCATGGTCATCAGAGCTCCTGGAGGGGGACATGTCTGGAGAGAAGGACACGACTTCCGTGAGGTCCATTGTACTGATTCTTGTGATGTCGTGTAATCCTTGCCATGATGAGTGGACTCTGAACCTGAACTATGTGGTCTGACCTATACATTTACATTAGAATACACGACACACATTTTCTTCGCATACACGTCTCATATACGTTACACTTTTCTTTTAATAAATTAATCTTTATTAATTTTTGGAAGCAAGAGTTGTTGAATATGTTGCGTTAAGGAAGTATGAGATGGGGCATAGTACGACAGTGAGAGAGTGATAGGAAAAGGTGTCCACGGGCTGATGGAGTGTGTTGGACGGAAGCTGGTGGATTCTCCAGGTTATTAAAAGGGGGTAAAATATAATGTGGGTGTTGATTCTCCTCACTCCAGGGACGACACTTTAAGGGAAGACACGACATCGATTCTCACCGCTCTGGTAACTTACGGGGTATGTGAGACGTTCGCTCAGAAAGCAATGGTAAACTACTGAGCGTAATCTTGCCTAGTACATCAAAAGCAGCTGAAAAATGCTGATGTTGACTGCAACGTCCTGTAAAGGGATATGCACAAACAAACAAATATATATATATATATATATATATATATATATATATATATATATATATATATATATATATATATATATATATATAACAACCGGTCGTTTACCTGACAAAACGCAAAGAATACGTGTACTTCTTCTTCTGCGTTCATCCGGAGTGTTTTTTCAGATGTAATTGCGGTGTGCCTGATTAGGCACCCTTGGGCCGAAACCCTTAGGCCAACTCATCCGACTTTGGCGTGCATTTTTTGACCAGGTTAGCAATCCTGGGGGACTCTCGCTTTTGTGGTGCCGTCCACATCCCAGCTGGTCAAGTTAGAACGGTCGAATGCTTCGCGATCAACCCTCAGGGGAAGGCAGGGACAGCCCATGGCATTTTCCGCCATCCAGGGCGGCTTCCATAGTTGCAGAGCCGACACATTGCGCCCTGGTGCTGGGCTTACCAAGGGAATCGTCAAGTCCTCCTCATGGCTGCTTTAATTCCTCACTTCAATGTATTGGGCCTTTAGTTCACTACGTGCCGCTCCCCGCACAAACCAGGGACGGTCGGATTGCAGATGGTATCCACTCAGCGAGCTTTCGTTTCGGACATGTGCTTAGTCGTTGTGCCCGGAAAACAAAATAGTCAGAGCTGTTCCGGACACGAAGGTCGTTCGGAAGACTAGATAGAGCTGTTCCAAGCACGACGGACAATCGGAAAACTAGCTAGTCAGAGCTGTTCCGGACATTCGGAAGACTAGCTAGTCAGAACTGTTTCGGGCACGGTCGACATTTCACACGTACGTAATTGCGTGGTGCCAGTTTTTATTTTTCCACCCGTAGGCTGGCACATCCGACTTCGGCGGGCATTTTTTAATGAGGTTAGCCTTCCTCGGGTTTCGAGGCACGTTAGACTCTTACTGTTATGGTGTCACCCCCACCTCAGCTGGTCAAGGTAGAACGGTCAGAGCCATCACGATCAACCCTCAAGGAAAGGCAGGGGCAGACCATGGGCATTCCCCGCTATCCAAGGAGGCTTCCATAATTGCAGAGCAGGCACATATTGCTCTGAGACTGGGCTCATCAGAGGATTTGCCACGTCCTGCTCATGGCTGCTTTAATTCCTCACTTCCATGTATTGGGCATTTCGCTTGCCACTGGTTGCTCAAGCACAAACCAGGAACGGTCAGTCTGCGGACGACATCCACTACGTAAGCACTACATCCCTCCTGTGGTTACTCTAAGTGCTTGATTTTGCACCCTGTCCAGCTTTTGTAGTGTGGTTTTTTTTATTCTAAACACCACATAGTTGACCCGTATTCCAGGTGTGGTCGTATGCTCTGTTGATAAACTTTACTAAGTATTTTCCCACTGGCTCCCCATGTGGTTCCATTTAGCTTTCTCAGGATGGCTATTTTCTTTCTGGCTTTTGCTACTGCTTTGTTGATGTGCTTTCTCCATGTTAGCCTGCCATCAAATATTACTCCAAGGTATGTTGGTTCTTTATCTTCTCTAAGGGGTATTCCATTTATCTGGCTGATCCCCGCCTTTTGTTTTGGAGAGAGGGTAAATAGAGTGGTGCTGCACGTGTCAGTGTTTATATTGACACACCATTTATTTGCCCATGCAATAAATGCATCTACAGCTCTTTGTATCGATCTGGTGGTCACTGATGCATGTTCATTTGTGCTCCATAGAACCAGGTCATCATTGCACATTGCCGCTTTAATTCCATGAGGTAGATTAGCAACAAGATCATTGATGAAGATTAGAAAGAGTGTGGGAGACAAGACTCCGCCCTGGGGAACACCGTGATGCAGTAGTACTTTCTTGCTCTTGAGTCCATCTATCTGGACTCGGGCTCTTCTGATGTGCAAGTATGCTTTCACCCATTTGTACATTCTTCTATTGACTTTATAGTTTCTCAGTTTCTTCAACAGACCTTCTTTCCAGACTTTGTCAAAGGCTTTTTCAGATCTATCCATGTAGCAAGCACCAGCTTTTTCTCTTGGAATGCATCCTCAATTTCTTGAGATAGGTAAGTTGTCTGATCTTCCGTAGAGTAGCACTGCCTAAAGCCAGCTTGCTGTGGCACAAGGATGTTTTCACTTTCAATGTACCACTGCAGTCTGTGATTGATGCAGAGATTGTTTTGCAGAGACAGCTGGTGAGGCTAATTGGTCTGTAGCTGGAGGCAATGTAACTATCTTTACCTGATTTTAGGAAGGGTATCATGATTGCTTCTCTCCAGGCTTGTGGAACACTGTCTAAGGTCCAGCTGTTATTGAAGATCTGCAACAGCCTTGCTTTGGCTTCTGTTCGTAGGTTCCTGATCATTTTATTGGAGATACCATCAGCTCCTGGTGACTTTTTCATTTTCAGTTTTGATATGGCTAGCTCCAGTTAGCTGATTGTGATAGCTGCCTCCAGAACCTCATGTACTGTTTCATTCTGTCCTGTATGTTGCCATTTCTCTCGAATCTGTTGTTGTTTCTATTGACTAAGTCGATATTGTTATCTTGTGCGAATGGGTCCGCAAAATGGTCAGCTGCTTGTTTTCCTGTTGAGATGTTTCCGTCTTTATATACGGTAGTGCAATGTTTGAGTTTCTCCCTGTGCCCTCATCGTTAAGTTGTTTTATTAGCTTCCACAATTTCCTTGTGTCTCTTTCAAAGTTCAGAGACTCTGTTTTCTCCTGCCAGCTTTTCCGTCTAGCCTGCAGCTCGGCCCTTTGAAATTTGGCTTTTGCGTGCTGGTATTTATTGTTTTGCTCTTGGCTGGGTTTGGCCTCTGCTTGCTTTCTACATACTTCCACATCATTATGCAACTGTTCCAGTTCACTACTCCAGTAGGGTTTATAATGTTTACGGGCTCCGCTTGGTACTGTTTCTCGCGCTGCCTGTAGTATGCTTTTCCCAAACTCTTCAACTACTTTATTTATGCCTTTCTCAGTGTTCAGGTTTCTAACCAGTATGCTGGTGCGATGCTTGTACATTGCCCAGTCCGTTTTCTTGTAGTTCCACCCCGAGACGGTGCTGATTTCACGTACAAGCTCATTTTGTATAGTTAGAAAGACTGGCCGATGGTCACTGCCACCAAGTTATTTCCAAACAATTCGTGTAATGTTCCACTCCAGGTCTGGTGAATGAAAAGCCAGGTCAGGTGTAATTGTAGTGTGCCATGATCTCGAGTAGAAAGTATGTGGGTCGGACGGCTTGTTAATCAAGATGAATCTATTCTCATCTTGCCAGTCCTCTAGTCTCTCTCCTCTCTGGTCCATGTGATCATAGCTCCAGCTCTGCGAGTGGCTGTTGTCCAGTGCCTGTGGGCGGTCACTTGGACAGTAGTAATTGATCAGATGAAGGTCTCTATTGCCTGTCTTAAGTTTAAGTGTCTGATACTCAGCCCCTTCCATGTAAACTTCATCCCACCCTTTCGCCAGTCCTTTCGGTCAGATCGGTAACACTGGCAGCCTCTGATTTTGAAGGCTATATTTTCGCTGCGGTGAGTTTCTTGCAAGCAACATACGCTTACATTTTCTTGGTCCAAGATGTTTTCTAGTTCTATTTTTTGTTGTTGCTGACTCCCTCCACATTCCAGTGCATTATTTTTAGTCTTTGTTTGGTATGGCCAGACGCTCTATTCTCACGTCCCCTGGCTCCGCAGGACATCCGAGAAGGACCTCCTGTAGCTGTGGTTGGACCCTCTCGAATCATAAGGCCCGGCACTGCACCTGCCTGAGGGTGCAAATCAGGGTGAGGACCATAACATTTAGCAGTAGTCGACATATTTCAATACGCGTGATTGCATGGCATCCTGATTTCTGTGGTGCGCCTCCTGGCTGGTTGCCTCCGTCTTCAGCACCTTTCTTGTGCTAGAGCAGACTGTGGTCTTACTCGAGTTTAGGTGTGTAGGCACGCACGCACATTAAAGTTCTGGTTATTTCTCGGCGCCAGTGACTCGCCGCCGCCCCTTCTCCTGTTAGTTAAAACAGTTCCGCCACGTGAAAGCCAGGAGTTGGACTTTTGCTGCATAGGTGATGAATGCACAAGCCATTTGGGTATTTATGCAAGATTGGTCGCTCACCCCAACGCCGCCCCCGGCTACATACAGCAACATTTGGAACCATTGTCTATATAAATGTTATGAACAAGAGATGGGACAGGACACAACCTTTTTGTACTCTGGATCTTATGGTGAAGGGTTCTGAGTGTTCTCCAGTTACTCTCACTATGCATTCACTGTTGTTGTATAAGCTTCTACATAGGCTAGAACGCCAGATTCTCTTTCAGGAGACCCATATTCGAATCCTCGGTAAGGTGCGGGATTTTTTTCTGTCGGGGGCAAAAAGAACATTCTAACCTGCACAGTTCGCGGCGACTGCACTAGCCAGGCGGCCTTAACTCTGGGTAGGGACGTGACTGTAACCTTGCAATCTTGACAGACGATAGTTTGCCACATTGAGCTACACAAAAGGCGCATTAACTAAAACCCACGGCAGTATCAGGAATAGAGCTATTACCCCTCCATAGCACAAAGTCCGGGCCGAATTGAAGATGGACGTAAGTTGGTTATAAAGCTAAAATGAAGAAGATTGCGTTACAGATATGTAGATACAACAAGAGATGGAATGGAAGAAGCGTACCATCAAGACCAAGGACAGGGGGTGTTGGAGGTTTATCACAGCTGAACTTTAATGTGCGGATTACACTTGACTGATTTATTTTTAAAACAGCTAGATTTGTCAGATAACAAAAAGGGGTTCTGCGCGCAAAACCCACCGAATTATGATATACGCTCAGTAACTCAATACCATTATGCATGTGTAAATACAATATTTCAATAATTAATGCTGGCAATCTATGACATGACGTGTTTGTTTTTTTTTTTTTTTTTATAGAAAGGGGGGGGGGGGGTTTGAGACGTACGTTAACCATTTTAAATGCCACGCGAGCTTGCCGAAAAGGCCAATGCCTACTTTTAATACCGACAGACGACCCTATCTGCGTTCATCACAGTATCTTTCTCGTCACATTTGGCGTTAATTAGGGTCCTGGCCTCTGCAAATACCGCTACTGGATTGCATTATGCATCCCTTTTTTAAAATAAAAATACAGTGATGACACTAATGCGTAAATTACCTCCCATAACCTGTCGCCTTTTCCCCGATGTCGAAACTAATCCATTTTAATCCTTTTGGCCGCTTGTGTGTTACCGGGGTTTATAAGGGAGGCAATGAACAGTAAATACATTACAACCTACTATGCATGACATAAAAGGTGACTGCTGATTTTTGTATGAGGCTGACCTCTTCTTGTAGAAAACTTTAGCCGCAAAATTCGTCCAATCATGAACATGCGTATAAAGGATTTGACGTGAGTTGCTTGAGGTCAATGCTCAAAAAGGGAAGCCAAAGGCGGAAAAAGAAGGATCCCATTGCCAATCCCTACACTTCTAGTTTCTTCTTCTTCTGCGTTCGTCAGGAATGTTGTTTTAGATATACTTGCGTTGAGCCTGTTTACAGCAGAGCTGCGATTTTTGCACCTTTCGGCCGAGACACCCGACTTCTTCAGGCGTTTGTTAATCGGGCTAACCTTCCCAGGCACTTTTCGTTTCAAAACCTGGCTACTCTACGGCCGCGGGTCTGCTAAGCACTCCCCGTTTTTATTTGTTAACAGAAAAGAAATCATCGCAGCGTGGACTAATCCATAAGTACTATGTCATCATCATGAGATGGATATATGCTTCTTCTTCTCTCCTCTTTCGAGGTCAATTCAACACACCTTGTTATGCACCTCACAGGTCAGTGTCTCCGACTTCGGCATGCGTATGTGGTCAGATTTACTTCCTCTGGACAGCTTCCATCCAAGATAACGAGCTATATCTACCTGTGGGTAGGTTTTCTTGTCCTATCAATGTTGCCAGGGTGGCGACTTTACGGCCTACCGTTGCGATTTCCAACTGCCATGAGATTTTTAACGTGTACAACTTGCACACAGGACCTCCTGTTTTTCGCGCTAATCCGAGATGACTAGGTATTTGATCTCTTTATCCAAGAAATAAGGGGGACGTGTGCTATCATTAGATATCAACGGTTCTTGTAAAAAATTGCCATCCAGGGGTCTAACCAGGCACTTTCTTATTAAGAGGCGGACAAGGTAACCTCTCAACCCGGAAAGTTTATATATACTTGAGGAGTCCACTTGATCTAGCTGATTGTGTATAAACCTGCGCTAGCTTCTAAAAAGTGTTGCTTTCGTCCATTGCCACATTTCATGAAGAAATCCCCCCTCTCTGAGCACTGGACTGGAGTATGTTGACAATAACACCTAATATGCTTCTCCGCAGATATGAAGTTTCAGCACCGCACTGCACACCCGCCAGAGCCAGAGAAGAAGATCATATAGTGTCCATAAAGATGATGCTTTGGTACCAGGTCGAAAGGAAAGTCTCGACAACAACTATGCTTCACTAAATGTAACTTACGGTCTCTATGTCAATGCATTGGACTGAAAAGTTAAAATTGAGTCTTCCCGAGATTTTTCAAACATCTAACCAACCAATCAACCATACATCCACCCAACCAACCAACCAACCAACCAACCAACCTACCAACCAACCAACCAACCATCAGTGATGAGTTCACGTAATGTTTTAATTAGTCCTTGTTATAACAATTGACTGGCACCTTGCCGTCTTGACAGACGATATTTTATAAACTGGAGTTTTACCTCTCCATAGCACAAAGCCTAGGCTGAATTTAGAGACCATGTGTTGCCCATGCAGCATGGTCCCTCTTTCGGCCTGCCTAGTTTACTTAAGAGGAAATGTGACACAAATAAGTTTGTAACAAGACAAGCTGCAGAAGCTGCCGGATCAGCAAAGCAATGCTCTAACTGTCCGCCTGTCGAAGCTTCCATCCTAAACCAGTTGCCGACCAAGTCTCAGGGCCTGGTCTGCCCTGCCATGACATTTAGTCTTTGGGTTGCATTTCCTCGCCCTAGGATACAGCTTATACCCTCCCAATTGCGCTCCACCGCCCCAAACCATTGGCACAATGTGAGGTGTCAGGTTTGGTGAGCGCCTCCACAACATTCGGCGCTAACAGAAAGCAGTTAGTACCGTCTGCTGCAATACAGTAGCTCAGTATTATAACAATTACCGTATTAAATATTACAGTTATATATTATGGGCGTCGGCGCAAATGCTTAGAGATTAGTGAACGCAGTTTCAACATTCCCCAACATAGCGAGTCGAGGGTTTGAAATCAGCCGCAGGAAATTTGGAAGCCGATCACTTTGAATGGATTTCGACAGTATGAGCGTCGGCCGTTCAGAAAGCAATGGCAAACTACTTAATGTAACATTGCCTAGTCAATCACAAACAGCCAATGAATGTTGGGTTGATTGCAACGTCCTGCAAAGGACAAGCAATTAACTTGTATATTATGGACACTATTTCATCCTGAATCATCCTTGTTCAGCACTTCCATGTTAGGTGCCTTTGATGGCAACATGTCAGCGAACTCATTACAGTTAACCACTGCCATAAGCATTTTATAGCTATCTGACATATTTTCATTGTCACAAACTATGTCCGACCTATGATGTTATAATTCTTCTTCTTTTCTTCCTGCTTCTCCTCCTTCTCATCCTCCGCACACTCCATCTTCTTTTTCGTACAACTTCAGACGTCAATATAAATAAATGCAAAGAAAGCAGCAGTGAACTTGAGCTTGTTGACATCTCCACAGAGGTTGTCCTCAAACTGAGTGGATGTACGCCAAAATACTTTTCTCTGTTCTGCATATGTTGGACACCCCTGCAACAAATGTTTAGCTGTCATTTTACCAGTTCCATAGTCGCATACATCAGTGTCTCCTATCTTTGGTTTATCAAACATTGTGGTGTTTCAGCCTGTTGCGTCCTGTGGGAGTCTGTAGATTGTTACTTGTTCACTTCTGTTGAGTTGGTAATATGCACCATCTTTCTGGTAGCCTGGGTGCTCTGATTTCCATTTGGTTCTATAATTTCTTTTTGTAAACCTATTGGCCTCATCACAGGTTTTGACTCTATCACGGTGAAATGGTTCTCACCTTTCCCTGTCAGTTTGTGGGTTTATATTTTTCCTGATATGTAGTTAAGCTTTTTGGTTTAGATTTGATTTTATTTAAAGGTCATTTTCACAGCACACTCAGACCCTCCCATACGTGCTCCAGTCTCCTCTCATAGATCACAAACAGAAAATCTTAACGTACACAAACTCCATAGCACTGGCGAGAACCCAAATATGCATATACAAGAATCACACATAACCATTTTCGTGAGTTAAAGTTAGTTCCATATCCTTTACAGGACGTCCACAGTCAACCCCATTATTTTTGACTGTGATTTCTTGGCAAGTTTACGTTAAGTAGTATGCCACTGTTTTCTAAACGACCGGCACTCACATCATTTAATGAAAGCCAAACTGTCTGCTGCCAAATCACGCGCAGTTGTGTTTTGAACGTGGTAAGCGGGATTACGAATTGTGTCTGTAACCCTTTCGCCACAAAGCCGGCTGTGAGTAGGTTTTATTATTTTGAAATTTAACCAAGGCAGCGGCCTATTCAGCCTGCTCGCTTCGATTTCCAATTGGCAAGGGATTCTTAACGTCGACTACGTGGACAATGATCCGCCTACCCCCCCGATCCCCAACTTGTTTGAAAATACCAGACGTTCTATTTACTACCTCAGGGCCGTTTTAATAAAAATGGGCGAGGGGTAGAGTATATAATACTTTCGGCACTCTTCCGAATTCCGGTCCCAAATAGTTCTGCAGTGAATAAGTGATTAGGGTTAGGGTTAGGGTTAGTTATATAAAATTATTCACTGCAGAACTATTTGGGACCGGAATTCGGAAGAGTGCCACACTTTCTTCTTATTATTTTTTTTAAAAATCCATGTAAATCAGATCGTGAAAGGAACCTCTAAGCTACTATTCTCTCATCTCTACTTTTTGATATTTGAAACCTCTCTGAAGTATTTTCTTACGTCACAAGAGGTATTTTTATGAGGACTTGGAGGCAGGGACGTGCATCCATTCTATCTGCCTTTGGTAACTACTGATAATTTTCTTATGAATACCATTATTAATACAGGATTACGCCCCAGAAGCAAACGGGAAGAACTATGTATAGATAACTGAAAGTGTATTAAAAATAAAAAATAAATAAAAAAAAAAAACAAGCAGATGAAAATGAAGAAGAAGAAGCTGCGATGAACAGTGGGATTAAAATGGCTCAACAGAATCACCAGTGTGGAGCTTGCGGGGATAAATAAACAAATTTCAGCAAACCAAGAAGTGAGGAAAAGACACGGATAGAACACACACTGAGAAAACGTGAGGACAATCCAATTAGACACTCTCATGCCTGGGACCCACAAAGACAGTCAACGTGCCAACTTAAGTTCACTATATTGGTTTTAAAAATTCAAAACCATTGAACAAATTAATTTGATCTTGAATTAATGTTTCAGATAATTAATAACTTCCTATTCTTTGTAGATTATTGAATACTTTAATACAAATAGGAACAAATACGAATATTATATTTTCCAACATTTCAGCTCTGAACACATTATTTTGAAATGTTACAACACACACACACACACACGCGCGCGCGCACGCACGCACACAGATAATAATAATGTTTGTCATATGTACATTGTGTTAAGACATAAAGTCCAGAAGCTTGTAGAACAAAAAATTTTAACAGTATCATATTGCTTAATAACAACACTATCATTTGTGCTATGATCGCGGTGGCATAACGATGACATGAATGTATTATTACAGCCGAGAGAACTACAGAGCTTGTGGTCTGAAGAAAGGTGAAGGATGGACGGAAATTAGAACTTTGTCAAGGACAGTCACTTTTGCCCCACATTCAACCAGTTTGCATATCACACATTCTAACCTCTAATGTCAATGTACTAACTTTCGTTTTTAAGGGATATGAAAACAGGAATATCCTTAACATAATTACATTTCTCAATTTAATTAAAAATGCAAATTTCTTTTGGAGTGAGATCATATACTGTATTTCAAGTCACCCGACGTACCACTGAAAATAATTCCGTGTGCCACGATTGGTACACGTGCCGCAGGTTGCCGACGCCGAGTCTAGTGTGTTTTCACAGCACAGTTGAACACAGGACATTGAACTAAACACCGTAGGTATGATAATGCAAGAGGCAGGATTGGTAATGAATGGTAATGAATCGAGCAATTTCTCGAAGGGCGTGATAAAGCAGGACGTTCTGCAAAGGATCTGGAACACCAAATAAATGTAGCCTCTAATCTCTTCTTCTTTTATCTACTTGTATGAAAGCCGATCATTACCCGTATATTTATTTCTCATGCTTTTCAGCGGCCCAAGGAATTCCCCATCAATTGACATTTTTGTGTATTAGAGTTAGGGACTTGAGAAGAGAGACGTACTATCTGGCAAACAAGTTTTGATATCACAGGAAAATCGACTTCCGTCATGCGCACTAGGGTGTTGTGTGCTATGGCTTTCACATGTGGTGAGCGAAATTATAAATAAATTTTAAAATTTACCCGTCAGCTACGAGGTATTTGTTACACGTTTTTCACATCTATACGCATACAAGCAGTGGAAAATATTTATTGTGTGATAATTTGTCCACACGGTGATATACGACATGCAAGCAAAACGAGTTACTTTGTTGACCTAATGACAGTGATGTGTGGTCGAGTTTTTTTGGTCCGAATCAACTGAAACTTCAAATACTCATTATGATAAACTAGTTTGGCAGAAACAAAGCATACTTATAACTACCAATACATGATTACTGTACGCCAATTCTGTTAGCTTACCGATATTTGTACAGCAATAATTTGGTACATGCGTTAAGCATGTTCTAAGACATCGTACATGATAGAGGGGGTCCTACCTGAAGCTGGGGTTCTCGTTCTCGCGACTTTGTACACTAGACACGACACAGGGAAACAGTACCTGAGTACCAGCGTGGGTTTAAGTTTATGGTTACAGTGTGTCGTGAATTGTACTATTATTTATTAATCGTAGCGTAGCTACATGTCTGTTAAATCATACTTAGTAAATAATACCAGTCTCCTAAATATAAACATCTGAATTCGTTAAGAATGTCATTTTGAACTTTGAAATTCATTTTTAACACTTTAACTCTTCATTCTTTTCTCTCTGCTGTTATAAAAATATGAAATTTAAAAAAAATGAATGACCACATACATTTCCAATCAATTTCTTAATTAAAAAATAATTGAATTATGTGTAAGCAGCTAGTCAATCACGTTTTTAAAATATTACCAAAAGGTTTTGAAAATTTACTAAATTACATCAGAAAATAAGCTAAATAGTGTTCAATCATATATTAAAAGTTTTCAACAATTATGAAGAAAATATGGTGAATAGAGCTGATGATGGTACCCCACTCAAGCAAAGATGTTATTTAATGAGTTTGTTAAAACATTTAAAAAAAAAAGAGATAGAAACACTGTCCTGTTGCAGAATTACTGAAGTGTGTTTGATCATGCCCATTTGACATTTGCGTCAAACATGTAACTGAAAGTGAAAGGGTGTATTGCAACACACATGAGTCTGTGCCACTTAGGTACTGCTATTTAAACATAACTGATGACTTTTCAACTGCATCTAATTTTTTTGGCATTTATAGGGGAATGCGACAAGTGAAAGACATAACAATCGGACGCTCTATCAGTCTTTGTCAACAAACAAAAATAAAAGTAAACAAGTATACACCAATGAACAAAAGATTCCTACTTCATTCAAAGACAGTTACCTGAACATCACCATGATATAAAATTAAATAGAAACATGAAACTGGAAGTTCAGGTAGTGAAGCAAACAAAAGTCAAATAGGAAGCGAAACCAAAAAGGAAGTGAAAGTGGGAAGATGCTACAAATATGTATATGGAAATAATCATTCATTCATTCATTCGGTAGTCCTTTGTAGAACCTTGCTCCCATAACAACCTTCCAGAAAACTTGTCAATCCCCCAATATACCCATCTGGAGATTATCTACCACATCTTGCACCCATCTTCTCTTTGGCCTTCCTCTTCCTGTCTTCCCGGGCATATACTTCTCTATTATTGTTCTCTCCAAACTTTCATGACATTTCAAGTGACCAAAATATTTTAATTTTCTTTGTTTTATCGTCCTTAGTAGCCAGCCACGGTCTCCCTGGTCTAGGAGTTACACGACTTTCTCCATAATCCCGTATACTCTCATGAGTAACGTGACATGCGCGAGAATTGGTAGCAGTTCTCTCCGTGTCAGTAACTTACGGGGTATGTGAGCCTGTCTCAGAAAGCAGTGGCAAACTACTGAGCGTAATCTTGCCAAGAAATCAACAATCAGCTGAAAGATGCTGATGTTGATAGTGATGTCCTGTAAAAGGATATGCGAACAAAAAAAAAGAAGTAGCCAACCTTCTTCAATATTCAGGTCTGGTTAGCGAGGTAGAGGTATCCCCTATCAAAGGAGATGTAAAACACCTCCTTTCTCCCATTAGTCTACGGTACGCCCTTGGGCAAGGTGGAGTACCCGTTTAGCACCATCCCCCCTCCCCATCAGGGTTACATGAAGCCATGTAAGCAGGTGATGGATAGAATGTGAGAGGAACCTGACAGGTTGTTGTTGGTTATGGTCTGCACTCTGCGGCAATAGGCAAATGATTTCATCAGTAGAAACCGGCTATGGCCACCGACTACAGTCACTGCCTAGAAGGAAAACAACGGCAAACTACCTTCCGCAAAACTTGCCAAGAAACCCTAACCATGAAAGAAAACATAATAAGAAAGAGATCTAGTGGTGAGACCTCCAGGCCAGGCAGATAAGATAACACTGGGGAAGAGTGTGATACAGGTGCCAGTACTAGCAATCATAATATGGAAATATAGAATGCATAAATAATCGATTCTATAATAATATGCTTCAGTAAAAGTGAGTTATAAATGATTTACTTTTATACTATTAAAATGTATACTGAAATCTCACTAATTAACTTTTTGTGTCTCTATTTTTTTTTTCTATGCATTATTTATTGGGGAAATGGCAATTCAAAACATTTTAGAGATTAACATTAAGGTGGTCCTTTGTAATACAGTATTAAATAATTAGAATAGACAGTTTTAAAATTAGCATAGCATAAATCAGGTGTAGGAAAAGCTATGGCGATTAGAAATTGTTACCTGGCTCCTGCATTTTCAGTAGCTTTCTTAGCCTGTATTTGCAAAACTTGCATGCTGGTTCTTGAGAAAAATGGGCTGGCTCATAAATTTTTTTTTTTCTACCTGTGAGCATAGCTAGTGTTAAGCACTCATCTTTAAACAACCAGATGTATAAAGAGTAACGTTGGGGTCATGACATAACTAAGATCTCACAAAAGCCCTATTTTTTACGAAAATACTTTAACCTATCGATACATTTGAAAGAAGAATGGGAGTACATCAGGAATGCTCTTTGTCACCTTAAATCCTCTTACTGGCTATAGGTTTGATTCTGAGGATAATAACCACCACCATAAATGAAATTCAATAGGCTCTAGAAGGGACACTTGATCATCTTGATATCGCTGACCTTACCTTGCTGTTCCACCCACAAAATCAGAGGCAAGATAAAACACACTTGATGAGGTGTCACAACAAGTAGGTTTAAGTAAAAACTCCTTGGGGAAAGACAAAGATAATGAGAATAAATCAAGCAAATAACCCAATTTTCCTGTGTGAAACCATAACTTCAGGAGGTGGGATTATATGCATATATAGGTAGCAGTACAAGACATTATTTGCAGAATAGACATTAAAATAAGAATACAGAAAGCAAGAGGAGTCTTCGTAGCACTAGGAAATTTGTGTTCAAAAGAAAATATATCTACTCCCAAACTTACAGTATTTATTTAACTCAAATCAGTACCACTTGAAGGATCAGAAAAATGGAGAATGTCTGCTAAAATTACTAATAAACTACAAACATTTGTTATTGGTACCTGTATGATGACTGGCACCTTGCCATTTTGACATATGATAGTTTGTAACATGGAGTTATCAGTTCCGTTATCAGTTGGGGTATCTTCATTGCACTCCGGACATGTCCATAGGTGCTCAGATCCTCCCCCTAGCATATGCGTCAGCGTCCGGTGGCTAATAGTGCCAGTTCTGTGTTGGTTGACGAGGCACCTTGTTTTCCCAATGTACCTCTCGCGTCTGGCTGTGCCGATTCTTACTCCCAAGTCTTTCATCCTGGACAGTGATATGGAATCACTGACGTCAAAGTCCTCTGTTCTTGCCATATCTTTGAGGACGTTAATAACATCGACACGATCCATGGGCTGGCCATCTACAGAGGGTGCAGAGCCAGCCAGTTTATCAGCTCGTTCATTTCCCTCGACTCCTGCATGTCCCAGGACGAAGATGGTGACTTTACGGACAACAGACTTCCACAGCGACTCAGTCCACTGTCTACGTACAGATCCAGCTTCGACCTTCTGAATCATGCTCATTGAATCACTT
Source organism: Cepaea hortensis (assembly GCA_963921405.1). Taxonomy (NCBI): domain Eukaryota; kingdom Metazoa; phylum Mollusca; class Gastropoda; order Stylommatophora; family Helicidae; genus Cepaea; species Cepaea hortensis. The sequence goes on along the minus strand of OY992879.1, from coordinate 91,344,217 downwards.
AGTACACACACGTTGGTATAAAGCTGTGATTCCAGCCATATGAAAGCCTGTGTAACTGCCATCACCTCCATCGTCATGCTGCTCGTGGTCATAGAGTGGGCACCACTGGATTCTTGAACGGTTCAACCCGCTGAATGGGCTGTAAATGCCCACGCACTTCTCTGCTGCTTTACAACAGATCCATCTGTATAGATGAGCACTTCGGGGCTATCTGAGTGTTCATAGATGAGCGCGTTAACCTCTGCATTGACAGCGGCAGGGTTCTGCTCTCTGCACCATCTGTCAAGTGTGATAATGCAGGAGAAAGTGCACTTAAAAGCTGGAGGCACCAGCACCCATTCCTTGCCGGGGTTGATACTGGTAAGACTGCAGACCTGTCTGACGACATCTTCCGCCCGACCCATCCATGACTTGCCCCTCTTTAGCCTGTCACCCTTTTCTCTGAATATAGCGTCATGCAGAGGGTGCTGCTCATCTGCACTTATTTTTAAGTATGCACGAACTCCAGATCTTGATCCTGTGTTCCATTGTCGGGAAGTCAAGGAGGTATCTCATTGCTACACAGCTGGTCTCTCTCGTGCAGCCCAAAATGATGCGCACGGCTTCGTTTTGTACCTTTTCAAGTCTTCCAATCTGTGTAGGGCTGACAGTGAGAATGGCCAGGGCATACTCGATGCGTGAAAGCACAAGTCCTTGGAACAGAAGTATTAGCAGTCTTTACATGGAGTTATACCTCTCTATAACATATAGCCTAGGCTGAATTTAGAAACCATGTGTTGCCCATGCAGTATGATCCCTCTTTTGGCCTGCCTAGTTTACTCCAGAGGAAAGTTAACACCAATATGTCTGGAGCAATACAAGCTGCAGAAGCTGCTGGATCAGCAAAGCAATGCTTTAATCGTCCACCTGTCTGAGCCTCCATCCTAAACCAAGGCTTAAGAGTCTAGTCTGCCCTGCCATGACATTTAGTCTTTAAGTTGCATTTCCTTGCACTAGGGTAAGGCTTGTACCCTCCCAGTTGCGCTACCCTGCCTGAATCCATTGACACAATGTGTTTTGTCGGGTTTGGTGAGTGCCACCCATCATTTGGAGCTGACAGAAGGCTGGTAGTGCCGTTAGCTCAGTCATATCTGACTAAGACCTGACGTTTGAATCTTCAGACCCACAGAAGTCGGATGTGTCGGCCAAAAGGTGCAAATATCACAGCTTTGCTGTAAACAGGCACAACACAATTACGCCCAAACAATACTCAGGATGAATGCAGAAGAAGAATTTTAAGATGCCTGCATAGAATAGTATTAAAATGAGATGATTTGTCATTGATAGATCCACTAATGTGAACTAAATATATCCCAGTGAATCATGAGATGAGACTGAAGACACTGGCTCTGGATATGGCATACTCTGAGAAAATCTGATGATCAAATAACTGGAAAGTCCTTTCTCTGGAGCTCACAGGGCAAAAGAAATAGAGAGAGGTCTAAACACATGTAGAAAAGAATTAGAGACAGAAGTGAATAAAATTGGGACATAGAAGGAGCTGCAGTAGACTGCATAGGATAGGAAGGCCTGGCAAGAGTAATTCACAGTTTCATAGCATCCTACTCAGTGAGGATATAACAGAGTTGGTTTCTGGTCACAGCAGCCTCGAAGGAAATGTAAAGATTTGCTGAAGCAAGAGTCATACAACGGCTAAGGGACATGACACACTTTGCAGTTTGAGCACATTCCAACATGCAGGAACAACACAAGAGAAGACTGGCTGAGCCAAAGGACAAAAGGAACAATGAGTTGAACTGTTTTTAATAAAATGTCTCGGCCAAAAGTCAATGGCACCATTGACCGTAGCAGAAGACAATCAAAGCATAATTTTGTAGTTTCAATAAGGATAGATATCTAAATGGCATAAATTCCTACCACACACATCGTTACCATACTTATGAAACCATCATATATGAAAAGTCAGAAATAAACACTCATGATCAGTGTAAATTTATCATCAAAACCTCCTCTTTAAATGCCCAGCACTTTCATACATCAGGAGAAAGCTTACCATCTCCAGTATGTACTGTTGGATTCCCTGGAAGAGGTCCTGCATATTTATAGGAATGGCATTGGGCTGCCAAGAGTAGACAATTCTGCATAATTGGAACTGACTCTTGTTTCCCCAAAATAAGAGTTGCATCAGCTGATCAGATATATGCTACAAGAGGTCCATTTTTTAATATGCTATTGGGCTTCCCCAGGAGTTTACAAATACAGGACGACCAGTTGTCATTGTACCGGGACATTTTACCTAACATCTGAATTATCTTAGTTTGATGCATGGATTTCTGAGCCTGTATTTACCCTCCAAAAAATGCTGGTTCCTGAGAAAAGAAAGATGAACTCAGAACCAGAGCATTATGTTTCCCTTCTACACTAATGGCAACCTCCTTAGGGAATTCCTGTGTTTTCCCTGGCTTTTAACTTTAGGACCCAGCGGCATACATGCAACACTTCAGGGTTGGCTTGTTGGGGTAGATAAAACTGATGCATAATTGCATTGAGACAGTGAAATTTCCTACATGGTCAACAATCAGCAATGTCACTTGTCGTCTCTGGGGGGACAGTAGAATCAACAAGCACACTTCCAACTTCCCTTTTTTCAGTTTGGGGTCTATTGCCGGACCTTTGTCTACACACCCTCTTTCCAGTCTTTTATTCACTATCTCTCTCTCTTTTACCACAAGACCATACCCTTCTTCACATTCCTCCAGAACATACCCACACAACACTGTCCTCCAATAAATGCTAAAATTATTGAATGAATAAAATGTGTCATGGGTGTGTATAGTGTAGGTGTAAAGACATCTGTGGTGTATTCTATCGTGTAAGTGAGACAAGATTGACAGTGTAGGATCCACATCACAGTTCTCATCACGCAACGGCCATGTTACATCACAACAGCACAGAACTGGAATGCGCTCACCCAGTGAAGTGTCTCTCTGAATGATGTTGATTTCTTCACATCTCCTGAAAAAACTTTTGAAACAGTATGTTCACCCCTGAGTGATTTTTGTAGGTCGTGTCTTTCAGTTTTATACATCCAATAAAATGAAAGTTATTATAGTCCAGGTAATGTCTACACATCCGATACACTTGAATGTACTATCGTCTATGTATGAATGAACAACCAAAACACTGTCTAGAGATATATCACCGACACACTGCTTTCATTTAGTTCACGAAATGTTCTGTTACGCTGGGAAAATGTTCTGGCGTTAACAGCCTTTCCATTTATATTATAGTTCATGTGAACAATTATGGCATCCAGTTCTTTGTTTGTTTGAAAGATATTATGCTGTCAGTCTCTCTTATCATGACTGCATTCTAAGTTTCCTTTAGTTGAAGAACTGTCTGACCTTAGTTATGATACAAGACTCAAATCTTGATGTTAGGTATCACTGCACCAGAATATGGTAATTTCCTTCTTCTCAGGAGTGTAGCTATTGCACTTTCAATTTGAACCTTATAATCACTATCCTCAGCCTGAATTGGGAATACATATGCACATCCAGTATAAATGCCCGTTGTTTTCAACCAACGCGGAACATTGTAAATCCCTTTTCGTACTAGACCAAGAATAGATCAACACTTCCTCTCGTTGTAGACCTCATAGCAAACTCAATTAAAATTGTCTATTCAGACCATTTATACTTTGGCTATGTAGGACTATATTGGTATACTCCACCAAGTAGCCCCCTGTTCTCTTCTCCTGTCTTTTGATCTTCATACAACAACATGCCGACAATCTCCCTTGATAAACGATCTTTTCGGGACATCAATGATTATCCTTTGATATCGACTCTTTTCTCTGGATCACGGACATACCTTCCCGTACTTCAAAAGACCTCCGATCGTGTTTTCTCGAGACTCCGTCTTCCCTTTCAAAGAGTTGTGATATAGCTTGATCGTGACTCCGTCTTCGGTGTTCAAAGCATTGTGATTGTGGTTTATCGGCCCCCGTCTCACAACAAAGTGGTAGCTGTTTTGATCGCCGATCTCTGTTCTTTGATCTTAGGGTCAACAACCTTCAATCAACTCGCGACTGAGGCGATCTCTGTTTTGTTTTTATCGTAGGGTCGACAACCTTCCAGTATTCTGTGACAAGCAAGAAGTTGGACCTGTTGGCCATTATGTTGAAATATCGCAACTATGTTGTAGGTACACAACTAAAATACCATCCAATAATGAAAAATCAAGATAGAATCTCTACGTAAGGTGCGTGGTAACAGATTGCACCGCCCATTACTTAGGCTCGGACTGTTTTAATTACCATTGTAACTTCTCTAGTGTATCTTTATTTTGTAAAAATATACAGAAATAGTGGGACACCTAAACACAGTAGAGAAGAGAATAAAGACAGAGATGAATAATATGGAGAAAATATGGAATGAGCTACAGGAGATAGTAAAAGAAAGGACAGCATGGCTTGAACTGGTTGGGTGTCTATGATCCAGTGGGAGATAACAAGCTAAAGAAAAAGAGAATGGAAGTAGATATTGAAATAGGATATTCTGTAATGCTACATGTGCCATTGTTTGTTCTAATGTAACTTATGCTGACCTCTCAATAATTAAGGCTATTGTTTCTCCATAACCACATTAACAAAACTACTAAACAAAAACAAAAACTCTTTGGGAGATAGTAACCCAGAAATGCCCATGTGTTGGGTTCATTAGGAGAATCAGTACAGTAACCTATCATATTTGCGTAAGAAGCCACTAAGAAGATTTGGGATTGGCTAACCCACCCGATAGGAAACTAGTTGCAAAATCCAACCAACCACAAACAACTTTATAGATAAAGAAGACAAAAAAATAACCAAGGGGAAAGGGGGCTCTTCGCTCTCCTAAAATAAAAAGGGAGAAGACATGGAGGGAGCTGAAAGAGATAGCAAAGGATAAGACTGAATGGTGCAAGTTGGTGGCAAGCATTTGCTCAAGTGGGGAGTTAAAGGGGAGAAGAATAAGAATGCAAGAATTCGGATATGTATAAGTATGTGCAGCTAAATTTTCATATAGTAGATGCACATTCTGAAGTGGATGTATAAGTAAATAGTCTGCTTATTTGTACTAAAGAGAACACCACATGTTTCACAATTATTGAATGTATATAATAAAACAGGGACTATAGAAATAATGAAATCCACTGAAAACATTGTTTCATGAATAACCAGTAGTTACCAGCTCTGGCTGGCTCTCTCTCTCTCTCTCTCTCTCTCTCTCTCTCTCTCTCTCTCTCTCTCTCTCTCTCTCTCTCTCTCTCTCTCTCCTCTCTCTCTCTCCCTCTCTCTCTCCCCCCTCTCTCTCTCTCTCTCTCTCCCTCCCCCCTCCCTCCCCCTCCCTCCCCCCCTCCCCCCTCCCCCTCTCTCTCTCCCTCCCCCTCCCTCCCTCCCTCCCCCTCTCTCTATCTCTCTCTCCCTCCCTCCCCCTCTCTCTGTCTCTCTCTCTCTCTGTCTCTCTCTCTCTCCCTCCCTCCCGCTCTCTCTCTCTCTCTCTCTCTCTCTCTCTCTCTCTCTCTCTCTCTCTCTCTCTCTCTCTCTCTCTCTCTCTCTCAAATTTTTCTTAGGGAGTTTGTGATGGTGACTGAGTATATGTATTTGCGAGGGAGTCTGTATTTGTGTGTTATTGAGTGCATAACTGTGAGTTTGTGCAGATGATGTAAGAATGTATGCAGGTATGTGTGTTTTTACAAATGTGCATGTGCACGTTGTCTGCCTGTCCCATAACATGAAAATATGCATTGTTTATGTTTACAACATTCATTTGACAGTGTTGTTTTTTCCTATGTCATATCATGCACTATTGATGAACAAAAGATGAGTGATTGGAAGGGCCGAATGTAAGACAAATTGTCTGTCTCTGTCTCTCCCCCCTCTCTCTTGTCTCTCTCTCTCTCTCTCTCTCTCTCTCTGTCTGTCCCACTCTCTCCTCCCCATCCCCCTCCACCATCACCACCACCACAAGATTATCTGTGTGAATCGGTCTGCTTAATCAAATAGTACATTGTGGGAAATCCTAAGTGAGACAGCAAGTGTGATGTTAGCCAAGCTTGATGTAGTCTCAGGGCCTGCTTAAGAGCTTAACAAAATGGATTGATGTCCACTTACCTATTCTAAAGCTGATAGACTTTTCACGGTCTTGACTGTCAAGCTCTCCTTCCATGACACCTCAACTGCAGCCCAGATATTTGGTTATCTAGGTTAACACACAAAAATGATCAGCAAGATATTACAATATATAATGAAGCAAGAGGTTATGTATAGATTCTGCGGAGAAACAACAAATACAGACATATGTTGTTTCTTTACAGGAGTCAGTTAGGTTTGTGTTTGTATTTAGTTTCTTCACAGGAGTCCTAGTTAGGTGTGTATTTGTACTTAGTTTCTTCATAGGAGTCATAGTTAGGTTTGTGTTTGTACTTAGTTTCTTCACAGGAGTCATAGTTAGGTTTGTGTTTGTACTTAGTTTCTTCACAGGAGTCATAGTTAGGTTTGTGCTTTTACTTAGTTTCTTCGCAGGAGTCATAGTTAATGTGCTTGTGTTTGTATTGTTTCTTCACAGAGTGTATACATGCTCTTTTGTTTCATTGTATGTGTGTTCAAAACAGTGTATTCCTGAAGTGAATTTAAAACAAGCCACAAACAATGTGTTGCTTGATGCTCCACATTCACACAATGCCATGTGACTGGTTTAAGTATTTCAGCCAAAGCCCAATTTGTTTATTCACTTCACATATGTAACTGCAGTATACATCAGACGAGATACAGCTAAATATGCCAGGCAGTAAATCGGACAACATATTGTATGTGGCATCTGTGTTAAAATTATATGTATGTGTTAACTCATACTCGTTAACTTTTTTGTCTCTCTCATTCTTTGTCATCGTACTGGAAAGAGACCGGGTGTGTTCCTTATGCACCATTGTATTTATTAACCTCTATGAGCTATATATCTATTTGTTTTAGAGAAATCCTTTGCTTCTTTTTTCATTGTATCTGATGTTGCTTATGTGTAGCACTGTCTGCTGGTTGTAAAGGTTAGTTAGTTGCATATCCTTTACAGGGCATCACAGTAAACCCCAGCATATTTTGGCTGTTGGTGATTTCTTGGCAAGCTTACGTTCAGTAGTTTGCAGTTTGCTTCCTGAACGACCAGTACTCATACCATTGCATGAAAACCAATGCTTGGAGGTCTGCTCTTCCAAATCACCTGCAGCTGTGTTTTGAACACGGTATGCGGGATTACAAATTGCATCTGTAACTTCTTCAGCACAGAACCGACTTAGTGAAGGTACATAGTAGGTAGTAAAGGTATGTAGTGAAAATTTGCTTGCTTTTTGATGTAACATCGATATTATGTCAGATTGTTTTCTGGTGTAACATTTCTTACCTTCTCTCCTTGTTACATGTTAAACATAATTCTGGTTCCCCCTTCCTCTCCCTCTCCCTCTTTTTCTTCTCCGAATAAGTTAAGTCTGATAGTTGTCTGGTCACCTTATAAAAACATGTTCCTGGTCTATATTTACAACAGTAAGAGCTTGGTCAGTTGGACTAAAATGTTGACTTCTCGTCCTTGACTTGGTGATGTAAATTACGAGTACCTCTGAAATCAGAGCGGGAAAGCTAATCCACATGCAAAAATAAGTCCAGTGCACTAAAGTGGCATGTGTATGGACTTTTGGATTTCAAAGCAAGCAGTCGCAAAAAAATACTTTGTGAAGTCCAATCAGTGTTATGTCGAACAATGACATTGTACACTGGGCATTATTATTCTTGCTCAGTCCTCTAATGTAGCAGCCATCCCCAAGAATTTCTGCTCACTGTTCCCACACGGAGATGGTGGTATTTCCTCTCTTGACCTCAAAGGCAGCATTGATATGTTTGACAAAACTTCACTCCCAATTCATGTTTTCAGGCTAGTATCACAGTCTTGTCAGGGTCCGCCAGCTGAGTCTGTACTGCACTGATTATATCATGTCCATGCTTCATGCTGTTTGTATTGGTGTATTATATATTGTAACGCTATCAATACATTCAGATAGCACTTTTATTACCTTTAGAGGAGGTTTTGGAACAAGAAAATGAGGCAAATCAGCAAAACATGTTTACAAAAAAGATAAACATATTCCAATACTACCATTTCTGTCAGTGTTTTTTATATTTTGTATACATTCATCATAGCACCTTTTTAACCATTAGATGAGGTTAAAGAACAAGAAGAATAGACGAACCGGTATAAAATGTATTACACCCGGAAAGGTAACCCGGCCAACAAATGCCTGAAGAAGTCGGATGTGTTGGCCGAAAGGTTCAAATATTGCAGCTCTGCTGTAAACAGGCACAACGCAGTTACGTCTAAAACATTCCGGACGAACACAGAAGAAGAAGAAGAAGAAGAAGAAATGTATTACAAAATGGTAAAGGTATTCCAGTGAAAGACACTGCCACTGCTGTAAGTGTGTGAAGTATTCACATATTCAAACCACGACATTGAGTTGTGGCCAGTTCCATTCATTGTCGCTTTTCCTTCCCAGACAATTCACATACATTTTTTTTTAACTTGTCAAAAGTGTATATTTCAAAATTTGTGGCCAAGAAGAAGACATGGAACTAAACGTTCATGATGAGTGAGTTGTATGCTGGAGGGAGGTTATTGATTAAAACAAAGAGGAAACAGTTGTGCATCCAGCAAAGAATATGAATAAATTATTGGGTATACATTGGCCCTTACAAAAGCTGGTTGCACATAATATCATACTTGTTTTATTCAGTGAGGCGAAGGCTATATGGATTGGCATATATTTATTGGGTGCATTGTCATGAGTCACACAAGCGGTTGCTTTTTATAGCTCCTCAATCAGAATCTCATAGCAGTAGGAAAAACATAAAGAATGCTGAACAGTCACAGTACACGGGAGCAGGTGCAGCCCAAAGCTGGTCCGTTTATTGGGACAGAGTTATAATAAATTCAGCAGTGTACATGAAGCAAATTCTAATAGCCATGACCATACTCTCATGTTGGATGCGACAGTGTTGAAAAACAGGTTTCTCACATCACCCCCCCCTGGTATTCTGTGATCCCTTTGGTAGAGCCACTGATTTAATCCTATAATGCCAGATCATAGTTAAATCAACTTCCACATATTACACGGATATAGAAAAGGGATATGACATGCATATTTATGTTATCAGGTGTCCTATTTTTTGTTCAGTTGACTTGTCTTTTAGTGCCGATTGTAATTTATTATTGTTACTTTAGTTGGCCTCAGGGAATACCCAACACGGCTCATTTCCTTGAAATATAATCATCATATAACAGGTCCTTTGCAGAATTTTGATAAATTGTTGTTCTCATCATAGCCCGCCATATGGATTCTTTGATCTTTTGCCGTTTCCTACGAGTCATGGATTTTCATACCTGAGGTCCCCGGGAATGTTAACCCGGTCAACAAATGCCTGCAAAAGTCGGATTGTCGGCCTAACGGCGCAAGAACGCAGCTCTGCTGTAAACAGGCACAATGCAATCACGTCCGGAAAAAAACACAACTCTGGATGAATGCAGAAGAAGAAGAAGAAGAATACCTGAGGTCTCCTTGTCTACCTTTCTGTTGGTAGCTGCTTCTTTTCCTGGAACCTTGGCTTTCATTACTGTTCTAAGCCACTGTGATGTTTTATATGGTCAGGGTATTTCAGTTTTTGAGACATGTTGCTGCTTTTGAGCCAGGTTTCTTTGTAATTCAGATCTTGTTGAATGTCAGTATTTAACTATATAGCATTCTAAGAATTTTTCTGTACATTTCTTGCTGTCTTAAAACTCTGTCGAGAAATCTGATGTACTCACATTACAGTGATGGATTAGCTTCAGACCTGTATGTAAGTAAAGTGAAGTAAGGGGACCTTTTACACACCTCGAGGGATGTTGTGAATGTCATCAGCATCATGTGCCATGCGGGTAAGTGTGGGCGATCATGTCTCTCGGTCATGTGTATGTCGCGAGCCCCATATTCTTATAGACAATTGGCTTTTGTGGTCAGTGTCACGCCGACTGCCTTTACTTCCTAGGGCTTTGGAGAGGGAAAGGACTTTGCAGCATAGTCCTTACATAGATAGTACTTTGATACCAAGTTGGGAGGAAAGTGTCTTCATGAACATCACTCCGATAGATGTACATTTTTAAGGTTGAGAGAATCTGAACCCCATTGCAGCAGACATTAGAGTTAAAACTTCATCTTACTCAGGATTGACAATCTTTTGCCAACTGCAGACTTTGTATCAACTTTTTGTTAATGTAATTTGGGAAAAATGCAAACATCTTAATTCCGTGAGTGATTGATTGAAATTTAAATTGTGGGCAATGGCTCTGAATAGAATGGAAGATATGAAACAGTGGGTAGATTGAAGCACATTTGACAATTATATTAATAGAAATCGTTTCACACACACCGGCACTATGGTGAAGGGGTTATGAACGCAGTCCCACATACTGCGCTCACAACACAGCTGCATGTGATTTGGAAGTGGACTGCCTTGCACTAAGTGTCGGTCGTTCAGAAAGCAATGGCAAACTACTGAACGTAAACTTGTCAAGAAGCCATAAGCAGCCAAACAAAGTTGGGGTTGACTGTGATGTCCTGTAAAGGAAATGCAAAAAAATTTTTTTCACTCACAATTCCCCTGCATACTGAGCCGGACATTGGAAATAAGCTCTATGTGATTTGGGAGCAGATCATTTTGCGTTGATTTAAATGGTATGAACATCAGTCATCTAGGAAGAATTGGCTGACTACTGAAAGTAAAATTGCCAAGTAAATCACAAAGTCTTTAAATGCTAGAATTGATAGCATGTATTGTCAGATGACACTCAGCTAACTAAAAAAATCTTTTCGCAGGGGCTCTTCTTTACTAAGAACTGAGGAAGTTGAGCCAGAGATAGCTGGAGTCATGGCTGCAGCTTCTTCCGCAAATATGGATAAACCATTTGAATGTGAACCTAGCAGAGGCGAGAATGTTGTGAATTCACAGACAGCTGAAAATAATCAGGAGATTGTGACACAGAATGATAGACAGACTGCACCTACAGACGCTGGTAATTCCTCCGACAAGGAGAAGAATGGCAAGAGTGAACAAGTTACCAAGAAGTTTGTAGATGCTCCGCCTCCTGTTACTAATGCGTGGATAAAGAGAAGTGCAAGTTTATCGTCCGAGAAAAACCCAGTGCAGGCCAGTTCAGAACTACAAGCTATTGGTAATTATTTGATAATTTGTAATAGAAATGATGCTGTTTGGTGTTTGTTAATACTTGCTGTGTCAAACTGAATTGTGTAGGTGCTGATATGTCAGTTTTGTAGTTTTCACTGACTGCAGCCTCTCCACCTCCTTATGGCACATTCTGGGCAGACAGCTGTTCCGTTCTTCATCTCACATTGGAGCATAGACCCTCAATCAAGCTGTCCTATCCTTTGCAATGTCTTTCAGTCCCCCCCACGGGGCTGCGTGGTCTCGGGGTATGGTGTCCGCCTCGAGTGCTGGAGGTCCCGGGTTCAAGCCCTGGTGAGGACCGGGATTGTTTCACGTGGACTTCTAGTAATAAAATTTCCCCTGGTCTCTGGGTAGTGAGATCGGATGCCCGTGTGTTTTGTTGCGCACGTAAAAAATCCCTTGGCAGTTGGAAATCGAAAAAGAGCAGCCTAACGGCGCTGCCCGGGCAAAATTTCTAGTTAAAAATCTACCCAAAGTATTTCAGGATCCTCGCCGATGCTACGGAGTTTGTGCACTGAGCTGAGTTTCTCCAGACTCAGGTTTGAGTTGGGAGAAGAACGGAGCACTTATGGGTTGCACCCGTGTGCCCTGATGTTGATCCATCGACTAAACTAAACTTTCAGTTCCCCCCATGTCCTCAACATTATTATTCATCTGTCTCTAATTTACTTCTCTGTGTGTTTTCGTGCCTGCCTCTTATTTTTTTTGTCCTATGGGTTTTAAAAGAGGGACTCATAGTTATACTATTACAGTGCAGACCTGATAAGGCAAACTCACCTGGGATTCAAGAAATAGTTCTTTTCAGAAATACCTCTTATAAGAGACAAAGAATAAATTGCCCGGGATACACATTGTTCTTCACAACAGAAATTCGCCATATCAAGTTTTCTCAGTATGTCCTACCCAGTGCTGGCATCTTGACCTCAACTCAAGACATACCAGTTTCTATTTTACATAGCATGCTTTGCAAATCTGTCAAAAACCGATGTCATTCTGTTCTGCTTTCTAGATATTGGGACACCACCTCTATAGCCTCCACATTCATTCTCATGCTGGAAATCATGGTGTCATACACCAAACTCTTTTGCACAGCATCTCATAATCTTTGTCATGAAGCCCCAGCACCCACTCTGAATACCTCACAGCATAGACAGATTTAATCCATGGTAACAGGCAATATCTATCTTTGTGTAGGTTTTCTTTCTGGACAAATTTGGCAGGGCAGTGGTCTTATGTTCTTCTCTTTGCAATTTCCAACTGCCAAGGGATTTATAATATGCACAAATTGTATACGAGGCAGCATGTTTTTTTTTTTTTTTTTGTTCTTGTTTGCTTTTTGCCCTTACCCGAGAAGGCTAGAACTCTCATCTCAGTACCAAGAGATCAGGGTGAAGTGTGATATCATTAGATACCTATGGAGGTCAGCATGACCGAATGGATAAGAACACTCATTCTTAAACATCCGGTGTGCTGATGCCGAGGCAGTGGGTTCACAACTACACCAATCTAAAATGTTGACTTCTTGTCCTTGACTTGGGGGCATAAATTACAAGTACCACTGAAGTTGGAGTCGCTCTGTTGGCGAGGGCCACTGTTAATAGGGAAAGCTAATTCACACACAAAAATCAGTAAAGTGCACTATGAGTTGTTGCATGTGTATGGACTACACTTGAGCCCACAGCATGTAAGCAAAAGAATTAGATTACAGTGGTTTTTGAAAATTCCATCTGCGTCTAGGATGAACACTATAACCTTGCTGTATTTAACCTGAATATATTCCTAATTTATGCTGAAAACTGAATGCAGAAACATTGTAATTTCCAGGTAGTGACAAGGCTACAGCACAAAGCAGTGTTGCGCCACTTTCGTCCAGCAAGGTTGGTAAAAATACAAATGTCAGTATAGAGAAACCTAAAATTGAACAGCCAAAGACAGACAAACTGAAAAATGACGTCAATGGAACAAAGCAGACTACAGCAGACAATATTCAGAAACCAAAAATTAAAAAGTTTGGAGAAGATTATGTTGAGGCCCCTCTTCCTGCTGTTAACCCATGGAAAAGGCCATCCAGCACATCTTCAGTGTCTGCAGTTGCTGAGCAGTGCCCCACTCCAACCGTTAATGTGCTCGTTAGCAAAGTTCAGCCACCATCTATTTTGAGAGGTGAGTTGTGTTGTTTTGTTCTTTGTGGTACATGTCTTTGGGTGTTGCCAGTGTGTTTATTTATGTTTAGACATATTGGTGTTACCTTTTCTCTGGAGTAAACTAAGCATGCCGAGAGAGGAATCGTGGTCTATAAATTTAGCTCAGGCTTTGTGTTCTTGAGAGGTATAACTAACTCCATTTTACAAACTGCTTGTCTGTTAAGACGGCAAGGTGCCAGTCAGATGTATATTCATAAGTATTCACCATCATCAAGTGCCATGCCGGCTTGCATAGGCGTTCATGACTCCACAGATCTTGGTCTTTGGTTTTCTGGATCAACTCCGCTGTTGATATTCCTTCATGCCACTGTCGCAATCCATCCAGCCTTATTTCTCTTGGTCTGCCTCTCTTCTCATCACATGACTAAAAAAAGTTGTTTGCCTCTTTCTAATTGTTGTATATAATGTTCTAGTTTCATTAGCCTGTTTCAGGCAGTCGTTGTTAGTTACTTTGGCAGTCCAAGGAATTCTCAACATTCATCTCAAGAACCACATCTCTGTTGCTTCCAATCTTTTCCTAATTTGTTCATTTACTTTCCAAGATTCACAGCCATACAGCAAAACAAGTCCTAAATAGCACTTCAGCACTCTCTTTCTTACATTCAATGATAGTGACTTATTGAATAAGATATTCTTCATTTCTGAAATGCAACCTTTGCTTGCCCTATTTTGCTCTTAATCTCTGTTGTGCATCTTCCATCTGATGTTATAAATGCTCCTAGATATTTAAACTGTCCACTTGGTTAAGAATTTTCCCTTCTATCTCTATTTCACATTTGGGTGTCACCTTTTTTCTTTGATATCACCATTTTTACTGTTTCCTTGATATTCAAGGAGAGTCTTTTCTTTGCACTCTCTGTTAATACAATGTCCAACAATTGTTGTATAGATCTTTTGCATAATCCGCCATTAATACTGTGTCATCTGCATATTGTAAATTGTTTATATTATAACTCTGAATATTATTCCTGGCTTTTCTTTGATCTCTCTCATTTTTATTTCACTATAGAGGGAGAAGAGATCCGGTGACAAAACACTTTATATAATTATAAAATCTATGATAAGTTTCATGTTCACGGGTTATTCTGTGTATGGTCAAAAATGAGTGTCCTGTAGCAAGCAGAAACCTGCTGTGGTTATGTGAAGTGTTAGCACCATCACATTCTTTAGGCCTGAGTGCAGGGGACAATAGGTGGTCAGTCTTTCCCTCCCATAATCCATACTGAATGTTGAAAGCCAGTATCAAAGCAACTATTAGTCAGTGTAATGTCATAACTATTACACCAACTCACCCCCTTGTGTATAATCAGTTACGTGTACATGAGTGTTATTCTGTGTGTGTATTTGTGATCATTTGCATACTTAAGAGTGTTATTGTAAATGATCATTTTACATGTTTATGAGTGTTATTGTAAATGATAATTTACATGTTTATAAGTGTTATTGTGTATAATCATTTACATCTTTATGAGTGTTATTGTGTATAATCATTGACATCTTTATGAGTGTTGTTGTGTATAATCATGTACATCTTTATGAGTGTTATTGTGAAGGAACAGCTACATATTCATAGTGTTATTCGGTGTATATATTTATTACACATTCATACATGTATTCTGTGTACATATTTATATCCAGTTATGTATCTGTACTTGTTATTCTATATGTATATTTATGATCAGTAACATAGTAACAGTAACATAGACAAACAGCTTTCTTTGGTCATGTGATGAGAAGAGAGGCATTGGAGAACATCGTGACAACTGGAAAGATCGAGGGGAAGAGAGGCAGAGGCAGACCAAGAGAAATGATGCTGGACGGATTGAGACGGTGGCATGGAGGAATATCATCAGCAGAGTTGATCCAGAACACCAAAGACCGAGATCTGTGGAGAGCCATGAACGCCTATGCCAGCCGGCACGGCACTTGATGAACATAGTTATGGGAACTGGTGGCATAATGGTTTGTGCAAATGATCTACAAAGACAATTGTCCGAGTTCAATTCCCAGCAATGACAGGGCTATCTTTTCCTATCAGTGTGGCTCTGGAGTTGACTAAGCCTCAATAAAATGAGTACCGGAGAGCTTTTAGGATGTTCTGGTAGTTATGTGGGAAAGAAAGGCGTCAGGAACTGGCCACCCCAGCTTGTTATGCTATAACCTAGAATATGTGAAGGCCTAACACTTAACACGTTAAAAGAAGGAATTGTCTGTCTTATATATATATATATATATATATATAATATGTCTGCTGCACAGATCAGTCGCAGCTGAGCTTCGAACGTCTGGTACCCGGCTCACGAACCGCGTTCGCAAGCCTTTAGCCACAGAGACTGAGTATATAGAAGTATAGGTTATATTTAATTGAATTCTCCCCCCCCCCCCCCCCCCCAAAAAAAAAAACCAAAAAAAAACTATTAAATATAGGGTTTATGAAAGAAATAAAAAAGAAAGTTAAATATTTTGACCTCATTTTTGTTCTAATGCAATGTACACTCAGGTTAAATCAGCAGTAAACCAGATATTCTTTGCTTTTATATTTGTTATTGGATTTTTTGGGGGCCCTCACTCAACGTTGATCTCAAGCATAGTCCACACACATGCTACTACTTCTAGTGCACTGCACTGATATTTGCGTTTGGATTAGCTTTCATCACCATCAGGCGACTCTAGGTTCTGAGGCACTTGTAATTTACATCCCCAAGTCAAGGACAAGAAGCCAACATTTTAGTGCAACTGACCAGGGCTGAACCCGCTACTTCGGCATCAGTACACCAAAAGTGGGCTCCTTATCCACTTGGGCTTGCTGACCTCTAATTATATCAGATGTATAACCACATGAATGCCTATTCCAGCTGTGAAAGAACCAGGGTCACCATTCGCCAAATCAAGTTGTATCTAGAGACCAGCCAAATAGTTAACAGCCCTCATTCTTAAACATCCGATATGCTGATGTTGAGGTAGGGGGTTCAACCCCTGCAACAGTCAGTTTGACTAAAATGCTAACTTCTCTACCTTGACTTGGGGACGTAAATTACAAGTACCTCTGAAGTTGGAGTGGGTTCTCCTGATGGCGAGGGACACTGTTAATAGGGAAAACTAATCTACATGCAAAGTTCAGTCCAGTGCTACTAGAAACAGCGTGCATGGATTCTTGAGTTTAAAACGAGTGAACGATGTGTCTTTCAATTTCAGTGTGGGTGTAGAGCTACCTATAAAGGCAGAACACATACTGATATGGGTGGACAAGAAAGTAAAAGAATATTCTGAAAACTCCATGCAGTTGACAAGCCATTAAAATCACGTTCCATCGATCGTGTTGCATCTGTTAAATTGTGTCCAACAAAGAAAAGATGTTTCGAATACTGTATTTAACAACAAACATATGCCGAAATTTGCTAAAGCTTCTGTCATTAGGTGTTTAAAACCCCACCTTGTAACTAGGAAGACTTGGTAGTGAATCTGTGATTATCGTTTGTGACATTTGAGTAGTATCTGTTATTAGTGTCCCGGGAAGGTTAGCCCGGTCAACAAATGCCCGCAGAAGTTAGATGTTTCGGCCTAACGGCGCAAGGCACAACGCAATCACGTCCGAAAAAACTCCGGATGAACGCAGAAGAAAAAGAAGTTATTAATGTACGATTTATTGCCTAGCATATTTCGCTGCATCTCGTCAGGTACATACGGCAGAATTCACACAACATAGAGTAAAATAACTAGATAAATCCTTTAACCCATTATAGGGCACAGCAGCCGAAAACATCTTTACCACCAAATAGGCAAAACGTCTGAAAGTGTCCACGACAACTAAGGGTTGAAAACACGCGATCTCGAGACTTTGCAAGACTTCCCAATGTTAATGTCCGGTTTTGCTGATAACTTGATTACGTGGGCGCCATTTGCAAGTCTTTTCTTTAAATTTGATTGGATTTTGAAAAAAAATAGTTTTCAGGGTTTTTATGCTTTGTTTTTCAAAATGGATTTCGAAGATTCTTAAAGTGATAGCGGAGATTTCACTGGGTTCAATTTAAGTGAAATTGAAGTGCACGAAGTTGACTATAAATCGGAGCTAGATATCTTCTTCTTCTTTGCGTTCATCCGGAGTGATTTTTTCAGATGTGATTGCGGTGTGTCTGGTTAGGCACCCTCGGGTCGAAACCCTCAGGCCAACACATCCGACTTTTAGCGTGCATTTTTGACCAGGTTAGCAATCCTGGGAGACTCTCACTTTTGTGGTACCGTCCACATCTCAGCTGGTCTAGTTGGAACAGTCGAAGACTACACGGTCATCCCTCAAGTGAAGGCAGGGACAGTCCATAGCATTTTCCGCCATCCTGGGTGGCTTCCATAATTGCAGAGCCGGCACATATCGCTCTGGTGCTGGGTTTACCGAGGGAATCGTCACGTCCTGCTCATGGCTGTTTTAATTCCTCACTTCAATATATTGGGCATTTCGCTCGCCCTGGGCCGTTCCTGCACAAACCAGTCAGCTCTGCGGTTGGTTTCCACTAAGCGAGTTTTCGGACATGTGCTTGTCCCTGTACCCATCAGAGCTGTTCCAGGCACGGCGGACATTCGGAAAACTACCTAGTCAGAGCTGTTCCGAACAAGAGCGGCATTCGGAAACTAGGTAGTCAGAGCTTTTCCTAGCACGGGAGACATTCGGACGAGACATTTCACTCGGACGTAAATGCGTAGTGTCAATTTTTAGTTTGCCACCCGTAGGACGACACTTCCGACTTCCGGCGGGCATTTTTTAGTGAGGTTAGCCTTCCTCTGGTTTCGAGACACGTTAGACTGTTGTAATGTCACCCACATCTCAGCTGGTCAAGATAGAACGATCAACGATATCGTGGTCTGCCCTCAAGGGAAGGCAGGGGCAGACCATGGGCATTATCTCACTCTCGCTATCCAAGGAGGTTTCCATAATTGCAGAGCCGGCACATATTGCTCTGAGACTGGGCTCACCCAAGGAGTTTCCACGTCCTGCTCATGGCTGCTTTAGTTCCTCACTTCCATGTGTTGGGCATCCCACTTGCCACTGATCGCTCAATCACACACCAGGAGCGGTCAGACTGCGAGTGACATCCACTCGGTAAGCTTTTGCTTGTGACTTCAGACCACGCAATAGGTTCGCTCGCCGTGCATTCCATCTTGCGTTGATGAGACATTATTCCACTTTTGTCTACACTCTCTATGAGTTAGATACAGACAGTTTCCGTAACCCTTCGACTGGGGCACTTTTCTGACTTTTTTGTACTCGCTCACGAGGTAGGCTACATGTGCTGCCGGCTCAGCACCTTACCTTCGTGCAGCAGTGAACGGGAAACGGCCAGGCCCCTTCATCCGGGAAACTCTCATATCCCCCAGCTGGGAGCCTTCGAACATGTATCAGACCTGAGCATGTAGCTTGCTCAGTATCATGTTTCTATTTTCCGGTAGACGGGTATCAGCCTGGCTCTAAGATCCGAGGGTTTGTGGCTTAGAGGCGTTCAGCCACAGCCCTCGACAGGGAGCCTTAAGAGTTTTGTCCGGACCAAGAAATTCTGCCTTTGTGCACCTCATTTAAATTTTGACTGCTATCCTCAGTCTATGCCTGCAGAGCAGCAGGTTGTGTCTCTCTTAGTCTGGTCCCTATCCCATAAGCTGTCCGATATGTAATTTTTCACCCATCGGCAAGCAAATGGGGTCTATGGGACACGCAAGCTCCCCCACCACGTCAAGGTGGAGACACATCGGGGGAGGGAGCTAGATATAATTGATATCAGTGTAAGCAGTGTACACACTTCAGATCTCTCAGACTTTGAAGAAAGTGACTGATTCTGAAAATGTGTTTGTAAATAGTGTATAGATGACTGACAATCACAAACAATATGTTGTATTTTGTTCTTCTTCTTCTTTCGTTCGCTTGAAATATGTCTATATCTGCAATGTCGTCTCTTGCATGAATTGAACTGTTTTTTTCAGTTCACACAGTGGTCCATAGAGTTTATCTTCCACCGTCGTCTCTCTAGGCCAGAAGGTTTGCCTAGATATGTTATATTTTGGGCAGTCTTGGAGTATGTGCTCTGCTGTCTGCGACGCCAATCCACATGTGCACATGGCTGTTTCACCAATCTTGAATTTTGTATACATGTGGTTGCGTAATCTATTGTGTCCTGTTCTGAGGCGCAGAATAATGACTTGTTCTGGTCTGTCCATAATGTGGTAGTCATCTTGAGCAGGTTTTGGTGGCTTTCTGACTGATTTGATCATTCTTTTCTTTTGGTGGTATGTAACGGGCACATCAGGCTGTTCCTCTTTGGCTCCTTCCTTAGCCAATTGATCAGCTCTGTCGTTTCCGGGTACTCCACAGTGGGATGGTATCCACTGTATGGTGACTTTATGCTGACTGCTAAGTTCAGAAAGTAGTGTCCTTAGTACTGGCAATTTCCCAGAGAGGAGCGCCTCGAGTACTGATTTTGCATCTGTTAGTAGCACCACAGGTTGTGTACCATTGCTGTTATTTAGTAATTTCTCTGTTGCTATCTTGATTGCCTCAATTTCGGCATCATAGTTATGGCAGTACTTTCCTGTCGGTACTCTGGCTGTGTCCCTAGTATTATTTGGGTATTCTATGTACACTCCCGCTCCTCCATTTCGAACAGCATTTTGTGCTGACCCATCTGTGTAGACTCGGATCCAGAGGTCCTGTGGGTATTCTTCATCAAGGAAGTTGAGAGTGGCTGTTCTGCGCTGCACACTGTTCTGTTCTTCCTTGTCAAATATTCCTCTCACTTTTGTCTGGATTTGTAATGATAGTCTATGCTCATCTTTCCATGGAGTTCGCTCTGGAATAGTTGTTAGGGGGATACCAACTGTGGGCAGATCAGTGGTTTCTCTGCAGAGTCGTTTGGCCTGGTGGATAAAACTACTTCTTTTCAACCGCCCCATAGCTAGGTTTTCAAATCTGTTCTTCATAGGGTGGCCTGGCAAGCTGAGGAACTTTTCTGCTTGTATTAGCGTTTTCGTATCTCTGCGCTCACTCAGTGCCTGTGTCCTCCCCATCTTCTCCATTTCCACTATAGGGGTTGATCTCATCCCTCCTGTGGTGACTCTAAGTGCTTGATTTTGCACCTTGTCCAGCTCTTGTAGTGTGGTATTTGATGCTGAACACCACGCAGTTGACCCATATTCCAGGTGTGGTCGTATGCTCTGTTGGTAAACTTTGCTAAGTATTTTCGTACTGGCTCCCCATGTGGTTCCACTTAGCTTTCTCAGGATGGCTATTTTCCTTCTGGCTTTTGCTACTGCTTTGTTGATGTGCTTTCTCCATGTCAGCTTGCCATCAAATGTTACTCCAAGGTATGTTGGTTCTTTATCTTCTCTTAGGGGTGTTCCATTTATCTGGATGATCCCTGCCTTTTGTTTTGGAGAGAGGGTAAATAGGGTGGTGCTGCACTTGTCAGTGTTTATGCTGACACACCATCTATTTGCCCATGCAGCAAATGTATCTACAGCTCTTTGTAGCAATCTGGTGGCCACTGATGCATATTCATTTGTGCTCCATAGAACCAGGTCATCGGCGTACATTGCCGCTTTAATTCCATGCGGTAGGTGAGCAACAAGATCATTGATGAAGATTAGAAAAAGTGTGGGGGACAAGACTCCGCCCTGGGGGACACCGTGACGCAGTAGTACTTTCTTGCTCTTGAGTCCGTCTATCTGTACTCGGGCTCTTCTGTTGTGCAAGTATGCTTTCACCCATTTGTACATTCTTCCATTGACTTTGCAGTTTCTCAGTTTCTTCATCAGACCTTCTTTCCAGACTTTGTCAAAGGCTTTCTTCAGATCTATCCATGCCGCAAGCACCAGCTTCTTCTCTTGGAATGCATCCTCAATTTCTTGAGAGAGGTAGGTTGTCTGATCTTCCGTAGAGTAGCACTGCCTAAAGCCAGCCTGCTGTGGCACAAGGATGTTTTTACTTTCAATGTACCACTGCAGTCTGTGATTGATGATGCGCTCCAGTGTTTTGCAGAGACAGCTGGTGAGGCTAATTGGTCTGTAGCTAGAGGCAATGGAACCATCTTTCCCTGATTTTAGGAGGGATATCATGATTGCTTCTCTCCAGGCTTGTGGAACACTGCCTAAGGTCCAGCTGTTATTGAAGATCTGCAACAGCTTTGTTTTGGCCTCTGTTCCTAGGTTCCTGATCATTTCATTGGAGATACCATCAGCTCCTGGTGACTTTCTCATTTTCAGTTTTGATATGGCTAACTCCAGTTCGCTGATTGTGATGGGTGCCTCCAGAACCTCATGTACTATTTCCTTCTGTCCTGTATGTTGTCGTTTCTCTCGAATCTCTTGTTGATTCTCTGGACTAATTTTGATATTGCTATCTTGTGCGAACGAGTCCGCAAAATGGTCAGCTGCTTGCTTTCTTGTTAAGATTTTTCCATCTTTATGTAGTGCAATTTTTGAGTTTCTC
This sequence comes from Cepaea hortensis, assembly GCA_963921405.1. Lineage (NCBI taxonomy): Eukaryota > Metazoa > Mollusca > Gastropoda > Stylommatophora > Helicidae > Cepaea > Cepaea hortensis. The sequence goes on along the minus strand of OY992879.1, from coordinate 91,322,241 downwards.
CCTGTGCCCTCGTCATTAAGCTGTTTTATTAGCTTCCACAATTTCCTTGTGTCTCTTTCAAAGTTCAGAGACTCCGTTTTCTCCTGCCAGCTTTTCCGTCTAGCCTGCAGCTTGGCCCTTTGAAATTTGGCTTTTGCATGCTGGAATTTATTGTGGTGCTCTTGGCTGGGTGTGGCCTCTGCTTGCTTTCTACACACTTCAACATCATTATGCAACTGTTCCAGTTCACTACTCCAGTAGGGTTTATATTGTTTACGGGCTCCTCTTGGTACTGTTTCTCGCGCTGCCTGTAGTATGTATTTCCCAAACTCTTCAACTGCTTTATTTATGTCTTTCTCAGTGTTCAGGTTTCTAACCAGTATGCTGATGCGATGCTTGTACATTGCCCAGTCTGCTTTCTTGTAGTTCCACCTCGAGAGGGTGCTGCTTTCACTTACAAGCTCATTTTCTACGGTTAGAAAGACTGGCCGATGGTCACTGCCACCAAGTTGTTTCCCAACAGTTCGTGTAATGTTCCACCCCAGGTCTGGTGAATGAAAAGCCAGGTCAGGTGTAGTTGAAGAGTGCCATGATCTCGAGTAGAAAGTATGTGGGTCGGACGGCTTGTTAATCAACATGAATCTATTCTCATCTTGCCAGTCTTCCAGTCTCTCTCCTCTCTGGTCCATGTGATCATAGCCCCAGCTCTGCGAGTGGCTGTTGAAATCGCCACACACAATCATTTTTTCTTTTAGTGGTAGAGTGTCCAGTGCCTGTGGGCGGTCACTTGGACAGTAGTAATTGATCAGATGTAGATCTGTATTACCTGCTTAAGTTTAAGTGTCTGATACTCAGCCCCTTCCATGTAGACTTTGATTTGGGAAGCCATGATGTTATTTCTTACAAGGGTCAGTATCCCACCTTTTCGCCTGTTCTTTCGGTCAGATCGGTAACACTGGTAGCCTCTGATTTTGAAGGCTATATTTTCATTGAGGTGAGTTTCTTGCAAGCAACATATGCTTACTTTCTCTTTGTCCAGGATGTTTTCTAATTCAACTTTTTTGTTGCTGACTCCCTCCGCATTCCAGTGCATTATTTTAAGTCTTAGTTTAGTATGGCCAGTCGTCCTATTCTCATGTCCCCTGGCTCCACAGGACATCTGAGAAGGACCTCCAGTAGTTGGGGTTGGACCCTTTCGAGACATAGGGCCCGGCACTGCACCTGCCTGGGGGTCCAAAGCAGGGCGAGCACCATAACGATTAGCAGTAGTCGACATATTCCATTTTGCGTGATTGCGTGGCATCCTGATTTCTGTGGTGCGCCTCTTGGCTGGTTGCCTCCGTCTTCAGCACCTTTCTTTGCTAGAGCAGACTGTGGTCTCACTCGAGTGTAGATGTGTACGCGCGCACACGCCTGTCTGCGCATGCATGTCCGTGCATACACATCTAGAGCATACTGGTTATTTTCCGGTGCCAGAGACTCGCCGTCGCCCCTTCTCCTGTTAGTTTAAACAGGCCCGCCACGTGAAGGCCAGGAGTTGGACTTTTGCTGCATAGGTTATGTATTCACGAGCCATTGAGGTATTTGAGCAATGTTGGGCGCTCACCCCAACACCGCGCCTCGGCTACATACAGCAACATTTGGAACCCTTGTATTTTGTAAATATTTGTGTTCTTGTGTGGATTACTGGCAACATTGGATTATTTATTTAACATTTGAGTAAAATAATCTGCATTCATTTTCCTTCATGTTGTTTTTTATTTCACAAAAATCTGTCCACTAACACCTTAGATTTGATGTTTTTACTAACGTAACCCTATATCTTACTAAACACCTGAAAAATCAGACGTGATGCAGAGAAATATGCCAGACAATACATTATACAACCGATTTTCTGTCTTTTTGTTACACATTGTGTCTACCAGTGTGCGTTTAAGGCGAATGTACACTAGCACGAATGTGATTATTAAAATCACTTTTACAGAAGTCTTAATTGAAAACAAGAATGGGAACACTAAGCTGTGTTTTTTTTTTTTTTTTTTAGTTTTCTCCCTTAATGCAAATTGTACTGATGGCTAGAAAAAAAAAGTTTAGAATTTCTGTCAAATTTATAAACAAAGCATGTTATAAATCAGAGAAGATGTGTTGAGAGAGAGATGGGAGTAGAGGAGAATAGATTGGGGGCAGGGGGTTTTGAAGAGAAAATAATTTAGGAGTAGAGAAGAGAAACAATTGTTGTTTATAAGAGGGTAAGATTGGAGGAGAGGCGTAAACACTAAGGATGCTGTTATTAGAACCCTGTTGATTCAGTCTGTCCCCTCTTGCACAGCTTTAAGAATTGGGGACTGTTGATAGCTTAGTTTCAGCCCAGTAAACAAGCTCAATCTGAGCATACTTACATGCTCTCCAAAGTTATGAGAGCAAGAATTTGTTGCTGATTGTCTGCCATCATTTAGGGGAATTGCTGTGATTCTCTTGCTGTGTCTCATCCTTGCACAGTTTGTAGTGCCTCAGATAGCTTTATAAGAGGGGAGTTGTTAGTCAAACTTGTCAGTTTCCTAGGATGTTCCACTTGAAGGTGACATGAGGTCTCTGTTGTAGAAATATGTCAGTTAGAGGTGTTCTCTTTGTAAGACTTAAAGAATTAGGGACAGATGATGACTTAGTTTAATCTTGGCAGGCAAGCAATGCTCTCATTCTGAGCATCCTCCTGAACTCTCCAAGTAATGAGTTGCTGGTCATTATTATCATCATCTCTGCATTCCAGCTGTGGGTAGGAAATGAAAGATGATGGGGACAGAAGAGAAAAGACCATGGGGTAGACGAGAAAAGACCATGAGAGTAGAAGAGAAAAGATCATGGGATAGAAGATAAAAGATCATGGGATAGAAGAGAAAAGGTAATGGAGATAGAAAGAGAAAAGACTATGGGATAGAAGAGACAGACATAACAATGAGGTAGAAAGAGAAACGGTGATGGGGTAGAATGATAAAAGACCATAGGATAGAAGAGAAAAGAGGGTGGGATGACTGGAAAGACTTCTGTCAACCCAACAACAAATAAATGATAATCTAATGTTCTTGAGTTATTTGTATAGATGAGATGTTGTTCTTTGGGTGTCAGGACAGGAACATACATTGGCTATCATGATTGCCCACTTTGTCATTGAATACTTTAATGAAATTGGTGTTTGCTTATGTTATTTGCTGCCCAGCTTAAGAAAGTTTTCCACATTTTCCTGTGTGTTATCTGTCTCTTTTGCCCAGTATTTTCCCCATTTAGGCTATTTTCTCTATTTCACCTGGTCTGTTGCGTCCCGCACATTTAGGTCTTTTTCATATAAATTTGCCGGTCTCCCTGGCTTAGGGTTAACATCTTTCTCTGTAATCATGTGTATTCTCGTGAGTAACGCAGCTGTGCAAGAATTGGCAGCGGTTCGCGCAGTGCTGGTAACTTTCGGTGGTATGTGAGCCGGTCGCTCAGAAAGCAGTGGCAAACTGCTGAGCGTAATCTTGCCTTGTACATCAACAGCAGTTGAAAAATGCTGGTGTTGACTGCAACGTTCTGTAAGGGATATGCAATGTAATAACAAAAACATATAATTTTGATGAGCAATACGACACTTTCGGCTGTCAATACCTCAGCGTTTATTTTTCTTCTCTTTGTGATGTCGGTTCCTAAATCAATCAATGAATCAATCGATCAACTTATTTACTATATGTGCACCTGAATTTTGCGAAAACATTTGTGAATGTTAGCTCGAGTTCAAGGGCTGTATGTTTATATTTTTTTCTTTACTGAAGTACAGAAAAATTGTTGATGTTCTTTGCTCATCTCTGCAGCCTATGCGATTTCCATCTCTCATTGTGCATTGCTCTACTGAATTTAAGATTCTATATTTTCACAATTCCACTAAATCCTTGTTACTGTTTCACTGATGCTGTTTCTTTCCCAGATGCTGTTTCACAATCCCACTGTTGTGTTTCACTTGCACTGCTACTTTCCTGTTTCACTGATGTTTCAGTTCTTGTGCAGTTTGTTTTGTTGCTGTTGTTTAATACAGTTTTAACTGCCTCAGGGTATTTGTCTTCTTTCACAGTTGAGATGATTTGTGCGCGATGTTAAAATTGGACGTAGGAAACTTTGACATGCAGAACTTTTTTCCACCGTTACCATATAATTTTGTTCACAGCTTGAGCCAGATTTTGCCACTAAGGCAACTAGATTGTGTGCTACTGTCTACAGAGAGTGTGACATACTGTCTTTTTCTTTACATCAGTGGTACAGAGTTGTGCATTTACAGTTATGGTGAAACTACTTGCTGCTTATATTTAATATTGCCACCATAATATAATTGTGGCCGGTCTCCGTGGTGAAGTGATTACGGATGCAGTTCGTAAGCCCATTTACCCGCGTTCGAAACACAGCTGTGCGCGATTTGGCAACAGACTGCATTGCGCTAGGTTTTAACGAATTGGTATGGGAGCTGGTCGTTCAGAATGCAATGGCAAACTACTGAATGTAAACTTGCAAAGTCATCAACAATAGCAGTAAAATACTGGTGTTGACAGCAGTGTCCTGTAAAAAGGATATGCAAAAAAAAATATAATTGTGAGGAAGCCATAGTGGTTAGTTTGCTTGCATGCCGGCCCCGTGGTCATGTGTTCCAGTCACCATCGAAGTGACAATTGTTAAAAAAAATTGTTTAGGCTTCCAGGTTAATCCGGCCTAAAATATGCGCCTGGAAGTGTCTTGGGAAGTAAAGGCAGCTGTCGTGATATTAACCAAATCACCCTTGATTGTCGGTTGGTCTATAAACACGTGGGACCAGCACCATTTACTCAATATACCTCTAGGTGCGAAAAAGGGTTCTTTACTGTCTTTTGTTATGAAGCCCCTTTTGCCTTCATGCAATCTACCATTGCATGGTGATGTTTTAAAGAATGTGCAGAGAAAATTACATTGCTCAGTTGTGGTCGCTGTTCAACACTTAACGCATTGCTTGATGCAGACTGAATTAATATTACACATCGGGGGATGTGATCACCAGCATAGTCCAACAATGAGCTGATTATGGTTTTCATAGAACTTATCAGCCAGCGCCATCCGCATTTTGATGGTCAACTGTAATGTCCCCAGCACCCTCTATCCTGCATCTTCATGATGCATTTATACAGGCTTCTTTCAGTTCATTTCTTCATGCTATTTGTGTCACTGTCTTAGTCTTGCACGCTTCCCTCTGTTTGCCCCTGTACATCCTGAAATAAATCGCTGTCTCTTTATGTTGTCAGAGTTTTATGGTTTTATTCTGCTGCTCATTATACTGTGGACGAGGAAGGAGAAAGAGGAAATGATCTTGCATTGTCATAGTGTCTTTCCATAGTGCAGTTGGTACTACACAATCCATATTTGGTGCGGACGGCCTGCACACGGCTGTACCTGTTCCTATAACACATGCTATTTATTGCTGGAGGGAAAGGTGGATGGGGGAATCGATTAGATCAGTGGTTCTCAAGCTGTGACTGTGTGTGTTGCTTGTGTGAAATTATTTGCTTGCACCACACATTGAATTCACCATGAGACAACATATAGGGTGGTTTGGATGTATTAAAATGATGAAACACGGTGGACTCTGGTAAGAGCATACAACAAAACAAAAGTATCTGCATATACAGCCAGAGGAAACATTGTCAACATGGCCAAAAGGATTAGAGCTCTTTAACTTCCGATGTGCTGGTGGCGGGGTAGTGAGGTTAATGCCCACACCGATCAATAAGTCATAGCCATGTCTCGTTCAGATAGCAATGCCAAACTACTGAACGTAAAATTGCTTAAAGAATCAACCTGGGGTTAATCGCAAAAGGACATGCAATTTTTGTTTACAGCCAGAGACAAGAAAATGGTGGGTGGACATCATCAAGGTACACTAAACAAGCATGGATGCAATATAACAAAGGCAACACATCTAGCCTTGGGGAGCAAGCTAAGGCTCCCTACACCCCTGTGCTAAATTACTAGTTGGATAGTAACAGATACACCCATGGGAAGCTGGACAATAGACAGTCATCATGTATCAAGTCCTCTGCCAAATGTTGCTCTCATCATGGGAAGCTGGACAATAGACAGTCATCATGTATCAAGTCCTCTGCCAAATGTTGCTCTCATCATGGGAAGCTGGACAATAGACAGTCATCATGTATCGAGTCCTCTGCCAAATGTTGCTCTCATCATGGGAAGCTGGACAATAGTCATCATGTATCAAGTCCTCCCAAATGTTGCTCTCATCATGGGAAGCTGGACAATAGTCATCATGTATCAAGTCCTCTGCCAAATGTTGCTCTCACCATGGGAAGCTGGACAATAGTCATCATGTATCAAGTCCTCCCAAATGTTGCTCTCATCATGGGAAGCTGGACAATAGTCATCATGTATCAAGTCCTCTGCCAAATGTTGCTCTCACCATGGGAAGCTGGACAATAGTCATCATGTATCAAGTCCTCTTCCAAATGTTGCTCTCATCATGGGAAGCTGGACAATAGTCATCTTGTATCAAGTCCTCTTCCAAATGTTGCTCTCATCATGGGAAGCTGGACAATAGTCATCATGTATCAAGTCCTGCCAAATGTTGCTCTCACCATGGGAAGCTGGACAATAGTCATCATGTATCAAGTCCTCCCAAATGTTGCTCTCACCATGGGAAGCTGGACAATAGTCATCATGTATCAAGTCCTGCCAAATGTTGCTCTCACCATGGGAAGCTGGACAATAGTCATCATGTATCAAGTCCTGCCAAATGTTGCTCTCACCATGGGAAGCTGGACAATAGTCATCATGTATCAAGTCCTCCCAAATGTTGCTCTCACCATGGGAAGCTGGACAATAGTCATCATGTATCAAGTCCTCCCAAATGTTGCTCTCACCATGGGAAGCTGGACAATAGTCATCATGTATCAAGTCCTCTTCCAAATGTTGCTCTCATCATGGGAAGCTGGACAATAGTCATCTTGTATCAAGTCCTCTTCCAAATGTTGCTCTCATCATGGGAAGCTGGACAATAGTCATCATGTATCAAGTCCTGCCAAATGTTGCTCTCACCATGGGAAGCTGGACAATAGTCATCATGTATCAAGTCCTCCCAAATGTTGCTCTCATCATGGGAAGCTGGACAATAGTCATCTTGTATCAAGTCCTCTTCCAAATGTTGCTCTCATCATGGGAAGCTGGACAATAGTCATCATGTATCAAGTCCTCTTCCAAATGTTGCTCTCATCATGGGAAGCTGGACAATAGTCATCTTGTATCAAGTCCTCTTCCAAATGTTGCTCTCATCATGGGAAGCTGGACAATAGTCATCATGTATCAAGTCCTCCCAAATGTTGCTCTCATCATGGGAAGCTGGACAATAGTCATCATGTATCAAGTCCTCTGCCAAATGTTGCTCTCACCATGGGAAGCTGGACAATAGTCATCATGTATCAAGTCCTCTTCCAAATGTTGCTCTCATCATGGGAAGCTGGACAATAGTCATCATGTATCAAGTCCTCTGCCAAATGTTGCTCTCACCATGGGAAGCTGGACAATAGTCATCATGTATCAAGTCCTGCCAAATGTTGCTCTCACCATGGGAAGCTGGACAATAGTCATCATGTATCAAGTCCTCTTCCAAATGTTGCTCTCATCATGGGAAGCTGGACAATAGTCATCATGTATCAAGTCCTGCCAAATGTTGCTCTCACCATGGGAAGCTGGACAATAGTCATCATGTATCAAGTCCTGCCAAATGTTGCTCTCACCATGGGAAGCTGGACAATAGTCATCATGTATCAAGTCCTGCCAAATGTTGCTCTCACCATGTGAAGCTGGACAATAGTCATCTTGTATCAAGTCCTCTGCCAAATGTTGCTCTCATCATGGGAAGATGAGTCTTGATCCTTAGCCAGTTCCCCTGCCTCATGTATTCTAATGCTCACAGTTATTAATGCCCTGTGTCCATTGCGATGGTGGTCGGCCCCTGCCTTCTCTTCCAGGTGCCTGTTTTTCTCATTACTGACTTTCTGAACCCTTGTGAATAAAGGTATTTAAAATAAATCAAGCAAATGATAACCCAGTCTCTCTTGTAAAACTTACTTCAAGAGACAGAATCATACACCTAGTTAGGTAGCAATGAGATAATTATGGCGGAACAGATATTAAATAAGAATACTAAAGGCAAGAGAAGCTTCTATAGCACTAGGAAACTGGTTTAAAAAAAGTTTGTTGCATATCCTTTACTGGACACCGCAGTCAACTCCAGCATTTGTTGGCTGTTTGTGATCTCTTGGCAAATTTACGTTCAGTAGTTTGCCATTGCTTTCAGAACAACTGGCAGCTATACCATTTTATTTGTTTTTGAAACCCAACGCAAGCTGCCAAATCGCCCGAAGCTGTGTTTCGGACGCTTCCAACGGAGCCGGCGAGAAACTGGTGGTCAATAGAAATTAAAACCCGCAGAAGTTGGATGTGTCTGCCTAACGGCGCAAGAATGCAGCTCTGCTGTAAACAGACACAACACAATCACGTCCGGGGAAAAAACTCCGGATGAACGAAGAAGAAGAAGACATTAAAACTAATACTAATGCAGGTCAACATGGCCGAATGGATAAGAACGCATGTTCTTAAACATCCATTGTGCTGATGCCGAAGTTAGGGGTTCAACCCCTACACTGGACAGTTGGACTAAAATGTTGACCTGTCATCCTTAACTTGGGGACGTAAATTACAAGTGCCCTGAAGTCAGAGTGGTTTTGTCTGATGGCGAGGAACACTGTTAATAGGGAAAGCTATATGGATCAGAAACATGGGAAAATGATCAAAACAATTACAAATAAACTACATTCATTCATTAACTGGAGACTGCGCATAATATAACTAACATGATTTGTCAGAATCACTAATGTAGAGCTTAGGAAGAGAATTAGACAGATTTCAGCATATCAAAAGGTGGGGAAAAGATGATGGCGCTGAATACAACACGCATTGAGAAATCCTGAGAATAGTATCACTAGAAAGTCTCTCACTGGAACCAACTGGGCAAAAGAAATAGAGGGAGACTTAAAACACACGGATAAAAGTAGAGACAGAGATGAATAATATGTGGAGGACATGATAGGACGTCTTGGTGGGATTGTTGACAAAGCTCTAAAATAAGCGAATGAGAACTGTAAACAGATTAGAGAAATTAGACGTAGAAAGTTAAACATTTTTGGGCATTTTACGAGAAGAAATAAACTAGATAACTTAGTAACAACTGGTAAGATTGAGGGGAAAAGAACAAAGGGAAGGCAGAGAAGTAAATATCTAGATGGCTTAGCCACGTGACATGGTCGAGACAATAACACTGAGCACGACTCCAGTGATTGTGTGAGATGGCTTATCAGCATGACTCATGATGATGATTGTTGTTAATTATGAATTGACAGTAGATGCTGTCTTTAGCATGGGCAATGGTATTGACATATAACGTGTGCCTTGTGTCCATTCTGGTATGGTCACGAACAGGATAGTTTGCTTGAGGTCTTCACTGGTCCCACGGAGCATTTGCCAGGACAGCGGACTATTCCACCTACACTTTTGTGTGGCCAGCTACCGATGGGTCTTTAGCTGATACAGAGGTCCGTCTAGTTTTCAATCTCTGTCTGAGAAAGCTAAGTGTTGAATCCACTAATCCTGGATCGAGGAGATGTATTTAACTCTTGGGTTCCTTATCGTTTTTATTTTTGTTTTTAAATACAGACTTGATTTATAGACGGTTGTCTCCATGTACCCAAGACCAGAACGTCTCCATGTACCCAAGACCAGAACGTCTCCACGGAATATCCAGAATATATGAAATAATACAGGAGCCTGGGCAGCTCAGTGGCTAGCACGCTTGCGGTGGTCATGTTGTTCTAATCCTCACGTGGGATGTTGTAGGGATTGACCAGGAAGCTCAGGTCGACCCAGCCTAAACTTGGTACTGAGAATGTTCCTTGAAGTAAAGGCGTGGTATTGACTACATCACTCAGCGAGTGCTGGCTGGTCTTTAAAAAATATAGAGCTAGCGCCATATAGCCAACATGCCTCAAGGCATTGAACATGGTCTCGTACTTTAGTGTGTGTTTACTTTACCACATAATAAGATCTCAGAATAATAAACTATATTTACTGGACATCTCTCCTCCTCCTCGTAGTCTTCTACCTCCTCTTCTTTCTACTCCAACCTGTCTAGTACGTTTGGAGCCAACCCCGCCTCGATTAGGTATTTTATTTCGATATGATTAATCATTTTACGTTGCTGAACGTGCATCCCAACTTCAACTAGCATTTGTTAGGACTCGCTCTCCTAGCCTTCCATTACAGCTAAAGATTATCTGTAAAGCAGCCGGCGATTATTAACAAGAAGTTGTCATATATGCGAACCCTGATTTATTTGCAGCGAAGGTGTGGCTTCTGAGACGGATGTTGCGAATACCTTGGACTTGCCAGAGTAACTAAAATCGAGTGTCTAGAAAATGCTAATGAAATTAGAACATTGTATTTAGTTACTAGCTGACCCGGCCCGGCTTCGCCCAGGCCCTGGAGGGGATCTATCTATCTATCAGTCTGTCTGTCTGCTTGTTTGTCTGGCTGGCCCGGCATCGCCTGGCTCCTGGTGTGGAGCATCTCATTTAATTAATATAAGTAGTCATATAAGCTCTCCCGTTCCCGACTATCTGTCTGTCTGTCCCGGCCCGGCTTCACCCAGTCCCTGGTGGGGCTTTTAATGAAAACTGTTTTTAATCACCGACATGACAGTTAAGTTTTGTAAGCAGAAAAAGATGGGTTAAAATGTTATGCATAATGCATTATTTTTATGCAAACTTTAAAAATACCTTAAAGATTATATCATTATTTAATATAACTCATATGCCTAAAAATAACTATAGACAAAGAGTTTAACAATAGTGCAGGTAAGTCCAACAATATGACTATAAAGTATATAGAAATGTTATTAAAAGTTATGCCCCTTGAAATAACTTTTCTAGAGTGAAGTGCCCCTGCTATATAGACATTATATAATGAAAATGGAAAAGTAAATGTTATTAAATAAGTCGAAGATTTTACATTAAGAAATTATTATAGTCGGTTGCACAGGAATGAAAGGAAGACGTGTAGAAAATTTCATCTCAATCGGATGTACCGTTATCGAACGCATCCAAATCCACAAACCCACAAACAAACAAACATACACTCTGTTTTATAGATATAGATAAGAAAGAGACAATGTTTATCGATCGTGTAATGAGAAGCTAAGCACTGGAAAATATCGTGACAACTGGAAAGATCAGCAGTCGAACAGACAGGCAGGCTGAGAGAATTGATGCTCGACAGTGACATGGGGGATTGTCATAATTAGAATTTGATCAAGGCCACCAGGGACTGAAATATGTGGAGATGCATGGCCCATGCCATTCGACAGGACACATGATTATGATGTCGTATTTATGATATAAACTGCCGGTAAGCGTTAAATAGCCATCACATAAGAAAAGTTGTTGTTACTGTTGCCACTTTGTTTACCGTATTTCCAAATCCATGATTGCCATATAATCTTCCCGTAACATCTGATGCCTGTCGACACTTTACCGTTTCAAATATAAGTAGTGAGTTCAACATACAAGAGAATGAAATGTTTCGACTGAACATTTTTGTTAAATCAACGAACACTGAGAAAAGCAACTATATACAAAAAAGTCTGTTTACTTTTGTCTGCCCCAATATGAAATTCCATATCTCAGTAACCAACTGAGGGTAAATGATGAGATTTAGCATATAACCTCATCATTATGTCCACCCAACCAAAAAAAATTTGTTCTGGAGATTGTACAGCAGATTTCAAAGTTTGTTTATGTGCGGTATATAATTTACGGGTCAGAGATGAAGTGCACATTACTAAATAAATGTATTACGTCTTCACACGAAACATTAGCGTTGAATAGTTAATTTTCTCATGGGACATGGGATTGGCTTTATAATAAGGGCCTCGCGTAGTGGAACGGGGCATTACTGTAAACAAGTTTTTTTTTTTTTCGGACGTGATTGCGTTGTGCCTGTTTACAGCAGTGCTGCGTTCTTGCGCCGTTAAATCGACACATCCGACTTCTGCGGGCATTTGTTGACCGGGTTAACTTTCCCAGGGGTGTTGATTTAAACACCATAAGACCCAAAAGCAAGTGGGCTTTCAGCAGCAATGGCTTATACATGTCCGTAAACCTTTTAGTTCCGTCTCAGTGATTGTCGTAGTGGCTTGGGGCAAATGCAGCAGTGCAAATACAGCAGTTAATATATTTTAGGCTAATTGTGAAAGCTATTATTCGTGAGGTGTTTGGGTTTATATATATATATATATATATATATATATATATATATATATATATATATATATATATATATATATATATATATATATATATAAGGTGTCCCCGGTCGGCTCTGTTGTGCTGAGTATTCTCTCCCAAGCTGTTTAATTGTAATGTTGTAAAATACACATATACTGATTTTCTTCATCTTCTCTATAACTATCGCTGCCTAAACAACAAGTGAGCACTTGTAATTTTGTTGAAGAGCATTGACTATAGTTCTGTCAACAATTGTTGTTCTTCTGGTAGACTGAGTTTTAACTCGTAAGTCCCATGCATAGATCCCCGTAACCAAACGTCACGAAGAGGCGATTGGGGGAGAGGGAGCTCCATGGTGATGTGATTAAGCATGCGTCTTGTGCCCAAAAGGTCGCGGGTTCGTGTCCGGAATTCGGCTCGCGAGTGCATTTTTTTCCAGAGACTTTTGGGATTTAAAAAAAACTTAGTGCAGTAAAGTCGATCCTCTTAGCTGATTGGAGTGAATTGGTTGAGCGCTTATGCTTCAGTTGACATTAAAGGGCCTAAAGATAAGGATCAGACGATATCAATGCCTGACATGCGCCTCCGTGCAACCGTGTTCTCACCCATATGAAAACATTGACGATCCTCCCTTTTTGCCCTGTATTTTCAGACGCTAGGGAAAAACTACTACAGCCATCTACATTAATTACAAACTGACTGGAACAGTTGCAGAGACCTTCGGTAGAATGACATTGAACTGCCAAGAGTAGGAAGACCCACAAGCAGCCTTGGGGTGATCCACAACAAATTTTCCAATATTGAAGTGTTTAAGCAGCAGTGAAACGTCTTCGGCGTGTCCAAGGCGGCATGGGACGACAAGCGCGGTGTCCTTATTTTGAGAGCTTACATCAACAATGACTCATGTGTTTGCCGCCGCTCTCTCCCCCCTCCCACCCGCCGGCTAGTGTCGTGATTTCATTGAATTGGGAACAGATTGTGATACACCTTTGGTCATATTATGGAAAGAGGACTGCTGGAACATGTTGTAGCAACTTGGATGATTTGTGGCGAGAGGCGGGAAGGAGTTCCGAACGCAGTTCGTACACAGCGGCGGACGATTTGGAAGCAGACCGTCTTGTGCGCTATTTTCATACGGTGATATGAGTGCCGGCCGTTCAGAAAGAAATGATATACTACTGAGCGTAAACTTGCCAATAAATCACATGCAGCCAAACATTGGAGTTGACTGCGACGTCCTGTAAAAGATATGCAAGTAATTTTAGTTAGTTTAGTTTGGTCACAACAGGGAAGAAGAACAAATGGAACATGTTGTAACAACTGGAATGATTTATTGGGGATGGGGGAGATTTATAGAGTAAGACAACAGAGAAAATCCTTGACAGCCTGTGTGTCGTCATGGCATGGGACAATATTAGCAAATGAGTGGATATGTCTCGTTAGAGATCGCGACTGGTGGAAACGCATGCTAACCCACACCAATCTAATTTGTATAGGTCTGTCTGTCCCTCTCCACAATTTATTCAGTTGTTTTAGTCTTTGAAGAGCAATATAGTCAATCAGTATGTCTTAAGAGAATGCAGCTAAGTCATGCAGGCGGAACTCATTAACATCTGGAGAAAAACCAGGACGGGAGGCGAAGGACGTTACGGTCGTATAATCAATAGGCTAATGTGTAGCTGAACTAGTAACAATGAGTTACAGTATTGGGGAGGGTGTCGATATCTGTGAGGGAGCTCGCTCAACTTATATTGAAAATTATGACAGCTTTCAAATTTTACGTTGTGTACTGCGTCCTCTAGTCTCTACTTCTTCCTCCTCCTCCTCCTCCTCCTCCTCCTCCTCCTCCTTCTTCTTCTTCTTCTTCTTCTTCTTCTTCTTCTTCTTCTTCTTCTTCTTCTTCTTCTTCTTCTTCTTCTTCTTCTTCTTCTTCTTCTTCTTCTTCTTCTTCTTCTTCTTCGAGCGCCAAACAATACTATGTGTGTTTATTTATGTAACTGTAAACTTATATTGGGACCGTATGCGTTAAGTGATGACGTGAGGCACCTGACACTTTAGTAGGGCAGAAGCAGGCACCTTTTTTCTTATGGGTAATTATTATGTGTGACTCCTCGTGATAGCGACCATTTCTTCTTCTTCTTCTTCTTCTTCTTCTTCTTCTTCTTCTTCTTCTTCTTCTTCTTCTTCTTCTTCTTCTTCTTCGTCTTCTTCTTCTTCTTCTTCTTCTTCTTCTTCTTCTTCTTCTTCTTCTTCTTCTTCTTCTTCTTCTTCTTCTTCTTCTTCTTCTTCTTCCCAATCCTTCTTCACCTCATCCTCCCCGCCTTCTGTTTCTTCCCTCCTCTTCCGTTGTCTTCTTTTTCTTCCCCGATCCTTTTTTTTAAAATCTTCTTCTAATCCCCTAATTGCGTATAGACCTTCAACCAACTCACGTGTCGTATTCCTATCTCCTGTTGTATCCGACATCTCCAAATCCTCTCCAAGTTTATACATAGTTCTAACATTGCAGGTGACAATTCTGGATAGTTGTCTTGGCGAATGGAGGTTATTCGGCGGCCCGGACTCTTTACCTTTACGGCTTTCTCCGCACTGCGTCATACTTCTATGAGCAGGGCTTCCTGTCATGTTGGTTGTTTGAGTTTTTTTCTATCCCCGTCTTTAATCTTGCTCATTAATGGTTGAATTTTGCATTTAACGTTTTCTACGAAATGGGGAAAGCCAGTCAAATACCAACGCTTATTGTCGCCTCTTGCCACACACAATGGTAGATGACCATGTTACAACTCTTTCCTTCCCTGAAGGGCACAAATAACACACGGCAGACGATGGGTCTTAAATTCCCTTTAAAAGGTATGTCGATTCAGATAAATCGGGAAGTTTGCAGGCGAGCTAGTAGATCTGTAGGTTGTTGGAGAGAGAAAACAACGCACGCTCCTTTATCGCTAAAAACTGACAGTGACAGATTTGTACCTATCAATTTGTGATGTGTGTAATGGGGCGAGTATCACGAAACATCAGAATAACAAATAAATAAAAAGAGCTCAACAAAATAGGTGAAATAGAGAAGTTAACCTCAGAGGTTGCGACACACCCCTCTCGTAAGAGGAACGGGGAAGAGGGTGAAGACAATTTGTATTGCATTGGCAGATCATCATCCAGTGCCTTGCCAGCTGGCGTATGCGTTCATGTCTCTCCACAGATCTCGATCTTTAGTGTTCTGGATCAACTTTCTTGATGATATTAGTGCATGCCACCGTCTGTCCTTCCAGCATCATTTATCTTGGTCTCTCTCTCTTCCCCTTGATCTTTCCAGTTGTCAGGATGTTTGTTCTCCATTGCCTCTCTTCTCATCACGTTACCAAAGAAAGCTGTTTGCCTCATTATCATTGTTGAATAATGTTCTAGTTTCATTAGCCTCTTTCAGGTAGTCGTTGTTAGTTACTCTAACAGTCCAAGTAATTCGCAAAATTCATCTCAGGAACCACATCTCTGTTACTTCCAAGTTCTTCATAATTTGTTCATTCACATTCCAAGATTCACTGCAGTACAGCAAAACAGGTTCTATATAGCAATCATTTCAGCACTCTCTTTCTTACATTAGATGCTAGTGACTTACTGCATAAGGTAACTTTCATTTTCTGTCTTCTACATATTTGGTGGCCTGTAGCGTCATTTGTAGTAGATAAGAATCTCCATTGCAAGGGAATGTTTGAGCAAGCGTTCTGATGAATTCACGGTCGATTTTGATGTTGCCCCGTTGTCGCAGTAAGGTTAATGAGAGGGATTGGATGGTTGCCCTGTCACCAGCTGTAAGGTTAATTAAAGTTGAAATGGGCAGACTGGTGGGTGATGAATCAGGTTAATGAACGTAGAATCAGGTTGTCAACCTACTCACACAGTATAACAGTTGATGTATTGGTAAGTCACTAGTTTCTTCTTCTGCCATTCATCCTTTCCTGGGACATACGCCCTAAGCCAACTCACACCAAGTCGTCCTATCGTTTGCTATATACTGCAGCTCTGTCCATGTCCTCCCCGTGTTCATCTGTTTAACAATTCTATTCTCCGCGGGTGGTTTTAGGTCTCATACTTCGTTTGTCCTGTTGTTTCCAGTCTAGGCTTGATCTAGTTACACTATTCTTAGATTTTATTAGTGTCCAACGCCAGCATCTTTTCAACACTTCTTGATTCGCTTAAAGCTCTCTGGTTCTTTCCATTAGCGTTGCGTTAGTGATTTTGTGTTACATTCTTCTATACTGGGCAGGCACCAGTTAATGTTTAATTTTTTTTGTGTGTGGTCGTTATCCTTGTTTATGATCCATACAGCAGTACCGATTTAACGATAGAATTGTTTGTTACTAGGTTTCATTTTTTTTGACTTCAAAAATTTCATATTACACGAAAGTCCGTCTTGCAATGAAAGTACCCCTTGACTTTTGTATTATTATTATTATTATTATTATTATTATTATTATTATTATTATTATTATTATTATTATATGATCTCAATTTCCTCTTTCCCCCCCCCCCCCCCCCCCATCTTGAGAGCAACATACACCACGAGACTAGGGAAACGCCATAATTATTCCAATTTGGAAAAAACGCGGGCAGTAAAAGAGACTGCACACAATACCAAAATTCTTGAGAAAAGATTACGAAATACAATAGAACTCTAGCTAAGCGAAACACAACTTGGATGCACAAATGCAATTTTTGCTCTTAGACAATTTATATAAAAATCAATAGAATTTAATGAAACACTCTACTAAGCCTTTGTCGACCAAGAAAAGGCGTTTGATTGAGTAGATAGAAACAAACTGTGGGAAATCCTTAAAAGATATGGAGTGATTACACATTTAACAAACTTATGTAGAAGCTTATACAACAACAGTGAATGCATAATGAGAATAAATGGAGGAAATTCAAAACCCTTCACCATAAGATCCGGAGTACGACAAGGTTTGTGTCCTGTCCCCTCTCTTGTTCATAACCTATATAGACATCATATGTAAAGAAACCAACCAAATAGAGACCGCAAGAACACCGCACGACGAACAGAACACAGAAGAATCGGCGGCAAATTACACCATTAAAGAACTCATATTTGTGGACGATGAAGCATAATAGCTAAATCAGAAGCAGAATTACAAGACATTAATAGTCTAAACGAAGTGTGTAAGGAACATAACAGGAAAATTAGCATCAGTAAAATAGAGGTAATGATGATAACCAAAGGAGAAAAGACAACAGAGATTCACCTACAAGAACACTCTCTGAAACAAGTAAAGGACTTCAAGTACTCAGGAAGAATAATATCAAATGGCACCCCGGGAAGGTTAACCCGGTCAACAAACGCCCGCAGAAGTCGGATGCGCGGATATCAAGACGAGAGAAAATCAGAAATGAAGAAATCAGGACTAAAATGAGGGTTATAGCAGCGCTGGATTTTATTAGAAGGCAGCAAGTCAAATGGTTTGGCCATATAACTAGGTTACCAGCTAACAGTATACCACAACAAGCAATGATGTACAGACCAGATGGAAACAGAGGAAGAGGCCGACCGCGTAAACGATGGTCATAGGGAATAACAGAGTCCATGGGAATCTCGATAAATGAAGCCTATGAACGGGCACTCTCCCGCTGTTTATACTTCACCTCGACACCGCAAGGTACAAGAGGAACACGACGCGAGTTTCCCCATCTTTTTCTACAATGCTACCCAAATAGGTGTTTGTTTGCACCTTTTGAAGTGTTTTTACCCAGTCAGCTACGGTTATTATTTTCTTAGTTTGTTCTCGCTAACTTTGTCTTTCCCCTAGGACATTTTAGGCCTAATAATTGTGACCTTTCACCAAGTGTTAGTTTATTGTGTCTGATTTCGTGTTTGGGCCGTGGTGCAATATCGTCAGCGATGTCTATAATCAAGCTGTTCTCCCAGAGAATTCCATTGCTGACAGCAGTTAGTGTTGTCTTCATAACTTAGTATATCGTTAATAAGAACAAAAGACATCCCTGTCGCACTCCTGCTTGTATTTCAAACGCGTCTGTCTGTCAGTTTTCCCTGATACAACATAATTGGACACGTTAGGATTATGCCTAGTGCGCTAACTACCCTGCCCTTGCTGCTCCTATAAAAACCAGACGGCTGCTGCGATAAAAGCCGATATCCCTGGCTGGGCTAATGACATGCAGTGTGGGGGAGAACACCATAGCTCATAGGTTGTGTGCTGTGTTGAATCCGTCTATTAGCCCTGATTGTTACACGTGGCGGTGGTGGCAACTGAATGATAACCTGAGACGATGGGGCTGTGCGGAAGCAGGTGTCGTTGGCGTGTGCAACTGGTACTCAAAAGGTCAAGGTGATCACTGTGGCAAAATTTGCTGTGTGGGGTGTGAAGTGACCCCGTGTACTCGATCATTGAAATATGAGGTGAAGTGGCTCACCGTCTTTCTTTACCAGTGAAAGAGTTTGAAGTTCGTGTTGCCCACACCCACTCCACTCAAGACTATCAGATTAAGTTATAACGCTTCCTCTTCTTCGTTCTTCTGTCGAGAGAAGTACGCCTCACCTAGTTGAGCAATGTGAATTTATTTAAAGTTTATGTAAACCTCTAAACAAGATTCCGTTCAAGGTAACGAATGGGCTCGGTGACTATCAGTGGGTAGGTTTTCTTTCCTACCTTGCTTTCTTACAACATAACGCAGATGAAATCATAAATCAATCCTGAGTCGTGTGGCTGTCGTTTTTGTAGCATCACAACACACTGCTGGGTGACCTTCCACAGATGCCTGTCCTGAAACAGACATCGGCGATCACGACTCTCAAATCCCCAGTCATGCGCTATTGTAATGAAGTTGATGTTGCACATGCTATTTGTTGCCCACCTGTTTTAGATGCTAACCATACATATTTCTCGGTTTTACCTTCCTTTTTTGCCTAGTATTTCCCCCGCGTTAGACTAATTTCTCTATTTCTCCTCTGATGTTAATATACTACATAAATTTTCATTTCTCTTTTCCTTATGGTTTCAGTACTGCAGTGTTTTTTTGTTTTTTTTTTTACTTCTCTGTCCACGATAGGCTCTGTTCTTCTCAAAAACTAAATCTCCACTGCCTCCAGTTTTTTCTTCATCTTTCGTTTGCTCCTCCAGTTTCTTCGTAATTTGATTGCTCAATGTCCGTTGACCAATGCAAGGGACAATAGATTTACTGGGCAGGTCTATCTCTTCTCGGGGATTCTTCTTCTGTTTTTGTTTCGTCCGCTTCAAATAAATTGTCTATACCTGCAGTGTTTTCTCAGATATAAATGTCACCATCTTTGTTTGTTCACCGAATGGTTCATACAGTTGACTTTCCGCTGTTGTTTCTCTAGGCCATAAGGTTTGCCTTATTTCATTTCTTTTACTTGTTCACCGAGTGATTCATGCTGATTTATTTCTTTTGTTGTTTCTCTAGGTCAGAAGGTTAGCCTTGGTATGTCACTTCTTTTCCTTGTTCACCGAATGGTTCATAAAGTCATGATATGTTTGTCGTATTCGGGGTAGTTTTAGAGTACATGATCTGGTGCCTTGGGCGACAATCCATATATGCATATGACCGCAGAGCGGTCTGCCGAAAGTATTGCACAGTGCACGAATTCCATAGTCCCAGCGTCCACTCCCTCCCCCCCTTATTCCAGGGTATCCCGAAATGACCATTGAACCCGTTGACGAAGTTAGAAAGTACACCCATGATCTCGGGGCTTCAGGCGGGCGGCTTGAACACTTCTCCACGGACACACCTATCTGAGGACTGTCATGGGTGACTCATCAGACTACCGTGTTTGTGCGACTGTCATGGGTTACTCATCAGACCACCGTATTTGTACGACTGTCATGGGTTACTTATCAGACCACCATGTTTGAACGACTGTCATGGATTACTCATCAGACCACCGTGTTTGTACGACTGTCATGGGTACTCATCAGACCACCGTGTTTGTATGACTGTCATGGGTGACTCATCAGACCACCGTGTTTGTACGACTGTCATGGGTGACTCATTAAACCACCGTTTTTGTATGACTGTCATGGGTTGCTTATCAGACCACAGTGTTTGTACGACTGTCATGGGTTACTTATCAGACCACAGTGTTTGTACGACTGTCATGGGTTGCTTATCAGACCACAGTGTTTGTACGACTGTCATGGGTTGCTCATTAGACCACCGTCTTTCTATGACTGTCATGGGTTACTTATCAGACCAGTGTTTGTACGACTGTCATGAGTGACTCATCAGACCACCGTGTTTGTACGACTATCATGGGTTACTCATCAGACCACCGTGTTTGTATGACTGTCATGGGTTACTTATCAGACCACAGTGTTTGTACGACTGTCATGGGTTGCTCATTAGACCACCGTCTTTGTATGACTGTCATGGGTTACTTATCAGACCACAGTGTTTGTACGACTGTCATGGGTGACTCATCAGACCACCGTGTTTGTACGACTATCATGGGTTACTCATCAGACCACCGTGTTTGTACGCCAGTGCGCTAACCACTTTGTGACCATTTCTCTTGTAGACACATACTGCTTGTAAACACAATGTATGTCCGTTGTGTGCAGTAGACATGACCGGCAGTGGGACGTGAGAACTAACAGACGGTTTGGTTCTTATCTCTTTCGCCATGTAGACACGTGACTATATCACACATTCACGTTTTACGCTGGACCTTGTATTTGACCTCGCCCGTGTGTTACCGGTGCCCATAGGAGGAGCACAGAATAGTTACACTGTAACCTACCATGCATGTCTTAGGAGGCGACTAAGGATTGGCGTAAAGCGGACTATCTCATCTTGTAAAAAACTTTAATTTCAGAATTCAACCACTCGTGTCTACCTACAGAAGGGCTTGGCACGAGTTGGTTGTGGACATATGCTTCATTGAGATATTAAAGTCAGAAGGAGAAGGGGAATGTATTTGACGTCCATCGGACTTGGCTTGGTCACAAAATGAGACATGATACAGAAATGAACTGGTACTGGTGGGCACTTATGGAGAGAGAGAGAGAGAGAGAGAGAGAGAGAGAGAGAGAGAGAGAGAGAGAGAGAGAGAGAGAGAGCTATAGCTATAAGGGCAATAACCGACACAACTCATATAACATTTCGACAGTAACTTCTTTCTAGAGGACAAGACGTTTCGTAGTGGCTGAACGCTCGCCTGCCGGCCCCGTGGTCATCGCTCCAATGGCGTCGGATTATCTTCTTTTAATTGACGTGGGTCCCCGATCGACCCGGCTAAAAATGTGTGCCAGGAACTGCCTTGGGAAGAGAAGGCGGTCGGCGGAACACTGACCACATAAATACTGGAGGGCCGATTAGTCATTAAAAATATCGGTACGCCACCGTATGCCTGATACGTCTTAAGCTCTTAAGGCGTGTACAGACGTTTGTCACCAGCGGCCATTGTCTGTGGCCGATAACTTTAGTTTCGTTTTGCCTCGGTTATTTCAACAAATGCTACAGGACGTTGCGGCCAGCTCCTGGTTAATTTTCTAAGCAGTTTTATGTTCAGTAGTTTGCCGTTGCTTTCTGAACGAGAAGTCAACATTTAAGTCCAACTGATTACCATCACGCCGTCAGCGCAGAGGAAGTTTAAGCGCGGCCGCATTACACTTCTGCCATCCTGCTCTCTTGAGTTGGTCGTACGTTGTAAAATATTTCGGTTCGTTAATATGTTTAACACCGGCGCTCTTTTGAAACGCAGGGGGTGGCGGCGAGGAGAGGGAACACTTGGAGCCCTTCGACGGTGTTATGAGACAAATATTGCTTGTTCTTTGTAGGCGTCGCGATCAACTCCTGTGTGATCTTTATGACAATTCTACGTCCCGTATTTGCCATTCTCCGTGGCGAAGACCTTACGGGCGCGATTCGTAATCCCGCACACCTGCGTTTGAAACACAGCTGCGCGCTATTTGGCAGCAGACCGCGTTGCGTTGGTTTTTCGTTGGTATGGGTGCCGGTCGTTCAGAAAACAATGGCAGACTACTGAACTTCAACTTGCCAAGAGATCACAACGGCAGAAATACTGGTGTTGACTGCGATTCCTGTAAAGGATATGCAAAAAAAAAAAGTTTGCCGTTGCTTTCTGAAAGAGAAAACAGTTGCATGTCCTTTAAAGGACGTCGCAGTCAACCCCGACTTTTTTGTTTTTGCTATTTGGGATCTGAACGACCGGCACTTATACCACTGTATGATAATCTGAAAGAGAAGTCAACGTTTAAGTCCAACGTAATGCCGGCGTCAGAGTTAAACATAGTCATCAACGCACAGGAAGTGTAAAAGCAAGCGCTCTAGTGACTGAAAATTCTACACTAGACGTGAAATTGTGCAAATTGAAGAGTTAACAATCGCATGCTCAGGCCGTCTGTGCACCGTGCACACTTGACTCAAGCGCCTTGCCAGCTGTCGTGGGCAATCGTGCTGATCAGCCGTCCTCGCATCTCTAGTGCTGTTATACTTTCACGTGCTGATTGATTTCTTTCCTATGTCGTGGTGCTCGGTTGTCTGTTGGTTTATTGTTAAGAGTTAGGTATTGCAATTTCCTTCTCTGAGAACAACTATAGTTTCACATTCATCATCATAATGTGCCTTGGCAAATAACGTAAGCGTTCATGTCTCCATAGATTTCCGGATCAATTCTATTGATCATATTTCCTCGTGCCGCCGTATTTGACAGCCCAGCATCATTTCTCCCGCTCTGACTCTTCTACCGCTCGTCTCTCGAGTCATTACAATGCTTCTCTTCTCACCACAGTACCAAAGAACACAGTTGGCCTCTTATAGTTACGTATCATGCTTTACTTTCTTTAGCCATTTGCAGGCACTCATTAGCTACACCGAGTCCAAGGCAGTCGCAATATTTGTCTCAGAAACCAGATCCCCACTGCCTCCAAACTCTTCCTGATTTGTTCGTTCACATTAGGTGCTGCTACTTCCCTGGCTGTAAGCAAGCATTGCTTCACATTTGATACTGCTACTTCTCTGGCTGTAAGCAAGCATTGCTTCACATATGGTACTGCTACTTCCCTGGCTGTAAGCAAGCATTGCTTCACATTTGGTACCGCTACTTCCCGGTCCTTCTTCTTCGTCTTCTCCGTCTCCTCTTTTTGCAGTCCCGCCTTCTGCTGCTCCTCCTTCTGCTGCTGCTCCTCCTCCTGCTGCTCCTCCTCCTCCTGCTCATCCTATTCCTCCTGCTCCTCATCCTACTCCTCCTGCTCATTCTTCTTCTTCTTCTTCTTCTTCTTCTTCTTCTTCTTCTTCTTCTTCTTCTTCTTCTTCTTCTTCTTCTTCTTCTTCTTCTGAGCGTAGGCCCCCTCATCTAACTCACGCCAAGCCCTTTAGTATAATTGATTATGATTGGTCGGATTATTTAGCTAGTTTCTACAGAATGAGGTAGTGATTTTCACGCCAGCCCTCCAAAGTCGCTTCATACATCATATATGGTAGGTCGCAGTGTTTATTTCTTTCTTTCCCTGAAAGGCCCCGCTAGCACATAGGCGATGCGTGTCTGTTCATCACTAATTAAACACTTGCATGTATCGGTCTGTTTGTCTGCCCATCCATCCACTTTCCTGTTGGTATGTAACCTTTAGACACACACATTGAATAGCTGCGAGTGAAGTTACGTTAGCAGCTTTGAAAACTGCCGTGTACCGTTTTCTCTTGTACATAATCAGCTTATGAAAAAAAAAAGCAGATTACATACTATATATAGTATTCTTGATAACGTAGTCCACAAGCTAGAATAGCTGTAGACGGTTGCGTCAAAGGGACACAGCTTGTCCGTGGCAGGTGGGAGGGTTCGTCCTCAGCACAGGTTCATATTTATGTAGTTGAGCGTCGGTGGTTTCAACCCGCTGTCAGACCCGCACGTTATGTCCCCTGGCTTCGCCAAGCTGCTACGTTGGCATGTATTGTGCGGCTGCTATCGAGGCGTCGCCGTCATCAATTTGCGTGTCCCCTGCCTCACAGCTGTGCGTGTTCGGTGTAGCCGGACTCAGGTACATGCAACGAGGTGAACAAATATGAAGTCGGCCTGGATACGTTTAGGTATGCCGTTTTCAGTGTTTAGGTAGTTTATCGTTTTGTGTATAGTAATTGGACTAGCAGAGGTAGTGGCCATTCCAACTGAAGTGACGAAATGTGGTTTCTGGAAACACAAGAGTAGATCAAGATCAATGTGTCTGAGGAAACCATAGCCATATGGTTATTTATTGAACGTTAAAAATAACCACGTTTCGTCACGCTTTTGGGAACATTTTGCGAAAACAAGACGCTGTAAAACTAGATTCTTGTAAATGGGATCTTTACTTATTTACGTTATTAATGACTCTCGACAAAGGATTATTTATTTTCTGCTAGAAGTCATCAGTCACACTTTAACCTCTTTTCAATAATTCGACCACGTAACCCCTTGAATAAATCTGTCTATATACACCATAAAACGGGCTTTTATATATCGATTTGTTTGCCCACCTTTAGGCATGACACGGCCAACACGATTTTCGCTTCACAGACAGTAAAGTAGATAGGTTATGGTTACAGCGACTAGCCCAGCCATTGGGCATGTATAAAGTGCAGCTTGCACCTATGTCATTCTGCTGATATAAAATTGACTCCCGCACTTTTAGTTTTTCCTGTTTTTTGTTTTGTTTTTGTTTTTAACGTTCCAGTGCTACAGTGAATATACTTTTAATGACTAATTAATTAATAGTCACCTAATGGACTGTCGAAATGCATTTTATAGTTATAAGTCTAGGAGTGGGAACTTACGTAAACAGATTGCTAGAATTCAGCAGTTTGAACTTTTATAACCAGATTGCTAGAAGTCTAGCAGTTTGAACTTTTATAACCAGATTGCTAGAAGTCTAGCAGTTTGAACTTTTATAACCAGATTGCTAGAAGTCTAGTAGCTTGAACTTTTATAACCAGATTGCTAGAAGTCTAGCAGTTTGAACTTTTATAACCAGATTGCTAGAAGTTTAGTAGCTTGAACTTTTATAACCAGATTGCTAGAATTCAGCAGTTTGAACTTTTATAACCAGATTGCTAGAAGTCTAGCAGTTTGAACATTTATAACCAGATTGCTAGAAGTCTGGTAGCTTGAACTTTAATAACCAGATTGCTAGAAGTCTAGGAGCTTGAACTTTTATAACCAGATGCTTAGCAGTCTTGCAGTATGAACTTTTATAACCAGATTGCTAGAAGTCTAGCAATTTGAACATTTATAACCAGATTACTAGAAGTCTGGGAGCTTGAACTTTTATAACCAGATGCTTAGAAGTCTAGCAATTTGAACATTTATAACCAGATTGCTAGAAGTCTAGGAGCTTGAACTTTTATAACCAGATGCTTAGAAGTCTAGCAATTTGAACATTTATGACCAGACTGCTAGAAGTCTAGCAGTATGAACATTTATAACCAAATGGCTTGAAGTCTAGGAGCTTGAACATTTATAACCAGAAGTCTAGGTGGTTAAACTTTAATAACCAGATTGCTAGAAGTCTAGGTGGTTAAATTTTTATAACCAGATTGCTAGAGGTCTAGGTGGTTGCACTTTTTAAACCAGATTGCTAGAAGTCTAGGTGGTTGAACTTTTGTAACCAGATTGCTAGAAGATTAGGTGGTTGAACTTTTATAACCAGATTGCTAGAAGTCTAGGTGGTTGAACTTTTATAACCAAATTGCTAGAAGTCTAGGTGGTTAAACTTTTATAACCAGATTGCTAAAAGTCGAGGTGGTTAAACTTTTATAGCCATATTGCTAGAAGTCTAGGTGGTTGAACTTTTATAACCAGATTGCTAGAAGTCTAGGTGGTTGAGGTTGCTGGGGCAAAATAAAAATTTCTAAAGGGAATATAAGGGTAGGGGACATTAGAGGCTTTCTGTGTGTGAGGGGGTTGGGTGTGGAAATAGAAATTAGTTTAAAAGGAGATATCATGTATTGGAAAGGTAAAAGCTGCAGGGTTTCTACTGAGTTGATTGACCAGTAAGTTCATTTCTGAAGCTGATTGAATTTCGAACCCGAGCTAGCTATGAGATCCCAACACAAGATCCAGTGACCATAAGTCTTCCACCCTTTCCTCAATCCATTCCCCCCCCCCCCCCCCCCCCCTTTTCCATTCATTCCCCCCTTTTCCTCAAATGAACACCATTGGCTTTAATTGTACATGTTAGCGTGGTCTGATTCTTTGATATTGACTGACTGACTTGCACCTTGCCGTTTTGACAGACGATAGTTTGTTAAATGAGGTTATCTCTCCATAACACAAAGCCTGGGCTGAATTTAGCGACCATGTGTTGCCCATGCAGCAAGATCCCTCTCTCAGCCTGTCTAGTTTACTCCAGAGGAAAGGTGACACAATACGTCTGGAACAAGACAAGCTGCAGAAGCTGCCGGATCAGCAAAGCAATGCTCTGTCCGCCTGTCGGAGCTTCGATCATAGACCAGTTACCAACCAAGGCTTAGGGCCTGCTCTGCCCTGCCATGACATTTAGTCTTTAGGTTGTATTTGCTCACACCAGGATAAGGCTTGTACCCTCCTAATTGCGCTCTTCTGCCTGAAGCCATTGGTACAATGTAAGGTGTCGGGTTTGGTAAGCGCAGCCCAACATTCGGTGCTTACAGAAGCAGATAGTACCGTCTACTGTCATACAGTAGCTCAGTCATATTTGTCTAAGACCTGACATCATTCTTTGATATTACCATCATCATTATCATGCTTTTCCACCTCTGATGGCATGGATTAATTCATGTTTTGATCCCCTTCTATGCCATGACACAGGGATCAAGAATTTTCACTTGCTGTCTTCCTCCATGCCTCTTTCAACAAATCTTTCCAGTTATCACATGTTCCAGTGTTTGTCTTCTCATAATGTGACAAAACAATAATGACTGCTTCTTTCAGATGCTTGTGATAAGTTGTCTTTTCGATTTAGCCTCCCTCAAAATGTCCGGATTGCTTGTCCAAATGGTTTGTCACTTTATAGTCTACATATTTGAAAACATTGATCTGCCTGATTTGAAAAATGTTTAAACATCTTGACAATATAGAGAGCGTAAGGAATTTGTACCTTCTTGGAAAGCTCCATTGATTCAGTTTGCTGATGTTTAATGATAATACCTTCTTGCTCTCTTCCACCGCCCTTTTTAGAATAATTTGCAGAATACTTTCAAATTGTGTCATCTGCATAGCTTAGAATATCGGCATTTTGTTTTCAACTTTAACGTTATCAAGATGTGCAATGTTTTTATGAATATCCTGGTTGTAAATGTTGAAAAGATTAGGTGATAAACACATCCTTGTCTATATTTAAAAATTGGTCTGAATTCACTAAGGTCTAATTTATAATTGATGGTAGACTCTTGCTGCCACTATATATTCCTTATTTTCCTTCTGTATTTTCGTGCAAAATGAGGAAAAAATATATCACTTTGTCCGAAGCATTTCAATTGAACGTAAAGCATAAAGAAAAAAAGTGTGTATGTGTGCGTGCGTGCGTGCGCGCACACATCTGCATACAACTTTCTATGAGCACTGTTAAAATAAAAACTGCATTTTCCCCTCATCTACAACAAATCCAAACTGTATCGGAAATTTTTGATTATATTAAATTCCTACGTCCTCACTTCACGAACAGTCAGGTGCCTATTTGACAAATCACATAACTCACTTTCTCCATGAGACCAATAACCAAAAGCCGTGGAAGGTTGCCCAGATTTGTGATCATCTACTGTGGAAGTTTTCCACATTTAAAACGATTGTACCATTTGTAACATTGCATACAACTCAAACATTTGTCCATAGACTTCTTGTACCATTTGTAACATTACATACAACTTAAACAGTTGTCCTCATAGACTTCTAATACCATTTGTAACATTACATACAACTCAAACAGTTGTCCTCATAGACTTCTTGTACCATTTGTAACTTTACATACAACTCAAGCAGTTGTCCTCATAGATGTCTTCGTAACATTGCATACAACTAGAACAGTTGTCCTCATAGACTTCTTGCAGCTTTTGACAAGCTTCAGTAGACTTTCTACCTGATTTGAAACTGAACCTAAGACAAATTCACCGTTCTTCATGATCCATCATGGGTGAACGTTTCAGACATTGCCTAGTGCACTATACATGTCTTAACTCCAGAAATACCTTGGATACTAACAGTGGGGCCTTGATCCTGCTATTAGGCTGGAGTTAAATGTCACTGTTACACACATGTGAAATAGCAAGCTTGCTGACCCACTTACCTGTTGCACTTAAAAAAAAGTTCAGTGTCTTTTTGGGTAGTTTTCCTATACTATTCATTTTTGGTTCCAGTCTTGTCATACGAATTACATATTTCTCAATTCTTTCTGTCGTTACCTTGCCATAGTTTTGTCAGCTGCATTACCTTCTATAAGTTGCATTTACATTTAATAGTTTGATTGTTAAATCAAAGTCTTGTTAAATTTAGCTTCTAATATCTTCCTTGTTTTGCTTGCCCTTTTTTCACTACTAAGGAAGTTAGTCTTTATGTCAAATTTTGCATGTGATTTCATTTGTTTAGCTACCTAGTCATATTTTACCCTAATTTGCCTTCCATCTTAGCTTAGTATTCCCCTGGGGATGGAATATATCAGAGATTGTGGTGTCTGCTTCTGGCTCAAGCAGACCAGGCACATCTGACAGCGTTGACTGTCTAAATTTTTACAAAAATAAGAAAAAGGAACGTATACTTCTCCTCATCCTTCTCGGTCAAGGATGAACTTGAAGGTTCCATGTGCACATTGCGCACATTAAAAATCCTTCAACAGTTGGACATCTAAAAAAGCAGACTGAATAGGCCCTTGCCAGGGCAAACATGACCAAATGAGGAAAGCTACCTACAACATTTATAGCTTGTGTGGTTATATGTGATTCTGCTTTATACACAATTGTATGTTCACTACAAAACATTTATAACATGTGGTTCTCTCCTTTACACAATTGTATGTCCATTACAAAACATTTATAATATGGTTATATATGATTCTGCTTTACACAATTGTGTCTTAACTACAAAACGTTTATGGCGACTGTGGTTATGTGTGATTCCGCTTTAAATAATTGTGTCTTCGCTACAAAACATTTATGACGTGTGATTATATATGATTCTGCTTTACACAGTTGTGTCTTCACTACAAAACATGTATAGCCTGTGTGGTTAAATGTGATTCAGCTTTACACAATTGTGTCTTCCCTACAAAACATTTATAGCTTGTGGGGTTAAGTGTGATTCTCCTTTACACAATTGTGTGTTTGCTACAAAACATTTAACACTTGTGTGGTTATATATGATTCTGCTTTACACAATTGTATCGTCAATACAAAATATTTATAGCATGTTTGGTTATGCGTGATTCTGCTTTATACAATTGTCTTCACTACAAAACATTTATGTCATGTGTGGTAATGTGTGATTCTGCTTTACACATTTGTGTAACGGAGTGTTTCGGGTTCACCTTGGGTAGTGAGAGTGAACCACACCCGAGGGGTCTCTAGCACTCCCGTGTATTCTAGCCCCAGGGGTTGGACGAGCAGATACACTTTTTTTTTTTTCTCTGTGGTTGATCTCAGGTTATTTAGTTACGTCTACACACCCCTCCAGATTCTAGACCCCCACTAACCACCTACACCTGTTGAACAATGAACACTTAGGCATCGTCCGAGACCACACTCAATCATTATACAAAGAGCAAGTCAACTTACATAAAGTTTATTCTACCCTTGAGAATATAGACCTGAAATGAACATCCTGATAGAAGAATCTATTTACACAAATAGAAGATAGAGTAGAGAAAGACTTAGAGATGTAGGTGTCTTCATCGAGTTGAGAAGTAGAGTGGATGCAGATGTCCCGTCCAGTCGGTCCGCCACTCACCCGGCTTCCTTCCAGTGAGATGACTAGAACCTTGGAGACCACTCCGTCTCCCGAACGTGGAACCACAACAATAGAGTCACTGCTGGACCACACTTCACTGGACCAACTGCATCTATAACACTCCCACGGAGTCACTGGTAATACAGTTCTCGAACACAACCGAGTTGGAGACAATCTTCCTGGACTTGGCTCCAAGTATTGGTTACTTCGATGAACTAAATAGTCACTGACCAACCGAATGGTCTGTCACTCATAGCACAGTCCCACTGCAGAACCGATATGGCATTGACCAATTCAATGGTCTCTTACAGTCACACTTTGTAGGATCAGATATGGCTACTGAAAAGTTACTGAGTCCTTCCAGAACACAGTTGATAATCTGGATACGGAAACAGTACATGAATAGAATCAGACATCTATTTTACGGAAACAATTCAGGTTGGACTATAATCCCTAGTCCCTTCCACCGGGTTACACTTGACACACGTCCATACTGGTGTAGTTCTTCTCAAGACCTGCCACTCGAGCTGTCCAAAGAACCATTCAAGTGTCTGAAGATTAGTTACTTCTGCGTTTAGGCAGAACCCCCGTCAAACCAGACGGACCGGTGTTCCCTGTCGAGCATGATTACTCAACATGCTGAAATGTTCCTGGCAAAAACAGAGTATCTTCTATTTTAAACGATCACAAACCATCACTTCCCACACGTGCACCTTCAGGGCAGTTGTATGTCTTGAAGCAACCTTCACGCATGGTGAATCACATTGGGTACCTGGTGTGATGGAGTCTGGCGTGATAAGTAAAGAACTGAACCCTTCGCTCTGTCACACGAAGTAGTTTCCTGCCAACAACAATTATAGTTGACTGGTTCCTCAACAGGCAAACTCCTGAAACGGAAGAGCGACCGGTGAGAGTACACTGGCCCAAACATTAGTTCACATGCATCCTACCAAAACCACTCAATTCTCAGTCATGCTAGTTAGTTATTCATATAACCAAAGCATTATCTCTATATGGAGAGTAGTCAAGCATGGGTTCACAAATGTCAGCTGGCCTCACAGAACAGCCCGTCAAACAGAGCTAGACATCAGAATGACGAGTCTGATCATTGGTCTCACCTATCCCTAATCATCTACCAGTCGTCGCTAACGTCAGTAATGATACAAGGCTGTTATTGTTCTAATTTAATCGAACTAAACAACTAGGTAAAGAGTCCCTAGACTCGTTCCTAACATCATCAATGTACATTAAGAAACATAAACTTGATCAATATACCATCCCTCGGGATATAGGAATAGTACATGATCACATCCAATATGTACACAAGCCTGTTTGCTGGTGGGACCACCTGCCCACGCCACAGCAAACTCTTCTTATCAGACTCTACCTTAGAGTCAAGAAGCCTTCTTGAGAATACATGTTCCCCACATGTTCCAAGGGTACTGTTCCAGTTCTGTCCTCCCAAGTGGTTT
Source organism: Cepaea hortensis (assembly GCA_963921405.1). Lineage (NCBI taxonomy): Eukaryota > Metazoa > Mollusca > Gastropoda > Stylommatophora > Helicidae > Cepaea > Cepaea hortensis. Next base: position 91,290,442 of record OY992879.1, on the reverse strand, counting down.
AGCCTTGGCCTGGACTGAACTTCATCGTTGGTTTGGTCTACCAACACATACTTTCATAACTTGCTTTCACATCCCCATATTCTATATTCCCCCAGTCTCATACAGCCTCCTGCATCCTTCCATACTTCCAGCACCTTAGCATTCACTCGCACTAGCGCCAGTATGAAAGAAACAGGATAGCTTAGACAAGATTTCAGAACGCATATTTACATCGCGACGGCACGCAGTGTTATCACGCGTCCAGCTATTCGGTGTTCGGAATTACCCCAGGAAGTATCACATGCTATGACCTAATATATATACACAATGTCACATCATATATATATAGATATAGCACCAAAGCCACTTACCTTTCCACAGAAATCCGCTGGTCCACACAATGAATTCACTATTAAGTTATTACACAATAGTGACATCATTCCTGGTGGCACAGAACTAAGTTCTTCCTTTACTTAGTAACTAAGCACAATTTTGTCTGAATCTCCACCTACCAACTTACCTGGTTTTCTAACCGTTCTTCTGGCTTCAGCAACTGACTGACATAATCTAAGTTTCCATCCGGCACAAGTAACTAGGTTTTATTCTAACACAGCAACCTAATAGATGCAACGATTGGCAATATATGGTACATATATTTGGAACCCAAATCGCCCACATCACATTACGGCGTTCCTAACAGTTGATTCGCGAGCACACGGTAAACAAACCCACGATTAATTGTCACCTGCGTTATCGATCGGTTTGCTAATTAGTATGCAAGGACATCCGCATAGGTAATGAGGTTAGAACAATGGCGTGTGGAACACACGTACAAAGTTAAATGATTTAACCAAATATCTACCTGGATGGTGAAACCAGCTCTCCAGTCAGCTTCCGAACTGTTCAAGGGCTTCTCAGCTTCCTTTTCATAACAGTCAGCCGAATCATGGTTGAGGTGAGACGCAACACAAAAATGGCTCACATTCAGGCCAGCGTCTGTTCTCTTCGAACAAAAGTAAGTGAATGGCTGGTTTAGCCAATTTCCCGCTTCGTGCCAACTCGATGCGCACAAGAAGCGAGTGCTTCTTGAGAAAAGATACTTTCTCGGGAAAACGTCATTCCCCGCCTAGAGTTTCTAGATCTCTCTGCACGGGAATTTAGAGCGATACCCAACATCACGGGTTACTCGAATTCCAGTGTTTCGAGACGATTCTATATAATAAGTCCTCCATCGGCTTCCCTCAGTCTATTTTTAGCTGGGAAAGTCCCCGATGACGCGCCAAAATAGTGCGGGAACTTGACGACCCAAGACAGATAAACGCGTTTCGTCACAGTGTGGTTATATATGATTCTGCTTTACACAATTGTATCGTCAATACAAAATATTTATAGCATGTTTGGTTATGCGTGATTCTGCTTTATACAATTGTCTTCACTACAAAACATTTATGTCATGTGTGGTAATGTGTGATTCTGCTTTACACATTTGTGCCTTTGCCACTGTTACACACACATGCACTTATAGAGATATCTGAGTGCAGTGAAAGTGATCCTTTACAAAGCAAACCAAATCAGTGGCTGTGGATAGTAAAGCCATATATCTTTGCCACACCTAATTAGTTATTTGAAGGCATCAACATTAACACAGAATGAAGGGTACAGCTTGTGTATAAATGATAGGCTCTTTGTTGCAACATCTATATATATAAACAGTACAAAAGACACTAGATTTAGTAGCTGTAAGGATGCATAAAAGGTTGGTAGTGCAATTAGCAAAAACATTGAATTGGTTGATACCATCTCTTTTAAATGTGCCTTTAGTTGTTTTGGGGGTTCGGTGTGAAGTTATGATAATTCAGACCTCTGTGTGGGAGTTTGTTATTGTGATGTTGATATTAATGTGGCTGCTGTTTTGTTGATCTTATTGTTGATTCCAGTTTTATATAGCATTTTGGCAATGGATATTGAGTTTATTACCACTGGTAATTGAACTGTTCTGTAGAAACTAGCCATTGCATAGTTCCATAGATGCTAGGAATTGCAGTGTTCATGGATACCAGTCATTGCACTGCCAGAGCAAACATGACCAAATGAGAAAAGCTACCTACAACATTTATGTGATTCTGCTTTACACAATTGTGTCTTCACTACAAAACATTCATAGCTTTTTGGTTATGTGTTATTCTGCTTTATATAATTGTGTCTTCAATACAAAACATATATAGCATGTGTGGATGTGATTCCTGCTTTACACAATTGTGTCTTCACTACAAAACATTCATAGCATTTTGGTTATGCGTGATTCTGCTTTATATAAGTGTGTCTTCACTACAAAACATTTATAACGTGTGGTTATGTGTGATTCTTCTTTACACATTTGTGCCTTTACCACTGTTACACATACATTAGGGTCCTTGCCACTGCTAAGGAGTTTAGTGCACTATGTTGAGATTCTCCCTGTGTGATTTACGTGAGGAGACTGCAGCACTTATAGAGATATCTGAGCGCAGTGAAAGTGACCCTTTGCAAAACAAACCAAATCAGTGGCTGTGGATAGTAAAGCCATATATCTTTGCCACACCTAATTAGTTATTTGAAGGCATCAACATTAACACAGAATGAAGGGTAAAGCTTGTGTATAAATGATAGGCTCTTTGTTGCAACATCTATATATATATAAACAGAACAAAAGACACTAGATTTAGTAGCTGTAAGGATGCATAAAAGGTCAGTAGTTGCAATTAGCATATTCCTTGCATTGGTTGATACCATCTCTTTTAAATGTGCCTTTTGTTCTTTTTGTTTTTTTACTAGTAATTGCACTGTTCCATAGATAATAATAATTGCACTGTTCCGTAGGTACCAGTAATTGCACTGTTCTGTAGATACTAGTGATTGCACTTTTCGTAGATACTAGTAAAAGCTCTGTTTCTTCTTCTTCTGCGTTCATCCGGAGTTTTTTTTCGGGCGTGATTGCGCTGTGCCTGTTTACAGCAGAGCTGCGTTCTTGCGCCGTTAGGCCGACACAGCCGACTTCTGCGGGCATTTGTTGACCGGGTTAACCTTCCCGGGGAAAGCACTGTTTCATAGATACTAGTCATTACACTGTTCCATAGTTACTAGTCATTACACTGTTCCATAGATAGTCACTACACTGAGACATAGTTACTAGTATTTGCATTGTTCTATTGATGCTAGTATGTGCATTGATCTGTAAATGCTAGTAGACACACTGTTGGAATAGCTGACCAGCATACTGTGTGTGGCTTGGTGTAGAAAGTGTCTGTTGTTATCCAACTTTTGATAGTTTTGTTGTAAAGCAAAGAAATGCGTTATCAGATTATTTCATGTTTTTATCTTCTTTTCTTATTGCCGCAGACACAGAGAAGGACGCCAAGCTTCCAGAAAATGGCTCAACTGAAGTCAAACCAACCAAGGTAAATATACCTCCTTCTTCCTGTCGCCTCCCAATGGAGCATAGGCTTTCAATTAACTCATGCCATCTTTCATGGACTTTTTCATGGTTGGTAGAATTTTACAACTAAAGTTTTCTATGGGATTAGGTAGGCAGTGTCAGGCCAACCCTCTTTCGTTGCCTCTTAGGACATGCATGGTAGGTTGCAGTGTTACCAGTCTTTGCTTCTATTATCGGTCCCGGTTACACATGGGCAAAAGGTAAATATTTGCAGAGTTAAATTTATCTCTTGTGTAAGGAAATGGGAGAGCACTGGGAACCTCTATGCCTTATCTCTTGCACCTTTTAGACCCAGGAGAGAGATAAGTAATAGTGGGTTTTAGAGAAGAACAATCTGCCAATTTTTACATGATTCTCTCTGTCAATTTTTACAAAACTCTCTGCCAATTATTACATTACTTTACATGATCCACTCTGCCAGTTTTAATTATTCACCCTGCCAGTGTTCACATTATTCACTCTGCCAGTGTTTACATTATTCACTCTGCCAATGTTTACATTATTCACTCTGCCAGTGTTTACATTATTCACTCTGCCAATGTTTACATGATTCACTCTGCCAATGTTTACATTATTCACTCTGCCAATGTTTACATGATGCACTCTGCCAATGTTTACATGATGCACTCTGTCAATGTTTACAGATGATGCACTCTGCCAATGTTTACATGATTCACTCTGCCAATGTTTACATTATGCACTCTGCCAATGTTTACATGATTCACTCTGCCAATGTTTACATTATTCACTCTGCCAATGTTTACATGATTCTCTCTGCCATTGTTTACATTATTCACTCTGCCAATGTTTACATTATTCACTCTGCCAATTTTTACATTATTCACTCTGCCAATGTTTACATGATGCACTCTGCCAATGTTTACATTATTCACTCTGCCAGTGTTTACATGATTCACTCTGCCAATGTTTGCATGATGCACTCTGCCAATGTTTACATTATTCACTCTGCCAATGTTTACATTATTCACTCTGCCAATGTTTACATTATTCACTCTGCCAATGTTTACATTATTCACTCTGCCAATGTTTACATGATTCACTCTGCCAGTGTTTACATGATTCACTCTGCCAATGTTCACATTATTCACTCTGCCAATGTTTACATGATTCACTCTGCCAATGTTTACATGATTCACTCTGCCAATGTTTACATTATTCACTCTGCCAATGTTTACATTATTCACTCTGCCAATGTTTACATGATTCTCTCTGCCAATGTTTACATTATTCACTCTTGATTATGTGGTTGTTTCGGGATTTGAAATTTAAATATTGAGCACAACCCACTGTCACATGACGAGCTCAAATGAGGGCGAAACTCGAGTATAGTGCTTCCATATTGACGTGGATAGGCCTTAGGTTCATACCAGAATGCGATCGGCGTTGCCAGTAGTGGGTTGTGCTCAATATTTAAATTATTCACTCTGCCAATGTTTACATTATTCACTCTGCCAATGTTTACATTATTCACTCTGCCAATGTTTACATTATTCACTCTGCCAATGTTTACATTATTCACTCTGCCAATGTTTACATTATTCACTCTGCCAATGTTTACATTATTCACTCTGCCAATGTTTACATTATTCACTCTGCCAATGTTTACATGATTCACTCTGCCAATGTTTACATGATTCACTCTGCCAATGTTTATATGATTCACTCTGCCAATGTTTACATGATTCACATTGCCAATGTTTACATGATTCACATTGCCAATGTTTACATGATTCACTCTGCCAATGTTTACATGATTCACATTGCCAATGTTTACATGATTCACTCTGCCAATGTTCACATTATTCACTCTGCCAATGTTTACATGATTCACTCTGCCAATGTTTACATGATTCACATTGCCAATGTGTACACTATTCATTCAGCCAGTGTTTACATTGATTATGGAAAGTTCCGGCAGTCAAGAATGTTGCTCTGGTTTGAGCAGGGACAGATTTGATAACATAATGGGTACTAGCAAACTTAATGGGATAGGGCAAGAGAAAGGCAAAGATGAAATGACCCAATGGTATGATAGACAAAAGAACAAAACCACATCCAAGACTGGCGGTTGTTTGAGATGGAGAGCCATAAACACCCATGCTTACATGCATGGTACATGCTGATAATACTTGGATACGCTACAGGGATGGTGGCTTCAATTGAACACTGGACAGAAATGACCAAAGTCAGCTAGGAAACCATAATAACTTAAACAGTTACAGTCTCTTGAAATCGCTTCACAACATTAAGAAAAAACATTACATATTTGAATACTGTGTTTTAGCGCACGCGCGCGCACACACACACACACACACACACACACACACACACACACACACACACACAGAGAAATAGGCATGTACAGAGACATGAATGTTTGGTAAAGATAATTATGAAGGGAGGCATGCCTGTGGCTTATGTGGTAGAGATAATTATGAAGGGTGGCATATCTGTGGCTTACGATGGAAAGTAATTTCAAAAGACTAATGGGGGGTAAATTGCTGCAAAGAACAAGCCACTGAATGATGATGATGATGACAATGATGTACCAGAAAAAAAAACTAATTAGTGACTGCTGTGCTTAAATAAATATTGAACGTATTATGTTTTATAAACCCAAGAAAGCACTTGCATCACAAAGGCACTTGTATGCCCACATACACATAAACATGTACATTTTTATAATTCTTGTATCCATCTACCTTATGCAGAGTACCACCGGTACAGGTTTGGCAGATGACAACTGGCCTGCTCTACATGAAGTCAAAGTTGCAGAGGTCAGTAGTATCTTTTTTGTCTGTCTCCCTTGTTCACGTTTGCCCAGGCATTCTCTCTCCTCACCCTCTCTTTGTCTCATTCTCTTCTCTCTCTCTCTCTCTCTCTCTCTCTCTCTCTCTCTCTCTCTCTCTCTCTCTCTCTCTCTCTCTCTCTCTCTCTCTCTCTCTCTCTCTCTCCCCCCCCCCCCCCCCCATTTCCTCACCACCTCGCTTTTTCAAACTCCTGCAATGTCTGTTTTCTATCTATCTCTCTCATTCACTGTCTGCGCTGTCATTTTCTATTTCCTCACCCTCCATGCAGTCCTCTCTTTATCTCTTATCACTCTCTCCTTCCTGTTTGTCTGTCGGTCTCTCTTGTTCACTATCTGCCCCTCTTGTTCACTGTCTGCCCCTCATTTTTTGTTTTCTGTCTTTTTCTCACTTATCTATGATCACTTTCCCTGTCTCTCTGTCTGTCTCTCTGTCTGTCTGTCCTCTTCTCTTTGTAACACACACACTGATATTCTCTGAAAGACAGTCATGCCCCTCTTCTCCTGTCCTCTCTCGTTGAAAGAGTCTGGGTGCATTCTGCCACGAGATGGGTAATTGTGCTGGTGATATTATCAGAACGATGCTTGTATCAAATGTTAATGTCAAACACATATAATTGCACAGCATCATTTGTGAGAAGCTGGGGATTTTGGGAGTCTCCGTGGCAAAGTGGTCAAGCCATCTGCCTTGCGCTCAGAAGGTTGTGGGTTTGATTCCGGGCTACGTCTTTCGGTTCATGAGTGCATTTATACTGAGACTCCTGGGAGTCGTCGCTGGAGGTACGAAGTTCTGCTTTGTACGATGCTTTCGGCAGGTTATCCTGCCGAAAGACAGCCATTTGGGAGAAACCCATATTCATTGCATATGGGCAATGAAGTCTATCCTCTCGACTTTAAGACTTGGGAGTCTCTTTGGTGAAGTGGTCAAGCCATCTGACTCAGGCTCCAAAGGTTCTAGGTTTGATTCCGGGCCATGTCCGTCAGTTCACAAGTGCATTTTTTCGGAGACTCCTGAGGGCCGTCGCTGGAGCTACGGAGTTCGTTCTTTGTGCGACACTTTCTGTGCTGTGGAAAGAGACTGAGCCATATGGGATAAAAACCTGGTGCAGTGAAGTCGACCCTGTGTCAACTTTTAAGCGACTTTGGGGAGGGGGTGGGGATAAAAACCTTCACTATTGAGGTTTCATAAAATTATCAATGGATGCTCAATCATCTTTTTGTGGTTAGATCCCCAGTACTATAAGTGGAGAGTTGTGGGAAGGATCGGATCACAAGTAATGCAGATGGAACATAATAGATACTGCAGAAAGAAGATATCAGAGAAGCAAACCAAAACTGAAATTCACAGAGATAGATAACAGTAAAATGACATTGAGAAGAAATATAGAACAGACAGAAGTTTAATTTCCTCTGTTCCAGTTTGTTGTTAAACTGATTCATTCTGTCAGTGTTATTATTACTTGAACCCTTGTCCACTCATGCTAACAATTCTATTACTCACCCTGTTACTTACCCTGTTCACTCACTCTGACAATGTTATTACTTTAACCCCTGTCGGACCGCATCCAGATTAATTGCTGTCCCCAGTAGTGTTTAACTCATTATTCGGCCGTAGACATTTGTCACCTTGAAGTTACAAGACTCTTGTATGAATAGTTACTGTGACGTCATGGGCATAGCTTAAGATGATAGTGCTAATAGGAAATAATTGTGGTTAACCCTGAATAAAATGGAGTAACTTTGGTGGTAAATTCTTCAGCATCTGCAACGTGCTGTTTCATAATTCCCCGTCATACAGAGTTGAGGGTTTGAAGTCAACTAAGCACGATTTGGAAGCAGCCGGCTTTGCGTTAATTTTAATGGTGTCCGGCGCAGCCAATAAATGCTCCGTTTTATTGAAACAACCTGTGAAAGACAGGCAACTAACTTTAGCCCACTGTAAGCTACCTTGGCAGTCAACTATTTTCTTTAAGGGCAAATATTAGTGCAATAGAAAATGTCATTCATTTCTCAATTAAATTATTCCTAAATATCTATTTGTATTTAGCTTAATGGCTTATGCTCATAAAAATATTTGCCAAATAATTTTACGATTTGTGTAAATTAACAAACTGAATTAGAATACCTTGACTGTGACAGTTGTCAGGCATACATTTAGTTAAATTAATAACTTGGACTGACACCTGACCGTCTTGACAGACGATAGGTTGTAAAATGGAGTTATACCTCTCCATAACACAAAGCCTGGGCTGAGTTTAGAGACCATGTGTTGCCCATGCAACATGATCCCTCTCAAGTCCTGCCTAGTTTAATCCAAAGGAAAGGTAACACCAATACGTCTGGAACAAGACAAGCTGCAGAAGCTGCCAGATCATCAAAGTAATGCTCTGACTGTCCGCCTATTGGGGGGCCTGGTCTGGCCTGTCATGACATTTAGTCTTTAGGTTGCATTTCCTCGCACTAGGTTAAGGCTTGTACCCTCCCAATTGCACCACCCGAAGCCGTTTGCACAATGTGGGATGTCAGGTTTCCAAGTGTTGATTGGTCTATAAACATATTGGTCCAGCACGGTATGCACCTTAAGGTGTGTAAAGGGCTCTTTTACTTAACATTACTTTTTTCACTGTGATGGCAATGTTCTTATTCAGAGTGTATTTCATCTTTGATTGTATTACAGTCAAATCAAACTCTGCCTTCGAAGGCTCCAAAATCTCTGAAGACGAAAGGAAATGGTTCAGCATCTTCAGCAGAGGCAGTCGTTGCAGTGGCGGCGTCATTAGAAACTGCTGATGTGCCAGTAGTCAGCATTGTGGAGGAACCAGCAATCGTGGATGACAACACCCTCACCAAGGCTGCAGAAAACAAGCAAGCAGTATGTCTGTTTGTTGGTATTGGTTGTATATTTATTGGTTCATAGTCTTTCGTTTTCTGCACTGGGGTTTTCAGGCACTTTGTCTTGTTTTACTTTGGCATTGAGACCAGAATGGCATATAAATGTGGCATCCACCTCTACCTGGAAAAGTGCCTGGTTCAAAGTTTGTTTACTACAGTACTTTAAGGATAGATTTTTTAAAGGGAATACCTGAAGATGTCACACGCTATGATGTTTGATTAGTGAATTTGGATATGTAGTCTTCTTGAACTAGGCTAAAAAGTGGGAGGTCCTCTGTGCAACAGTAGAAAATAGTAAAGAGTAGGCCTTATGGTTGGCACCTTGGCGAAATTAAAATGTCCCCACAGCGGTATATTTATAGTGTGTCTGGATTCTGGTATAGACACATTGGGATCATTGTCATTGCTATAGAGTTTATTCACTGTGACCAGTCGTCTGTGTTTGATTTCAAAAAGATTGGAGCACTCACAAGTAGTTGCACAGTGCAACATAGATGGTATTTGGATCCAGTAGCACACACAGGTAGATAGTTGCATAGTGCAACGTAGATGGTCTTTAAATTCAATAGCACTCACCAGTAGATAGTTGCACAGTGCAGTGTAGATGGTATTTGGATCCAGTAGCACTCACCAGTAGATAGTTGCATAGTGCAACATAGATGGTCTTTGGATCCAGTAGCACTCACTAATAGATAGTTGCACAATGCAACCTAGATGGTCTTTGAATTCAGTAGCGCTCTCTGGTAGATAGTTGCACAGTGCAATTTAGATGATTTTTAAAAATCCAGTAGCACTCACTAGTAGATAGTTGCACAGTGCAATGTAGATGGTCTTTGAATTCAGTAGCACTCACAAATAGATAGTTGCACAATGCAACGTAGATGGTCTTTGGATCCAGTAGGTCTCACTAATAGATAGTTGCACAATGCAACCTAGATGGTCTTTGAATTCAGTAGCGCTCTCTGGTAGATAGTTGCACAGTGCAACATAGATGATTTTTTTAGTCCAGTAGCACTCACTAGTAGATAATTGCACAGTGCAACATAGATGATTTTTTTAATCCAGTAGCACTCACTAGTAGATAGTTGCACAGTGCAAAGTAGATGGTCTTTGAATCCAATCAGCAAATGATATTGGCTTAATTGTAATACTGTTTTAATCTAATTGACGACGCCGAACTAGAGATGGTAGACCATTTTACATATCTAGGATCAGTGGTAAATAGCAAATTATCCCTAAATCAGGAAATCAACATCCGGATTGGTAAGGCAGCAACAACAATGAACAGGTTAAGAAAAAGAGTGTGGGAGAACAGGAAGCTTACTGCCAAAACAAAAGTCCTTGTCTATCAAGCCTGTGTCCTTAGTACTCTTCTTTATGGCAGTGTAACCTGGACAACTTACTCACACCAAGAGAAACATTTAAACAGCTTTCATATGCTGTGTCTGCGAAGAATTCTTGGTATTAAGTGGCAAGACAAAATCACAAATACTGAAGTATTGGAAAGATCAGGTTGTGTGACGGTTTATTCCATGCTCAGTCTTCGTAGACTTAGATGGATAGGACATCTTAGGAGGATGGATGATGGTAGAATACCAAAGGACATCTTTTTTGGTGAATTACAGATGGATAAGAGATCTCAGGGTCGGCCTCTACTACGATACAAAGATGTGTGTAAGCGGGACATGATTGATACAGGCATTGATAATGCACATTGGGAGCAAGTCACAGCTGAACGTGTTGCATGGAGGGCAAACATCAGAAATGGAATAAAGACAAAGGAGAAAATTATTGCAGATAAGTCACACACCGAGCGTATGAGACGTATGATGGTGGAAATGACCACATGTTCACATGTACCCACTGTGAACAGACATTTACAGCACAAATTGGCCTTATCAGTCACATGCGCTACCGCCATAGGTAAAAGTTATGTCTTTTTAAAGCACAAACTATCGTCTGTCAAGACGGCAAGGTGCCAATGAGTGAGTCAATGAGTTTTAATCTGCTCAAAGTAAGGATAGTGTGTGTCTGCCAAATCCTCTGGTCACACCCTGCCTAAGTATTTTCTCCAGGCCATAATGATTCATCTGTTCCTCAATACTATAGACATGATTCCACAGGGCCCTGACCACAAAGTCAAGGAACTATAGAAATGACTCCACAAGGTCAAGGACTCTGTTTACAAGCCCTGAGGTGTATTGGGCATATGGTGCTAGTTTCCAAATTGTATAGACCATTGGCCCTCAAAGGGTGATGTGTGGAATGTGATGTCAACTGCCTTTCAGTCATTTCCTGGTACCCATTTTAGTCCACCTAGGAGCCTAGGTGAAATTTAAAAAATGATGTTGCAGACAATTTTGTTTTTTTTATATGTGTTAATGATATTGCAGATACAGACAATTTTGTATTTTTATATGTGTTAATGATATTGCAGATGCAGACAATTTAATTCAAGCAAACGAAGGAAGAAGAAATAAAAAAAGGTTAATTGCATGTCCTTTACAGGATGTCGCAGTCAACCCCAGCAATTTTTTACTGTTCGGGATTTCTTGGCAAGTTTACATTCAATAGTTTGCCTTTTCTTTCTAAACGGCCGGCACTCATACCAGTGCATGAAAATCAGCGCTAGGTGTTCTGCTTTCAAATTGATCACAGCTGTGTTATGAATTCGGGATTGCGATCTGCATTCTTAACTCCTTCACCACAGTGCCTGCAAAGAAGAATTCCATGTCTTTTTATCTGAATATTTAGATTTGATGCATCTGTATCATGAACCTATTTGTTCACTCCAGGTGCAGGCCCAGCAACAGAGTGACTCTGGAGGGGATGATTCTTCCAAAGAAAACAAGGATAGTACAGTCAATGGAGATGACACAAACAATTCAGCCAAAGGCAAGAAAGGTACTACATGTTCTCATCATTTAGTCATTTTGTTAACTTCTGTCCCAGGTGTTTGTGCTCTGTAATTGATCACTTTTATTGCACATGGATACCTCTGTAGCTGATCAGTCTTCTCCCGTAGGTTACCCAAGGAGAATCTCAGCACATTGCTGAGCCTTTGACCCACATGGGTATTTATTCATTCATTCATTCAGTAGCACGTCCTTTGCAGAACCTCGCCCCTATAACAACCTTCCAGAAAACCTCTTGATCATAAGCAAGATGTCCCGCGTCCGATACACCCATCTGGAGATCATCTGCCACATCCTGCACCATCTTCTCTTTGGCCTTTTCCTCTCTTCCCAGGCATATACCACTCTATTATTGTTCTCCCCAAACTGGTCCCTCATTTTCTTGGTGCCTTAAGCACATGTTTATTTTGCAGTGATTAATCCACTTATTTAAAAATCAACAATGACCTGTCATAAAGACCACTTTTGCTAAATCTGTGTTATAAATGGGGTCGAGAGTAGATGGGTGGTCCTGTGCAGTTTTGAACTGGACATTGTAGTCACAAAATGCATACCTAGCAGCTGAGCTAGTTCATTGCATTGTGTTTCAAGCATTGCATATTTGATAGTTAAATGAGTTATCACTGTCATTATTGTGAAACAGCACGCAATTGGGAGAGTTTCTTTCGGCATCAAAGAAAATTCAAAACAAAACAAGTCTGGTAGCAGGAACATGCTGTAGGCATGCAAAATGCTAGGCTGTCACATTTTTCAGGCTTGAATGCACAGAGGTGGCTAGTCTTTCTCTCGTAGCAAGCGACGAGACCAGGTATCAACCCCTCATCTGATGCACTCATGTCATTGCCAGCACAATTTCCGAACCATACCGTTAATGCGCTCGCTGCATCACAAAATGGCAGCTGATAATACAGTCGCAGATTACAGATTGAACTGAGTCTTTTTAACAAGTAATTATTAGTGTAAATCATATTGAAAACCTATCTCTCTTAATTATCATTGCTATAAATCATTTTGAAAACTTGTCTCTCTTAATTATCATTAATACAAGTCATATTGAAAACCTGTCTCTTAATTATCATTATTATAAATCATATTGAAAACCAATCTCTTTATTATCATTAATATCAATCATTGAAAACCTCTCTTTTAATTATCATTACTATAAATCATATTGAAAATATATCTCTTTTTCTCCCAATTAGCTACAAAACCAAAATGGCAAAGGATGGAGATTGACCACCCGAAACCTGATAGACACAACAAGAGACGTAGCCGAAGTCAAGGTCGTGGGTTTTCTCCAAATAGACGTGATGGGCGCCAGGCTGGGGACCGTTTTCATCGTCCAGACAGTCGCAGATCTGATGGTATGTTCCTGTTTTATACTAGTAGTTAACCATGGTAGCATAGTGGGTTGGTTTACTAGAATGATGGCCTGGGTTCAAATCCCAGTTGAAGATGGGTTTGTTTTCCTGATCACATATAGCTCCATTGTTGACTCATGCTCTTACATAGGTGGGAAACAAACAAGCAATCAGATTAGATGGGTCGGTCCGTACAGTAGGGTGGGGTATAGGTGTATAATACAGGTGTTGTTAGTGCCCTTTAGAATCATGTGTATAGTGTGGAGGAACAGATACGGCATCCTGCCAGGAGAGAATGGCACGGCAGGAAGTGACCAGAGGATCTGGCCGACACTCAGTGCTGCGAGGAATGGCCAGACTGCAACTGGTATCATTAGTATTGGGACTCTTTGCTGGCTGTTGAAAATGAGGACAAATGTCCTGAGTGCCATAATGTCAGCTCTTGATTCAACGCATAAAACAGGTGCCAGCGGTTTATGGGAATGGAATGCAGCAAATAATATAGCTGGTCACCCTAGCTCTTATACCTGTGATCTAGTAAATTGTGAAGACAACACACCTGATAGAGAATATTGCGTGGTTTTCTTAATTTTTTTCAAACCTGTTGCCATTTTGTAGTGATTTAGGAAGTATTTGCCTGTGATGAATCCCATCTGTTCCCATTATGTAGTGAATCAGGAAAATTTTCCATGTGATTTCAACTGTTGCAATTATGTAGTGTATCGGGCAATATTTGCCTTCGGATGAATCCAACCTGGTTTGCCATCATTCAGTATCATGTCCTCGCTCCCATAACAACCTTCCGAAAACCTCTCGATCATGAGCAAGATGTCCCGCGCCCGATACACCCATCTGGAGATCATCCGCCACATCCTGCACCCATCTTCTCTTTGGCCTTCCTCTTCCTCTCTTCCCAGGCATATACCCCTCCATTATTGTTCTCTCTAAACTTTCATGACGTTTCAAGTGACCACAATATTTCAATTTTCTTTGTTTTATCGTCTTTAATAGCCAACCTTCTTCAATATTCAGCTCAAGAAGTATGGATGCATTTGTTCTTTTCTTTGGTCTGCCATCACCTTGTACATATCAGGTACTTTATCGAAAGCTAACCCTCACGCAAACAGTGTACTTATAGTAGTAGCTACTTGTGTGGACTACATTCAAGTTCAGTGTGACTGAATGAGATAAAACATTGGGCAAACATCTGGCTTGATATTTATGATGTTTATTGTTCTCTTGCACTCCAAACAGCAGGTCCAGATTCTCAGAACTGGAGAGCAAAGTTGGCCCCGGGAGGAAATGCTCCAGATGGTGCCAATATTGGCAGCTTTGTTGGTACACGAGGACGTGGTCGTGGCGGAATCCGTGGCATTGCTCGTGGAGGACGAGGTGGGGGGAGAGGCAGAGGTGGCCTTCGAGATTCTCTATTTCAGAGTAAGTTTGGATTTACTGCATGGCCTACAGGTCATAGTTTATCATGCTTTGGAAGACTGAAAGGGAATTTGTACCATATTAGGTTACTCCATTATCTTTCTGAATCTGTTTATTTTTTGCAACTTTTTCTATTCTGTAAATCATATTTTAACATACTTTTCATTGCAGGAAATCTGTCTGTTTTGAATTTGTTGAGTAGCACAATTCTACATTTGCCTGTAACTTTAAAGTATATCCTCTATTTTTTAATCTGACATTTGTGTTTTCAACCTCATATTTTTCTTAAAGTGTAAAGTTCTTGTAATGTTTTAAATTGTTTGTGTTCGCGGGTATTTGTGTCTCCGTTGTGTCAGATCGTTACTAACTTGACCAGGCCCTTATTGGTTATCAAGCTTCCTAATGATGCTTCTGCCGTTGCGTTACCGAGGCCCGTACGGGAGCAAAGAATAGTAACACTAATTTACCATTCACGTCATAAGAGGCAACCCTGGAGGGTTGGCTTGAGACTGTCTACCTCATTACATAGAAAACCTTAGATCTGGCCGTACTCACCTCATATATCAATGCCTTGAATAGATCAAGGCCTAACATTTCACACCATAATGGCAGCATCAGTTATGAGGTGACCTTTTATTAAATGTGCACATTTTTCCTGTTTTACGCTCACTACTTTTTTTTTTTTTTTTTTTGCAAAGGGTCTGTTGCATAGGAGATATTGATATTGTTGTTGATTGTACAGGACATTGAATCTGTGACTTTGACTTTAATGATGTATATACATTTACGGTGATATTTTCACATCTATTATAGGCACCTGGAGCACTGATCAGGCCTTTTCAAATATCCCAACAGAAACAGACACTGTTCAAGGTTTTATTTCACTCTTTTCTATTTCTGTGGTTTATCATTTTTTAGCACATAGCGTGAAGCTTCACTGCCAGGAAATCTATATCCAAAAACGTTAATTAGTATATTCTGTCCAACAGTTTTGATCATGTTCGGTAAAGAAGCATAGAAGAACTTTGAGGCGACCAGTCATCCAGTCAGACGATCTGTATTTTACTCTGCGTTAGACATGATAATTATATTTTATCATAGGCGGAACGAATATGTAAACCTGTAATTCTCTCCCTTTGGGTATTGGGTTGAAGTCCGTTGACAGTGAAATGTCTAAAACCGGTTTAGGAAATCTGACTAACATAAACATCATCTCGGCCAGTCTGCACATGCTGTGCTGAATCATGACCTGGTTACATCCTAATATACCTCTCTGCAAATGTGAAGTTCCAGTAGCAGCTCTGCACGTCTGGCTTGTTTCTTAGTTTGAGAGGTGAAGTAGAGCTTGGCAACACATCGCCCATGCATCTGGTACCCATGAAGAAAGTCTACACTAACTCACTACAATATATGCAGGCCCATTTTAGAGTCCAGTTGCCTGGACATCAATGCAGTTTGAGAGGTGAATTAGAGCTCAACAACACATTCCCCATGCAGATGGTACTTTGGTACTGGGCTATGAGTAAAGTCTGCATCACCTCACTACAATATATGCAGGCCTGAACATCAGTGCATCAGATGGTACTCAGTTGACCACGCTGTGAGGAAAGTCTCTAGACCACCTCACTACAATATATGCAGGCCTGAACATCAGTGCATCAGATGGTACTCAGTTGACCACGCTGTGAGGAAAGTCTCTAGACCACCTCACTACAATATATGCAGGCTTGTTTTAGAGTCCAGTGGCCTGAGCGTCAGTGCATCAGATAGTAACTGTCTGACCAGGCTGTGAGGAAAGTCACTAGGCTACCTCACTACAATATCTGCAGGCTCGTTTTAGAGTCCAGTGGCCTGAACGTCAGTGAATCAGACAGTACTCAGTCTGACCAGGCTGTGAGGAAAGTCTCCAGACCACCTCACTACAATATATGCAGGCCCGTTTTAGACTCCAAGTGGTCTGAACGTTAGTGCATTAGACAGTGCTCATTCTTCCTAGGAGTCACCAGCCAGCCAATCTAGACACTTGATGGCTGCTGCTGTGTGGCCAAGGGACTCCTTGGCAAAGTGGTTACACCACCTGCCTCATGCTCTGAAGGTTGTGGGCTTGATTCCTGGCCACGTTGTTTGCTTCACAAGTGCAGTTATCTCAGAGACTCTTGAGAGTTGTCGCTGGAGCTATGGACTTAGTGCTTTGTGCGATGCTTTTGGCAGGATATCATGCAGAAAGAGACCGAGCTATACGGGGTAAAAACCTGGCACAATGAAGTCCATCTTCTGGCTTTTTAAATCCTTGTGCTGTATGGCAAGCACCATTTAACTCTGATCCCTTGTTAATATCCCCATGGCAACAACAACAATGGTACCAAAAACCATGGCAGTAGTTTTCAAGATGGTTGTCATCGTTACCAATCCTTCAAACATAATTTTCTGGTCTTAAAATGAGAAGTCCCGAAAATTTTATTTTCTCATGGTCTCTCTTAAAAAGTTAAATTTTTGTAGACCAAATATTAAACTTGTACATTTAATAAAGACTAAGCAAACTAATCGACTCATATCTGATTTATTCGCAAGATCATAGAACATAAATAATGGATTTCCTTGGTATCGGCTCCATACGTATACTGGCTTACCTTTGATTCAGCTCGTTTTAACTTCTAGTATCTCACAGTTTCAGAATCATTGTTGGAATTGATAAAGCCATTAATGTTTATGATAATAGTTTATTTAATAGAGCTTTTGTTCAAAGGTGGTATTTAAATGTTTTGTTTTATTGCATTTAAAAAATCATTGCCACTATAGCCCTATAATAACATGATGTCAGCGGCCGCAGAACTGGTTATATAAAGCTGTAGAACAGATAGCATGGGCTGATAACCTGAAGAGATGCAACACACAAAATAGTCAACCTGACAGAATATTTTTGTGGTCAATAGTACGCAGTGTATCAATGTGAGAGTAATTTAAAAAGTCGCAAGTCAACAGTCGACTTCATTGCACCAGGTTTGATCCCATATGGCTCAGTATCTTTCCAAGCGCGAGCTGTCGAAAGTGTCACACAAAGCAGGAACTCTGTAGCTCCAGCGTTGACTCCCAAGAGTCTCTGAAAAATGCAACCATGAACCGAAGGACGCAGCCCGGAATCAAACATTTTTAAATACAATTTTTAATTTAAAAAGTTTTTTACTTTAAACATTTTTAATTTTAAAAAATACAAGAGGTATCTTTCATATTTTGGGTCAATAAACACTAGATGGGGAAATGTCATTGTCACGCTGGCCACCTTCACTTCCCAGGCCATTTGCTGGTGCCCATTTTAGGCTGGGTCAGCCTCAGAGCCCTGGTCACTGAAACATCCCTAATTTTATAGTGGTAGATAGTAGGTAGTTTACTAATGTGACAGTGGTAGATAGTAGGTAGTTTACTAATGTGACAGTGGTAGATAGTAGGTAGTTTACTAATGTGACAGTGGTAGATAATTGGTAGTTTACTAATGTGACAGTGGTAGATAGTAAGTAGTTTACTAATGTGACAGTGGTAGATAGTAGGTAGTTTACTAATGTGACAGTGGTAGATAATTGGTAGTTTACTAATGTGACAGTGGTAGATAGTAGGTAGTTTACTAATGTGACAGTGGTAGATAGTAGGTAGTTTACTAATGTGACAGTGGTAGATAGTAGGTAGTTTACTAATGTGACAGTGGTAGATAGTAGGTAGTTTACTAATGTGACAGTGGTAGATAGTAGGTAGTTTACTAATGTGACAGTGGTAGATAGTAGGTAGTTTACTAATGTGACAGTGGTAGATAGGTAGTTTACTAATGTGACAGTGGTAGATAGTAGGTAGTTTACTAATGTGACAGTGGTAGATAGTAGGTAGTTTACTAATGTGACAGTGGTAGATAATTGGTAGTTTACTCATGTGAAAGTGGTAGATAGTAGGTAGTTTACTAATGTGACAGTGGTAGATAGTAGGTAGTTTACTAATGTGACAGTGGTAGATAGTAGGTAGTTTACAGATGTGACAGTGGTAGATAATAGGTAGTTTACAGATGTGACAGGAGTAAATAGTAGGTAGTTTACAGATGTGACAGGGGTAAATAGTAGGTAGTTTACTAATGTGACAGTGGTAGATAGTAGGTAGTTTACAGATGTGACAGTGGTAGATAGTAGGTAGTTTACTAATGTGAAAGTGGTAGATGGTAAGTAGTTTACTAATGTGACGGGTAGATAGTAAGTAGTTTACTAATGTAACAGTGGTAGATAAAAGTTTACTAATGTAACAGTGGTAGATAATAAAGTTTACTAATGTAACAGTGGTGGATAATAAAGTTTACTAATGTGATAGGGATAGATAGTAGGTAGTCTACTAATATGACAGTGGTAGTTGAGTTAAGAACTGACATCACTGCACTCAGGACATTCCCATACGTGCTCCATCCCCTCGCTCAACAGCCAACGAAGATCGATACTACTAATCGTTCCCACCGCTATCTGATTATCTTCTTTTTTTTTTTTTTCATGAGTAAAGTAGTTTAGAGTTTTAAGTAGTTTACTAATCTGATTGCAGTAAATCTTTTTGTCGCTGTGGAAGAGTTTGGGCTGCCAGATACGACAAAGTATAAACAATTTCAAGCAGATCAAATATGATACTTGGTGTGTCAGCATAACAACACACTGTATTACCCTATACAGATAAAGATAACCCCACTTTCATACCATGTGGCAGTCATTTTATGACGTCACAGCAGCTGTCCAGTCTCCCCAAAAATTGCATGGTGCCCAAATTATGAGTCTGGGTTGACTCCAGGGCCATGTCATGACAAAATGCTACCTAGGGGATTTGAACCTATGACTATGAGAATAGTTGGCAAGTGCACACATAGCTAAGCTGCCATGTTCATAAATGGTGCAGTTATTTTATGTAATTTTGATACAGTTATGCACGAAGTCACAGGCTTGGTCAGTGAAGTATTATCTGTAGGCAAAGGACACTTTTACATGCCTCGTGGCTGTTGGGCATGTAGCGCTTGCCTCATTGTTTTTATAGAACAGTGGGCACTTGAGGAGTGATGTGGTAAATATCTTGCTGATGTTGCCTTTACTTCCCAAGACATTCTGGGAACACGATGAAAGTGTTTGCCTCAGACATAGAGGATGTCCTGGCAGTATCTGTGGCAAAGTGGTCAAGCCGTTTGACTTGGGCTCCAAAGGTTGTGGGTTCGATTCTGGGCCACGTCCTTCTGTTCACGAATGAAATTTTCTGGAGACTCCTGTGGGTTGTTGCTAGAGCTACAGAGTTCGTGCTTTCTGTGATGCTTTCCGCGCTGCGGAAAGAGACAGAGCCATATGGGATAAAAACCCGGTGCAATAAAAGCGACTTTTTATAGAGGATGTCTTTAGTCAAGGTTAAAGAAATTTCCAGCTGACATAGATGGAAGATGAACTAATTATGGAAACTGTTTGGGAAACAGTGTAAGTAAATTAATATCTCTTACAGGATTTATAGCTGATTTTAAAAAAGCAAACACTATAACAACATTGAATACCGTTAGGGGGGGGGGGGGGGGGTCGAGACCGGGAGGCCTATGTTCTATCGGTAATAACACACCCTGTAGACTAGGTTATTGTTTGAACGTTATTACTAGTCTACAACACCCCTGCTGCGCGCCCCCCCCCCCCCCCCCCCCCATAGAAGAACTCTAGCCCTGCTAGAGACGAGAACCAGTATCTCTAGCTAACCGGTGCGCAGAATTCTAGCTGCTTATCCAAAAACTTTAACTTCATGAAGTAGTCAATGTGAGGAAGTAAGATGCAGCGATGCAATTTGCTTTTATTTACTAGAAAATTATCAAGACTTTAGACAAGGTTAGTTTTCTTGTATGCCTTTAGTACAAACCTGAGAGCTGACAATTTTGTTGCGAAAAAACATCTGCTGATGTGTAGGCGGCACATATCTTTGTAGTAAAATGTAAAATTGCAGCCATTTATCACAAATATCATTATTGTGTTTACTGTGGCAATTTTAAATGGCAGAAAGTTGTTTTTTTTCCTTTCCTTGTTTTGTTTCTTTGTGGTATCATGGGAGCTTTTGTGCATTTGTGTGTAATTTCATTAGTACTTCACCTACCATACATTTTTCATTGGTGAAAGGTTTGTAAAGGTATTTGTTTTCTTCTCATACACTACACATAATATATTGGTGAAAGGTTTGTTAAGTCATTTCTTTTTTTTTCCCCCATACACCGCACATTATATTTTGGTGAAAAGTTTTATTAAGCTGTTTCTTTTTTTCCCCCCTCTCACTGTTCTAGCAGTTCCTTGGAGCCGGGGGTTTAACGGGGTTCAGAAAATACCCCGGGTGCCTCCTATAAACCTAGCAGGTTAATATTAATATCTATATTGTTGTTGTTGTTGTTGTTGTGCATTTTTGTTTGCAGTAGTTGATAGATTTCTGATGTTGACCGTAGTTCTTATCAAATCTAACATTTGTTGTTGTTATTGTTGTTGTTGTTGTTGGGTATGTGCTTTTGCTTTGATGTAAAATGTAGGCCATGCACGTGCTACTGCTTCTAGTGCACTGGACTGGTTTCCTGTTATGTCTCGCTCACCATCAGGTGTACTCACTCAGACTTCTGAGGTGCTTGTAATTTTCATCAGTAAAGTCAAGATCAAGAAGTCGGTATTTTAGTTCAATTGACTGTTGTAGGGGGTTGAATCTGCTACCTCGGCATCAGCACACTGAAAGTGATTCTTAACCTGAAGAGCAAGTGCTCTTATCCATTAGGTCATGCTGACCTCCTGACAAAAGTTGCTGGTGTCTTAGTGTAATCCCACCTTATCCCCCTTGTAGTATAATTCCCCCTTGTAGTGTAATTTCCCCTCATAGTGTAATTTCCCCTCATAGTGTAATTCCCCCTTATATTTGGCCAAAGATTTATTCATTTTAACAAATAGTATCCCGAAGCAGTTTCTTGCTATGGGACTGTGATTTCATAGGGTCATCACATTTCATAGGCCTGAGAGCAGGAAGGAGTAGGTGACCAGCCTTTTCCTCATGTTAGCAAGTGATGAGCCCAGACCTCTAACCCGCATCTAACCATGTTAATGAAATTTTTAGCGCAACTCCTTATAAACTTTATTAGGCTTATCCATAGTAGTGTAATATTACATCTGATTGGCCCGTGTTTGTTATCCAGATTAACACCCAAGTGGTTATCCCAGACTACTGATATATTCGTATTGGTACCCGCTGCATCTCATATATTTGGTCACCCCGGGAAGGTTAACCCGGTCAACAAATGCCCGCAGAAGTCGGATGTGTCGGCCTAACGGCGCAAGAACACAGCTCTGCTGTAAACAGGCACAACGCAATCACATCCGAAAAAAAACTCCGGATGAACGAAGAAGAAGAAGAAGATATATTTGGTCACGGGGTAGAAGAATAATTATCCTAACATTTTAAAAATTGCTCATTTGCAATACATTCCAGGGTAGAGTAGCGACTATTAACAGTAAAGTATTTAAGAAATATTGCATAAAAATCGTACAAGGTTCATGAAGTAGTTTAGGTATCCCATGAGAGTGAGACAAGCCATTTGTTACTACAAGTCATCTGAACTTTACATTGCAGTTTTGTCTAATCCGTGTCCTGGTGGTATGATGTCAGTAGATTTCTGTTGGATTTGCCTTATTTAGCCTTTGATTTTTCTATTCTCTCTTTGTCTTTGGGAACTGACCTTTACAGTCCTGAATGAAATGAAGATTGGTTGAGTTCTAGCAGCATCATGATCAAGTTATTATTAGTTCTCCAATCTCATCTTTTGTTTAAAGGTTACAGCTTAGGAGTGATTCCAATGTATGTACACTAAAATGTACATACACTGGTACACCAAAATCTGACATCTATAAATATTCTGTTGTACGTGGGTTATGCCAAGGCAGCGATTGGATCAGCCAATTCTTAATACTTTCCAATTGTCAAGGGATACTTTATTTGCGCACCTAGAGATCAGAGCATACCCAGGAATGATATAACATCCTCGTTGCTTGAATGTTTTACAAAATAATTATCGACAATTGGACTTGTACCTGAAACTTTTAAAGTTAGATAAGGGTTAAAGGCCATAAGGACAACGTAATTGCACAGGATTTTGCACCATCTGGCTTGATCTTTCTGCAGGATGGCAAGCCGCCTGCCAAGAGCATCACAGAAAGTATGAATTCTGTAGCTCCAGCGATGACCTCCAAGGGTCTCCAGAAAAATCACACTCAAGGTCTGAACAAAGCAGTCTAAAAATGAACCCGCGTGAGGCAGGCGGCTAGACCAGTTTATCATGGAGAAACCACTGCACTCTTCACTTTTGAGGCTGTTTAAAACAATGTGTGTCTTGTTTGGGTGAAAGGCAGCAGTCACTTAGTTTTCTTTATTCTCCTTGTGACTCTTTAGTTTCACTAACAGTGTTCTGTGTGCAGTGCCTTCATAACCTAGATCTAGATTGTGTTGTGTTCTTGCTGTAGAAATAACCGCTTTGGACACTGCATAGCTTTTTTTTAGCAAGACATGTAGTAAAATATTATTCTTGAAATTTTAGAATAAAGCTCTTGAATTTCATTTCACAGAAGAATTATTCCAGTATGGCCAGAAAATTATAGATAAATTTGAATAATCTTAAGAGATTTATGTAGGGCAGTTGTGGACAGTGGTATGGAAATGTGTCAGCATACAAATTAAGTAGTACTACCACACACACCACCATTAGCAATATTTAATGATGATAACAAGTTTTACAGACAAGTGGACTATTTCATGTTTCTTACATCTACATATTACATGTTGTGTCCACAGCATTGCTTAATGGTTGTCAGCATTCTTTCTATCTGTATGTATATATTTAATGTTATTTGCATGCACTGTACTTATCTTTGCCATTACAAGAATGGCTGAGATATTTGTTTAAAGGGTGGCGACAGCAAGATAGTAAAAAGACTTATTTCCTCCCCTGACAGCAAAAAAAAAAGTAAATGTACTTTTCTGATCGCCATTTTGCTGTCTCATCACTTTAAACTTTCCAGATAATTCCACTGCAGATATGACAAAACAGGGTGCAGCGCCCTTCATTGTCTTCTTTTCTTTCAACACCTTAGGCACTCTTTGAAGACAGTGTGTTTAAAAGAGATTTTGTGGCCTGGCTTTGAACCAGTCACTACCTGTACTGGCCGTGTTGTCAGGTCACTCTCATTGATTGTCGTTGATCTCAGTGCTGTGTTGTCTCCTCTTGCAACCCCAATGTCATTCTTATAAAGTCCTGTGCAGTTGTTTCAGGGATCCATAGAGTGAGCTAGTGACTGTCGGAGTTTGTTGTTTCAGAGACCCATAGAGTGAGCTAGTGACTGTTGGAATCAGTTGTTTCAGAAACCCGTAGAGTGAGCTAGTGACTGTTGGAGTCATTTGTTTCAGAGACCACCCATAGAGTGAGCTAGTGACTGTTGGGGTCATTTGTTTCAGGGATCCATACCTGTTGAAGAGTCGGTTGTTTTAAAGTGTAAAGAGCCCAGACAGACAAACTGGCTATTTTATGAGAATGCACAGAGAGACATATTGGGGATTGGTCCACATTCTGCTACCTTCGAACTTTCAATGGAGCAGGGCCTTCAACCAGCTCAGGCCAAGTATTTTGACTTATTCATTTGTTGGATTTCGTAGCTAAGTTTTGCACAGGGTGAGATATCCGGTTTTATTCCAACCTTCCCTAGGTGCCTGTTTTGACAAGCATGTTAGGTGACAGTGTTGCTATTGTTTGCTTGACTGACTGGTCCGGTACCACACAGGTGCTTTAGTTGTAGTGTTTCCACACAAAAAAAGAAAGTTGTGCCCTTCAGTCTCTTTGCCTGTCTGCTCAGTCAGTAGTCTCTCATGCTCTTGATACGTATTTCATTGTGAAATGGCATTTATTTGAATATTTATTCAGTTTTGGATAACACATTACTTTCGGCTCCCTCCTTGTAATATTAAGATATAAAACTGGTCACAACAGTGGAACCTCATGCTGGTTATGTTGTTGTGTCACTTATATGATAAAATATTAGTTTGATACATTGGTCTATGCATTCTGGATACCACTTTATTACAGTGTAGTATTAAAGAATGAGAGTTCTAGAGAGATAAAACTGCACACATCACCATTAGCAATCATATAACATTGAGAACCATTGTAGCAACAAAATTCAAAACCCTTTACAGGGCGAGTCGCTATGTCACTGATATGATGTTTTGTAAAATAACTTATTCATTTTATTGTCTACTGATGGTACATGTTTTATGTAAAGGCAAATAAATGCTTTCTCTTTTTGTCTTTCCACTTCTATCCTAGGTCATTGGTCAAGTATTTAATCTCTCTCTCTCTCTCTCTCTCTCTCTCTCTCTCTCTCTCTCTCTCTCTCTCTCTCTCTCTCTCTCTCTCTCTCTCTCTCTCTCTCTCCTCCCCCCCCCCCTCCCCCCCATTTGTGATGAATGATAACACGATGGCCCACTTCAGAAAGATTCTCCAGCAAAGGAAGCGACAAATTTCCCTTGATAGTTTCTTGCTCTCTCTCTCTCTCTCTCTCTCTCTCTCTCTCTCTCTCTCTCTCTCTCTCTCTCTCTCTCTCTCTCTCTCTCTCTCTCTCTCTCTCTCTCTCTCTCTCTCACTCACTCTCTTACTCTCTTACTCTTACACGCGCGCACACACACACATATGTGTATTTTGTGTGTGCTGGTATTGACACTGCATGCGTTAAATTGCACATACAAATGTACAAAATAGAGCCGTGCTAGTTTGTCCTGACAGATTATTCATTCCATAGGCTAGTATGAATGCTTCTCTCAAGTCACCCCGCCATAGATTTTGTTTAATGACTGCCCATGAATTCTATTGCTGAAAAATTAATGTAGTTACACTTTACTTTCCACATGCCTATAAGAGACTTACATACTATAAATATTCTGTAATGGGTAGCTTTCTAAATGGTTAGAACTGTTGTCATAGAAAGATCTGCGGTAAAGGCATAGTCAATTTTTCTTTCCCCTGCTCCCTCACTTTGAATTCAAGCATTGTGCATACACAGGGTACTACTTCTAGTGCACTGGACTAATTTCTCCATGTGGATTAGCTTTCCCTGTTACCTGTGTCCTGTGCCATCAGGCGAACCCACTCCAACTCACGGGTACTGAGAAAAATTACACTGGATGGTCTTGGGATAGTCCAAGACATTGGCCAGGAGAAATATAATAGAATTGATTCAGAACACGGAGGACAGATCTGTGGACAGACATGAATGCCTACACCATTTGGCAGGGTACATGATGTTATTAGGGCAATGACTAATCAAATCTATTAGTTTCCTGCTGATGAGATTATCTTTAACATGAACACAGGACCAAAGCAATATTTTGTCCTAAAACTTCTTTGGATTTTATATTTAGTTTGATCAGTTTAAATGGGTACTTCAGTTCACATTTACCGAACTTTACCCGAATTCTTTTTGCGGTGATCTACGTTTATCTGTTCTGGTGTCTCCAATATGGGAACTGTAAGCGTACTCATGAAGTTAAATTCCAAGATTATTTCAAGATTGAGTTGAAACAGACACCGATTACTTTATATAGTTTTTCCCACCCCGTTTTGCATTCTGCATTTCTGGCTAATCGGGAATCCTTGTTACACCGGATAATCAGGCTGTCTATTCTTATTGGTAAATAAACCCCTAAATACCGTTTTATATTATGTATTACATTGTTATGCTATGTATTATTAAATGTAGCATCCATTTTTACGTGTATGTTGTAATTTTCGACCATCTAAGTTGGCATTCAATCTCACACTAAAATTATGAAGATTGCATGCTGTAGTGTGGCATTTCAGTGGCGGGGGATGGCAGTTTTCATTGTCATACTCCATTTAATTATTGTTATTATACGCTGGCTGACAAGACTCGCGACACACAGATGACGTGAAAATGTATATGTCTGTGTGCGTGTGTGTGTATATATATATAAACCGGCAGAGTTATTTTTCCTTGAATTAGACAGGCCGCATGTTAATCTCCCTTGGCGACAATGTAAACCGATAGTTGTGTGAGTTTGTAGGTAGGGTAAAAAAAAAGTGAAAGGTCAAAATCGTTTTTTTTTCTATATGTCCCTTTTAAAAGATAAATTTACTCACAAACATTAATATCTCGTCTTAAAATTGACCTACAGACTTGAATAAGGTACTGTTGGATTTGTTATTTTCAAGAGCTATCCAATTATGCAGGTTATATAATTAAAAAGCAATTTAGAAAAAGTTACTAAAGTGGCTAAGTTTAAAATAGTCTGAAGCCTTTGAGACCTCCTTGTATTAAATTGCAAATTGTAATTGTTTGTCTATGCTAGCCCAGCTTTGCTGTATAGTTTGCTGTATATTAGAGGTGGTAAGGAAGTTTTGCTGTTTAATATGGATATAATATATCAAGGCAAGGGCCTAGAAATTTGTGTGAAAATAGGCCTTCTCTACACATTCACCCCTCAAGGTCAAGGTCATACACTTCTCTCCCATCTCATCTTCACTAATGTGATGTCCTGACTGTAGAACACACACACACACAACTCAGTTTGATGGCAGTTGGAACGATTAGCAGTGTGACTCTTCACTGGCTGTTGAACAAGGGGTCTGAGCTCATGTGGGAATGTCCTGAGTGCAGTGATGTTGGTTCTTAACTCATGCTCAACTCAACTCCGTGTTTAGAAACCGCGATTGGAGCAGATTAGATTGGAGTCTCAGTTTTGGTTAATAGGGTATGTTGCATCTTGCAACATAGTGGGACAACCTGTTATAGAAAATTATGCTTCACATGTTCAGTGCAGATATGAGGAGCTTTGAGTTTCAGCATTCTTCTTTTACTCCTTCACAGTCAGTGTAAAAACATATGGCCAACCTGTGTGTTCTTGTAATAGTCTGCTTTTTAGAAAAGGCAAAAATACTCTTGCATTTGCATTCAAAAGGCAGACTTTAAATATGTGTATTAAATTAGATGTTGTATTTTTGTTGTTGCCATGGTGTTATTTGCCAAGACATCAACAATAGCAATGCTGATGTTGACAGCGATGTCCTGTAAATAGGATATGCAAATAAAAAATTGTGTTATTTGTGTGTATTAAATGTGCACGTTTTTGCTTTTGCAATGTGTATTAACTCATTCTATCCAAGATAGATTGATTCCTTCTATCCCAGCAGCTGTTAATGTTAAGTAGTACAAGTTTGTGTCTGGAGTATAAAAAACAGAATGCTATGGGGTGGAAGCTAAGCACGGGTTGAGATAAGGTTGGTTAATAGAACAACCATATTGCATAGAAGGAGTTAAAGACAGTAGTATATTTAATTACATAGTGACTTGCCACTAAGCACACAACATGGTGTTCAGCACTAAAAAAGGTTAAACTGTTATAAATTCATATTATTTATCTGAGACTGGGTTTCACCCTGTTAGAAAATTTAATCAGAAACCCTGCAATAATTTATTGTAAGAAGCTTGAGCAATTTTGTGTGTGTGTGTCTTATACTTGTAAGCACATGTGCTGTTTGCTTCTCTGCTTATTGATGTAATCTGCTGCATTACTCCGTTTAACTTAGTTGCCCTGACTATTGACAGTTTTGTTATTCTTTGATGGTTTCCATGTTTTGATGATGCAATTTTGAAAAAGTTCTGTTTTTATTTTAAAAAATAAGTATTAAATTGTGACAAATAGTTTTCAGAAGCAGTTAAAAATTTCATAGTTAGAAAGTACATAGTAATAAAACACGTTGGCTTTAAGCACAATCCATTAACAAAACACATGGCCTGAGGCAGGAATCTGCCATGGGTTTGTGATGTGATACAGCCTTCACCTCTTGTAGACTTGAGTGCACAAAGGGAGAGGTGGTCACTCTTTTCCTCTGTTAGCAGATGGCGAATGTAGGCTTCGAACCCTCGCCCAACCAGGTTTATGACATCAGCGTATCCCAACCCATTAAGAGATTAGTAGTACTTGCTGAGACAATTTTACATTATTTTGTCCCCAATTTCTAATTTAAAATTTATTAGAAGTGATAAGCTTGTAAATTTAATTATCCTTCCCTAGTTTTACATCGATGGCATAAATTGGTTGTCTTTATTTTTTATTTTGTCCCCTTCTTATTTTAGCCCAACCCATTAAGAGATTAGTATTAATTTCTCAGCTATATTTACATTATTATTTTGTAAAACCAGTTTCTAATTAAAAATTGTGTAAATAATTGTTATCCTAGTTTTACACTAATGACATAAGTTGGTTATTTTATTTTGTCACATTCTTATATTAGTATTAAGTATTATGATACTTTTTATCCATTCCAAGTTTGTCTTTAATTGATCTGATAGTAAGTTGACTTACATTTTGATAATATTTGACTTTACTGGTTCAGAGAAAGGTGAAAGCTGTAAACAAAATCACTAGCTTGAGCTATGTAACACTACTGAGTGTTTGTGTAACAATACACTACTGTCATATGTACTCCAATATTTCTTATTCCAATGTTCCTTCATACCATAGTGCCAAACCATCCAGCATTTTCTTTCTTGGTTTCCCCTGTCACTTTTGCCCTTCAACTTTCGCCATTGTCATGACAAACTCCAGATTTTCTTGTTTAATGATGTGTTCAAACAATGTGGAGTGTCTTCTACTGGTGCGAGTAACCATCTCTCTTTGTGAGTTAATTTCTTTCAAGATATCTTATGTTTTTTATCTGTGACATGGCAAACTACAAAATCTTAAACTACCTAAATAAAAACATTTTACGACTAGCTCATTTAGCTGTTGATATAAGCATTAATATAACTGTTTACATAAAATTGATTGTTGAAATAATTAATTTTTCTTGTTGTTTCAGTGATGTTAGGAATGGACCCCAGCATTTTTGCGCCGGAGCATTTGCTAAATATGATTGGACAAGCTTCAGTATACTACGGCTCAACTCCCCAAACATATCCACCAGAGACCCTGAAGCATCAAATGTAAGTGTTGGCACGGTGATGGTGGTTTGTTTGCCAGTGACATTATTCCCTGATGCACTGATGGCTGGACTGACTGTTTCATATCTTTATAGCTTCATTGCACCGGGCTGAACCTCATTGGGATGCTGCAGTAATTATAGTGTCCTGTGTCTGCTTGTGTAATGGTCACTTCCTGTTTCTTCCAGGAATTGTACCTTCCGTCATTGTTCTTTGCCAACCATTGTGGTGTTTTATATGGCCAAAGTATTTCTCTTTCTGAGACAACATGGTGTTTTTGAGCCAGTTTTCACCAAATCAGCTTCTATTTTGAGTTTCTTGGGATGCATAATGTGGTAGTTTCTCCTTACTTTCCACATCCTCACGTCTGTGGACTATGTCAGCAGCTTTTAGCAACCTTTTAAGTTACCATCACTAACAGAAAAGAGCACATCTGATGTGGATTCTTGGTCTCCAAATCTGCATATGCCACAATGTAGAGGGTTTCCTATCATCTACTTTGGGGAGACTCAGTGGGGATTGTCCTTTCATTAAGTTTGGGATCATGGTCTCCGGCATTTTCAAAGGAATTACTCCTGATATTAATAGTATTATAAAACTATTACCAGTCTAAAGTAACAACTATATAAGGCAGAATGAGTTAGAGTAGCACCTGTCTAGGATTGAAAAAGTCAGTGATGTACTTCTCTATTTCATCATCATCATCAATTGACCTGCTGTCAGTTGCTCTGGCACTCCTGCATCTTCTCAGATCTTGAACCTTGATGTTCTGGCTCAACTCTGCTGATGAAATTCCTCCATGTCACAATCCCAGTCCATCCTACATCCTTTATCTGGCTCCCTCTTCTCATTATATAACCAGGTGAATGTTTGATTTAGTTGTCTGTAATGTAAAATTAACATCTTTCAGGCAATCATTGTTAGTCACTCTGATGGTCCAGGATATTTACGTCTTGCCTGTCAAGAACATTTCTATTTCAGATAGGCATAATCTATTGAGGTTTTGTTTTCCTATTGTCCACGAAACATGTATCTAAAGTGAACTACATGTTTCCTGTTGTTGCCCTTACAGAGAGTACTACTTCAGTGAGGATAACCTGGTGAAGGATCTCTTCCTGAGAAAGAAGATGGACAAAGAAGGTTGGGTCAAGCTAGAGCTGGTTCTCAGTTTCAATAAAGTGAAAGAGATGAAGGCGGATTACAAAAGTTTGATTGAGGTCAGTGTTGTATTTGTATGTTGTACACAGTGTTTAGACAGCTGTGGAAACAGTGTTGAATGCACACAGACATCTGGGCTTCAATTCCTAGAAGTGGTAGTAAAAAACCTTTACCACTTTATACGGCTTTGACAATCCTGTTTATGAGAGAAGTGGGTTCAATTACTAAAGTAACAAGATAAGACTTTGACCAACTTGTAGAGGTCTACATGGCTGCGGGGCTTAACACTCTTGTGCTCTGTAGCAGAAGTTGGGAATTAGGTGGGAAAAGAAGTTAATTTTTAAATAGTTATGGTGTTGGCTGGAATAAAGAAAAAATATGAGTAGTTAATAAAACTACTGAGGGCTAATAGAGAGACACATACTGAGGGTTAATAGAGAGACATATAGTTAATCGGCATGAAGAGGTTCTTATCGATATGAAGTATTAGAAAATAAAATGGGAGCTGCATTAAAGTCAGCATTATATGAAGAAAAAGGAGGGGGAGACTGTGAATGGCAGCATATAAGCGGGAGTATTTATATAGGTAGACAAAGAAGCAGATTATGGGATGTGAGGGGGAAAGATATAGGAGCTGTGAAATACCAGCGGTTATTAAATTAAAAATGTTCATGGAATATGAACATTGGCTCATGGTAAAAGATGAGGTAACGGAAATATAGACAAGATTGTGGATGGCAATATAAATGTTGAATATATAAATGTTGAGAAAACTTATGTCAACTTGATTTATAGAGAACAAAGATCTATTTCATAAGATGTATTTTAAAAAATTATTTTACAAAATTTGTTTATTGGCAAGGGAGGTAAATGTGATTGTGTGGACTATGCATTACTTTATGTAAATGTGATCATGTTGACTATTCATTCTTTATGCTTTTCACTGGGTGCGCACCCCTTCTTTACTTTTTCTAACTACGTTGTTTCTGTTTGTCCTGTGTTGTGAAAGAGTGAGGAATTTCATAATATCAAGTGTACGATAACGATTATACGAGCTATTCTTATGATATGTATATTTTGTACAGGAACTTTGAGGAGCCAAGAACGAACCAGAAATATATAGTGGATTACTATATGGCAGGGGAAAGAGTTATGAATAGATTGGTTTACTTGAAATAAAGTTGGTTTGGGGAAGATTAGAGGAGTTGCGGGAAGTAAGGAAAGGGAAGAAGGAGTGTTTAGTTTAAAAAGGTAACCATAGGTGGTATGATGTATTGTATAAAGTTGAGATTTAATGGTTATTGATATGTGTTATGTTATGAAGAGGCAGAAACGAAGAAGAAGTTATAGTAGGTTACTATATGATAATATGACAGGGAGAAGAGTTAAAGAATAGAATATTTACTTAAGTTGGAGTTGGTTTGGGGAAGATTAGAGGAGCTGTGGGAGGTAAGGAAAGAGAGGGAATAGAGTAGGGGGATTGGGAGTAAAGAATTTTTAAAGGAAAAATTCTTTAGAAAAACATAGGAAGGTGTAGCAGAAGTTGGGTATTAGGTGGGAAAAGGCTACAGCACGATTGAGCATCGGGATGGAATGGGAGGAGAGATGCTCAAGTCGTGACGTAGTTTGTTGTTAGGAGTTAGTTTACATCTAGAGCCGGAGCAGAGAAGACGCCATGTTGTGTCCAGATTGTCATCAATAAGAAATAAACTCCATTTATAATAAACCAGAGAACTCGTTAGGCCTACTCTGTTATAGCTCCACTTTGGTGCGTTTACAGCAGGGTAGGGGGGTTCAACCCCTACACTAGCCAGTTGGACTTTACCTTGACTTCTCATTCAGAGAGCTGTGGCAAACTACTGAACGTAAAATTGCCTAGAAAATTAATTGTAGGGTTGAGTGCAATTTCCTACATATGAGATGCAACATCTAAAACAGCTTTGATTATTTAGGAGAGGAGCATGGTCTCCCGTCATGCATTAGGTCTTGACACAATTATGCTCTGATATTCTTTGAATTATTGACTCTTGATTTGCTAGGCATCTGTAAAGAAGGTAGTCTGCCATGGTTTTCCTTCTTGGCAGTGATCACTGTGGACCATACTGGTAGTGGCTGTAGCCATTGTTTCTGTTAAGAGATTCTATGCCTACTGTCATGAACTTTAGATCATAACCAGCAACTATCTGTTGACTGCTCTCAAGCTCAATCATCTACATGTTCACATGGCTCCATGTTATTCTGATTGAGAGGGATAAACAGCTACTCCACCTCACCCAAGGGTGCCCCTTAGGTTGTCAGAAGGAAGGTGCTGCCTTACTTCTCCTTTGTTAGGGGACATCCCTAACCTGCCACTTTAAGGATCTAAAAATACTTAATACCCAATTTAAAGCCTTACTGGAGGAAAGATGAAAGGCAGTCAACAGTGTACATGGGAAAATAGCATCAATGCATGCATGATTAGCATTTTTATTTGTGATGATATCAAACATCAAAACTACTGATGAACTAGAATTATTAGATATTGAAGAGAATGTTCAGAGCACTCAAACAGGCCTCTTACAGTTCATCACACACTCACAGATAAATATTATATATATTTGTATTGATTGGTTGATTTTGTGTGTGCTATTTTTGATGTTACAGGCCATCAAAACTTCTGATAAACTGGAACTATCAGAGACTGAAGATTTTGTAAGAACTGTCAACTCTCCAGAAAAGTGGCCAATTGAAGATGATATCAAAGGTATAATTCCGCCGCAGGCCGTCCAGAAGGTTGCAGCCATGTCCACATTACATCTGGATGCCCCAGAATTTGTGCCTGGCAAACCATTCGTTTTGCGGTGTTTAAATAACAGTGCTTCAGATTTCCAGCAGGACGCCAAGCAAGGTAAAATTGGAAGGATGTTCTTGCCAGTTTGTAATTTTGCAGCTTAGCATATCAATAGAAGAATCATTGGTGCATGATTATGGAATAGAAAGAAAAAGCATGATTAGCATATTCCAAATAAACACAAAATATGTCTAGAAAACTCAATGAAAGGAAAATCACACACATATATAGGCAAATATTTTGATCAAAGTCTTTATCAATGAAGAAGAAAAAACAGACCAAAATACTTAACGTGGAATCTGAAGATAAGTTATCCAGGCAGTAGAAAAACGAATGGAAATTTGAAACCTGAAAGGTGTGGGGAAATGACAAAAAACAACAAAATGAGGAATAGGGGCTCTCTCTCTCTCTCTCTCTCTCTCTCTCTCTCTCTCTCTCTCTCTCTCTCTCTCTCTCTCTCTCTCTCTCTCTCTCTCTCTCTCTCTCTCTCTCTCTCTCTCTCTCTCTCTCTCTCTCTCTCTCTCTCTCTCTCTCTCTCTCTCTCTCCCCCCCCCACACACACATATTTATATTATATATATATATATATATATATATATATATATATATATATATATATATATATATATATATATATATATACACACATACATACACACACACACGTCCATGGTTAGCATAGCATGTTAATTCTTATCGAATGGAATAATGGTTGTATGGTCATAATGGCTGGTTTGCAGAATAAGTTCATTATTAGATGTCAGCAAAATTAAAATTGTATGGTCAAATGGTTTTCCTAGTAAATTAGAAAATGGTGTAAGGGTTGTATGTTAATGCTTTACTAAATATATTATTAGTTGACGGGAGATATGCTGGGTCACAGTGGATTCCTACATAGATTATTAAAAGATAATATAATGGTTATGCAGACAACAGAAATTGTTTTAAGCCACCAAAATCAGACAAAAGGAACGGCCAAAGTGAAATTTTACATGAACGTTTAAGCAACACCTGAAGGCCACATGTAAGTACCATTATATGGTGTTCGGCAAAAGGGAGAGGGACCCCAGTACTACTGAATCTATAGCAACAGACTATGAATTAAGAATGAATGTCAGATGGGTTGTTGAATCATTTCTGCATTCTCTTTCTCTAGATAAACACAATGCCTCTGATTCAGGGATTCAGTGCCGGCACACAGATGAAGAGGATGACAGTATGCTGTGTGATGCTACCAGCAACTTGACCACCATTCCCCCAATGCTGTCTTCAAGGTACGAACACCCAAGCTGATGTGTAAACATGCTTCTCCTTTCTTCATTGTTTTGCCTTCACATCACTTATTCTTTCTCTTTGTTTTAGAGTCTAATGCAGCCTCCCCCTCCTTCTCTTCTTCTTCCTCTTTCTCATCTTCTTCATATTATTGATTCCTTTAGAGTACATGTGTCAAACTCAAGGCCCGCGGGCCACACCAGGCCCGGCGTACAATCGTATCAGGCCAGAGAGGTCTCAACCGACGTACAAATATATTCGGCCAGAGAGAGAATTTTTGGCAAAAATATTTTGTAATGGCCACGATGTAAAGTACAAATCAAATTCCCTAATTAACAGCCTTGCCGAATGATAGGCTACCTGAGAGCGTTATCGCTTCGATCAGAATAAGCAAAAATAAAAGTTGTGGCTAACCTGATATCAATAAAGCTTATGTCGGTAGATGCACAATCTTTTTTTTAAAAATCAAAGCTAGCCTTTAAAATGACCAAGAGAAAAGTTTATTCTGAAAACAGAGCCTTTCAAAGCCGCTGGGAGGCTGACTATATGTTTACTGATATTTGCCGTAAATCTGTGTGTCTAATTTGTGGAGATAATGTGGCTGTGATTAAAGAATATAATCTGAGATGGCACTACAAGACTAAACACCAAGACCAGTTAAACAGCCTGAATGCGGAGCAGAAGCTACAGAAGGTAGAAGAATTGAAGTGGGTGAATGTTCGTCATTATAGTGACGTAGCAACATTCAGTTGCTCGTTTTGTATTGGCGCATAAGAAATGAAAGTAGTGTTGTGCCAGGATATTCCATCACCTTTTCCCACTGCGGCTGACCTGATATCAATCAAGCGTCTGTTGGTAGATGCACAATCTTTTTTAAATCAAAGCTAGCCTTTAAAATGACCAAGAGAAAAGTTTATTCTGAAAACAGAGCCTTTCAAAGCCGCTGGGAGGTTGAATATATTTTTACAGATATTGTGTCTAATTTGTGGAGATAATGTGGCTATGATCAAAGAATATAATCTGAGATGGCACTACAAGACTAAGATATGTTAAACAGCCTGAATGCAGAGCAGAAGCTACAGAAGATAGAAGAATTGAGGAGGCATCTAACAACTCAGCAGATGTTTTTCACCAAAGCAAAATCACAAACTGAAGCTGCTGTGAAAGTAAGTTTTATTGTGTCGGAGGAGATCGCAAAATCAGGCCGACCATTTACTGAAGGAGAGTTTCTAAAGCGCTGCATGATGAAAGTGTGTGACATCTTGTGTTCAGACAAAAAGCAGATGTTTGCAAAGGTAAGCCTTAGCAGAAGTATGGTTGTTGATCGGGTTTGTGAGATGGCCACTGATGTGAAACACAGCTGATCGAAAAAGGCAAAGACTTTGTTGCATTCTCCCTTGCTGTCGATGAAAGTAATGACACGACTGACACTGCACAGCTCGCCATCTTCATCTGTGGAGTGGACTCCAGTTTGAATGTTACAGAAAAAATATTGGACATGAAATCCATGCATGGGACAACAACAGGAAAAGACATTTTTGACAACATATGTCAAAGTTTAACCAACATGAACCTGCCTTGGGATAAACTCGTTCTACTGACAACAGATGGAACACTGGCGATGTGTGGCAAAAAATAGTGGACTAGTTGGAAGGATGCGATTAAAGATGCAGGAGAACTGTACTGGTGAATTGATAGCTTATCACTGCATCATACACCAAGGATAGCTGTGTGGTAAAGTCCATCTACATAGAAGATGTAATGAGCACTGTAACACAAACCGTCAACTTGACCAGAGCCAAATCACTGCAAATTTCAGTCTTCTTTTTTTTTTTTAAACAGGAAATAGAGTCAGCGTTCGGCAACATGCCTTATCATACAGAGGTGCGGTGGCTGAGTCGGGGAAAAGTTCTCCGTAGATTTTTCCAGCTGATCGAGGAAATCTCAATTCTTCTTCGTTCATCCGGAGTTTTTTTCCGGACGTGATTGCGTTGTGCCTGTTTACAGCAGAGGTGCGTCCTTGCGCCGTTAGGCCGACACATCTGACTTCTGCGGGCATTTGTTGACCGGGTTAACCTTCCCGGGGGTTTCTTAGGACGTTAGACTCTCACTGTTGTGGTGTTATCTCCCATCCCAGCTGGCCCATATAGATCAGCCAAAGGCATCCTGGTCGGCCCTCAAGGGAAGGCAGGGGCAGACCATGGGCATTTCCCGCCATCCAAGGAGGCTTCCATAATTGCAGAGCCATCACACAGCGCTCACCCAAGGAATCGTCACGTCCTGCACATGGCTGCTTAGCCTCACTTCCGTATATTGAGCCTTCCGTTCACCATAGGCTGTTCTTCCAGAAACCAGAAGAATGCAGTTTGCAGATGACATCCACACAGTGAGCTTTCGATTCGGACTTTCCACGTAATGGATTTGCTATCCAAGCAATATTCCATTTTGTGCCACTAGGACACTTTTTCCACCTTTTATGAAGCCCACACAGTGAGCTTTCGATTCGGACTTTCCAAGTAATGGATTTGCTATCCAAGCAATATTCCATTTCATGCCTCTGGGAGGCTTGTGTAACCGACATGCCTGTGGTATGAAGTGTGGCAGTCTAAATACTTCTTCATGTATATTTAAATGTCAACCTGAATGTAGTTAAAGTAAGCTGCAGTCAACCTGAGCTTGTTGATATCTCCATAGAGCTTGTCCTCGAATGAAGCAGGTGTGGGCCAAAATATCTTTCTCTGTTCTGCATATATTGGGCACTCTTGCAGCAAATGTTTAGCTGTCATTTTACCAGTTCCACAATTACATTCATCTGTATTTCCTATCTTTAGTTTGTTGAACAAGTGGTATTTCAGCCTGTTATGTCCTGTGCGGAGTCTGAAGATTGCTACTTGTTCTCTTCGGTCGAGTTTGTAATATGCATCATCCTCCTGGTGGCCTGGATGCGCTGATTCCCATTTGGTTCTATAAGTGCTTTTTATCAACCTCTTTGCCTCATTATAGGTTATGTCTATGTCAGGCTGTGGTAGTCGTCCGCCCTCTTTTGCCAGTCTGTCAGCCTCTTCATTTCCAGGTATACTGCAATGTGATGGGATCCACTGTATTACAACTTTTTTGGATTTCTGGCATAGACCATGGAGTGCTGCTCTTAGGTCAGCTATTTCTGTGCTGTTATTGCTCTTCAGTATTGAGACAGCTGACTTTGCATCTGTAAAGATAGCTATTTGCTTCTCTTTTTTTTCCTCCATCAAGAGCATTTCTGCTGCAGTTTTCAGAGCCTCTACCTCCGCTTTGAAGTTACTTGAAAACTTTCCAGTTGCCACTGAATGTGTTTTTTTCACTCCATTTTTTAAATTTAGGAGAATTCCTCCTCCTCCATTCTCTACTGAATTTTTGGCTGATCCATCTGTATATGCATGGGTCCAATTGCTGCTTGGGTAATGTTCTTTTATGTAGTTTAGGGTTATTTCTCTTCTTTCGGTTTCATGCTGAGTGTTCTTTTTCTCAATACCAGGAATGTTTTCTATCATCTCAGGCAGTTGCTGCTGTCTCCAAGCTGGGAACTTGTCTGCATTGTAAATGGATTTGACTGTTGATATGTTAAGTATGGGATCTGCCCTAATCTTTCGTTTTGCAGTTTCTACAAAGTTGCTACGCTTCAGTCTTCCCTTTCCAAAACCACTAAACCTTTTATACATAGGGTGGTCTGTCAATCTTCTAAATTTTTCAGCTTGTTGCTGGGCTCTGCTATCTCTTCTATCCTGCATTGGTTGTAAACAAGTGATCTTTTCTAATTCATTAATAGGCGTTGTCTTCAGGCTTCCAGTTATGATTCGCATTCCTTGATTTTGGACTCTACTTATTTTGTTAAAGTTTGACTTAGCTGCTGTTGCCCAAGCTGCAATGCCATATTCCAGTACTGGCCTCACCCGTCCAGTATATAACTTCTTGAGAACTTTCTCATCTGCTCCCCACGTTGTACCAGCAAGCTTTTTCATGATTGCCATTCTTTGCCTTGCTCTTGTTCGATTTTTCTCAACCTGTGTCTTCCATGTCAGGCGACGATCAAAGGTGACTCCTAGATAGTTTGGATTTTCTTCATGGCGCAATATTTTTCCATTCAATACCAGCTTAGGTTGCTGAGTTTTAGTTGAGAGGGAGAACACTGTGCATGTTGTTTTCTCCTCACTTATCTTCACTAGCCATGATTTTGACCAGTCCTCTAGCGCTAATAGGGCTTGCTGTATTCTGCTGTTAGCTGTACTAATATATTCTTCAGATGTCCATATGGCTAGGTCATCTGCAAAGGATGATGTGTGTACTCTGGCTGGAAAATTTTCCGTGATGTCGTTTATATATGCTAGGAATAATGTTGGTGAAAGAACTCCTCCTTGGGGGACACCTTGCTCCAACAGCATCATTTTGCTGGTTTGTCCTTGTACTTTTGTCCTGGCAGTTCTGTTCTCAAGGTAGTGGCTGATCCATTTGTACATTTTCCCGCAAACATGCATTTTTTGCAGTTTTACTTTCAGTCCTTCCTTCCATACTTTATCAAATGCTTTTTCTAAATCTATCCAGACCGCTAGTGTGTGCTTTTTCTCTTGGAAGGCATCCTCTACTTCCTGAGCTATATAGGTTATTTGATCTTCAGTGGATCTGTACTTTCTGAATCCTGCTTGGTGAGGTGTTACGAGTTGGTTTTCTTCCAGATGCCATGTTAGCCTGCCATTGATAATGCGTTCCATTAATTTTCCTACACAGCTAAGAAGACTGATAGGTCGATAGCCATTTGGTTCTTCCAAGTCTTTTCCTTTCTTTGGGACTGGTATTAGTATAGCTTCCTTCCATGCCTGTGGGACTATTCCCCTCTTCCAGCTGTAATTTAGGACTGCTAGTAGTTTCTTTTTTGCCTTAGTGCCTAGTCCTATTAGCATTTCATTTGTGATTCCATCCTTTCCTGGTGATGTCTTCTTTTTTAGGGTATTCATTGCCTGTTCCATTTCTTCCATTGTTAGATTTGCCATCATATATTCTGCTGCTGTCTCTGTATATCTATGATGTATCTGTTTATCTTTGATTGCTTTCTTCTGTTCGGCTGTAATATCAATGTGGTTTGCACTGGCATAGTGTTCCATTAGTGCATTTGCAGCCTTTTTTCCTGTAAGCAAGGCATTTCCTTGTTTAATTGTTACTTGTTTATTTCTAGGTCCTTCATTGTTCATGGCTTTCACTAGTTTCCATAGTTTGTTTCCATCCCTGTCAAAATTCAGGTTTTCTGTTTTTTTCCTCCAACAATCTCTTGTTGTTTGATTTACTGTTCTTTTATATTTTGCTGAGATGGCTTTGAGAGAGATGTTCGCTTCAGTTGTTTGTTCTCTCTCTGCGGTCTTCCTAGCATCTTCAACTTTGTCCTCCAAAATTTGTAGTTCTTCAGTCCAGTATGGTTTGTAATTTTTCCTTGCTCCTCTTGGAATAGACTCAGTGGCCGCCTGTATTATTGCTCTGTTTAGACTTTCCACCATTTGCTTCATGTTGCCATATCGTGTATTTATGTTTTCACAATATTTGTCTGTTAGTATGGCAAATCTGTCCCAATCTGCTCGTTTGTAATTCCAACGGGGTAAAGGCTTTTGCTCCTGTGGAACATACTCCATATTTATTACAAGCTTGATTGGTCTGTGGTCACTACCTGCTAATTGGTCCAGCACATGGCGATCGATTTTGTGGAGGATGTCTCCTGTGCAGAAAGCTAAGTCTGGAGTAGAAGTGGTAATCCATCTTCTGGAGTAGAAGCTCGGTGTGTCATCCGCTTTGTTGAGTAGATGGAGATTTGAGTCTATTTCCCAGTCCTCCACTTCATCTCCTCTTTTGTCAGTATCTGGGTATCCCCATCTTTCTGAACGGCTATTAAAGTCTCCGACAACAATGCAATTTGTGTCAGTTATTTCCATGTTTGAGAGTGTAAGATCCTTATCTGCCGGGCTATACAGATTGTAAATTCTTATTTTCACGTCCTTTATCATTATATCAACACCTATAATTTCCGTTTGGTTGTCAGAGATCACAGATACTTCGCTGCAAGGTATTGTATTTCGTGTAAGTATTAGAACTCCTCCTTTGTGTCCTTCGCGGTCGAAACGTGTGGCCTGATATCCTCTGACTGAGAATTTGTGATTGGCGTTGAGGTGTGTCTCTTGAATGCATGCCACATCTATTCTATCTTTATGAAGACGCTGTGTTAGGGAGGCTTTCTTGTTATAAACTCCTTCTGCATTCCATTGTAGTATGTTGAGTGTCCGGGGTGTTTGGTCAATAGCTCTTAACCTACTCCTCTGTGCCTTGACTCCACAGCACAGGGGAAGGTGACCACCAGTAGTCATGGGTGGACCCCCTCGAGGCAGGGGGCCCGGCACTATCACCGCCTGATGGGACTTCACGGGATTAGCACCATAACGATTAATTTTCATCTGTAGCATCATGAAATGATAAAGTTACGTTGCACTTCTTTGTCAAGCCTGTGGCTCAGTACATCCGATTTCGACAAACATTTGTTCGGGATGCTTTCCCTAGCCTTTGACTGTCCCCAGTCTACCTACAAGGCAGCAGGTTTGTGCGTCACTTCGTCTGGTCCCTCTCCCTTGACCTGTCCGACATGGGTGACCCTACCAGTAGCTGTGCTACCGTCGGCATAGCTCTTGGGGTCATTGGAACGCGCAAGCCCCTCTACCTCGTCAAGGTGGACGCACGGCAGAGGGGGAAATCTCAATTCATAGACAGTAAAGGAAAAGATTCCAGTTTTTCAGGATAAAAAGGGAAATGTGAGTTGGCGTTTATGTCTGATATAACCACTCATCTCAACAACTAGAACCTGCATCTCCAGGGACAGGATCTCTTTATCACTGATATGCATGATGCAGTTAAGGCATTTCAAGTGAAGCTGCACTTATGGGAGACACAAATGCACCATTGCAACCTGACTTACTTTTCTTGTTGCCAAGCAATGTTAAACCAAGTCAGCGCTATGGTGTTTCCCAATGCACACTTTGCTGAAAAACTTAGCCTACTTCACGCCAAGTTCGCACAGTGCTTTAGTGACTTTTAAGCACAGAAAAGTAATTTCGAGCTGTTTCATAATCTATTTGCCATAGATGTGGAAACTGCACCTGTAAATTTGCAGATGGAGTTAATAGAGCTGCAGTGTAATGGGACATTAAAGGCAAAGTACGACACTGTGGGGCCTGCACAGTTAGCTTGTTTCATTCCTGAAGAGATACCCCGGCTTCGTCTACATGCGGCTCGAACCTTGAGCATGTTTGGTAGCACATATCTGTGTGAGCAGCTGTTTTCTGTGATGAAGATTAACGAAACATCACACAGGAATCATCTCACTGATGAACACCTGCAAACCATCATGAGAATCTCAATGACACAGAACATTATACTCTCAACATAAACAAACTTGTAGCCAAGAAAAGATGCCAAACATCGTGCTGTGACAAATTGACATAAGAGTGAAAATGTGTATACCAATGATTTTTTATTATTAAAACTTTTTTCTTTTTTAATTTATATTAATGTTAAAAAAAGGTTTAATATTTGGCTTATTGAATGTTTATCCTGTTCGGCCCGCAACCTTACATGTGATTTGAGTTTTGGCCTGCTGAGCGATTGAGTTTGACACCCCTGCTTTAGACCATTAAGAGATTATTAATA
This sequence comes from Cepaea hortensis, assembly GCA_963921405.1. Classification (NCBI taxonomy): domain Eukaryota; kingdom Metazoa; phylum Mollusca; class Gastropoda; order Stylommatophora; family Helicidae; genus Cepaea; species Cepaea hortensis. Next base: position 91,247,545 of record OY992879.1, on the reverse strand, counting down.
ATGCAGTTTTGTTTAAGTGCATCAATATTGTTTCTACATATTCTGAACCTTCAGTTTCTTGCATGCAGGTCATGCCCACTTTTTATTTATTTATTTATTTTGATTAGTACTCCCATCTTACATCATTCTTAATAGTGGTGTTGTTTTAATTGTATCTTTTCACCACCACCATCACACACGTGCCTTTCCCAGATCTGACTTTATATTTTTCTCTTGTTTGTTATATTTTTCTCTTTTTTGTTATATTTTTCTCTTTTAACGTTATATTTTTCTCTGGTCTAATATTATATTTGTCTCTTGTTTAACATTATATTTGTCTCTTGTTTAACATTATATTTGTCTCTTGTTTAACATTATATTTGTCTCTTGTTTAACATTATATTTGTCTCTTGATGAACGTTATATTTGTCTCTTGATGAACGTTATATTTTTCTCTTCAACATATTTGTCTCTTGTTTAACGTTATATTTTTCACTTGTTTAACATATTTTCCTCTTTTTTAACATTATATTTGTCTCTTGTTTAATGTTATATTTGTCTCTTGTGTAACGTTATATTTGTCTCTTGTTTAACATTATATTTGTCTCTTGATGAACATTATATTTTTCTTTTGTTCAACATATTTTTCTCTTGTTAACATATTTTTCTCTTGTTTAACATATTTTTCTCTTGTTTAACATTATATTTGTCTCTTGTTTAATGTTATATTTGTCTCTTGTTTAATATTATATTTGTCTCTTGTGTAACGTTTTTTTCTTCTCTTGTTTAATGTTATATTTGTCTCTTGTTTAACATTATATTTTTCTCTTGCTTAACATTATATTTTTCTCTTGCGTAACATATATTTGTCTCTTGTTTAACATTGTATTTTTCTCTTGCGCAACATTATATTTTTCTCTTGTGTAACATATATTTGTCTCTTGTTTAACATTGTATTTTTCTCTTGTGTAACGTTATATTTTTCTCTTGTTTAACATTATATTTTTCTCTTGTGTAATTATATTGCTTTCTTATGTAATGCTATATTTGTCTCTGGTATAACGCTATATTTTTCTCTTGTTTAACGTTATATTCTTCTCTTGTTTAACATTATATTCTTCTCTTGTTTAACGTTATATTTTTCTCTTGTTTAACACATTTTAGCTTGCACACAAAATTCCTGCTCTTCAAGGTATGTGTATATGCTTGCACTAATGATACGAAGAGAGATGTCAGTGACATTTGTTTTTGTTCCTTCCAGCGCACCGCAGTTGTCATTTGATGAATGGCAGACAGTGCAGCATAAAGTGAAAAAGAAAGCCGGCAGCAAAGAGAAAAGTGCACCGGAAAAAGTAAGCTAAGATACTTTTTGTCTTTGAAGAATTCCATCTCCTGTTCAACCCCTCTAGGTTATAATTGGGGTTTGCAAGGTTTATGATCTTATCAGTGGATTGGGTATACAGTGTTTATTATCTTTTCATTGGATTTATACCTTTCTTGTGAATATTAGTCATGGTATTTTTGCTACCTTCTTCAAAGAGATTTGTATTATTACAGTTTTCTATCTGTATATTGTATAGTCATGTTTGTTTCTGTCTAATTACAGTATTTAAATTGTAATAGATGTATCTTAGTCAATGTGGCCAAAAGGATAAGAGCACTCTAGCTGTTAAAATTCTGGTGAGCGACGACAATGTAGCGGATCAACCCCTAGACAGATCAGTTGGACTTCAGTGTTGACTTTTAGTTCAGAAAGCAGTGGCAAACTACTGAATGTAAAATTGCCTAGAAAATGAACCTAAGATTGGAGTTGATATCAACATACTGCAAAGGACATGCAACATTTTAGTTGTATCTAATGCATAACTTTTAGAGCATGTAATTCTGGTGCACACATTTGAATTTGTGCCAGTGTTATGTGTTGGTGTCACTCATCGACCACCATGTTTACCATGTACCAGGTCCTTTGAAGAACATGACTCTCATCACGGCCTGCCAAACAGTTTCTCAATCCCTTACCAGTCCTCCTGTAAGAGATTGCCTATTGTTTCCAGGACACCCCAGGGGTAGGCGAAGACAGATCTTTGTCGGCATTTGTACTAGCCTTATCAAATTAGTGTCTCTGATATAATATATATCTATCAAACCCACATGCAAAATTCAGTCCCTTACTACTGTAAACAGTGTGTAAGGACTACGCTTGAGTTTAAGCGAGTGAACAAAAAAAACAAAAGAAAATATATGTATGTGTGAGATACCCTGGATGCATGTGTGAGATACCCAGGGGTAGGCGAAGACAGATCTTTGTCAGCGTTGTACTAGGCCTATCAAATTAGTGTCTCTGAGATAATATATACGTATGTGTGAGATACCCTGGAGTTGAAGGCAGTGACACGGCAGGAACATGATATATACCGTGTTAAGGGTTTTCATTTCTAGTATTTCATTGCCTTCTGCTCGTTTTTTTTAATTGCAGGATAAGATGGTCAGTTCACGTGTGGAGGATGATCGGGAGGAGCTGGACTTTATGTTTGACGAAGAGCTTGATAGCCTGAATGTGGGCAGGGCTAATAACTTTACTGACTGGTTAGTGCTTTATTTTTCCTCACTTATTTATGTAGTGTTGCTACTTCTCACTGATATGTGTACTTGTTACTTTCTGGTGATATATTTGCATTGTTGCTACTTCCCAGTCATATGTGTACACTATCTTCCCATTGATATGTGTCCATTGTTTATCTTACCATTGATATGTGTACTTCGTTTCTACTTTCTCATGATTATGTACAGTGGTGCTACAGATGAACTGTGAACCTGCAAAGGTTTTCACTACTATAAAAGAAGTCATAGTAATATGTGGATGTGCACTAGCTTACAAACATCAAGGTTCAGAAGTGGCAGGGCCTGATCAATACAAATATATTGACCATCACTGTGGCTTCGGTATAAACTTAACCTCAGAACAGATACCAGATTGTTCTATGCCAGAAGTGTGAGTAAAGGAAACGATGTTAGAGCATGATTGTCATTTCTACTGCAGTATTTCTAAATGAAATTATAACTATAGGATTGCATGTATTGGTATTGAAGATTAATGGTTGCCCAGTAGTACCCTCCCATCAGTCAAGTGCACAACCATCACTAACAGCAACAAGGATCTGACTCCTTCGTTATTGGCTGTACACCCTTCTGCCATGTAGTTCTCTGCCATGTAGTTCTTTGACACGGAGCATACACCTTGAACTTTTGGTGCTGATCTTCATGTCTGCTAAGAATATGTAGAGAGACTGAAAGTGGTGTGGTTCAGTCATCTTATCTGAATGAAGTCTGGGCAACTGCCCATGTTTGGCAACCCATGAAAAAAAATCTTGTTTTACCGTGAAGGAAGTTCTAGATGGATTTGTAGCAGACATTATCTGTAACTAAATGGTGACTCAATGCCCAGAACAACATACTGCCTCAATGCTTAGTGAAATCTACGACTAGAAGGGAACCAATGCAGTTGTCTTCAGTCTGACAGTGCTATGACAAGTCTAGCATGGTTTTTATGCATACGTGGGTTTATTTTTTGACTGCGTTCAGATCCCCATGGGCCATCTCTCCAGCTATGGTGGCAGTGCTTAGTTCGATGTTCTTGGCAGGTGGCTTGCCATTCTAGAGAGAGAGAGAGAGAGACCCATTGGGTAAAATTTGGTGCTCTGAAGTCAATATTCACACTTGCAACATGAAAACAATATTGTGGTATTTATATTTAAATACAAAACTAAAACCACATCACCAGTTTGTTGCAATGTTTTGATAAATAAGTGATAACAAATTCATAATAAACTATAGTTTTCTTTATTACTTTTTTGCCTTAATTAATTTTAATTTTTTTTAAAAATCTGTGTTATCTTTATTAAACAAACTACAATAGGTCTGATGATTCAGAAGATGAGATTGATGACAATGACATCAACAAGATCCTGATTGTGATGCAGACACCTCCAGCCTTGCGTAAACACCCTGGTGGCGATAGAACTGGCGACCACACCAAGCGGTCGAAGATCACGTGTGAGCTGAGCAAAGTCATCAATGATGGTCTATTTTACTACGAGAAAGATTTGTGGGACACTGGGGACTTTTCGGTACGATTTGTTGCAATCTGTTGTCTTTGCTAGGAAAGGCTTTCTCTACATATCCCATTGTGTTAAATTAACAGCTTCACATTTACTAGTCAAAGACAGTATGGGATTCATCTTCACGCCATGGGGCGTATTGGGTATAAGGTGCTAGCACTGTAGTGTTAGATCTATCAGCACTCGGTGGGTGATAGGGTCAATATCAGCCTGGCCATGCTTACTACCCAGGACGGTTCCTGGTGCCCATTTTAGGCTGGCTCAAATTAGGAGCCCGAGCCAGTGAAGAAAATAACATCGCCTCCTCGAAGGGTATTCGAGCACATGACCAGTGGCCTAAGTGTGCTAGCTACAATGCTATCTTGGCTCCCCGCATTCACTAGGTCACAGCTTTCATATTTATGGTTGGCAGGTTCGTTGCTCAGTGTTTGACCTGTCCCCATTCTAGAGCAAATGCCGTACCTGTTTGATGATTGTGTGAGTTGTCTGCAGTCTGTATTTCAACCAGCTATCGTCACTTCATGACCAGTGTACTTGCTGGCTACTGCAGTCTCTGAGGTATCCCCAGTGTCGTCAAACCTGGACATTTTTTTTTACCATAGCAGCATATCGTTAGTAGTAGCAGTAGTCGTAATAGTAATAGTAGTAGGCCTTGTTCAGTCCAGTAGGACTATAGAGTTGTGCCGCTGGGAAGGCACCTGACAGCACCTCTGGTGACTGTTACAGGGTGCTGAAGTGGACTCTGCCTGGTCAATACATATCATTCTTAACATAAACCAAAATAAAGGATCCTCTGTACAGACTTTGATGCCCAGTGCCCATATTTTTGTAGACCAATTGGAGCTTTTATTTTTTTTTTTCTGTCCCCCGCTCACTCGCTTTCAAACTCAAGCGTAGTCCATACAGACTATTTATAGTAGTGATTGACTGAATTTTGTGTGTGGATTAGCTTTCCCTATTAACAGTGTTCCTCGCCATCAGGTGAACCCACGCTAACTTCAGAGGTACTTGTAATTTACGACCCCAAGTCAAGGACGACAGGTCAACATTTTAATCCAGCTGTCAGGTGTAGGGGTTGAACCGCTTACCTCAGCATCAGCACAATGAATGTTTAAGACACACGTTCTTACCTATTCGGCCATGCGGGCCTGTCAATTGGAACTTCACAGGTGATGTGTTCAGTATCACTCAGGGCACTTTTATTTCCCACAACATTTTCTGAGGCCCATTTTAGGTTAGGTTGATGTGGCAGTTCAGTTCTATTTGTAAAATACCCTCAATGGGGATCTGAACAATTGATCACCAGGCAAGTGTGCTAGTCACTGTGTTACCGCAGCTGGACTCTTAATATGCGTACTGAATAATGTTGGGAGTTTCTGGAAAGGGAGCTGTTCACCTCACCTGATTATGCCATGGCCTGGTATATGTGAAGATTTAACATTTCTTGAACTGTCATCTCTTGTAGTTCCTTCCATGTTTTATTTTAAATCTCTCTCTCTCTCTCTCTCTCTCTCTCTCTCTCTCTCTCTCTCTCTCTCTCTCTCTCTCTCTCTCTCTCTCTCTCTCTCTCTCTCTCTCTCTCTCTCTCTCTCTCTCTCTCTCTCTCACTGTGTTATTTGGTCTCCCTACGAAAGTGGTCAAGCCGTTTGACTCGTGCTCCGAAGGTTGTGGGTTTGATTCCGGGCCGCGTCTTTCGGTTCACGAGTTAAATGTTTCGGAGACTTCTGTGGGTCGTCGCTAAAAGCTACGGAGTTCGTGCTTTGTGTGACGCTTTCCGTGCTGCGGAAAGAGACCGAGCCATATGGGATAAAACCCGGTGCAATGAAGTCGACCCTGTGGACTTTTAAGCGACTCTTTTTAAGCGACGTTTCTTTTGCCATGTGGATTCCAGAGGAGTGACTTTATAGATCTGCTATTAACATGTTTTCTCAGTATATTTCATATCCAGAGTCAGCCTTGTAGTGGATACTGTAAGCAACATTAAGTTTAAAGTTTCTTGTTTTCACAGGAGAAGTAATATATGCATTTGTGTCACTTCCTCAGAATGACTACAGCTTCAAAACTGTGACTGTGATTACCAAAGAGGAATTTGACAAGATTACACCTTCAAGGTCATCCCCAGATTTGGAGGAACAAGAAATACCACCCCCTCCTCCTCCACCAGGTATGCATGTTTCATTTTCTTGAATTCAGTGCATGTCACACATACTAGATTGTGATTGTGATTAAGAATCGGCACACAGGCTTTGGGGCAAACTGGACGTTCCCCAGTAGAAGCCAGAAAGTGTGGGTACTGATTGTCCCTGTTATGTACAGGTTAGTATGCTACAGTCCTATGTCCATCTTCGTACTGGTGAACCCCTTCTGCTTCTTCCAGGAACCATGCCTTCCATGGCTCTATCCCAGCCACTGTGACGTTCAATAGTGTCATTCCAATGAAACAATTATAAATACTCCATACCCCATTCCACTGAAACGATCATAAACACCGCATACCTCAATCCACTGAAAAGAAAATAAACCTTGCATAACCCATTCCACTGAAAAGATCATACACTTTGCATACCCCATTCCACTGAAAATATCATAAACCTTGCATACCCCTTTCCACTGAAAAGATCATAAACCTTGCATACCCCTTTCCACTGAAAAGACCATAAACCTTGCATACCCCAATTCACAGAAAAGAAACCTTCCATACCCCAATTCACTGAAAAGATCATAAACACCGCATACCCCAATCCACCAAAATGATCATAAACACTGCATACCACAATCCACTGAAAAGAAAATAAACCTTGCATAACACAATCCACTGAAAAGATAAACACTGCATACCCCAATTCACTGAAAAGAAAATAAACCTTGCATAACCCAGTCCACTGAAAAGATAAACACTGCATACCACAATCCACTGAAAAGAAAATAAACCTTGCATAACACAATCCACTGAAAAGATAAACACTGCATACCACAATCCACTGAAAAGAAAATAAACCTTGCATAACCCAGTCCACTGAAAAGATAAACACTGCATACCACAATCCACTGAAAAGAAAATAAACCTTCATAACACAATCCACTGAAAAGATAAACACTGCATACCACAATCCACTGAAAAGAAAATAAACCTTGCATAACCCAGTCCACTGAAAAGATAAACACTGCATACCACAATCCACTGAAAAGAAAATAAACCTTGCATAACACAATCCACTGAAAAGAAAATAAACCTTGCATAACCCAGTCCACTGAAAAGATAAACACTGCATACCACAATCCACTGAAAAGAAAATAAACCTTGCATAACACAATCCACTGAAAAGATAAACACTGCATACCATAATCCACTGAAAAGAAAATAAACCTTGCATAACACAATCCACTGAAAAGATAAACACTGCATACCACAATCCACTGAAAAGAAAATAAACCTTGCATAACCCAGTCCACTGAAAAGATAAACACTGCATACCACAATCCACTGAAAAGAAAATAAACCTTGCATAACACAATCCACTGAAAAGAAAATAAACCTTGCATACCACAATCCACTGAAAAGAAAATAAACCTTGCATAACCCAGTCCACTGAAAAGATAAACACTGCATACCACAATCCACTGAAAAGAAAATAAACCTTGCATAACACAATCCACTGAAAAGATAAACACTGCATACCACAATCCACTGAAAAGAAAATAAACCTTGCATAACCCAGTCCACTGAAAAGATAAACACTGCATACCACAATCCACTGAAAAGAAAATAAACCTTGCATAACACAATCCACTGAAAAGATAAACACTGCATACCACAATCCACTGAAAAGAAAATAAACCTTGCATAACCCAGTCCACTGAAAAGATAAACACTGCATACCACAATCCACTGAAAAGAAAATAAACCTTGCATAACACAATCCACTGAAAAGAAAATAAACCTTGCATAACACAATCCACTGAAAAGAAAATAAACCTTGCATACCCCAATCCACTGAAAAGATCATAAACACTGCATACCCCAATCCACTGAAAATAAAATAAACTTTGCACACCCCAATCCATACGGTCTCTGTGGCTAAAGGCTTGGGAACGCTGTTTGTGAGCCTGTATACCCGGGTTTGAAACACAGCAGTGCTGGTTTTTTTTTTTTTTTTTAAAGTATAGATGCTGGTCGTTCAGAAAGCAATGGCAAACTACCGAACATAAAATTTGCCCAGGAATCACGAACAGCGAAAATGCTGGGGTTGACTGCTACGTCTTGTGAAGGACAAGCAGCTAAATACCCCAGTCCACTGAAAAGATCATAAACACTGCATAATGTGCCTTAATGCATGTAAAAGGGTCCGTTTCTTTTACTTGCGTACAATCATTGAAACCAGCACCATACTTGGTTCCCCGCAGTAGTCAAGAATGGGGATCCAGAAATGTGTTATTGGTCCATACAATTATGAATTAAGATTAACCAAATTAATAGTCAAGCCTGGACGTATTTTACAGTTTGTTGTGTGGTAAGAAGTAGCAGATCATGTTCACGTAGCAGGACATTGCTGTCATCACAGCCTCACAGAAATACTCTTTTGGAAGTCCCCTTTCCTGCATTTTCATGTCCTAGGTGTCCTTAATGTCCTATGTCCACTGTCATGTTGGTCGAGTCCTGCCTCTTTTTCCAGGAGCCTTCTTTCCATTCCCTCTGTTATCTAAGCTACTGTGATGTTAATATAGCCAAAGTTTTACAGTTTCCAAGACATGATGCTGTGTTATTCAAGTCAGTTTTCTCCAGTGTTAATACTTTATTACAATGTCAGTATTTGTTTTCTTTCTTTTTCTTTCAGGATTTTTGTGTAACAATTTTAAGTTCAAAAGTCCAAATTTTCGTCTTTAGCAATTATGTAATGTTACTCACATCTCTATGTTGCTACCGGAAGGATGCATGTTCTCACAGTTGTTACTTTAGATTGCTTACTGTTGTTGTGCCATAGACTCTAATTTACTCAGTGGAGGTCACTGTCAGTAAATATCTGAGTGTTTCAGAATTAGTCTGGGAAGGTTGATAATGTCAGCAGTCACTTCTGTTTTGTATAAGAAATCTCCGATCAAATTAGTTGTCATGTTTACACCAAAGTTTGTGAGCAGTCACACTACAGACTTGTCTGTTCTTGCCGTGATGGTGGCGTTAATCTTTTCTGTTTCTAGGGGGACTGTGGTCTCGAGGTATGGTGTCCGCCTCAAGTGCAATAGGTCCTGGGTTCAAGCCCCGGTGAGGACCGGGATATTTTCACGTGGACTTCTAGTAATAAAATTTCCCCGAGTCTCTGGGTAGTGAGATCGGACACCCGTGTGTATTGTTGCGCACGTAAAACATCCCTTGGCAGTTGAAAATCGAAAAAAGTAGCCTAACGGCGCTGCCCGGGCAAAATTTCGAGTTAACAATCTACCCAAAGTATTTCAGGATCCTCGCCGGTGCTACAGAATTTGTGCACTGAGCTGAGTTTCTCCAGACTCTGGTTTGAGTTAGGAAGAGAACGGAGCACTTATGGGTTACACCCATGTGCCGTGATGTTGATCCATCGACTAAACTAAACTAAACTTTTTCTGTTTGTAAAGTATTAAAATGCTGTTTTATCAGCATTACTTGCTGTTATTGCTACTTACTTGTAGCATAAGTTTGTGAATGAAAATTTCAGCAAAGGTATATTTGGTACTAGGTTTCTTTTTCCTCTTTGATCAATACTCTCTGTCAGACTATAATACATTGTTTATAAGACTACCACCTGGGAGAGTATTAGGGTGTTGGTCAGTTCTGGATTACTGAACCTGATAAAGCAGTCGAGACCTGAGTCACACCTGCATACATCCCTAGCTGCATGCCTGGCCCCTTTCTTATGTCTGCTTACCTGCCATACCAGTGGCCGTGTGTTCAGGTGCGCGACAAAGCGGATATTAAAATAGACCTGGGTTTCCAGGTCTACCCAACCCAGCCTGGATACCAGAAAATGTTATGGGAAGTTCAGGCGGATTGCAGGATATTGACCACTATAATATTTACAAATTCATTTCTTAATTTTTTTTTAACCCTTTACCGGGCAGATGTTTGTCCATTTTCTAGCCCTTAACGAGCAAGATTTTTTAGGTTCGGTAAAATTTCAGGTTATGTTAGTAAAAACATCACATATCTTCTTCTTTTCGTTCATCCGGAGTGTTTTTTCAGATGTGATTGCGGTGTGTCTGTTATGCGCCCTTGGGCCGAAACCCGCAGGCCAACACATCGACTTTAGCGTGCATTTTTGACCAGGTAGCATTCCTGGGAAAAACATCACATATAAGGTGTTAGTCAACAGATCTTAGTAAAATAAAAAATAAAATGAAGGAAAAAGCAAGCAAACTATTTTACTCATTTGAATGTTGCCGGTAATCCCACATGAACACAAATATTTACAAAATACAACATATTGTTTGTGATTGTAAGTCATTTATACAGCAATTTACAAACACATTTTCAGAATCAGAATCACTTTCTTTAAATTCTGACTCACAACTGCTAACACTGATCACTGATATCTAGCTCCGATTAATAGTCAACTTCGTTCCCTTCAATGTCACTTAAATTGAACCCATCGAAATCTCCGCTATCACTTGAAGAATCGTCGAAATCCATTTTGAAATACAAAGCGTAAAACTCCCAAAAACTATTTAAAAATTAATTCAATTCACACTTGCAAATGGCGGCCACGTTGTCAAGCTATCTGCGAAACCGAAAGTAGACAATTGGAAGCCTCCGAAAGTCGCGAGGTCACGTTTTTACAATGCTTAGTACTCACGGGCGTTTTCGGACGTTTTGCCCGTCCACGGGTAAAGCTGAGTTTGGCCGCTACGCCCGGTAAAGGGTTAATAGTGACCTTAAGATTAATGAAATATAATTCTGGAAAAATAAACAGCATATTCACACCAACCCTATGCTACCAATCTCAAACTTGGACTTTATCCAAATCACACTTTCACAAAATCAACACCTGTGAGATGAGATGCCTGAGAAGAGCTGCCAAATTAACAATCCGAGACCGAGTAAGAAATGCTGTTATTAAACAGACGGTGGGATCAACTTGTGCCACATTTATTGAAAGACAGAAGATCAAGTGGTTTGGCCATGTCGTTAGAATGCAACACCATCAACTACCATCACTGGCCCTACATTAAAGATCATCTGCGACGAGACCAAAAGGACGTCTAAGACGAAAATGGATTGACAACATCAAAGACATTGTACAATCACATGGAATGACAATATCCAGTGCCACCCATCAGGCGTTGAAGTGCAAATTATTCCTTCCCACGACGCTTGACGGCAGAAGTGGAAGATAATGATGTTTATCTTCATTAGAAAGCCCAGCATCATAGTGTGAACGGACAACAATGCATGAATTGATACACAACACAACAAAATGGTAGCTGTGGAGGGCCATAAGTTTATCAAAGTACTTAATGATGGTGATTGTAATAATGACCTTTGCTTAAAAATTTTTTTTAGCAGAAAGTATTACGGAAGGCAAGAAGGTGCCTACTCCACCATCATCCCAAGCTGGGCATGCTGATATTGCCAGGTCATTGCCCGCCTGGGTCCCTGATACTCCAGGCCGACGAGAACAGGGACCAAGGACACCAAGACATGACCGCAAGGAACCCCGCTTTTACCCAGTTACGAAAGAACCTGGTGCACCAAAAGATCCTCAAGTATGTCTGGTTTATTTCTTGTGTATCTTGGTGTCTTGTCTGTCTGAGTGTCTATGTATATTAGTGTCTTATTCATCTTAGTGGTCTTCTCTATCTTAGTGTCTAGTCTAGTCTAGTTTAATATTTTGTTCATCTGTCTTGTTCATATGGGTGTCTTCATCTGTCTTTTTAATTTGTGTGTTGTTCATTTGGGTGTCTTCTTCATCTAAGTGTCGTCTTATTGTCTTCGTCATCTTAGATCTTCTTCATCATCTTAGATCTTCTTCATCTTTCTTAGTGTCTTGTTCATCTTAGTATCTTATCTGTTTCAGTGTCATGTTAGTTTCATGTCTATCTTAGTGTCTTGTTCATGTTAGCGTCTTGTCCTGGTGTCTTGTTCATGTTAGTGTCTTGTCCTGGTGTCTTGTTCATGTTAGTGTCTTGTCCTGGTGTCTTGTTCATGTTAGTGTCTTGTCTCAGTGTCTTGTTTGTGTTAGTGTCTTGTCCTAGTGTCATGTTCATGTTAGTGTTTTGTCCTAGTGTCTTGTTCATGTTAGCGTCTTGTCCTGGTGTCTTGTTCATGTTAGTGTCTTGTCCTGGTGTCTTGTTCATGTTAGTGTCTTGTCCTGGTGTCTTGTTCATGTTAGTGTCTTGTCTCAGTGTCTTGTTTGTGTTAGTGTCTTGTCCTAGTGTCATGTTCATGTTAGTGTCTTGTCCTAGTGTCTTGTTCATGTTAAAGTCTTGTCTGTGTCTTGTTCATATTAGTGTCTTGTCCTAGTGTCTTGTTCATGTTAGTGTATTGTGTTAGTGTCTTGTTCTTGTTAGTGTCTTGTTCATGTTAGTGTCTTGTCCTAGTGTCTTGTTCATGTTAGTGTCTTGTCCTAGTGTCTTGTTCATGTTAGTGTCTTGTCCTAGTGTCTTGTTCATGTTAGTGTCTTGTCTCAGTGTCTTGTTCATGTTAGTGTCTTGTCCTAGTGTCTTGTTCATGTTAGTGTCTTTTTCATGTTAGTGTCTTGTCTCAGTGTCTTGTTCATGGTAGTGTCTTGTCTCAGTGTCTTGTTCATGGTAGTGTCTTGTCCTAATATCTTGTTCATGTTACTTGTCCTAGTGTCTTGTTCATGTTAGTGTCTTGTCCTAGTGTTTTGTTCATGTTAGTGTCTTGTCCTAGTGTCTTGTTCATGTTAGTGTCTTGTCCTAGTGTCTTGTTCATGTTAGTGTCTTGTCTCAGTGTCTTGTTCATGGTAGTGTCTTGTCCTAATGTCTTGTTCATGTTACTTGTCCTAGTGTCTTGTTCATGTTAGTGTCTTGTCCTAGTGTTTTGTTCATGTTAGTGTCTTGTCATAGTGTCTTGTTCATGTTAGTGTCTTGTCCTAGTGTCTTGTTCATGTTAGTGTCTTGTCCTAGTGTCTTGTTCATGTTAGTGTCTTGTCCTAGTGTCTTGTTCATGTTAGTGTCTTGTCTCAGTGTCTTGTTCATGTTAGTGTCTTGTCTCAGTGTCTTGTTCATGTTAGTGTCTTGTCTCAGTGTCTTGTCCTAGTGTCTTGTTCATGTTAGTGTCTTGTCTGTGTCTTGTTCATGTTAGTGTCTTGTCCTAGTGTCTTGTTCATGTTAGTGTCTTGTCTCAGTGTCTTGTTCATGTTAGTGTCTTGTCCTAGTGTCTTGTTCATGTTAGTGTCTTGTCCCAGTGTCTTGTTCATGTTAGTGTCTTGTCTCAGTGTCTTGTTCATGTTAGTGTCTTGTCTGTGTCTTGTTCATGTTAGTGTCTTGTCTCAGTGTCTTGTTCATGTTAGTGTCTTGTCCTAGTGTCTTGTCTCAGTGTCTTGTCCTAGTGTCTTGTTCATGTTAGTGTCATGTCTGAGTAGCTTGTTCATGTTAATGTTGTATCTATTATAGTGCCTTGATCATCATAATGTCATTTCTATCATAGTGTCTTGTCTAACATAATATCTTTCTTATCTTAGTGCCTTGTTCATCTGTGTCTTGTTCATTTTCTTGTCCTGTTTTTTGTTGTTGAGTGTATTGTCTATTTTAGTGTCTTGTTATGTCTTGTCAATATTAGTATCTACCTAATTGTCTTGTTCATCTCTGTGGCTTGTTCATCTGTCTTGTTTAAGTGTATTGTCTGTATTAGAATCTTGTTCATTTGAGTGGCTTGTTTATCATTGTATCCTTTTCATTAGAGTGTCTTGTCTATCTTGTGTCTTTTTCACTGAGTGCTTTGTCTATCCTGTTGTCTTGTCCGTCTAGTTAATCTGAGTGTCTTGTCTATTTTAGGGTCTTTTCCAACTTAGTGTCTTGTTCCCATCAAGTTTTTATTTTTGTTCAAGCTATTTTTGTTGTCTGTTCTTCTGTCCTGTTACCATGAAGCCTAACTGAATAATTGACCTTGACTAAATGATTTCTTTTCATGACCCCATTCTTTCTAAATGATTTCTTTTCATGACCCCATTCTTTCTAAATGATTTCTTTTCTTGACCCCATTCTTTCTAAATGATTTGTTTTCTTGACCCCATTCTTTCTAAATGATTTCATTTCTTGACTAATTCCTTGTCTAAATTATTTCATTTCTGAGCCCTTTCTTGTCTATATGATTTATTTCTGGCACCCTTTTTATCTAAATGATTTATTCTCTAACTCATTTCTTGTCTATATAATTTAATCACTGGATCATTCATTGTCACTCATTACATGAACTCATCTCTTTTTCTGTATTAATTTCTTGCCCGGTTCACTCCTTCTCAGAGTGGATCTCACACATGAGGGTTAATAATTACATTGACTGTTTCTGTGATAAAAGTGTTTTCATAATTGTTAGCATGTCTTAACTTTCACCCATATTGTCTGTGGCTTCTAGACACCCCGGAAAAAGAAGACTAGACACAGCAGTAATCCACCGCTGGAGTCCCATGTCGGCTGGGTGATGGACAGAAAGGAGCACAGAGCACGTTCACGTCATAATTCATCATCGCTCGCTTTACCCTCTGCCAGGTCAGTTATGAAAGATTTAAAAACAGTTGATTGGGTTGTAAGAGAATATAAAACAGAAGTGTTGGTGTAATGGTCAAGATGTTGCAGTAGCACGAGAGTGATCTAGTGATTGTAAGAGCATATATAAAACAGAATTCTTGGTGTAATGGTTAAGATGTTAAATAGCATTAGTGTGATCTATTGATTGTAAGATAATATAAAGCAGAAGTATTGGTGTAATGGTTAAGATGTTACCCCACAATGGAATGAGTGTGATCTATTGATTGTAAGAGAATATAAAGCAGAAGTGGTGGTGTAATGGTTAAGATGTTAACCCCAACAGTGGTATGAGTGTGATTGAACAAGACTTTGATGTCAGCACGTCTGAGACAAACAAATGTGTGCATTGCATGTTCAAACAAACAATCTCTATTCCTGTGGAGTTTATTGCACTTTAATGTTTTGTTTTCATGGGAGTCTCTGTGGCGAAGTGGTCACGCCACCGGCTCAGGCTCCGAAGGTTGTGGATTCGATTCCGGGCAGTGCCTGTCGGTTCACGGGTGCATTTTTTAGACTGGGGGGGGGGGGTCGCTGGAGCTACAGAGTTTGTGCTTTGTGCGACGCTTTCCGCACAGCAGAGAGAGACTGAGCCATGTGGGATAAAACCCGGTGCAATGAAGTCAACCATGTCGACTTTTAAACGACTTTTTGTTTTGTTTACATACACAGCCAGGCATACATACACACCCATGCACGACTCTCTCCCTCCCACCAGAGAGCGAGAGAGGAATGTGTACGCATTTTAGAATAAAATATGCCTATTGCTATGGAGTTCATTTCATACACAAAGCTGATGTTCAGCCATTGTGCGTCTGTAACAGACAATTAAGTTTACATGTTCTCCTTCAACAGCCCGTCTGACAGCTTCCTGGGTTCCAGCTACGGTTCTACACCAGTGTCTATGCCTCACTTTGAGCATCCCTCACACGAGCTGCTGAAAGAGAATGGATTTGTTTGGCATGTGTACAATAAATTTCATTCCAAGTGCCTTAAAGGTTAGCATGTTTATATTGCCAGGTTGCCAATGTGGTGTCAAACATGTCTTACTATTTGAATAACGAAGACACAAACAATAGATTGCACGATTTATTGCCTGGCATATTTCGCTGCATCTCGTCAGGTACATACTGCAGAAATCACACAACTTACGTGAAATTAACTAGATAAATCCTTCAAGTTGAAATATACACAATTTCGCACAGTAATGTCACTTATCTACCACGGTAATTTTAAGCTGACTAACATGTCTTTCTGTTTACACAATTCTGGCTTGCGTTGATAGATCATAATTGCTTCTGCAAATTTTAACAAGCGAGTATTTTGTGTTCTAAACAACACGCGAAATGCAGTGTCTCTGGACACAACGTGACCACTGGCGACAATGTGTCTGCCGATTGAAGACGCCGGGAGCTTCCGGTGTGTCGGCTCCTCGCGGCTAGCCACTCCTGTGTGTTGTATCTTGTTGACCCATTGAGGTATGTGTTCTGACACCCGTTTGTTAAGCTGTCTCTCCGTTCGACCAATGTAAACGGCCTGGCATCTACATGTGAATTGGTAAATACAATTGTTTGTGGCGTACAGAGGAACAGGCTCTTTGACTGTTGGTGTAGGAATGGGTACGGTTTTACATCTAATGACTGGAGTTGCCGCACAGAATGTTCGACCTACTGCTGTAGTAAGCCGGTCTTGTAGACGCTGCATTACGTCATCCCCTCGAAAGGTTAGCTGGATGAATACCTTGAGTTTAGGGACTGTAGTTACGTCTGCTTTGGGTTTGGGCTGTTGGCAATGGCGCTTTATAAATCCTGTGGAGTACCCATTCAGGTTTAAGACATTCTTCAGAGTTTCAAATTCCTCTGTCAGTGTGTCCTGGGTGCATATCTTTCTAGCACGGTCAAACAAGGTCCGTACTAAGCCCCGTTTGTACTGGACAGGTGTGAAGCTCTGAAAATTTAGGTATTGGCCAGTCCATGTTTCTTTGCGGTACACCGATCTTTGGATTGTGCCGTCTGCTCTACGTCTCATTAGAATATCTAGGAACGGTAACGCTTCGTTGTGTTCGTGTTCCATAGATAGAAAGATGTTTTTATGCGTCTTGTTCATTGTGGCCTGAAACGATGTTGCTTGTAGCTCGTCTGTGGTGATAATTAGTATATCGTCCACATAACGCCGGTAAAAGGCCAAGTTGTTGTCTGAGGATCTCTTTTCTTCTAAGTGTGCCATGAAGATGTCCGCTAGAATACGACCAAGAGGACTCCCCATGGCCACTCCGTCAATTTGGCGGTATGACTTAGTTAGAAAATTGAATTGGATGTTGGCGGTACATAGTAGTAGTAGCCTCTCCAGAATAGGTGTTGGTATGCTTAATTTTAGTTGTTTGTCTTCAATGAGTTCCCTTATTATTTTCACTGTCTCCTCTAATGGAACGTTAGTGAATAGGGAGGCTATATCCATGGATGCCATGTGTTTGTTATTTATGTCCATAGTATCCAATAATTCCACCAGTTGGAATGTATCTCTGAGTATTTTTGGATCGAAGGACTGTCGTACTGGCTTTAACATTTCGGCTAACCATCTCGCCATTCGGTGTTGTGCAGAGTTAACCATGGACAGGATAGGTCTTAGCGGGATGCCGGGCTTGTGAAGTTTGGGTAGACCGTACATCTGAGGAGTGTGCGAGCCACGTGGTGTGAGCGTTTTTGCAGTGGCCTCACTGATGAGTTCCGCATTCACAAGTGACTGGATCTCTTTCCTCATTATAGCATCCAGGTCCTCCGACTTGTTTACTTTTTGATCTATCCTGAATTTGGATTCATCTGACAATATTACATCCATTTTTCTCTGGTAATCTGACATGTCCATCAGTACTGTACCGCTCCCTTTGTCAGGTTTCAGTATGACGAGGGTTTTGTTAGCCTTTAACGCTTTTAAGGCAGTAAGGTGTTCGTTGGTCAGCGGACACGTCTGTTTAGAGGGTGTTGTGCGATACTGGTGTTCTAAATCTACCAGTTTGGCCTTCAGCCACCCGACCGACTCAGCAGAGTCAAACAGTCAAAGAGCCTGTTCCTCTGTACGCCACAAACAATTGTATTTACCAATTCACATGTAGATGCCAGGCCGTTTACATTGGTCGAACGGAGAGACAGCTTAACAAACGGGTGTCAGAACACATACCTCAATGGGTCAACAAGATACAACACACAGGAGTGGCTAGCCGCGAGGAGCCGACACACCGGAAGCTCCCGGCGTCTTCAATCGGCAGACACATTGTCGCCAGTGGTCACGTTGTGTCCAGAGACACTGCATTTCGCGTGTTGTTTAGAACACAAAATACTCGCTTGTTAAAATTTGCAGAAGCAATTATGATCTATCAACGCAAGCCAGAATTGTGTAAACAGAAAGACATGTTAGTCAGCTTAAAATTACCGTGGTAGATAAGTGACATTACTGTGCGAAATTGTGTATATTTCAACTTGAAGGATTTATCTAGTTAATTTCACGTAAGTTGTGTGATTTCTGCAGTATGTACCTGACGAGATGCAGCGAAATATGCCAGGCAATAAATCGTGCAATCTATTGTTTGTGTCTTCGTTATTCAAATTCACTACGGGAAAACATTGTTTTGAATGTCTTACTATTATTATTTTCATTGTTGCGTTTTACGAATGTTTAGAAGATACATTTAATGTGTTTTTTAATCAAGGGTAACTAACATTGCCCTACTGTGTATACACATGAAATCAGATGGAAGACAAAGTAAACACATGATGGGAGGTCACAACAACTAGGTCTAAAAATGCATAGGGGTAAGACAAAGATAATAAGAATAAAAGAAACAGTTGACAGGTATATCTCCCTCTGTGAAACCCCATGGAATCACATACCTATATAGGCAGCAGTGTAAGAGAGATTTGACAGAGACATTACCTTCAGAATATGAAAGGCATGATAAGCTTTCATTGCATTAGGAAATTTGTGGATATTCAAATGACCTTGGACTACCACAAAACTCTGTTATTAAATGAGTACTATTATATGGATAAGTAACATGGAGAAGAACTAAAAGAATTAATAATAAACTATAAATATTTGTTAATTGGTGCCTGAGCAAAATAGGACTAGAATGGTATGACAGAATCATCAATGAGAATCTTGTAGAGAGAACTAAACAAATACCCGTCAATCAAGAGTTGAGGAAAAGATGCTGGTGCTTAATAGGACACACATTGAGAAGACTTGATAATAGTATAACTAGAAAGTCCCTTTGACTAGAATCCACTGGGCAAATGAAATAGAGGGAAACCTAAAAAGTCCCAGAATTAGACATGGGAATTAATCATATGAGGAGGGCATGGAATGGCACAAGATAGGACAGCATGGATGAAGTTGGTCTATGCTCCATTTCACATGGTTATCTCCATAAGTGCTCCTCCTATAGATTATACAGTTAGATTTTGTTGAGTAAGAAGATTGAAATCTATGGTAAAATTTGATTTAGCAAACTAAAGTTATAAAACAAATTTAATATATGATTCCTTGTCTCAATAGCATTAAGGACACAAAAATACTAATAACAGTATTACATCAAATCCTCATTTCTATGTGCAACAAACTTAAGTAGTCTTAGTCACTATGACTGAGCTACCAATGGCAGTAGGCGGTACTACCTGCTTTCTGTTAGCGCCGAATATTGGGTGGTGCTTGCCAGACCCAACACCACACATTGTGCCAACGGCTTCAGGCAGAGGAGCGCAATTGGGAGGGTACAAGCCTTATTTATTCTGGTACAAGGAAATGCAACTTAAAGACTAAATGTCATGTCAGGGCAGACCAGACCTTAAGCCATGGTCTCCAGCTGATCTAGGATCAAAGCTCCAACAGGCAGACTGTTAAAGCATAGCTTTGCTGATCTGGCAGCTTCTGCAGCTAGTCTTGTTCCGGATGTTTTGGTGTTACCTTTCTTCTGGAGTAAACGGGTAACACAGTCTCTACAATTCAGCCCAGGCTTTGTGCTATGAATAGATTTATGCCAATTTTGAAGCACAATGTAACAGACTATGGTCTGCCAAGGTGCTAGTGACAGTCAAACTTAAAAGTAATGACACAAATATGCTGTGTAATTCCGATAAGAGTACATTTAGAAATGTTAAGTGGACTTAATAAGATGTATGTTTTTACTTGTTTAACAACAACAAAAGTCACTTACATCAATTCATGGGATTGAGTTAGCTCTTACAACTACATATTCTAAACAGTGCTTCTTTCTTCCGTGGATGACAAGCGTATAATTTCTTACAGAATGGTTTAAATGCTTTTTCTGTTTCCAGAACGCAAACGTCTTAGTGTGGGTCAGTCTCAGGAAATGAACTGTTTATTCCGCTTTTGGTCATTCTTCCTACGTCAGCATTTTAATCGCAAGATGTACAATGAGTTCAGGACATTAGCTGTTGAGGATGCATCTAAAGGTCACAGGTTAGTAGTTATGTGTGTCTTTCCTCTCGTTCCTAAGGCGGCACATAGGGCAGAAGTTGTGGCTCTCCATGTTTGTGCGAAGCGCCAAACATTTAGAGCCAGAAATCTGATTATGTAACAGCTGCGAGTTTTGTGATGGCGGATTGTCAAGCCGCCGATCAACCGTCTTTAGTCAAACTAGAAGAAAACACGTCCCGCCGTCTTAACCCAAGCCGGAAACTCTGTAATCCCTCCGATCGTAGCATCGCACCATTGGTTTATCAGCCATACACGTGAATAAGAATATCATCGCACATCCGGGCGGGATTCTGACTTAGAGGCGTTCAGCCAAAATCCCTCAGATGGTAGCCTCACACCATTGGCTTATCAGCCAAGCACATGAACCAAATATCTGAACCTGCGGTTCTTCTCGTACTGAGCAGGATTACCGTAGCAATGACCTGTCATCAGTAGGGTAAATCCCGTATTGTCATTTTTTCGACGAAGGGCTGATCATGTCTGTTTTTGAGTCTGCTTTGGCTATCCTGACTCTCAGCCGTAAGCAGATAGAAAGGATGGAAAGGATACATAACGAAGCCATGCACAATATTCTTGGATACAGCCTGCAGCGCAATGCGCTACCTTCTTGATCTTACAACCACTGAAGACAACACAAATTTGCAGAGCACGTGCCTACCTCAACACACAACACCAACTGCATAGTGAAATTAGGAAGGTAAAGGGCAGCAAGTTAAAAAGAGGAAGGTGGAACATGCTAATTAGAAACAATTGTTATCTTGGTCATTCTTCTTGTACCATAGGTGTACCTCCTGTACCCTAGGATGCACCTCTTGTACCATAGGTGTACCTCCTGTACCCTAGGATGCACCTCTTGTACCCTAGGTGTACCTCTTTCACCCTAGGCGTACCTCTTGTACCCTGGTATCTTGTACCCTAGGTGTACCTACTGTACCCTGGTATGTCCCTCTTGTACCCTCATGTTTTATACCCCAGGATGTTCCTCTTGTACCTTCGTATGTTCCTTTTGTACCTTAGTAGGCACCTCTTGTATCCTGGTATGTTCTTCTTGTACCCTGGTACTTTCCTCTTATACCCTAGGATGTTCCTCTTGTACCATCATCATGTTTTATAGTCTAGGATGTTACTCTAGTACCCTGGTATGTTCCTATTGTACCTTGGTTTGTACCCTGGTAAGTTCCTCTTATACCCTAGGATGTTCCTCTTGTACCCTGGTATGTTCCTCTTATACCCTAGGATGTTACTCTTGTACCCTGGTATGTTCCTATTGTACCTTGGTATGTACCTCTTGTACCCTGGTATGTTCCTATTGTACCTTGGTATGTACCTCTTGTACCCTGGTATGTTCCTCTTATACCCTAGGATGTTCCTCTTGTACCCTCATCATGTTTTATACCCTAGTATGATCATCTTGTACCCTAGTATGTTCCTCTTGTACCTTGCTGCGTACCTCTTGTACCCTGGTATGTTCCTCTTATACCCTAGGATGTTCCTCTTGTACCTTTCTGATGTTTTATCCCCTACGATGTTCCTCTTGTACCCTCATGTTTAATACAGCTTCGAAAGAGAAACAAAGAGAATGAATCATTGCTATAAATACTTGTATCATTGTGACTGCCTAGATCTGCATTGTACTTTACATATGTCATTGAACAGTTACTAAATGTTTGTTAACTAGACTCCTAGCATACCTCATTTGTTTCATTCCTCATTATCACCACAGCTGTGCTAGTGCAGTGGACTGCACACTTGCCAGCCGCCCCAGTGTTCACGTGTTCAAATCCCCTAAGATTCAGATTATATTTTACCACTGACATGAGATCCCAGATCAGCCTTGCCCAAACAATCAGCACTAGGAAATTATTTTGGAAGTAAAGGCAGCCGGTGTGTACTGACCACTTGACCCATCCAGTGTGTACTGACCACATGACCCATCCAGTGCGTACTGACCACATGACCCATCCAGTGTGTTATTGACCACATGACCCATCCAGTGTGTTATTGATCACATGACCAATCCAGTGTGTTATTGACCATATGGCCCATCCAGTGTGTACTGACCACAGGACCCATCCAGTGTGTTATTTACCACATGACCCATCCAGTGTGTTATTGACCCCATGACCCATCCAGTGTGTTATTGACCCCATGACCCATCCAGTGTGTTATTGACCACATGGCCCACTCAGTGTGTTATTGACCATATGGCCCATCCAGTGTGTTATTGACCATATGGCCCATCTAGTGTGTACTGACCACAGGACCCATCCAGTGTGTTATTGACCCCATGACCCATCCAGTGTGTTATTGAACACATGACCCACTCAGTGTGTTATTGACCATATGACCCATCCAGTGTGTTATTGACAACATGACCCACCCAGTGTGTTGACCACATGACCTACCCAGTGTGTTATTGACCACATGACCCATCCAGTGTCGCCTGATCTAACAATATGGAGCGTGTGTACCCAGTGTGCCTCAAATCGGGGGAAATGATCCTTGAATGGTTATCACAGGAAACAGAGGAAAGAAGCATCAAATAGATTTGAATGAAACTGTCCAGATTAGAGACGATTCAGTTCTGCTTCTTCTGCCTGTCACCTGCCAGTGGAGCATAGAACCTCAACCAATGTATGTACGCCTACTGTGGGTTTGTTTGTGATTGGTGAGATTCTGCAGCTACAGTTGTCTATGGGATGAGGTAGACAGTGTCATGCCAACCCGCCTCATTAGCTTCTAACAAAATACATGGCATGTTTCCATAAGGAAGGCAAAGCATGGTAACACTTGTCTTGCTTTTCTTAGTTGTATTTGAGCCCTGGTAACTCAAGGGAAATCGAACAGTGTTGGGTAAATTATCGTCTGTTGTTGATTACTTTGTGTATTTATGTGTGTGTCGCTAACTCCACAGATATGGCCTGGAGTGTTTGTTTCGGTACTTCAGCTATGGATTAGAGAAGAGGTTTAGGCTGGAGGTCTTCCAAGATTTCCAGGAGGAAACCATGAGGGACTGTGCAAATGGTGAGTGTGTGTCAACTGTTCTGTGTTGTAATGTTGCGTTTCGTTCTTTTCTGACTCATGTCTCATTGTTTCAACCACAGGTTTTAAATACTTCAGTGTCAAGAGTTTAGATATTTCAGTGTCAACAGATCCCATCTCTATGTTTCTTCCACAGTTTAGATATTTCAGTGTCAAGAGTTTAGATATTTCAGTGTCAACAGATTCAATCTCAATGTTTCCTCCGCAGCTTAGATATTTCAGGTCAACAGACTCCATCTCTGTGTTTTTTCCACAGTTTAGATGTTTCAGTGTCAACAGTTTAGGTATTTCAATGTCAATGGGCTCTGTCTCTGTTTCTTCCACAGTTTAGATACTTCAGTGTCAACAGACTCCATCTGTGTGTTTCTTCCACAGTTTATATTTCAGTGTCAACAGACTCCATCTCTGTGTTTCTTCCACAGTTTAGATATTTCAGTGTCAACAGACTCCATCTATGTGTTTCTTCCACAGTTTAGATATCTCAGTGTCAACAGACTCCATCTCTGTGTTTCTTCCACAGTTTAGATATTTCAGTGTCAACAGGCTACATCTCTGTGTTTCTTCCACAGTTTAGATATTTCAGTGTCAACAGACTCCATCTGTGTGTTTCTTCCACAGTTTAGATATTTCAGTGTCAACAGACTCCATCTCTGTGTTTCTTCCAGTTTAGATATTTCAGTGTCAACAGGCTACATCTATGTGTTTCTTCCACAGTTTAGATATTTAAGTGTCAACAGACTCCATCTCTGTGTTTCTTCCACAGTTTAGATATTTCAGTGTCAACAGGCTACATCTATGTGTTTCTTCCACAATTTCAGTGTCAACAGGCCCCATCCATGTGTTTCTTCCACAGTTTAGATATTTCAGTATCAACAGACTCCATCTGTGTGTTTCTTCCACAGTTTAGATATTTCAGTGTCAACAGACTCCATCTGTGTGTTTCTTCCACAGTTTAGATATTTCAGTGTCAACAGACTCCATCTGTGTGTTTCTTCCACAGTTTAGATATTTCAGTGTCAACAGGCTACATCTCTGTGTTTCTTCCACAGTTTAGATACTTCAGTGTCAACAGACTCCATCTGTGTGTTTCTTCCACAGTTTAGATACTTCAGTGTCAACAGGCTACATCTCTGTGTTTCTTCCACAGTTTAGATATTTCAGTGTCAACAGGCTACATCTGTGTGTTTCTTCCACAGTTTAGATATTTCAGTGTCAACAGACTCCATCTGTGTGTTTCTTCCACAGTTTAGATATTTCAGTGTCAACAGGCTACATCTCTGTGTTTCTTCCACAGTTTAGATACTTCAGTGTCAACAGACTCCATCTGTGTGTTTCTTCCACAGTTTAGATACTTCAGTGTCAACAGGCTACATCTGTGTGTTTCTTCCACAGTTTAGATACTTCAGTGTCAACAGACTCCATCTGTGTGTTTCTTCCACAGTTTAGATACTTCAGTGTCAACAGGCTACATCTGTGTGTTTCTTCCACAGTTTAGATACTTCAGTGTCAACAGACTCCATCTGTGTGTTTCTTCCACAGTTTAGATATTTCAGTGTCAACAGACTCCATCTCTGTGTTTCTTCCAGTTTAGATATTTCAGTGTCAACAGGCTACATCTATGTGTTTCTTCCACAGTTTAGATATTTCAGTGTCAACAGACTCCATCTCTGTGTTTCTTCCACAGTTTAGATATTTCAGTGTCAACAGGCTACATCTATGTGTTTCTTCCACAATTTCAGTGTCAACAGGCCCCATCCATGTGTTTCTTCCACAGTTTAGATATTTCAGTGTCAACAGACTCCATCTGTGTGTTTCTTCCACAGTTTAGATATTTCAGTGTCAACAGACTCCATCTGTGTGTTTCTTCCACAGTTTAGATATTTCAGTGTCAACAGGCTACATCTGTGTGTTTCTTCCACAGTTTAGATACTTCAGTGTCAACAGGCTACATCTGTGTGTTTCTTCCACAGTTTAGATATTTCAGTGTCAACAGGCTACATCTCTGTGTTTCTTCCACAGTTTAGATATTTCAGTGTCAACATACTCTATCTGTGTGTTTCTTCCACAGTTTAGATATTTCAGTGTCAACAGGCTACATCTCTGTGTTTCTTCCACAGTTTAGATACTTCAGTGTCAACAGACTCCATCTGTGTGTTTCTTCCACAGTTTAGATACTTCAGTGTCAACAGGCTACATCTCTGTGTTTCTTCCACAGTTTAGATATTTCAGTGTCAACAGGCTACATCTCTGTGTTTCTTCCACAGTTTAGATATTTCAGTGTCAACAGACTCCATCTGTGTGTTTCTTCCACAGTTTAGATACTTCAGTGTCAACAGGCTACATCTCTGTGTTTCTTCCACAGTTTAGATACTTCAGTGTCAACAGACTCCATCTGTGTGTTTCTTCCACAGTTTAGATACTTCAGTGTCAACAGGCTACATCTGTGTGTTTCTTCCACAGTTTAGATACTTCAGTGTCAACAGACTCCATCTGTGTGTTTCTTCCACAGTTTAGATACTTCAGTGTCAACAGGCTACATCTGTGTGTTTCTTCCACAGTTTAGATACTTCAGTGTCAACAGACTCCATCTGTGTGTTTCTTCCACAGTTTAGATACTTCAGTGTCAACAGACTCCATCTGTGTGTTTCTTCCACAGTTTAGATACTTCAGTGTCAACAGGCTACATCTGTGTGTTTCTTCCACAGTTTAGATACTTCAGTGTCAACAGACTCCATCTGTGTGTTTCTTCCACAGTTTAGATATTTCAGTGTCATCAGACTCTATCTCTATGTTTGCCCTCTAAGGGTGGGATGGCTTTTGGGCAGAGACACACAATGATGTCGATAGGCATAAATACAATAAATGAATGTCTCAAAGGTGGATACGCAATCAATCAATCAATCATGTGCCATGCCGGAAAGTGTGGGCGGTCATGACTCGCCATTTCACTCCATCACCAGAGTCGTGGATCAGCTCAGTGTTTCTGTCTCATCCATGCCATGTGACCAAGCCATCCAGGTATTTTCCTTTCTGTCTTCTTCTTGGTCTGTTCTCTTCGATCTTGCCAGTTGTCACTAAGTTCTCCAATCCATTTCTTCTCATAACTTGTCCAAAAAATTTTGACTGTCTACGTCTAATTTCTCATCAATTTACACACAACAGGAGGAAAATGCCCGGGAATCATGGCCTGTGTGTGCCTGCCCCTTGAAAGTGCAAGGTAGGTAAAGGAGCCAAAATATTGGATATGGGGGACACTTCTGATGAACAGACACATCCTGTCTTGCTCCAGGGCAGAGTTTTTTTTTTTTTTTGGTACCACTAGTAAAGGCATATTTCTATTCCCCTGTTACACGACTCTGATTTACCAGTGTTTTCATGTTGTTAACATTATTCTCATCGTCACATTTCTTAAGTTTCCAATATCTGCTGCCAGATTTCACCTGTAATTTGTGTCTCTACAGGTCAGCTGTATGGCCTGGAAAAATTCTGGGCCTTCCTGAAGTACTCAAGACGTCAGGTGGATGTCCTCCCAGAATTACAAGAAAAGCTGTCTCATTACAAAAAGCTGTCAGATTTTCGGGATGATGTAGGTTAAACTCATTGTAAAATGTTTGACTCTATAGTTATTTAATTAGTGCTACTATACAGACAGGACAGCGGGGATAGTACAATGGCTAGCATGCTTGTTTGCCAGCCTGGTTACCCTGGGTTAGAATCTGCATCAAGACAGGTTTGGAAACAATGACACGGGCTCCCCAAGTCGAGCCTGCCTAAAAATGTTGACCACATGACCTCTCGAGTGCTGGTTGGTTTATACAAATGTTAGTCTAGTACCATGTGTCCATTGTGCCTGAGTCATGTAAACTGGTTTTTCATTTTTATTTACCTTGCATGTTTAGCAAGTGGGGTCCAATTTTTTTGGGCCATGTTGAACAAATGGGTCCAATGTTTTGGCCATGTTGCGTACATGGGTCGTTGTTTTGGCCATGGTGAAAACATGGGTCCTATATTTTGGCCATGTTGGGTAAATTGGTCCAGTATTTTTTAGTCACGTTGCAAATTGGTGCAATTATTTTTTTTGCTGTGTTGGGTAAATAGGTCCCGTTGTTTGGCCATGTTGGGAAAATAGTGCAAAAGGGCTCCAGAAAGCATAAACCAAGGAAATCCTCAGTATATGATCAAGAGTGAAAGAATAGAAAGACATAATGGGAATAGAATTGAAAACTAATTGGATGCCCAAGGGCGGGCACTGACAGAATTGTTAGGAGATTGTGCTGATGTCAAGAGCTGGGCCCGTCTGCGCTCGTCACCTGCTAAGAGAGGAAAAGACTGGCCGTCTATTCTTCCGTGCATTCGGGCGTTCAAAATGTGAAGGTGCCAACACTTCACAGACTCATAGCAGGCTCTGTTCCTGCTTTGGATCTTTCTTGTAAATTTTATGTCAAAGACTGAAGCATTGTCATCAGAGGTGGAGACAGATTGTGCTTGCAGCAAAGTGCCCTAACAGGTTTGGGCAAGAAATGCCGTGTCGAGCTAGAGCTCACCTGTCTGATTTTGTCCATCATGAACACCTAGCCTTGTGGTGACTTACCTGACCGCAGCTTGCTGATCTGAGACAGCAGCTGAAGGACTGCTACAGGGACCTAGAGAAGTTGATGGTCAGCACCCCAGTGACAAACCTGTACACGGAGCAATCCACAAACAAAGTCCTTTCACATGCTGTAAAGGCATCTCTGGGATGTGGTGTTAAACCCATATTTTTCAGTGGGTGGGGGTGTGTCTGTTTGTGGTTACTGACAATGTTCCATAGATGCAGATTAGATGCTAACATGGTCCCGCACATACAAGTCAGTCTCTCAAACTGGTTTCACAAAATACTATCAATACAGAAAATTAGAATGGATATGAAGTGAAACGATTGTTCTTTGACTTTTGATAATGTAAAAATGATAGATTAAAAGTAGATTAAGACTTGTTTCCACGAACATGTTTAAATATTTTATAGCCATAGAAATGGCATTCTACAGAAACTTAAAACCACTGGGCAGCCAGAGGGAGCAAGGATGTTTTAAAGCTTAGCATTAGCCAGATCCTAGTGAAAGTTACAAAAGGTCATTGCTTCTCAAGTTCTAACAAAGGTTAATACCAAGGTTACGTTAAGTGTGAACGAGAGGCAATTCATTTTTTTTTTTTTTTTTTATTTCGTTCGCTCATTTTGAACTCGATCATAGTTCATACACGTGCTACTACTTCTAGTGCGCTGGGCTGATTTTTGCGCGTGGATTAACTTTCCATATCACCAGTGTCCCTCACCTTCAGGCGAACCCATTCTGACTTCAGAGGTACTTGTAATTTACACTCCCAAGTCAAGGATACCGATCTCCATGGCTAAGGGATAAGGATGCAATTCATAAGCCCGTTTACCCGCGTCCGAAACACAGCCACGCACGATTTGGCAGCAGATTGAGTTGCGCTGGGTTTTAACGAATTGTTATTGGAGCCGGTCATTCAGAAAGCAATGGCAAATTACTGAACATAAAACTTGCCAAGACATCAACAGCAGTAAAATGCTGGTGTTGACAGCGATGTCATGTAAAAGGATATGCACCCAAAAAAGTCAAGGATGAAAAGTCACAGGGGTTGAAACCACTGACTTGGCATAACACAATGGAAATTTCAGGCAAATGCTGTTATCACAGGGGTTGAAACCACTGACTTGGCATAACACAATGGAAATTTCAGGCAAATGCTGTTATCACAGGGGTTGAAACCACTGACTTGGCATAACACAATGGAAGTTTCAGGCAAATGCTGTTATCACAGGGGTTGAAACCACTGACTTGGCATAACACAATGGAAGTTTCAGGCCTTGTTATCCACTCGGCCTTGCTGTCCTTCTATTATAAAGTGATAGAAAAAATACTTTGTTTTTAATTTTAATTTAATTAAAAAATTTTTTTGCAGGATTAATTTGGACAAGCTCAGGATAACCAATACTAATTAAACAATAATTGTCGCAGCCCAACAAACATTAATGGCTGCACCAAAACCAGAATCGGCAAAATTGTGGAGCAGTGAAATCAACATCAGTACATCAGTGGCAGCTTCCAGAGTTGGCGTCAGCAGCAGAAGCTAGTCATACTTTGAGTGGGTAGTTTCTGAGGTGAATTTGTTCCAGTTGTTCAGATAATGGCACACTTTCTGACACTGATCTTCGGACCTGACTGCAGGCCCGATGGCGTTGTGCTTTGTGATATTTCACACATACTTTTGCTTTTATTTGGTTCATCACTTTAACATTACATTGTAGTGAAACACAAAAAGAATTAAGAAAATGTGTACATTTTAGCAGCATTGGTTTTTTTAATGTTCTCTGTATGATCATTGGGCCAGAGTGTAATATTCTCTTATTCTCTTGTTGAAGATTGTGTTAGGCAGAATTTGTGAGCATTGTGCGTGCGAAACTTTCATCCTCGTGCCCATTAAGTATGTATGGCCTTACATCTTGCAAGAAAATTGTGACTTTGAATGTGTTTTTAATTCACTTTTAACCCGTATATTGTTCAGGTATGGCTTCTGCTTGTTAAAATAATGTCAGCTGTATTTTTTGGGGGGTTTGTCTATTTTTTTAGTGTTTTTTTTTTTTTTTTTTTTTTTTTTGCCTGGAAAGCAGATTTTAATGTGCCTTGTTTGTCTTTGAAATATTTGTATTGAATGTTCAGTTGGCTCTCAACAATTTTCTGCATCATGTGTTAACCAAGGGTTTAACTGTACCTTAGATGTTGAATGTGCTGTTGGTACTGCATGGGTGTGTGCTGTGCATATGGTACAGTCTTTCTCATTCTTTGACTCCAGTGAAATCCTTATGTTCGTGTCGCAGGGAATCCCTATATAGATCATGTTTTTACACACTCTATGGAGATGTCGGTCAACAAGCTCAAGTTGACTTTCTCCTTTCTTTAACTATATGGAGATATCTAGCAAGCTCAAGTTCGTCTGCTGCTTTCTTTGGATTTATGGAGATTGCAAGTTGACTTTCTCCTTTCTTTGACTATATGGAGATGTCTATAAGTTGACTCTATATTTTCTTTGTAAAATTGGAAATGTCAGCAAGTTGACTTTTACTTTCTTTGACTATATTCATGTTGACGTCAGAAGGCATATGAAGAGAAAGAGGAGCACAGTTCATGGCACTTCCTAGAAGACAGTGACCTACTGAGCAGAGAGCCCTAGTTTGTCTGCGTGCCGGACACCCTGCTTGATCCATATATGGCTGACACAACTCTGTGTAATATATAATTCTACATTATAATGTATTATGCTTTTATCGATATCTCTTGGAATCCCTAGTTACGTTTGATGGAAATCTTTTAAGAATTCTCAGGAGCCTCGATGCCCGGTTCCACTGGTGCAGAAAAGGTGGAGGTAGAAAAAATACATTTACTGCAGATTTCATGATGATATAACATTTTTATAAACAATGTTTTCCCTTTGCAAGTTTGAATAATGCAGACACAAAATGTTCTTTTCCGTTCTATATAATTCTGTATGTTTTATTTTATTGTGCTTTTATCGATATATCTCATGGAATCCCTCACCTTTCAAGGAACTCTTAAGCATTCTAAGAAGCCCCTGTTGAGATTGGCTGGTCAGAGATGTAACTTGAATATTTCATGTAACCACAATTGATTTGTAATCAAATGTCTACAGAAATCTGTGTTCTTAATCTCAAAGTATCTTTCATGTTTAGTTATGGTATACCAGCAAATGAAACTGTTTATTTCATTGTGTGTGTTACAAACGTAAATACTGTCTCTGTAGAAGTATAGTCATGTTTCTGTTCTTGTGTATGTCTGTTTGATTATGGGCTAGGCTGAATGTAATGCTTAATTACTTGATGTAAATACTTTCATTTGATGTAAATATGTGCTCACTTGATTTTATTAGTTAATAACAGTTGATGGTATGGAATTCATATGCCACTTTTGCTCCATTTCTCTTGTTATTTGCTTGGTTTAAATAATAAATTTGACAAAAGCTTCTAGTAATGGAAAAATTATATTGTGAGATTAACATTTAGACAAGTAGTTCTTTACAAGTTTTATGTAACATCGTAACACATATAACTTCATCTTCATTTGTTATCTCATTTAAAAAAAAAAAGGTTAAACAATTATGTATGTATATAAAGTCAACATCTCTTTGTACGGTTTGTTAAATCTACTTTCTTTTATACATATTTGTTATCTTTCCCCCTCTTCTGTTATCAATCAGTTCCACTTGCGTCAAACTTTTCAAACCACGAAGTCTCGGCTACTACACTTGAGAACATTAACCTCAATGTTTTTTCTAAGTGTTCGTTTGGATGCGCTTTTACCTAGACAGAAGAAACATAGGTTGAAGAAATATATTTACTGCAGAATCCATATCAAATTTTTTCAAAACTGTTTTCCTGTTCAAATTTGAATAATGAAGACGCAAATTTATTGCCTGGTATATTTTGCTGTGTCTCAACAGGTGCACACTACAGAGATAATTCAACATATATGACAGCAACGTAATGAATCCTTTAGCTGAAGTACACGACACACTGTCACATGATTCACGTCCACCATGGCAGTTTTAGACAGACTATCATGTCTTTTATACTTCTACTGGCAGTTTAGCTACAATTTTAAAAAATTGATCTTGTATACAGACATATTAAAAGTTTATGATTTGGGAAAACCTGGGCATTATTACACCTTTACAGAGAAGGTCATGCTAAACCAAGGGTTATATGACTGGTGCTCCAGTGACCTCCTAGGTTGTGAGAGAAAACATGTCTGCGATATAGAAAATCAAATAAAAAATAGAGAAAAAATTAGTATTCCTATCA
The DNA here is from genome assembly GCA_963921405.1 of Cepaea hortensis. Taxonomy (NCBI): domain Eukaryota; kingdom Metazoa; phylum Mollusca; class Gastropoda; order Stylommatophora; family Helicidae; genus Cepaea; species Cepaea hortensis. The sequence goes on along the minus strand of OY992879.1, from coordinate 91,215,301 downwards.
CAACAAAGTCAACCACAATGATAAGTGGCTGCTTCCTTGTCAGCATATTACAGTTTATTATTTGATTTGTTTGTTTGTTTTGTTTTGTGGTCCAGTGTGGCGGACAGGTTGTTGAGATTTAAGGCCTCTGGGGTGTTTTTGCTTGTGTCTATGGTTTTCTTATGCATTTTCCTCATTTTGGACTGGTAGTTCATAGTTTCGTCGCCCAGCTACAGAGTTAAGTGCGTGGAGCGACGCTGAGGGTTTCATGTGGAATGCTTTTATATTTGTTCAGAAAAATGGTAGACGGCAGGTTGCTGAACTAGCTGATTTCGCCTTAAGCAGTTACGTGTGTGCAGCTGCTGGTCTTCTAGTGACTGCCGCTTCCATCAATGATGAACAGCAGTTTTGGTGCTGGACTGTTGTGTGGGCATTCTGACAGCGGCCTTATGCGTGTATGCCTGTGCGTGTGATGTTGGTTTGTCTGGACTGCTGTCTGTTTCACTTTTCACATGGGACAATGAGGAGAATTTAGCATGATATTCACTGACACAAGAACGGAACATTATGGACTGACCCTTTGCTGTGAAGTTGGAACCATGACTAACAACTGTCTGTTTGTCATCTGTTTAATGTGCCACTCTGTTCATTATTTTTGGGTTCTTGTAATATAAATAGTACTCTGAGCAGATAGCAAACATTGGCCCATTATAGCAATCAAAATATTTCCCCTTTTTTGTGTGTGTATGCGTGTAGTTTACTCTTGTTTACTGTATATGTTGCATCATTTGAACCAATCCATTGATGGTGATAACAGATGTCCAACTTTCACAAAATATTTGTCTTGGTTTATTGGATTTGGTGAAATGAAACATCTACTATTTTTATTATTTGTCTTTTTTCTTTTTTTAAAAAATAATTTCATTTCTTTTTTACCTCCCGTTGTTGTAACTGTAAGTAAACTGTAAGCAGTTGTCGTGTTTGCCTTTATGAAGGAATTAGTTACAAAAGCCTTTGTTTGAAGCCTTTTTGTTTACTTTTTGTGCCAAAATATAATGCTGATGTGGTGTTCTTAAAGGTTCTTTTCACAGGTTGTATATCAGTGGTGATAGTGCAGTCACTGCAAAATGTCCCTTTGCACATTCTGTGTGAAGAATCTATTTACTCTATATTGACAGCATCTAGGTTCAGGATGAAATAGTTAGAAAATTGAAGTTATACTCAGTGATAAGTCACAGACCATAGACTGCATCTGTGTCATTCTTTGAACATATTGCATATCCAGCACTTTACACTTATAGGCACACAATGAAAGGAACCATACACACATATTATCTCCCCCTCCCTATTTCTCTCTTCCCCCCTTTCCACATATGTTTACCGTTGTGCTGCTAGAACAGAAGAAAGCACTGAAATATACAGAATCTGTTCTGTTGTACGACCTTCAATCTGACTCTGTTAACTGACAAAATAGGAAGATCTGGGAGGCAACCTGAAAAAGGCTAATGGAAGAGGAACATCATATATAATAAAAATTAAAGCATTGAAAACATGGTGACAGCAGGAAAAATCAGTGGTAGAAGAGGCACATCGAGAGGAATGATGCTGGATGGCTAAGACAGTGGCGCAGAGAAATAACATCAATAGAGTATCCAGAACAGCAGGATTGGAGGTCTGTGCAGATACATGAACGCCTGTGTCACCTCACAGATTGGAACATCATAATGATGTGCCAGATGGTAATCTCAACCAAGCTGTATTTGCTGGCTGACGCGGTCCAAATCTTGCCTGGCAGCTAGACCTCCAACAATATATTCTGGTACCTATGTTGTACTGGTTCGCCTCTGAACATTTACTCATGAAAACATTCTCTTTGGGCGAGTTTAAATAGGGGATATGTGTGTCGCTTGAAAATTAACCATGAATTGGTTTGTCAGTAAGAAAGCCAGAATTAAAACATCCATGTTTTGGTTCAAACGGTTTCGTTAGCGAAGTTGATAGCGAACTGCACTGATTGTCATGAGAACACCGACTTAGGGCTTGATGTCTGGTTCATCGCCTGCGAAAGTGACGGAAACTTTGGTCACCTATTCCTCCTTGCATCCAGGCCTAAAAAATGTGATGACGCCACCACGTCACAGACACATAGCAGAAAACTACTTCAGGTCACATGTCACAAACATTGATTCAAGTCATGTTGGTCCAAGTTCCCCCGGACACATGTCACAAACATTGATTCAAGTCACGTTGGTCGATGTTTCCCCCGGACACATGTCACAAACATTGATTCAAGTCACGTTGGTCGATGTTTCCCCCGGACACATGTCACAAACATTGATTCAAGTCACGTTGGTCGATGTTCCCCCCGGACACATGTCACTTACATTGATTCAAGTCACGTTGGTCGATGTTTCCCCCGGACACATGTCACAAACATTGATTCAAGTCACGTTGGTCGATGTTTCCCCCGGACACATGTGACAAACATTGATTCAAGTCACGTTGGTCGATGTTCCCCCGGACACATGTCACAAACATTGATTCAAGTCACATTGGTCGATGTTTCCCCCGGACACATGTCACAAACATTGATTCAAGTCACGTTGGTCGATGTTTCCCCCGGACACATGTCACAAACATTGATTCAAGTCACGTTGGTCCAAGTTTCCCACCTTTTGTTAAAGTTAACCTTCAGAAATATTCTTTTGTTATTGTTTGATTTTTCTGGTCCATTTTATGCCTATACACGTATATAATGATGAATATTGATTTTCCCATTTTCTGCTTTAAGATGTGGGATGTTTTGTTATTTTGTTTACAATTCTCTTTCGAAGCATAAGTTGAGTACAGAGGTGTTCTTAAGTTGTCATTTCTGTCCATGACATAGATGCTGTTTGTTTTTGTCGGTGATCACTTGCCCTAATGCAAGATTTACTTTAGCTTTAGAGCTAGATATAGTGTTGTATGCATTGTTTCTGGCTGTGTGGCATTCTTTACCCTGCTCTCATTTTTCACATCACCTCAGAATGCTTTGATTTATTAGAAATCTTTAGCCTGTAACATTGGAACAGTTTTCAGATTGATGATGTGTTTATTAGTTTCCACCCTCTCATTGACCAGAAGCTGCACCAATGCCAGCGTTTTTTGGATCTGTGTCCATGAGGGTAGTACAGTCAAACATCCTCTTTTTCTGTCCATGTTTTGATATTATCCTCCCATGTTAACTGTTATCTTCTTCTGGCTGCTTTCCTCCCACATTTCACTCTGGTATGGTTTTCAACATGCTGTTATTTTTCTTTGTTTTCTGAAGTGAATTTTGAGAGAGGGAAAATACACATGCTTGAGAAATTGAAAGATTTCAGACTGGATGGAAGGACATAATGGACATCTGTCCATGTTTTGATATTATCCTCCCATGTTAACTGTTATCTTCTTCTGGCTGCTTTCCTCCCACATTTCACTCTGGTATGGTTTTCAACATGCTGTTATTTTTCTTTGTTTTCTGAAGTGAATTTTGAGAGAGGAAAAATACACATGCTTGAGAAATTGAAAGATTTCAGACTGGATGGAAGGACATAATGGGGATGGATTTGAGGATGTTATAATGTTAAGGATTGGAACAAGATAGTTGAGAACAGGAGGTTAAAGGGCTGTTTACAGTAAAGGCTTGTGATGTAGGTTCTAATAGCTAGAATGGCAGAAAAGATACCCCATACAGGTTGAATTGAAACTTGAGGCAACACACAAGACTGATAATTTTTCTGTTTAAAATAATTCTGTAATATATGTGCCTGGAATTTTGTTGTGCATGATATTTGTCTGATAAAGAAGCTATTCATTTTTTGTGTGTTTTGTTTTGTGTTCTTCCTTGGATGTACTTTCTTGGAGTTCACATAAACTACATTTACATTTTGCAACTATGGCAAATTGCAGGCGTGGTAAACGATGTCAATTGTCTTCCTCTATCCCTCAGCAGAATCAACACTGCTGTTCATGTTTCCAGTGTATGCATTCATGTTATCTTATCATCATTATCAGTATTTAAAGAAATGTAGTTTTCAGCTTTCTGCAGTTGTATTTATGTTTAATGGTTTGCATTAATTACATACTACAATTACTTTTACATTATTTAATTCTTTTATGTAATGGATTTATGGAATTGTACATGTATTAATGGATTTTTCCAAAATATTATTGACAATGTGACTGTTTTATTTGTTCATTACGGGGAAGCGATTATATTCTGTGAGTTAGAATCATTGTGTGAAGTGATTATGTTTGTTGTTGGGGTTGTTTGCTCATTCTGTTCTAATAGGCAGTGTGGTGTTATGGTGGATGGTCTGTCTTTATCATTCTGTTCAGATTGGAAGTGCTACAATTCTGTGTTCTTCCTGATTCAGGTAACTCTGGAGTTCTATAGCTGAGAGTTACGTTCTCTTGGATACACTATTCTATTGGATAGACCACATACTCTGCCCCTTCAGCTCTTTGAAAGCTACTTCAAAGAATGAGTCGGTCTTTGTATATACTCGGCAGATGTAACCAAATATAGCTTTCCTCATTTATGCATTTGGTTGTTTGATATCTTGCAATTTTGCAGAGCATTTATTTTAATTTCTGTGAAATATACCAGATGTATGTCAGATGAATAATGGATATGAAACTGGGCGTCGGTCAAATCTGGCATGCTTTTAGGGGTCATCTCCAGATTGCCTAACTGTTGAATATGTTTGCTAGCTTACCTTTTTTTTCTGTGCAGCATCATGTCATAAATGTATTCATGTACTGTTTCATCTTTATCCCTTCTCTCTCCCACATCATTTACTGCAGTGATCGCTTATTTTGTTGGGTGTTCATTGGGAGATTTGACCTCAGAATGCTATCAGCTCAGCATTAGTAAACATTAACAGTGCAGTTGTTAAACACTGAATAAATCTGAGAAAACAACAGGTGGAAATGGTCAACTTCACAAAATTGAATCACAAGTGACAGAAAGGACAAAGCTAAAGCCTTTGTCTGCACGCAAACCACCACCAGTACAGCTACATAACAAATCTATAAATATTAAACACAGACGTCACAAACAGTAAGTTGCATGATTTATTGCCTGGCATATTTCGCTCCATCTCATCAGCTGCTTACTACAGAGTTATATAATGTTTGAATTGAGTGGGTGAATCATATTTTGGCTGAAATACGCAGTGTCTCTTATTACTTTTCGAACATGGAGCAATGTTATCCCCAAATGTTACTTAACTGATGCATGTCCGTATATCCATGATAATAGGCATGGATGAAACACTCCTCGGTGTACAAATCAAATGCGTAACACACATACACTCGAGCCATGTTATCTTGTCAAACCTATGCATGAAACTTGGTGATACCTATAAATATATGTCTTCAAGGTTTACCCCAGTTCACAGGCGCTTCACACGAAACACATTTGTTGGTTTGTGGACTGTTATATGTTGTTTTTCTTTTTATTTTGTCCGCTTGCTTTAAACTCAAGCATAGTCCACACATGTGCTGCTGGTAGTTGCTGCTGCTAGGAGGTGCACTGGACTGATTTTTGCGTGTGTGTGTGTGAGCTTTCCTTATTACTAGTACACCCGCCTACAGTTGTACTTTCATTACATTTACAATGCGGGCTATGGGTTTTGCTCAGTCAATTACCAGCATGCAACATGCACATGGATTTTTGTTAATGTATGGCACTGTCTAAGTTTTCTGTCTTTCAAATTCTGAATGTCTGTTTAAACATGTTTTTTTTTTTCCTGTGACATAACCTGATTAATTGAAGAAAAGGAAGCAAAATGCTCAGGTCTTCAGATCAGCTGGAAAGAGTTAACTGAGTGATCACCACAACAGAGTCAGCTATCACCTGGTAGAACCTGCTGACGTGGGTTCATTTAGCAGCAGCAGCAGGAGGTTGTTTGGCAGTCAACACTGAAGTGGGCTTCCTCTAGTGGCAAGATGACTGTGAAGATCTGTTTCTTGGTACACATAACTTGTTGTGTCAGGATTGTCTCCAGATTGTCTCAGCATGTTTCAGAAGAGATAGATTTCATGTTTGTATCCAGCTTTTTGCATAATAAACATAATTTAGTTGTGCATTCTTGTTTCTTCTAACTAGAAGTATGCCAGTGATTGTTTTCTTCTTTAATGTGCAACCACTAGATCTTCTCTTCACGAGTCTTTATTAGTGAAATATCTTAGGTTTGTATTGTTGTAGATTCTAATGTGCAACCACTAGATCCTTCCATTCACCATTTAACAAGAATAAATACACATTCTCTTCTTTGTGAATATCATAATGTGTTGATTGTTAATTTCTGGATTTTTGATGATTACTTTTGTCCTCTTTGCAAGCTTATCATATACTTTATGATGAAAAAAAATCATGCTAGAGGAGTGGTTGCAACTGTACACGAGGACAGCAACATGAAAAAATGGACTGGGAAGGAAATATTAAGACTGCTCCACTGTGGGGACACACACACACCCCCCCCCCCCCCACCCCAACCCCCCCCAAAAAAACAGAATGATTGAAAATGTTTTTCTTTATGCAGAAATACGTGTTCTTATCAATGGGTTTTGGAATAAGGCAGTGTTGTCATTGACTTTCTGTTGTCAGTCTCACAGAGTTAATGCTTGTGGCCTGAGTGGCACAGTTGACTTCAATGTGACACTAGCGGTCAAGCTTATCTCTGGTTGGACTACAAGATTTTCGTACTAGTATGACATTTCCTGCTTTGATTTGTTCCATATGTAGCTTCTGCTTATAGTCTTGTCTGTTCACAGCTTTCTGTCTTGTGTACTGTCCAGGCATCTCTGTTACCCATTTCCCTCCATGCTTCGTGTCAAACTGTCCAGCATCTTCTCTCTCGGTTGTCTTCTTTCCCACCTTCTTCTTTCTACCTCTCCTTTCCCCCCCCCCCCCCCCCCCCCCACACACACACACACACAACACAGACACCACTACTTTTCTATTGTACTCCAGGTTTCCCCTCCCGACAATGTGCCAAAGCATCAGTTGTCTTCTGATGCCAATAACCAGTTCACTTTGTGAGTTGACGATCTTCGTTACACTTTTTACCCACTGTGTTCTCAAGGTTTTTTCTATAAAACCACAGCTTCCACACAATTACTTACTAGTCTGCAAATTGTCCATAATTCACTTCTGTACATCAGGATTGGCTTGATATAAGCTCGTAAGAACTCTTTGTTTCTTTTCTCATCTGGATTGACAGAGATATGTTGCACAGAATATTCTACATCTTGTGAAATGCTGATTTTGCTTGGAGCCTTGTCAAGCATTTCCAGCTTAATTCACTAAACTTGCACAAACAGTAGGTTTAGGAATTTTCATCGCTTAGGTTAGATTTATTTCATGAACTAAATGATATTTTTAGTGGAATAGAGCAGGGTATGATGTTAGGTGCCTGATGATATTCAGCTTGCTTGCTTAAAGTATTTAAAGTTGATGTCGAGTTCATTTTAATGGCTTCCAAGTGTTCTAGTGGTGGGTTGACGAGTTCCTACTTGAACACAATACAGGGTTGAGTTTACTGCATGCAGATTCCTCTATATGTCTTCACTATAATGAAACCAAATTATTTCACCAAAATCCAATTACTGATATTTTGTTTATGTCCATTCACAAATGGCTAATGGTTGATACTTTTTTATGTCCATTCACAAATGGCTAATGGTTGATACTTTTTTATGCCCATTCACAAATGGCTAATGGTTGATACTTTTTTATGTCCATTCACAATTGGTTCATGGTCTAAACCCTAGCATGCACATAATATTACTCTTGTTTTTCATTGATGTATGGATGAGGTCTCCCCCATATTGTGTGTTGCTTGGCATATGTACATAATGTATTCATCATCACTGTGTCTGCTTGTGGACACATGTGTAATCTTGTATTGTTTGTTTCTGAGATGCAAATCACGTTTAATTATATTTCCCCCTCAACAAATATGGCTATATGGTTCTTTTTAGTCCATTACTTATTCAGGGAAAAGGGATCCACGATCATTTTTCCAATAAATTTTTTTTTCTGCCAAACTTTGAAGGTGTGTTGATTTATCTCGATTCATTGTTGATCTGTGTATTCATGTACCTCATTGATGAATCATTGTTTTGTGTTGACGTACCTCGTTGATAAATCAATGTGTGTTTTGATGTACCTCATTGATGAATTGTTGATTTGTATGTTGATGTACCTCATTGATGAATTGTTGATTTGTATGTTGATGTACCTCATTGATGAATCGTTGATTTGTATGTTGATGTACCTCATTGATGAATTGTTGATTTGTATGTTGATGTACCTCATTGATGAATCATTGATTTGTATGTTGATGTACCTCATTGATGAATTGTTGATTTGTATGTTGATGTACCTCATTGATGAATCGTTGATTTGTATGTTGATGTACCTCATTGATGAATCGTTGATTTGTATGTTGATGTACCTCATTGATGAATCGTTGATTTGTATGTTGATGTACCTCATCGATGAATCATTGTTTTGTGTTGATGTACCTCGTTGATAAATCAATGTGTGTTTTGATGTACCTCATTGATGAATCGTTGATTTGTATGTTGATGTACCTCATTGATGAATCGTTGATTTGTATGTTGATGTACCTCATTGATGAATCGTTGATTTGTATGTTGATGTACCTCATCGATGAATCATTGTTTTGTGTTGATGTACCTCATCGATGAATCATTGTTTTGTGTTGATGTACCTAATCAATGAATCATTGTTTTTTGTGTGTTGGCATACCTCATTGGTAAATCATTGTTTTGAATGTATCTTATCAATTCTCATTCATTGGCACCTTTCTGTCTTGACAGATGATAGTTTGTTGCATTGTGCTTCAAAAGGCATAATAACTACAACCCATGGCTGTGGCGAATGTGACTGATAAGGCCGATTCGCGCTGTCAATGTTCGTCCAATATGGATGCATGTGAACACATGGTCATTTCCACCATCATGCACCATCTTACGTCACACATGCTCGGTTTGTGACTTATCTGCAATAATTTTCTCCTTTGTTTTTATTCCATTTCTGATATTTGCCCTCCATGCAATACGTTTGGAGGTGACTTGCTCCCAATGTGCATTATCAATGCCTGTATCAATCATGTCCCGCTTACACACATCTTTGTATCATAGTAGAGACCGACCCTGAGAGCTCTTACCCATCTGTAATTCACCAAAAAAGATGTCCTTTGGTATTCTACCATCATCCTTCCTCCTAACGTGTTCTATCCATCTAAGTCTACGAAGACTGAGCATGGAGTACACCGTCACACAACCTGATCTTTCCAATATTTCAGTATTTGTGATTTTGTCTTGCCACTAAATACCAAGTATTCTTCGCAGACACCGCATATGAAAGTTGTTTAAACATTTCCCTTGGTGTGAGTAATTTGTCCAGACCTCACTGCCATAAAGAAGAGTACTAAGGACATAGGCTTAATAGACAAGGACTTTTGTTTTGGCAGTAAGCTTCCTGTTCTTCCACTCTTTTTCTTAAGCTGCCATACCAATCCTGATGTTGATTTCCTGATCTAGGGATAATTTGCTATTTACCTCTGATCCTAGATATGTAAAATGGTCTACTATCTCTAGTTCGGTGTCGTCAATAAAGATTGATGGCACCCCATGTGCACCTTGTGACATAATCTGTGTCTTCTTTTTGCTAATTGTTAAACCAAATTCAGAGCAAGCATTGGAGAATGCAGATATCAATTAATTATTGTTGAAATATAATATCCACATATCGGTAGCAAGAATGCTACCACTTCTGTTTTCTGTTTTGATGTTAACAGAACCAGTTAAGTGTAGATCAGTCCACAGGTGCTCTGTCTCCAACAGAATACAACAAAATATCATAGGTTTGTTTACTGACCCCACATATGCAAGAATTTGATTGGGGGGGGGGGGGGGGGGGGGTTGTTGTGCTCTCTCTCTCCATGGTGAAATGGACAATGTGAAATCAGACAAAATGTTTAGGGCTCTCTTGCCTCTTGTCAGGGTCTCCATGGTGAAATAGTCAGTGCACTTGCCTCCTGTTACAAAGGCTGTTTTTTTTTTTCAGACTTCATCATTCGGGTTTGCAAGTGCAGTTTATTTTGTTTTCTCAGTGGGTCATGTTTGTAGCTACAGAGTTTGTGCTCTGTGCAGTGCTTTTCGTGGGCACTGCAATGGAAAAAAGATCAAGAAATTCTAGTAGGACTGAATCTTGACCAATTTTGGAAAGCAAGCGCACTAAAACTATGCCATTGCAGCTCAAGTTATAATTACACATAACAGAAATGTTCCAGTTCCTCGACGAAAGGCACTGGAACATTGAGAGAACTGGATAGCAACTGGAAAGTCCTCTCTCTGGAACCCACAGAGCAAATGAAATATTAAATTGCATATTCTTTAAAGGACATCGCAGTCAACCCAAAATTTTTTTTGCTGTTTGTGATTTCTTGGCAAGTTTACATTCAGTAAGTCTGCCACTGCTTTCTGAACGACCGGCACCCATACCATTTTGTAATAAACCAAAGCAAACTGCTAAATCGCCCACAGCTGTTTCGAATTATGAACCCCTTTACCACGGAGCCGGCAAATGAAATATAGGGAGACCAACAAGTAACTGGAAGAAAAAAAACAAAATATTGGGAGAGAAGAATTAGAGATGAGAGATTAATAATATGGGAAGGACTTGAAGGGAGATGCAGGAGACAGCAAAAGATAGAATGGCTTAGCATTAGTTGGTTGATGGTCTTGCTGCAATAGGGCAATAAAGGATAGAAACATAAGTTCCTTTGTATTCATGTAAATGGCAACATCATTTGTAATGTAAGAGTAGAAAAGAGAGCATTGACAGCTTTTGAAGAAATATCCCTTGTGCGGAAAGACCCAGTACAGCTCAAAGAGTAGGAAAGAGAGAACAGATAGCACCACATTATAAGCTAGAGTTCTACATCTTTGGGAGAAATATGCCTTTCGGGCTGATACGATAGAACCAGTACAGCTCAAAGAGTAGGAAAGGGAGAACAGATAGCTCTACATCTTTGGGAGAAATATGCCTTCAGGCTGATACGATAGAACCAGTACAGCTCAAACAGTAGGAAAGAGAGAATAGATAGCACCACATCATAAGCTAGAGCTCTACATCTTTGGGAGAAATATGCCTTCGGGCTGATACAATAGAACCAGTACAGCTCAAACAGTAGAGAGAACAGATAGCACCACATCATAAGCTAGAGCTCTACATCTTTGGGAGAAATATGCCTTGTGCTAATAACCCAGCACAGGTCAAAGAGAGAACTGACATCTTTGGCAGAGTTATCCCTTGTGCTGATAGACGCAGTAGAGCTATGGGGTCTACCCAGCCTGCTAGTTTGGTACCAGAAGTTTCTCGGGGTAATGGCGGCCAGTGTACAGGGTGTCGGTAAAGTCTGGACACATGGGTAAAAATACAACTTTTTATTCAAATATCTTCAATATGATTTCCATCATTTGCAATGCAAATGGGTTTCACTAAATTTTCATGAACTCGATGCAATAAATCCACATTGCCTTCAATCTTGGTACATTCACCCCTTATTCGTTGAAAAATATCCAATTATCCTATGTGTCCAGACTTTACGGACACCCTGTATCATGGCCGGTCTCCGTGGCTAAAGGCTTGCGGGCGCGATTCGTGAGCCCGCTTACCTGCGTTTAAAACAGCTGCGACCGATTTTGCAGCAGTCTGCATCGTGCTGGGTCTTAACATATTGGTATGGGAGCCGGTCGTTCAGAAAGCAATGGCGAACTACTGAACGTAAACTTGCCAATGACATCAACAACAGCAGTAAAATGCTGGTGTTGACAGCGATATCCTGTAAATAGGATATGAAAAACAAAAACACAAAGTGTACAATAACCACATTAGCTGTATGTGTGCCATGGGTCACTGAAAAATGGGTCTAATATCACACTCTCAATGTGTCTTATTGACATGTCAGTGGATATATTTTGTTACCAACATCTTGGATCTGATATCGCTGGTAGGTTTTATCAAGGGAGGAAAGCTAAACACTTGACAGATTTAGCAAATCTAAGGATTTTGTTTATAATTCTTCAGTTGATGTCACACTGGCTTGGGGAAGGGTTTCCTTGGAAGATGAGGCAGGGATCCACCAGCTGGAAGATGGACACAGGACATTGCAGCCATATTGTGTATGAGGCGTGAGAATGGCAAGTAAAAGTGATTGAAAAACTAGCAGGCCATGATGAGAATGGCAAGTAAAAGTGACTGAGAAACTAGCAGGCCATGATGAGAATGGCAAGTAAAAGTGACTGAGAAACTAGCAGGCCATGATGAGAATGGCAAGTAAAAGTGACTGAGAAACTAGCAGGCCATGATGAGAATGGCAAGTAAAAGTGACTGAGAAACTAGCAGGCCATGATGAGAATGGCAAGTAAAAGTGACTGAGAAACTAGCAGGCCATGATGAGAATGGCAAGTGACTGAGAAACTAGCAGGCCATGATGAGAATGGCAAGTGACTGAGAAACTAGCAGGCCATGATGAGAATGGCAAGTGACTGAGAAACTAGCAGGCCATGATGAGAATGGCAAGTGACTGAGAAACTAGCAGGCCATGATGAGAATGGCAAGTAAAAGTGACCGAGAAACTACCAGGCCATGATGAGAATGGCAAGTGACTGAGAAACTAGCAGGCCATGATGAGAATGGCAAGTAAAAGTGATTGAGAAACTAGCAGGCCATGATGAGACTGGCAAGTAAAAGTGACTGAGAAACTAGCAGGCCATGATGAGAATGGCAAGTAAAAGTGACTGAGAAACTAGCAGGCCATGATGAAATGGCACCACACATTGGTTGGTATAAGGTACAGATCTACAAATGGCACCACACATTGGTTGGTATAAGGTACAGATCTACAAATGGCACCACACATTGGTTGGTATAAGGTAGAGCTCTACAAATGGCACCACACATTGGTTGGTATAAGGTACAGATCTACAAATGGCACCATACATTGGTTGGTATAAGGTAGAGCTCTACAAATGGCACCATACATTGGTTGGTATAAGGCAGAGCTCTACAAATGGCACCACACATTGGTTGGTATAAGGCAGAGCTCTACAAATGGCACCACACATTGGTTGGTATAAGGCAGAGCTCTACAAATGGCACCACACACTGGTTTGTATAAGCCAGAGATATATAGATGGCACCATGACATGACATTGGTTTGATTTGTATAAAAGCCAGAGCTCTACAGATAGTAACCAAGAACATTGGTTTGGTTCAATAGTCCAGAGCTATACAGACAGCACATCATGAAGTGTATAAGCCAGAGCTCAACACACGCACACTACAACACAGCATTGGTTTATACAGAGGATCACTTCTATTGAACACATACAACTCCATTAAAGCGCTTCCATTGACCACACATAATTTTAACATAGAAGTAAAGAACAAATTTGATTTATTGTCTGATCTAGAGATCCTATTTCAAGATGTAGATTATCAATGGGAAATGCTGAAGAATTCAATCAGTTGTGCAGCAGAAAAAACTATTCCAAAATTAAAGAAAGTGGGCCGTAAGACATGGATGACTGAAGACATTTTACAACTAATGGAAACAAGAAGAAAGAACAAAAATAATCCTGCCAAATATGAAGAAATTCACAGAAAAGTCAGAACCTTATGTAAGGAGGCAAAAGAAGCATGGCTTGAGAAAAATTGCAGAGAAATTGAAAAATAACACAACAGTAAAAATACAAAACTAATGCACAAAAGAATTCAGGAGCTTACTAATCAAAGAACACGTACATCAGCAGGCTGCCTAAAGGCAAAAGATGGAAGAGTCATAATAGAAAAATATCAGATCTTACATGTATGGTCAATTACGTGAAAAACCTTTATGACGATAACAGAGACGAACAGTATGATGTTCAAAATAATAATGAAGGACCAGCAATTTTGAAGATGGAGGTTCAGAATGCTCTTAATCATATGAAATCCCCCTCTGCTGTGTGTCCACCGTGACGAGGTAGAGGGGCTTGTGCGTCCCAATGACCCCAAGAGCTATGCCGACGGTAGCACAGCTACTGGTAGGGCCACCCATGTCGGACAGGTCAAAGGAGAGGGACCAGACGAAGAGACACACAAACCTGCTGCCTTGTAGGTAGACTGGGGACAGTCAAAGGCTAGGGAAAGCACCCCGAATACATGCTTGTCGAAATCGGATATACTGAGCCACAGGCTTGACAAAGCAGTGCAACGTAAAACCTGCTGCCTTGTAGGTAGACTGGGGACAGTCAAAGGCTAGGGAAAGCATCCCAAATAAATGCTTGTCGAAATCGGATGCACTGAGCCACAGGCTTGACAAAGCAGTGCAACGTAACTTAATTCATGATGTCACAAATCAAAATTAATCGATATGGTGCTAATCCCGTGAAGTCCCATCAGGCGGTGATAGTGCCGGGCCCCCTGCCTCGAGGGGGTCCACCCATGACTACTGGTGGTCACCTTCCCCTGTGCTGTGGAGTCAAGGCACAGAGGAGTAGGTTAAGAGCTATTGACCAAATACCCCGGACACTCAACATACTACAGTGGAATGCCGAAGGAGTTTACAAGAAGAAAGACTCCCTAACACATCGTCTTTATAAAGATAAAATAGATGTGGCATGCATTCAAGAGACACACCTCAACGCCAATCACAAATTCTCACAAATTTGCGAAGGACACAAAGGAGGAGTTCTAATACTTACACGAAATACAATACCTTGCAGCGAAGTATCTGTGATCTCTGACAACCAAACGGAAATTATAGGTGTTGATATAATGATAAAGGACGTGAAAATAAGAATCTACAATCTGTATAGCCCAGCAGATAAGGACCTTACACTCTCAAACATGAAAATAACTGACACAAACTGCATTATTGTCAGAGACTTTAATAGCCGTTCAGAAAGATGGGGATACCCAGATACTGACAAAAGAGGAGATGAATTGGAGGACTGGGAAATAGACTCAAATCTCCATCTACTCAACAAAGCGGATGACACACCGAGCTTCTACTCCAGAAGATGGCTTACCACTTCTACTCCAGACTTAGCTTTCTGCACAGGAGACATCCTCCACAAAATCGATCGCCATGTGCTGGACCAATTAGTAGGTAGTGACCACAGACCAATCAAGCTTGTAATGAATATGGAGTATGTTCCACAGGAGCAAAAGCCCTTGCCCCGCTGGAATTACAAACGAGCAGATTGGGACAGATTTGCCATACTAACAGACAAATATTGTGAAAACATAAATACGCGATATGGCAACATAAAGCAAATGGTGGAAAGTCTAAACAGAGCGATAATACAGGCAGCCACTGAGTCCATTCCTAGAGGAGCGAGGAAAAATTACAAACCATACTGGACTGAAGAACTACAAAGTTTGGAGGACAAAGTTGAAGATGCCAGGAAGACAGCAGAGAGAGAACAAACAATTGAAGCGAACGTCTCTCTCAAAGCCATCTCAGCAAAATATAAAAGAACAGTAAATCAAACAACAAGAGATTGTTGGAGGGAAAAAACAGAAAACCTGAATTTTGACAGGGATGGAAACAAACTATGGAAACTAGTGAAAGCCATGAACAATGAAGGACCTAGAAACAAACAAATAACAATTAAACAAGGAAATGCCTTGCTTACAGGAAAAAAGGCTGCAAATGCATTAATGGAACACTATGCAAATGCAAACCACATTGATATTACAACCGAACAGAAGAAAGCAATCAAAGACAAACAGATACATCATAGAAATACAGAGACAGCAGCAGAATATATGATGGCAAATCTAACAATGGAAGAAATGGAACAGGCAATGAATACCCTAAAAAAGAAGAAATCACCAGGAAAGGATGGAATCACAAATGAAATGCTAATAGGACTAGGCACCAAGGCAAAGAAGAAACTACTAGCAGTCCTAAATAACAGCTGGAAGAGAGGAATAGTCCCACAGGCATGGAAGGAAGCTATACTAATACCAGTCCCAAAGAAAGGAAAAGACCTGGAAGAACCAAATGGCTATCGACCTATCAGTCTACTTAGCTGTGTAGGAAAATTAATGGAACGCATTATCAATGGCAGGCTAACGTGGCATCTGGAAGAAAACAAACTCTTAACACCACACCAAGCAGGATTCAGAAAGTACAGATCCACTGAAGATCAAATAACCTATATAGCTCAGGAAATAGAGGATGCCTTCCAAGAGAAAAAGCACACACTAGCAGTCTGGATAGATTTAGAAAAAGCATTTGATAAAGTATGGAAGGAAGGACTGAAAGTAAAACTGCAAAACATGCATGTTTGTGGAAAAATGTATAAATGGATCAGCCACTACCTTGAGAACAGAACTGCCAGGACAAAAGTACAAGGACAAACAAGCAAAATGATGCTGTTGGAGCAAGGTGTCCCCCAAGGAGGAGTTCTTTCACCAACATTATTCCTAGCATATATAAATGATATCACAGAAAATTTTCCAGCCAGAGCACACATCCTCCTTTGCAGATGACCTAGCCATATGGACATCTGAAGAATATATTAGTACAGCTAACAGCAGAATACAGCAAGCCTTATTAGCGCTAGAGGACTGGTCAAAATCATGGCTAGTGAAGATAAGTGAGGAGAAAACAACATGCACAGTGTTCTCCCTCTCAAATAAAACTCAGCAACCTAAGCTGGTATTGAATGGAAAAATATTGCGCCATGAAGAAAATCCAAACTATCTAGGAGTCACCTTTGATCGTCACCTGACATGGAAGACACAGGTTGAGAAAAATCGAACAAGAGCAAGGCAGAGAATGGCAATCATGAAAAAGCTTGCTGGTACAACATGGGGAGCAGATGAGAAAGTTCTCAAGAAGTTATATACTGGACGGGTGAGGCCAGTACTGGAATATGGCATTGCAGCTTGGGCAACAGCAGCTAAGTCAAACTTTAACAAAATAAGTAGAGTCCAAAACCAAGGAATGCGAATCATAACTGGAAGCCTGAAGACAACGCCTATTAATGAACTAGAAAAGATCACTTGTTTACAACCAATGCAGGATAGAAGAGATAGCAGAGCCCAGCAACAAGCAGAACAATTTAGAAGATTGACAGACCACCCTATGTACAACAGATTTAATGGTTTTGGAAAGGGAAGACTGAAGCGTAGCAACTTTGTAGAAACTGCAAAACGAAGGATTAGGGCAGATCCTATACTTAACATATCAACAGTCAAGCCCATTTACAATGCACACAAGTTCCCAGCTTGGAGACAGCAGCAACTGCCTGAGATGATAGAAAACATTCCTGGTATTTAGAAAAAGAACACTCAGCATGAAACCGAAAGAAGAGAAATAACCCTAAACTACATAAAAGAACATTACCCAAGCAGGAATTGGACCCATGCATATACAGATGGATCAGCTAAAAATTCAATAGAGAATGGAGGAGGGGGAATTCTCCTAAATTTAAAAAATGGAGTTAAAAAAACACATTCAATGGCAACTGGAAAATTTTCAAGTAACTTCAAAGCGGAGGTAGAGGCTCTGAAAACTGCCGCAGAAATGCTCCTGATGGAGGAAAATAAAGAGAAGCAAATAGCTATCTTCACAGATGCAAAGTCAGCTGTCTCAATACCGAAGAGCAATAACAGCACAGAACTAGCTGACCTAAGAGCAGCACTCCATGGTCTATGCCAGAAATCCAAAAAAGTTGTAATACAGTGGATCCCATCACATTGCAGTATACCTGGAAACGAAGAGGCTGACAGACTGGCAAAAGAGGGCGGACGACTACCACAGCCTGTCATAGACATAACCTATAATGAGGCAAAGAGGTTGATAAAAAGCACTTATAGAACCAAATGGGAATCAGAGCATCCAGGCCATCAGAAGGATGATGCATATTACAAACTCGACCGAAGAGAACAAGTAGCAATCTTCAGACTCCGCACAGGACATAACAGGCTGAAATACCACTTGTTCAATAAACTAAAGATAGGAGATACCGATGAATGTAATTGTAGAACTGGAAAAATGACAGCAAAACATTTGCTGCAGGATTGCCCAACGTATGCAGAACAGAGAAAGATATTTTGGCCCACACCTGCTTCATTTAAGGACAAGCTCTATGGAGATAACAACAAGCTCAAGTTGACCGCAGCTTACTTAAACTACATACAGGTTGACATTTAAAGGTGCATGAAGACCCAGAGGCATGAAATGGAATATTGCTTGGATAGCAAATCCATTATGTGGAAAGTCCAAATCGAAAGCTCGCTGTGTGGGCTTCATAAAAGGTGGAAAAGTGTCCTAGTGGCACAAAATGGAATATTGCTTGGATAGCAAATCCATTACTGTGGAAAGTCTGAATCAAAAGCCCACTGTGTGGACTTCATAAAAGGTGGAAGTGTCCTAGTGGCACAAAATGGAATATTGCTTGGATAGCAAATCCATTACGTGGAAAGTCTGAATCAAAAGCCCACTGTGTGGACTTCATAAAAGGTGGAAAAGTGTCCTAGTGGCACAAAATGGAATATTGCTTGGATAGCAAATCCATTACATGGAAAGTCCGAATCGAAAGCTCACTGTGTGGATGTCATCTGCAGACTGCATACTTCTGGTTTCCGGAAGAACAGCCTCTGGTGAACGGAAGGCCCAATATACGGAAGTGAGGCTAAGCAGCCATGTGCAGGACGTGACGATTCCTTGGGTGAGCCCAGTACCAGAGCGCTATGTATCGGCTCTGCAAGTATGGAAGTCTCCTTGGATGGCGGGGAATGCCCATGGTCTGCCCCTGCCTTCCCTTGAGGGCTGACCAGGATCTTTGGCTGTTCTATATGGGCCAGCTGGGATGGGGGATAACACCACAACAGTGAGAGTCAAACGTCCTAAGAAACCCCCGGGAAGGTTAACCCGGTCAACAAATGCCCGCAGATGTCGGATGTGTCGGCCTAACGGCGCAAGAACGCAGCTCTGCTGTAAACAGGCACAACGCAATCACATCCAAAAAAAAAACTCCGGATGATCGCAGAAGAAGAAGAAGATATGAAATCTGGCAAGACCCCCGGTTCAAACAGCGTCACAACAGAAATGATTAATGCTTTAGAAGAATATGGAATAGATAAAGTTACCAGTCTGCTTACTACAATATATGATACTGGAAATATACCTCATGAATTATGTAATTCTGTATTTATTGCAATCCCAAAGAAATCAGGAGCCTTGGAATGTAATCAACATCGAACAATTAGTATAATGAGTCACATCACGAAGATTTTGCTAAGAATTATCATGCAAAGAGTTAGGAGGAAAATACAACCTGAAATAATGAGAAGAACAATGTGGGTTTGTAGAAGGGTACAGTAAATGCTGTGTATATACTGAGAACCGTAATCAAACGTTCTATAGAAGTAAACAAAGATCTACACCTTTGCTTTATTGACTACACAAAGGCTTTCGATAAAGTGAGACATGTCGATGTGATAAGGATGCTTGAAGATCTACAAATTGATGGAAAAGACCTTAGACTTGTAAAAAACATATATTTGAAACAAGGTGCCATAAGAGTTGATAATGAAGTAGGCCAATATCAGCCTATTAAGAGAGGTATGAGACAGTGAGTGTAATGTCTCCAGATCTGTTTTCCCTGTACAGTGAAAGTATTTTCAGAAATATTGAAGATATGGAAGGAATCAACATTGGGGGTCGATGGATCAATAACATTAGAAATGCAGATGTTAGTCTTGATTGCAGACAATGAACAGGACCTGCAACATTTAGTAGATGCGGATGTTACACACAGTGAACAACTAGGGTTAGAATTAAATTGTAAAAAGGACACAGATTATGGTCGTCACAAGAAAGAGTGAAATACCATAATGTAATATACAAGTAAATGGGAATATTCTTCAACAAGTGAATAAGTACAATTATCTCGGAACAGTAATAACATCTGATGGGAGATGCCTTGAAGAGATTAGAACAAGAATCGCCATGGCAAAAGTAGCCTTTAGCAAGATGAAAAACATACTGACCAATAAAAAGATGTCAAATGAAACGAGAAAAAGAATGTTGAGGTGCTACATAGAAACTGTACTTTTATATGGATGTGAAGCTTGGACAATGAGCAGTCAAGTTGAAAAACATCTGATGGCTGTAGAAATGTGGTTTCTGAGGAAAATGCAAAGAATACCATAGACAGACAGAAAGACCAATGAACAAGTCCTTCAAGAAACAAATAAAGATCGTAAACTGATTAGAGACATTAGACGTAGACAGTCAAAATTTTGTGGGCATGTTATGAGAAGAAATTAATTGGAGAATTTGGCGACAACTGGTAAGATTGAAGGGAACAGACCAAGGGGAAGACCTAGAAGCAAATACCTGGATGGCTTGGCCTCGTGGCATGGTCGAGACAGAAACACGGAGCTGATCCACGACTCTGGTGATCGAGTGAGATGGCAAAACATGACCGCCCACGCTTACCGGCATGGCACACGATGGATGGATGGATTGACCACACTAGGAGACCCAACAACACAGGGCGCCAACACCATAGACAAAGAGCCAATGTGTGTGTACTAGAATCACACAGGCCATAAATATTTTTATGGGTAGGTTTGTTTTCTAAATTTGAAATTAACAGAAAGGCATCATCATCATGTGCTCAGGCGAATGGCATAAGCATCCATGTATCTTCACAGATCTGGGCTCATGGATCTCTATGATGTCCCTCCTTGCCACGGTCCTAGTCCATCCAGAAACATTTCTGTGTGTCTGTCTCAGCGCCCATCAATTGGTAATCTTTCTGTATATCACGGTGTTTTCCAATGTCTCCCTTCTTATACATCGTTTTTAATCTCTTTATATTTGCATATAATGTTCCAGTCAAAAGGTGTTTGTAACATTCATCTCAGATACCACTAGCAGAAAGTATTTCTGCAGTCAGCAATAAACAGTGATGTGAATTCCAACAAGTAACACAATGAGATACGTGAATTCCAACAACAAATAACATGAGTGACATGAATTTCAACAACAAATAACAGTGATGTGAATTCCAACAACAAATAACACAAGTAGTGATGTTAATTCTAACAACAAATAACACAACACTGATGTGAATTCCAACAACAAATAACACAAACACTGATGTGAATTCCAACATATAACACAAGCAATGAATGAATTCCAACAACTAACACAAACAGTGATGTCAACTCCATCAACAAATAACACAAACACTGATGTGAATTCCAACAACAAATAACAAACACTGATGTGAATTCCAACAACACGTAACACAGTGAATTCCAACAATAACACAAACAGTGATGTGAATTCCAACAACACAAACAGTGTTGTGAATTCCAACAACAAATAACACAAACAGTGATGTGAATTCCAACAACAAATAACACAGTGATGAGAATTTAAACAACAAATAGAACAACTGGTGTGAATTCCTATAACAAAATGTGTGACTGAATTCCAACAAGTAACACAATGAATTATGTGAATTCCAACAACAAATAACACAAACAGTGATATGATTTTTAACCAAATAACAGACCAGGTACCGGCCCCGCCAATCAATACTGCCACAACACAACCACCAATAACGTTAACTGTCAGCTCACAAATAAAACAACCATACAAATCCATGTGACACAACAATTTATATTCGTCAGAATCCGTGACAATTAGCATGCAAAAGTGACTAAAATACAGCTTTGACATGTGATCAGTGCTTTTGATGGAAAATATTAAACATGTACACAGCATTATATCATAGAGCAGTCCATACATACAATCAAATGAAACTTACAACATTCAACACACAATTGCCTGGGATGTAACCTCCACAACCCAACAGACAAACCCAGCCAGTCACCTCCACAATCACTAACTCACTATAGGTCCTTGGACAGCTTCAACACAAACCAACACCATTCTAAACAAAAACGTATATAGTCTACATCAACTTTGGGGAAGTAATAAAAATCTATGGTTCTGTACAGAATTCTCAGGCATCACACTAGTCAACTACTGATTGTAGAAGGGGGCTTTTCAGTTCAAATTTTCATCATTGCTTGCTGCCTTAGTCAACAAATCAGCCTACAGCAACTGCCTGTCTGATCTTAACTGACCATGTCTTGTCTACTCGGTGTGCTGCTCTTTCCTGGCCATACTGATCTTTGGTCCAAGCAGTTGCACTAGGACTACTGATACTACTAAAGTCCTCTTTATAGCCAGCAGGGTTTTCACAATATCAGCTCAATTTATTGGCTATAGTGGCTATACCGGGCAATCTATCTGCTCCTTAACTGCCCACAACACCTGTATATAAATATACAAACCGTGGACATCTGCAGGAATCCAAACAAAGTTGGTATTCAACTGCTAGCTACCAACATTTACCATTCAAAGGAAATAAACCAAAAACATTCTGATGACTGAATATTTCATGCTTCCAATCCCCATTTAAATATCTGTCTGTAAACTGTAAGTGTTTATTTTTACAACTGTTTCCTAATCATTATTTCCTTATCAGATGATCTGCACACACTTCCACCTTCCTCAGTTTGAACAGCATTTCATTGAAGTTTCTATTTTAGTCTGTAGCAGATGCCTTGCTCGAGAATATCACATGTCTCTACTTGTTGATACTGCAGACCAGGGTTCGACACCCATCCTCATCGTCTAGTAAAAGACAGGCCAACTATTACTGCTATTATTCAGACCAACAAAATGTGATGGTCTCAACCTTCACAGACCTATTGCAGGCTCCTGTCTGGTTCCTTGTATAACATCTGTTAGTGTGTGCTCCTGTCTGGTTCCTTGTATAACATCTGTTAGTGTGTTATCTCCTGTCTGGTTCCTTGTATAACATCTGTTAGTGAGTGCTCCTGTCTGGTTCCTTGTATAACATCTGTTAGTGTGTGCTCCTGTCTGATTCCTTGTATAACTTCTGTTAGTGTGTTGTCTCCTGTCTGGTTCCTTGTATAACATCTGTTAGTGTGTTCTGGTTCCTTGTATAACATCTGTTAGTGTGTGCTCCTGTCTGGTTCCTTGTATAACATCTGTTAGTGTGTTATCTCCTGTCTGGTTCCTTGTATAACATCTGTTAGTGTGTTATCTCCTGTCTGGTTCCTTGTATAACATCTGTTAGTGTGTTGTCTCCTGTCTGGTTCCTTGTATAACATCTGTTAGTGTGTGCTCCTGTCTGGTTCCTTGTATAACATCTGTTAGTGTGTTGTCTCCTGTCTGGTTCCTTGTATAACATCTGTTAGTGTGTGCTCCTGTCTGGTTCCTTGTATAACATCTGTTAGTGTGTGCTCCTGTCTGGTTCCTTGTATAACATCTGTTAGTGTGTTGTCTCCTGTCTGGTTCCTTGTATAACATCTGTTAGTGTGTGCTCCTGTCTGGTTCCTTGTATAACATCTGTTAGTGTGTGCTCCTGTCTGGTTCCTTGTATAACATCTGTTAGTGTGTGCTCCTGTCTGGTTCCTTGTATAACATCTGTTAGTGTGTTGTCTCCTGTCTGGTTCTTTGTATAACATCTGTTAGTGTGTGCTCCTGTCTGGTTCCTTGTATAACATCTGTTAGTGTGTGCTCCTGTCTGGTTCCTTGTATAACATCTGTTAGTGTGTGCTCCTGTCTGGTTCCTTGTATAACATCTGTTAGTGTGTGCTCCTGTCTGGTTCCTTGTATAACATCTGTTAGTGTGTGCTCCTGTCTGGTTCCTTGTATAACATCTGTTAGTGTGTGCTCCTGTCTGGGTTTCTCCAGGCCCTGCTGCAGTCACTTTTACCGTAATATTATGTATCCTCAAGTGCCTGGCCTGGAGTAGACGTGATCATAAATCTTGAAAACTGTTTTGATATTTTATTGATACCTCTCTGTCTTGACATTTTACTGAAGTTGTTCTCCAAATCCTGTCTTGAAGTTTTCAGGAAGTTGTGACAATATTATTATTTGTTGCCTTTACTGTCTGAATTTTTTGTCATTTTCATTATTTTCTACATTTTACAAAGAATTCTTATTATCCTTAATGTTGTCACTTATAACGTCTGCCCCTGTTTGATATATTGTTTCTTCTTCTTCTTTGCTGATGAAGGCTTGTTATCATGTCTTCTATTTTCTTAAATTGTATTTTGTAAAGCTGCTCTACACTTCACATTTTATATTGTTTACATTTGCATTACCAAAGTTTTACCCCAGTTATTTATATCATTTGTAGCCCAGCTGTTTAAGCTTTCCACATACATTTCTATTTTTCTTTCTTGCTTCTCTGTCTAGTATTTCCCCACATAAAGCTCATTCCTCCACCCCACCGGTTCTGTTGATATACCCCATACATTTCATGTACATTATGCTTTTGATAAGTGATCTAGTAAAGTCTGGAGTTCATAATATGTGACAGTTGCTGTCTTCTCTGTTCATGATATTCTAAACTTTCTTCACAAAAACTACATTTCCAAGTTTTTTTAAATATTCATTGTCCAGCATTCACATTCATACAAAAGATTATATATATATATTTGCTATTATATTTACCATGAAACAATCATATGTATGATACATACACTGATGTGCATATATATATATATATGCATATATATATATATATATATATATATATATATATATATATATATATATATATATATATATATATATATATATATATATATGACTGGGATTACACAATTATGAACACTTAGTACAAGAGACAAACATATATTTAAACTTACATCAGCAGAACACAAAGGTTGGCAATTGGTATTTTGGTCTTTTGCTCCGTTATTTTAAAAATATATTTTTTTTTGGGTAACTATATTCGTATAGTCTTTTTTCCTTTACATAACCAGAACTACATTTTTATCTGTATTACATCCGGTGCTGCCAAAACATACACCAAATATCTCCTAGAAGTACGCTGACCACATAAAAAAATATATATGGTATTCATAAATTGAAACATACAAATGTAAAGGGATAAATATAACATAAAAGGCTGCAGCCCAAATATATACAACTAATAATATATTTCTGTAAGTACCCATAAAGATACAGAACAAAGCACAAGCATACGCTACAGCCAGTTGTTCCTTTGTTCGCTTAAAATTTGTCTATAACTGTAATGTTGTCTCTTGCATGAATTTAACTGTCTTATTTAGTTCACTCAGTGGTCCATAGAGTTTATCTTCCTCCGTTGTTTCTTTAGGTCAGAAGATTCGCCTAGATATGTTGTATTTTGGGCAGTCAAGTATCTGGAGATATTTCAACAGAAAATGAAACAAACTGCAAATGTGGCCAGAAACTAATATTGTACAGTTGGGTTAAACTTGCATTTTTAAAAACCAGACTAGTACCACGTCTGCAAGGTACACAGCAAATGTAAACAATGTAGAAGCAAAGTATGAAGCGGCTTTACAAAACTACAGAACACAAATGACATTGTGGTGACAAGCCTTCATCAGCAAGCTAACACAAGAAACAAGAAAACACAACAACATATAAACCTCAGAGATGTCACTACAGTGACTACGTTAAGGCATAATAAACAGAATCGAAAAATGAAAGAAAACATGTATCAAATGTCTTCTATTTATCTCAGAATATGAATCCATCTGACGGACACCTCTTGTAGTTCTCCTGTCTCCAGATGTTGATTCAGTCCAGGACTCACAGATCAGCAGAAGACATGTTTTTATTCATTTTTCTCATTCTGATGTTCTGTCTCAACGTAATCACTGCAGTGTCATCTGCGTGGTTCATGGTGTGTGTGTGTGGTTTTTTTTTGCTGATGAAGGCTTGTTGCCACAACGTCCTATATTCTCTGTAATTGTGTATTGTACAGCTGCTCTATACTTCATGTTTTTATACTGTTTACACTTCCACAGCTTTACTGCAGTTTAATCAATTTTATTCATAAGGTACACAGCAGCACATAATCGCAGTAAATGCTCAATAGATGAATGAACAGGAAGACATGATGATGATTAAAAAGAAAACAGCAGCAGTAACACCAATGTCTTGCATATCTCTTCAACGTGCACCACATAAAACAATGCATCAACAAGTATAAAATAATACAGTTAAATGTATAACAATAACATTGATCAAAGCAATGTTTCCCCTGGTATAACTTAACAAAGAAGACAGACAACAGACTTCACAATGTATTGCCTGGCATATTTCACCATGAGCATTCTAGAGCTGGATATACCATGAAGTGAACAGATGAATCCTGTATGTATTGAGTATTTCAACCAAACAGGAGTACCTATTCTCTCTCTTTCTTTCGTCCTTTATTCCCTACTTGGGTATAGGTCCTCACTCCACTCACTCCAAGCCGACCTAATTGTTGCTATTTCATGCAATTCTGTCCATGAGCTCCCCATAATATCCATTTCTGTCTCACTTCTTCAGTGATGGTTTGCTATTAGGCACGGGTTATGAATAGGATGGTTTGCTGGAGGTCTTCAGTGGTTTCCCAAGAGTTTGTCGAGGCAGGTTCTGCATGTAGACAATGGACTGACTTGTTGCAGAGGTTTGTTGTCCATATTCACCTTTATCTTTGTTCCAGGACATGCAGGAGATGAGGGAAATGAATGAGCTGATAAACTTAGGGGGGGGGGAGAGAGAGAGGGGATCTGAGCACCCATGGACTTGTCCGGAATGTAAGGATGGTACCCCAACAGACTGCCTCAAAGGTTCACTCCTGTGGGCCAGATTCCCCCTCTCTGTCTGGCAAAGTCAGGGCAGTCGTGTTGGACAAGTCTCTGTCTCTAATTCTATTCTCCATATTTGTTTAGGTCTTCCTCTATTTCATTTGTCCTGTGAGTTCCAAAGGACTTCCTAGTTACACCATTCTCAGGTTTTCTCAATGTATGTCGTATCCAGCGATGGCATCTTTTCCCTACCTCTTGATTCACTGGGATGTGTCCAGTTCTCTCCATAAGCTCCACACTGGGATTTGTCCAGTTCTCTCCATAAGCTCCACACTGGGATTTGTCCAGTTCTCTCCATAAGCTCCACACTGGGATTTGTCCAGTTCTCTCCATAAGCTCCACACTGGGATTTGTCCAGTTCTCTCCATAAGCTCCACACTGGGATTTGTCCAGTTCTCTCCATAAGCTCCACACTGGGATTTGTCCAGTTCTCTCCATAAGCTCCACACTGGGATTTGTCCAGTTCTCTCCATAAGCCCCACACTGGGATTTGTCCAGTTCTCTCCATAAGCTCCACACTGGGATTTGTCCAGTTCTCTCCATAAGCTCCACACTGGGATTTGTCCAGTTCTCTCCATAAGCTCCACACTGGGATGTGTCCAGTTCTCTCCATAAGCTCCACACTGGGATTTGTCCAGTTCTCTCCATAAGCTCCACACTGGGATTTGTCCAGTTCTCTCCATAAGCTCCACACTGGGATTTGTCCAGTTCTCTCCATAAGCTCCACACTGGGATTTGTCCAGTTCTCTCCATAAGCTCCACACTGGGATGTGTCCAGTTCTCTCCATAAGCTCCACACTGGGATTTGTCCAGTTCTCTCCATAAGCTCCACACTGGGATTTGTCCAGTTCTCTCCATAAGCTCCACACTGGGATTTGTCCAGTTCTCTCCATAAGCTCCACACTGGGATGTGTCCAGTTCTCTCCATAAGCTCCACACTGGGATTTGTCCAGTTCTCTCCATAAGCTCCACACTGGGATTTGTCCAGTTCTCTCCATAAGCTCCGCACTGGGATTTGTCCAGTTCTCTCCATAAGCTCCACACTGGGATGTGTCCAGTTCTCTCCATAAGCTCCACACTGGGATTTGTCCAGTTCTCTCCATAAGCTCCACACTGGGATTTGTCCAGTTCTCTCCATAAGCTCCACACTGGGATTTGTCCAGTTCTCTCCATAAGCTCCACACTGGGATTTGTCCAGTTCTCTCCATAAGCTCCACACTGGGATTTGTCCAGTTCTCTCCATAAGCTCCACACTGGGATTTGTCCAGTTCTCTCCATAAGCTCCACACTGGGATTTGTCCAGTTCTCTCCATAAGCTCCACACTGGGATGTGTCCAGTTCTCTCCATAAGCTCCACACTGGGATTTGTCCAGTTCTCTCCATAAGCTCCACACTGGGATTTGTCCAGTTCTCTCCATAAGCTCCGCACTGGGATTTGTCCAGTTCTCTCCATAAGCTCCACACTGGGATGTGTCCAGTTCTCTCCATAAGCTCCACACTGGGATTTGTCCAGTTCTCTCCATAAGCTCCACACTGGGATTTGTCCAGTTCTCTCCATAAGCTCCACACTGGGATTTGTCCAGTTCTCTCCATAAGCTCCACACTGGGATTTGTCCAGTTCTCTCCATAAGCTCCACACTGGGATTTGTCCAGTTCTCTCCATAAGCTCCACACTGCTGATTGTGTCTGGCCATTTGAGTCCCAGCCTGCACCAGCACCCACTCATGCCTGTTTGTAATTTATCAGTATACATTTGAGATAATTCTCTTGTAATTTATCAGTATACATTTGAGATAATTCTCTTGTAATTTATCAGTATACATTTGAGACAATTCTCTTGTAATTTATCAGTATACATTTGAGATAATTCTCTTGTAATTTATCAGTATACATTTGAGATAATTCTCTTGTAATTTATCAGTATACATTTGAGATAATTCTCTTGTAATTTATCAGTATACATTTGAGATAATTCTCTTGTAATTTATCAGTATACATTTGAGATAATTCTCTTGTAATTTATCAGTATACATTTGAGATAATTCTCTTGTAATTTATCAGTATACATTTGAGATAATTCTCTTGTAATTTATCAGTATACATTTGAGATAATTCTCTTGTAATTTATCAGTATACATTTGAGATAATTCTCTTGTAATTTATCAGTATACATTTGAGATAATTCTCTTGTAATTTATCAGTATACATTTGAGACAATTCTCTTGTAATTTATCAGTATACATTTGAGACAATTCTCTTGTAATTTATCAGTATACATTTGAGACAATTCTCTTGTAATTTATCAGTATACATTTGAGATAATTCTCTTGTAATTTATCAGTATACATTTGAGATAATTCTCTTGTAATTTATCAGTATACATTTGAGACAATTCTCTTGTAATTTATCAGTATACATTTGAGATAATTCTCTTGTAATTTATCAGTATACATTTGAGATAATTCTCTTGTAATTTATCAGTATACATTTGAGACAATTCTCTTGTAATTTATCAGTATACATTTGAGATAATTCTCTTGTAATTTATCAGTATACATTTGAGACAATTCTCTTAGTTTTTTATCCATACATTAAGCACCTGACAAGATACAGTGAAATATGCCAGGCAATACACTGTGCAATCTATTGCCTGTGTGTACCATGTTCAAATAACCTTGCTCCCAATGGTGACAATATATGGTATGGCTTAGCATTCAAAGATTTACTTAAATAACTACAGATTACCCTGTACTTGTTACAACTGGTTGACGCAAATCATAAATTACCAAAATAGAACAGTAACAGCAATGTTACCAACAAATCTAGATATCATTTCACCAACAAATTCATCATCATCCAGAGCTATCTTGGCACTGATGGCTGGCTGTACAAGCATAAGTTCCAGAACCAACAATTCACTCGAGACATTCCCATCAGTGCCCTGTCCCCTTCTTCAGTAGGCAATCAAGAGTTACCATGCTGATGGAACGCTAGCCAGTGGCAGCCTGCACTGTCCACTACATGGTAATGGAACCCTAGCCAGTGGCAGCCTGCACTTTCCCCTACGTGCTGAGTGTGGCCCAGACCCTCTGCTGTGTCAGACTCTCCGGGTGTGGATCCTGTGTCCTGCTGCACCTTGGACCGAGCCCTAGAGCCTTCACCACATCAGCCTGGTCATACAGTGGCTGGCCACAGACCTGCTATAATGGTGTCATACAGTGGCTGGCCACAGACCTGCTATAATGGTGTCATACAGTGGCTGGCCACAGACCTGCTACAAGGGTGTCATACAGTGGCTGGCCACAGACCTGCTACAAGGGTGTGAAAGGCCAAGATCCTTGTGAATACTACGTGAATCTATGAGGTGGGGCAACCAGTTTCCTTTATTGCTCATTCTTTGGGCATGTCATGAGATGGGGAAAGCTGGAGCACAATAAGAAAGTTGGAGAGGCAGAGAGCGACCAAGAGAGAATATGGACAATTTGACGGCATGTAGGAACATCACTATCAGTTGGCAGTACACAAGACAGAAGGCTGTAGACAGACACGATCATCAATGCCACACGGCATGGA
Organism: Cepaea hortensis; assembly: GCA_963921405.1. Classification (NCBI taxonomy): domain Eukaryota; kingdom Metazoa; phylum Mollusca; class Gastropoda; order Stylommatophora; family Helicidae; genus Cepaea; species Cepaea hortensis. The sequence continues at coordinate 91,184,922 of OY992879.1, read as the reverse complement.
CTATAAGAAATAATTTTAGTGGCCTCATCTGCAAACAAAACATAAAACACCATATACTTGGATAAAACATTTTAAAACAGTATTATGTCTGTCATATCTCCACTATGCTGCAGCCAAGAAACTTGTGGTCCACAAGGTAAGTCAGTGATAGCACAGCTAGCAAGCTCTCCCGAGGTCTAAGCAGGCTTGGTGTGAGACTGACTACCTCACTGTCTATGTTTCACGTTGCTTGTTTGTCGTGTGTCATGACAGGTAATTAACATGTACAATAAAGTCGATTGGCTATGAGTAACATGTGGATATTTTTAATAGATACAATGTAGAATATAACAATATTGTCATACAATCTGAGTATCAATCAGCAATGCGCTCGCTCGCTCACACAATAACATCTTAGTTCACACAAACTAGTGCACACACAGTATCGTCCAATAACGCTCTCAGTGCTATTAAACACTTGTAGTGATTATACAGTTCACTCGCTCTAGCCAACACATGGACACGTCCTCTCTCATTCACAGTCCAGTCTCGTCTCCCTAGGTTTCGTCCTGGGTTTAGCATCACGTGGTCTCTGACCGTGTGCCATCTCAGGATCCTCGTGTCGTCTTAGGCTAGTCGTGGTATGTAGTACGTCTCAGGAAAGGGATCTCGTTTTGTCCTTCACCTCAGGTCAGTCCATCCGTTACTGACAGTCAAAGACAGTTTCTCACGTAATACAGTCCAAGGGTGAACTGTCCTCTCTATTTATTATTTCCATGTCCTGTCTCTGGGATCTGTCCTCTCTATCATGTTCCCAGGACGCTGACACTCACCCTGTACAAACTTCAGCTGCAAATTCCAGTGAATTATGAAAACAAATCTACACAGGGTTTGAGGTCAGCTGGTTGAGGGCCCACGCCCCACTGGTACATGACAGGCAGAAGCAGACATCAGAAGAACTGGGCCATGCCCCACTGGCACATGACAGGCAGAAGCAGACATCAGAAGAACTGGACCACACATCCATCAACAAGTTGAGGGCCCATGCCCCACTGGCACATGACAGGCAGAAGCAGACATCAGAAGAACTGGACCATACATCCATCATCAAGTGCCATGCCAGCTGTTGGTAGTCGTTCATGGCTCTCCAGTTCTCGGTCTTTGGTTTTCTGGATCAACTCTGCTGATGATATTCCTCCATGCCACCGTCTCAATCCAGCCAGCATCATTTCTCTTGGCCATACATTACAAGCTCAAATATGCTGAGAGACTGTAAATTCCATCTATACATGATAGCCATTAACTGCAAGATTTTAAAATGGGTTTAAAAAATTTACTGAAAACTTAAAACTGTAAAATGTAATACAATTAACTGCTACAATACTGGCCTGATGACCCCCACAGCAAACACCAGCATCATTTTGTGATCAACTGACCAGGCGAAGGAAGGTAAAAACACACACACACACACCACTACATCTAAAATATGTACTTATGTAGCAGAACATGAAAACATGCTGCTGGCAATAAAACAACACAGCAGCAAAGGATATTTGTAGCCATTACAGAATAAGTACAGAGAGAAAACAAACAAGATGTGCATACACCGGTGGCAAAAATATTCAAAATGTCACTTCTGGCATTCAGTTTTCTATAAAATACTTATTGTGTTTTAGCTTCCGAAACCTGTCCAGCCATTTGTTGTAAGTGCAGTCCATTTATTTCCATTCCCCTATGGCATCTATTTTTTTTTTTTCAGATCTAGTATAAAACTTTCAGGTTCTTAACTGCTCACTATATGATTTCCTTTGTCTGGGTCTAAGCTGCTCACTATATGCTTTCTCTTGTCTAGGTCTCATCAACTGCTCACTATATGCTTTCTTTTGTCTAGGTCTCAACTGCTCACTATATGCTTTCTCTTGTCTTGGTCTCAGCCGCTCACTATATGCTTTCTCTTGTCTTGGTCCCAGCTGCTCACTATATGCTTTCTCGTCTTGGTCTCAGCTGCTCACTATATGCTTTCTCTTGTCTAGGTCTTACCAGCTACTCAGTATGTTTTCTTCTGTCTACATCTCATCAGCTGCTCACTATATGCTCTCTTGTCTAGGTCTTGTCAGTTGCTGCTCAATATATGCTTTCTTTTGTCTAGGTCTTGTCAGTTGCTGCTCAGTATACGCTTTCTTTTGTCTAGGTCTCGTCAGTTGCTCATTATGTTTTCTTTTGTCTTGTCTTCTGTTTCAGTCTGGACTCAAGTGTTCAACATGAACAACCACTCTATATAGAAGCCAGTCAAGCCCACTGTCTTGCCAGACATACATGCATACGGTGTTAAGCCCATGTCTGGCAAGGGGCTACTAGTGACAAATCCAAGTGCCACTTTGCTAGTATGCGAACACACCAAAACTAACCGTTATAATCTGTTGAGTTTCATTTATGACACACAGCAGAGACGACATAAAATTGAAAACGTGTAAACAATTGATTACAGAAATTGTCCTAAACAGACATCAAATAATTGTAGAGCTAAAATAAGGCAATATTAAGGCAAAGACAGCAAATTAGCCACAGCTGTCATCAAGTTAAAACAAATGTCAGGGAGTAAAATAACAAAGAGATGACAAATTGTTCGAGAGGGCTAAGTCTGTACAACATGCTCTTAAATACAAAGCAAAAGCAAAGCTCCATGGTTAGATCTGGTCAGTGTTAAATCTGTGATACTGACTACAAATAAAATATTAATCTGTTATTCAGATTATAAACAAACTGCCAGTGTTCATCTGTGATATAGACTATAAATAAAACTTGTGGGTCATCTGTTAACCTATGAAATATATCGTCTAGCTCCTCTAGGATGATGTGTAGGGGTGTGGGGAGCCTAAGCTTGTGTTCCCAGGCCAGATGTGTTGCCTTGGTTTGGTTGTATTGTTTAGAATAGCCTTGATGTTGTCTATCCTTTATTTTCTTGGTCTTCCTCTGGCTCTATATTACAGATCTTTTCAGTTGCCTTCTTTTATTAATAGTTATGGTTTCATTCTCACTTGGTGTCCAAACCAATTTGTTTCTCTATGAAATCAATACATGATGTTATGTCTAACATATTTCTGATATCATTCTCACATGGTGTCCTAACCACATTGTGGTCTCTCCATGACACGATGTTATCATATTTCTCATGTCATCATTCCCCATCCTGTCCCTTATAGAAACCCCAGAAGCCTTTCTCCAGTATTCCATCCCCCGTGAGATGTTGACAGGGACCAAGCTGGACACAGTTGGCAAACAAATGTAAAACTTCACAAATAAAATGATCACTGCCAGAATTTACAACCTGTGGCAGTGTCCAGGTAGAACCATGACTGATGGACAGAGGTGTCATGGGACTTTCCTTCTATTTAGTGGAATCTTGAAAACTATGTTATTTGTAGTTTTCATTATTTTTATAGTAAAAGTTTTTAACTGGCATTTTGTGTGCATATTTTCTATAGTGTGTAACGTTTTTCAGTTCGTCCAACTGTAGTTTAAAAATTGAATTTTAAAAAACCTTTCCAAAGTTCTCACTTTAAAAAAAAAAGGCTAAAATTCAAAACATTGCTAGGGTGTTTATCAGTTCTCCCACAAGGAAGTCGCAGAAAGAATGTATTCATTCAGGAGAGCCTAATACTCAAACAAGGCTGCGAAGCACAGACATAACTAAAACTAACACTTAATTTTGAAAAGATGGCAGCCCAGAATTTGTGGCAGATATTTCTTTTAAAGCATTCGTGACTGGTGGGCCAGTAACGTCAATTAACACATCTATTTTCTTTTGTCCTTTGGTAAATGTTCCATGTGTAATCATATACAACACTAGTAAAGGGTAGCCACATAGTGGGTACTGCCTTTGAGGTGTGAAGTGTTCAGTCTTCATGTATTCTAGGCCAAACATGACATGAGATGATAGCTTCCCTTCCTCGCTGCCGTCCGTTCTCGGACAATTCCCAGAAAATGTGGAAATGTGTCTGGTGTCAATTGTTATGAGGCTGTGTTGATCCCAGAGCTGCACAAACACATCACCCAGCCTGTGCTGGGGATTCAACCACATGGGTCAGTCTTGACAGGCCAGAATACTAACCAGTCTGCCATCACAGCTCCACACACCACCAGTAAAGTCTGATAACAACTTGGAAATAAATGAGATGCTACCCTGCTCCCATAATGAGGAAATCCTGGCACCTTTTAAGAGGCAGCGGGTATCATTTGTAATGTCAGGTCTTAGTCATATATGACTGAGTGACCGTATGACAGTAGACGGCGCTCACCAAACCCAACACCCGACATTATGCCAACGGCTCTTGTTATATCTAAAAACATGTGAAGAGAGCTTATTGTTAATGACTGTTCTACTGCTGGAATTTTGGCTCCGTCAGCACATTTGATAGTTTAATAAAGTTCAAATGCCAGAGTAGACACTGGCAATCATGACCCTCCAACCCTCTGTCGTCCACAAGTTAATGAAGTTTGAGCTGTTTATATTATTATGTTGCCCAGCTTTCCACATACATCCTGCACATTAAAAAGCAATAATTACAATTATGAAGTTGTTAGGACCATCATATTTTGTAGGCCTGAGTGCACAGAGGGATAGGTGGTCAGTCTTTCCTTCCTGTAGCCACAAGTAAAACTGAATGGTTTTAACAGGTCATTAACCATCTCACAAATACAACAAGTAAAACACAATGGTTTTAGCAGGTCATTAACAATCTCACATAGAGGACATGTACAAATTGATGACTTGTCTTGGTGTTAATTTATGCTATATCATTAGCAAAACACAATGTCATGATCTGGTCATTATTAACCTCACATATACTAGAAGCTAAAGTCAACAGCTTCATTATACATATATATATATATATTATATATCCTCAAGGTTTGATCTGGTTGGTCATCATTAATCTCACATATACTAGAAGCTAGAGTCAGTAGCTTGATTTGATCATTATTACTATATATACATATCTTCAAGGTTTGATTTGATCAGCTCACATACACTATGAGCAAGACTGAATGGTTTGATCTAGTCATTGCAATGCACTGTCCACAGACTATTCTCCATCAAAACTAACACATGACCAAGATTGTGTCTCTCTGACTTATGCACCTCGAACCACCAACAGTGCATCTTATTTACATATATGAAGCAAAATATTAACCATAAGACAGTGACATGCCCGAAAGGATAAGAGCACTCGCTCTTAAAACTTCCAGTGCCCTGATGGCAGGGTATGGGGTCCAACCCCTGTACCGGCATCTCTCTCATTCAGAAAACAATGGAAACCTATTAAACGTAACATTGCCTAGAAAATTAACTTGGGGTTGATTGCAACATCCTGCAGAAAACGAGCAACATCTTTAAATGTTAACTATTACAGTGGGTCTCCTCGAGAAATACAACAAATAACTAACACATTTTATTACACAAACAGGCATATTAAGCCATTTTTATTCAGGTCTCCAGCCTGACAATGAACACAAATACAGTCCATGCTTATGTTTTAGTGTCTGCAGAGCAATTATACCCACACTGATGACAAAGTCCTGGCGTATCAATATTTAACTTGTGATATTCAATGTTAAATACAAACTGTCTTAAAACTGGCAATAAAATCATCAGAAATTCAAAACGTTTTCCCAGTGTGAATTTGAATAATGAAGACACAAACAATATATTGCACAATTTATTGCTTGGCATATTTCACTGCATCTTGTAAAGTACATACTACAGAAAAAGGTTCATATATTTATTTGCTGAAAGGATTCATTAAGCTACTTCATATGTTGAACATTTATTCTGCAGCCTGCACCTGACGAGATACTGTGAAATATGCCAGGCAATAAATATATTGTTTGTGTCTTTATTCCAATAAAATTATCAGCTGAAATGAGTCGATCTGAATTATGAACTATTATAACCCACTTATTAGGTAATGACTATTAGCGACGTAAGTGCACGTCAAAAGGTTTATTTAGCAAAGGGTATCCGAGGCATCATGAAACAGACGAAATAGGATTCATAGGAGATCCCATCTGTGTGAGGACTTTGTCAAGCCACTGTAGGGGTCCATTTAGATGCAGTTCAATCCAGCACGGGGTTGAAGTAACGTCCTGTCTGTGATATTCTGCTCCCCAGCCCTTGACAAAGCTCATTCGGATAATGCACATTTTGTTAAGCTCATACACAGCCTCGAACCCGTGGTTGACTGACTGAGACAGCAAAGCAGCAAATTCCTGGCAAGAAACCAAAGGAAGAAAATAATATTGTAGGCATTTAATGTAAGAAACCAAAGGTAGAAAATAATATTGTAGGCGTTTAATGTGTCTGCTGCTCTTGTGTTTTACATAACCAACCAAACAACTATAGGCTGTTTGTAAAGTCTCACTACACTTCGTATGTAGAACAAATTTGAAAAATGAAGTACATGATGTCATTAAAAATGCGCTCCATCGTCCATCGTGAAGCAATATGCAGCGAATGGCTGTCGTCTGCTGGAGTAATTCTTTGCACTCCAAACAGAATGGTGTTACCAGAGGAAGAAAGAATGTTTTCAAATTTGTTCTACATACAAAGCGTAGTGAGACTTTACAAAATCAAACAAAAACCTGAATGTCTCTTCTTTAAATGTTCGTAATATACTAATATGTTTGTTTTCACACTCAATTTTTCAGTTCATGAGTGCAATGGTTTGGGATATTCCTGGGGGGATTTTCACCGGAGCTCTGGAGTTCATACTGTGTGACACTTTCCACAGGCACATCTGCAGAAACAGACGGAGTCAAATGGAATGAAACCTGATGCAATGAAGCAGATGCTCTATGCCAGCATGCTGTTGTTCTCTCATTCTTAACATATTGTTGAATCTGAATTCCATGAGACCAACAGTCGGCTTAAGTAGATTAAGCTCAACATAAATTAATAACATTGGCAGTAACTGGAATCTCCAACTGGCAACGTACAAAGTGGAATCAGAGACGGCTGGTTTCAACTATGAATAATGCTGTTTTAATAATCCAGCTAACAACGGTTGTTGAGATCACATATTAACTTGCCTCTTAAATTGCCTCTTATTGCGAGGCGGGTATTTAAGATCTAATGACAAGTACATAATGTTAGCTACCAAACCTTATCACGAAGTATTCGCCGTGTGTCACAGACTCACCTAAAGGGCGGTACCAACCTAAAAGAACGAGACACTGGCGAAGGGATATAAATCCAGCTAAAGGGAAAGAACCGAGTCACTCGAAGGCTCGAATAATCTAGAGCCTTCTCGAAGGAACGGTCAGTGTGTCCACAGCCACGTGGACACTGATGGGGCCCGCCGATTGCGGGGTCCACGAGAAACTCAGAGAGAGTTACCACCCGTGTCGGATTGCGACACGTGTGGAAGGACAGACACGGACTGGACATCGAGGAAGCATCAGGGCTTACCTTAAGGGGACTTGATAGTTTCAGACCCAAGTGTTTTAGGGGTCTTATACATACATTATTATATGTTAGATAGCTGCTAGAGTTGTTGTGATAATCATGTTCATTGTAAACTCCTGTGATACGCAACTTGTTAAATGCTGGCTTGTGAAAACTCACTTCGCCAGCGTACTGTAATATAAATGTAAATAAATGATGCTCGATTGTATCTGAACGGAGTTTGTTGCCTGTATGAGCCCGAGTTTCAATCCCCTAGAGATCTAGGACTGTGACACCGTGACCGTTTCATCTGTATACCTTCTTCGTTCTGTTGACCCAGTCTGTCTTTCAGTTGCCTGTATTTGTGTCTAGGTTGTGTCCTCGATTAATTAAATCCATGATAAGATTCTCTTAGATCTATGTTTCTTATTGGTCCATCCCTGGATGCGTACTAGATACTAGCTCCAAGCCACTCCAATTTATGCCACAACCTTCAACATATCACTTCTCCTTTCATGTCCATTTCTCTGTCTGTGTTCTCAAACAACGTCACTCCCTTGTTTACGTTGGCGCGCACTCGTGCCTATGCGTGCTTTTACTTCTCGGGTTTTCCAGATCTTGTCTAACCATCATCATCATGTGTAAATACTATGTGGTACTCTAGTCTTTAAACCTGCCTTTATTTGAACTATAGTTGGTTAACAGAAACTTCTGAGGCCTATTTTTAAAAAAAGTTATTTGTTGCATATCCATTCATAGGACATTGCAACCAATCCCAGCATTTATTGGCTGTTTGTGAATTACTAGACACTTTTACATTCTATAGCATGCCATTGATTTCTGAACGGCTGACACTTTTGAATTTGAACCTTCGACCCAGTATTTCATCTTACTGTAAAACTGCATTCACTAACCCCGAAACCACAGAAGGTGACATATACAACTAAAAGAAAGAGACAAACACTGGTCTTTGGTCATGTAGTCAGAAGAGAAGCACAGGAAAACAAAGCACTGGAGAACATCATGCTGTCTGTAAAGATCAGCAGTAGCAGTGGCAGACCAAGAGAAATGATGCTTCATGGTCTAAGCCAGTGGTATGGAGACTTGATATCATCAATAGAATTGATCCAGAACACCAAGGCCAGCACTGAAATCTGTGGAGAGACATGAATCCCTCCGCCACTTTGCAAGGCATATGATCTGACAATGTAGAAGATTGGGTGCGAAACAACAAACCTGGTTGTTGAAGATCTTCAGACTGCAGTTTGGTGGAATCTTGCAGACAGTGGTCGGGTGGAAACCGTGTGAGTAGTTACAGTTGCGACTCTGGACAAATATGCTGCTGTCACTCAAACACTCAGCATACACTTCACCACCCACGTAATACAGGTGAACACCTGCAAACACAACAATTATGCAAAAGCACAAGTGAATATCTCAGAACACTAAATGTCTAGTAATACAAGTAATCCAAACTGCTATAACCATTATAACAATACATTTAATCTCTACTGCCGTATCTGGGTGTGTCAATGGCTATTGATGAGTTGTTTTGTTTTGTTCCACTCTGGCCGCTAAGTGGAGAGCCACAGATGTTCAGTGGCTAACCTGCTGGTTTGTGTTCAAATCCTCACCAAGATGTATTGTTCAAATTCACCTGCTCTTCGTATCTTTTCTAATCTCCTGTGTCCCCTGCATGTCCTTCCCATATTATTCATCTTTGTCTCTAATTCTCTTGTGTGTGTGTTTATAGGTGGCCATATGGGTTCAAGAGCAAAGACTCTCGTTAGACTATTATCAAGTGTTCTCAATGTGTGTCCTATCCAGTCTCAGCATCTTTTCCTCGCTTCTTGATTTGCCAGAACCGGGCTAGTTCTCTCCTTAAGCTCTGCACTAGTGATTCCATCTTACAATTGTAATTCTATTCTTCACAGACACTGGATAATGCACATTTGTAGTTCATTAGTAATGTTTCTGATCCATACAGCAGTACTTTTGTAATAAAAAGTTTGTTGCATATCCTTAACAGGATGTCGCAGTCAACCCCAGCTTACCATTTTATAAAAACCGTACAAGGCGGTCTGCTTCCAAATCACCCGTAGCTGTTTTTCAAAATGCGCCCGTAACCTCTTCTCCACAGAGAGGGTTAAATATTCCAAGTTTGTGACTAGGTTTAGTGTCCTTTGGTTTCCACAAATTTCCCAGAGCTATGAAAGCTCATCGTGCTTTTATATTCTTAATTTAACCCATCTGTGTCCCAATGCTACCTAAATAGGTTATGACTGGCCCCCTTGAACCGAGGCTTTAACAAGGTAGATTGTGTTACAACTTGAATAATTTATTTTTATCATCTTTGTTTTTCCCCTATGAGGCGCTGTGGTGAAAGGGTTCCATTCATCATGTGCTATGCTGGTAATCATGGGCAGTCATGATTCGCCATTTCACTCGATCACCAGAGTTGTGGATCAGCTCAGTGTTGTTTTAACCATGCCATGTGGCCAAGCCATCCAGGTATTTACTTCTGCCTTCCCCCTGTTCTCTTCCCCTTGATCTTGCCCGTTCTCTAATTTATTTCTTCTCATAACATGTGAAAGGGTTACATCGTTCAGAAAGTAATGGCAAACTACTGAACATAAACTTGCCTAGAAATCACAAACAGCCAAATAATGCTGGGGTTGACTACGACATCCTTAAAGGATACGCAACTAACTTAACTTAGTCTGCATCGAATGTCATCAGTGAAGATGACAAAACACCTTTGGGATTATTGAGAGTGCTTTGATAATAGTTTTGTTGACAAAAATAAAATTACCCATGTGTAAAGAGCAATCTAGGACATACCTCTTCCTATATGTCGGCGTGTGTTTTCAATTGTGGAGTTTCGGTTGACATTGGACAGCAGACCCAAACAAAAGCGATCAGTTCTTGAGGGGTCGGTGAAGCCATCAACAACAATGCTGTTGGAGGATGCCTGGAACTGCTCCCCAACTCGATTGTTCAACTCGTAGTAAACAATGTTGCACCAATAATGGGGTTCCTGGTAGTTGACTGGCTGCTTGTCTGAAGAAGAATAAAACATTTAAAATGCAACATTTTATCTCTGTGTCTCTTCTTCTTTCGTTCGAAATGTTTGTTTTCTAAGTAAATGCATTGTGACCGTTTACAGCAGAGCTACCACAATATTTGCGCATTTCAGCCCACTCATCCAACTTATTCAGGCATTTGTTGACCAGGTTAACATTCCTGGGATGTGTAGGTATAACCTCTATCAAGTCAATAATTTCAGATATCTAGGGACTATTCATAACATCAGATGGACAATGCATGACAGAAATTAACCGCTGAATAAGCCAAGCAAAGGCTGCATTCCAGAAGTCTCTTATATATTAAGTCATTCCCATTAACTGTCAGAAGGAGTAGTGAACCTGGTCTACTGTATGACAGTGAATCTTGGGAGGTGACGTCATTACATCATTAAGTGAAGTGTGTTGCACTGTTTCGTCACACCTGTGGTTCAGTAAATCCGACATCGACAAGCACGTTTTTAGGTTTGTATTTCCTAGCCTTCATCTATCCCTAGTTTACCGATTAGGCAATAAGCTTCTGTCTCTCTCTGTCTGGTTCCTATCCCTTGATTTGCTACTGTCAACATAGCTCCAGGGGACATTAGAACAAGCAAACCCCTCTACCTCTTCAAGGTGAAGATACATCACAAGAAATCTTGCAATGTGAACAAACATATTCAGAAAATTAAGAGGCAAAGGCAATGTGGTTTCTGGGATGAATAACTTGGACTGCCACAGTAACTAACAATGATTGCCTGACAAAGATTAATGAAAGCAGAACATTACATACAACTGTAAGAAAGGAAGAAAATATTTTTGGTCATGTAATGAGAAGCATCAGAAAATATCATGACTAGAAGGAACAGCTAAATATACTCATGCAATGTCTTCTTCTTTCATGTGTAGTTATTTCTCAATGTAAGGATGCAAGTAATATCAGCTTCTATGAATATGCAATGTCTTCTTCTTTCATGTGTAATTGTGTTCTCAATGTAAGGATGCAAGTAATATCAGCTTCTATGAATATGCAATGTCTTCTTCTTTCATGTGTAATTGTGTTCTCAATGTAAGGATGCAAGCAATATCAGCTTCTATGAATATGCAATGTCTTCTTCTTTCATGTGTAATTGTGTTCTCAATGTAAGGATGCAAGTAATATCAGCTTCTATGAATATGCAATGTCTTCTTCTTTCATGTGTAATTGTGTTCTCAATGTAAGGATGCAAGTAATATCAGCTTCTATGAATATGCAATGTCTTCTTCTTTCATGTGTAATTGTGTTCTCAATGTAAGGATGCAAGTAATATCAGCTTCTATGAATATGCAATGTCTTCTTCTTTCATGTGTAATTGTGTTCTCAATGTAAGGATGCAAGTAATATCAGCTTCTATGAATATGCAATGTCTTCTTCTTTCATGTGTAATTGTGTTCTCAATGTAAGGATGCAAGTAATATCAACTTCTATGAATATGCAATGTCTTCTTCTTTCATGTGTAATTGTGTTCTCAATGTAAGGATGCAAGTAATATCAGCTTCTATGAATATGCAATGTCTTCTTCTTTCATGTGTAATTGTGTTCTCAATGTAAGGATGCAAGTAATATCAGCTTCTATGAATATGCAATGTCTTCTTCTTTCATGTGTAATTGTGTTCTCAATGTAAGGATGCAAGTAATATCAGCTTCTATGAATATGCAATGTCTTCTTCTTTCATGTGTAATTGTGTTCTCAATGTAAGGATGCAAGTAATATCAGCTTCTATGAATATGCAATGTCTTCTTCTTTCATGTGTAATTGTGTTCTCAATGTAAGGATGCAAGTAATATCAGCTTCTATGAATATGCAATGTCTTCTTCTTTCATGTGTAATTGTGTTCTCAATGTAAGGATGCAAGTAATATCAGCTTCTATGAATATGCAATGTCTTCTTCTTTCATGTGTAATTGTGTTCTCAATGTAAGGATGCAAGTAATATCAGCTTCTATGAATGACCTGCGGTTAGCCAGGGTTAACCAAAAAGAGGATGGCACAACTTCTGTTTCAATCTTTATTAATGTGATAGACAATATGTTAGTAGTTTATTGATCTAACACAATTACAGCCATTAAGACATCTGTGACATGTTGAAATATGAGTGTCAGTTCCATGATCTTATAGCAACTAATAATTAGGTATGTTCTACAGGTGGTTTTTGCGGCTATCCTTGCTGTTAGAGTTTCAGCTCTTTTACCTACATCCCATAGTCTTTCTCTTGTCAACAACAACCCAGCTCAATAACCAAAGACAACAAAAACACCCACTCAGTGCCTTCCTTCCCGAGTGTCTTAAATACCCTCATGATGGAATGCTTCTTATGCAAATCGCTACTTGTAGAATGTTCCAGCTTCGAAATGCGTTTCTGGAACTTGTCATCTTGTAACAAGATTGACAGAATGTTCAGGACTATCATTCTGCTCTGTTTCTACGTACTAATTTATTTATTTCTACCAACCAAATGTAATAAACTTAGTTGACTTCCTGTACGTACTCTTCTACTCAATTGCACGTCTGCTATTAGTGCTTTGATCTGACCTGCTGTTTGGAGAACTATAGGACACACTGACCTAGTCACAATAATCCCTTGCCCGCACTTTCCCTCTTACAATGTGTGATAAGCAGATAACATAAGCTACTTGGAAAGCTAATTTCTCACCTGTGATTCTGGGGTGTCCAAGTTTTGACAGGGAAAAAGCTGGGCTTGGAACAGGGGGTCCTGTGTGTGCAGGATTTGGCTGATGAGTGGTCTCCATGGGCTGGGGTCCATTCTGATTGTTCTGACTATCATCATGAGCTTGGTAGGCTGGAGGCGGTGTGTCTGCTGTAAAATGTGTGGTAATTAATATTTGAAACCAAATATGTTAAAAAAGATCAAGAACCCCATTTCCAGGCCATCATCACTTGATGCTGGGTCCATATAGTCTTGACTAAATCACACCCACAGGTTGTGTGGTTAACATATGCCAGTCACCTTAATGTCATAAAATTTCCCAGTATCCATTTTAGATTTGTAACTTTGGCAATCTGCACACAATGAGGGGTTTGATCCCTCAGCACAGTGCCAACAGCTCTTAGAGCAAACTGCTATTTTATTTCTAAGATCAGGGTCTTGATTAGTGACCTCTGTGTGGATTTACATGAAGAGCTGTGCAATGTGTGTTGACCTTGGAGCCAAGTAATCATGACAATATCCCACATATGAGGTGACTTGAACCCCTGACCACCAGGCGGGTAAGTGAGTGCACTAAGCTATCATATTAACATTCATTCAGCATCGCCTAGTCTACCATGGGTCATAGCGGTTTTGGTTCTATTATTATTTTGGCAACACTAGTTTTCACAAGACCTTCATGGCAGTAAGCACTGCTATACCATGAAAACTGAATGATCATTAATTATGTCATATCAGTAGATCTCTATCCCAATCAGTCTCTGAGACTCTGTCACTAGCAGCTGTGAAGCACCAAAGCAAATTCTATGTCAGTCCAGTGGGTATAGGTTTGAATCTGCATACAGATAGATTTTTAAAATTGACCTGGGCTCCTAGGTCGACCCAGCTTAAAATGGACCCAGGAAATTTATTGAGAAGTACAGGCAGCAAGTATAATACTGATCACCCGCCAAGCGGAACACATCACCCGCACATAAAGTGGAGCACATCATCCGCCAAGTGGAGCACATCACCCGCAAAGTGGTCTATAACAAAACTGGTCTAGCACCGTATGTTCAATGAACTGTAAGGCATGTGAAAAGGTCCTTTACTTTCACTTGTAGTTAATTGTGCATTTGAATCTAAATTATACAACCCAAATGACAAGTATCAACAATGTGCCCCCCCCCCCCAACTTTTGAGTTACATGTCTGCTGTACATGATGTTGCTACCGTGATTCTTCTAATGCCACTGTTCCTTATTCACTTTCTTCTAGTTACAAAGAAACTATCTTTTCTCAAGCATCCAGTTTCATGTGCTTTATCTTCCTTTAGATGTGTTTAGATCAGATACTGCTAACACAGTGCTGGTATAAAAGTGCTGTTCACATTAGCCATTTGATTTTCATTTGGATGTTGTGCTGAGTAGTGCGGGTAAGGGAAAAGCTACCGCACTAACAAGGCCAAGTAAAAACTGCATTTCAGAAAATGAAAAGCGCATCATACGCAGTAAGTCACTATAACTGAATGTTACAAAGAGAGTGCTGAAATGTTATACAGAACTTGTTCTGCTGTATGGCAGTGAAGGAACTAATCAGCAAGATCTTGGAGGCAGTAGAGATGTGGTTTTTGAGAGGCATGCTGTGAATACCTTGGGACTGCCAGAGCAACTAACAAGTGCCTGGAAAGGGCTAATAAGTGTATAACATTATGTAAGATTCTAAGGATACAAACAATGTTCTCTGGTCATGTAATGAGAAGACAGGGGTTGGATACATTTAGACAACTAGAAAGATATGTGGTAAAAGAGGTAGGGGCAAACCAAGTGGAGGGACAAACCAAAAGAAATTATGCTGAATGGATTCGGGCAGTAGCATGGAGGAATATCATCAATAGAATTGATTCAGAGCACCAAGTACCGAGATATATGGAGATGCACGACAGCCTATGTTAGTTAGCAGTGCACATGATTATGATGATGACCAACTTTCTGGCATTTGTTTTTAACTTGACATTCCTTACCCTGTGAAAACTGCTCAATTATTGTTGTATTTTTCTTCTTACAATGGAGTCTAATGAATGAATAGCTTGAAATAAATTAAACTTTTACCTGGAAGACCAAAGGGACTACCTGGACCCGAACTGGGCGTTTGTGGAGAATGTTGTGGTGGAAATGGATAGGTGATGTTGTGAGGCATGGATGGTTCTGGAATCTGCTGGAATGGAGGTAAAGCTCCGTGAGTTGGATACTCACTATATCTGGGAACAAGCACAGGAGGTAACACTGAAAAATATACAATTAAATAAATTATTCACAGCAAACCGTTTCAGACCAATTGCAAAACAGAAATTAATTGTATCCTATAACCAACAGAATTTAATGCACTTAGGACACATTCCAGTGGACTATGAAAGGGCAGCTTGATGATCTGGTCTTCACCAACAAACACTCTCCTGCCATACATACAAAAACAGATGCAAAATAAGTTGAACACCCTTGATAGGGGGGTCACATCAATTAGGTCTAACAATTCATAGGAGAAAGACAAACAGAAATCAATAAATCATGTAAGTGATTGTTTCATATCCCTTGGTGAAACCTCACTTCATGAGGTGAAATATTACACATATTTAAATAGCAAAGTGGACACAGATGGCGAAACAGAGATATCAAAAACTAAGAATACAACAGGCAAAAGAGCCTTCATAGCACTAGTAAATTGTGAATTCAAAAGAAATTAAATCTGGTATCATACTTAGAATATTTAACTTTAACGTCAAATTAGCAGTTTTATGGATCTGATGTATGGAAAAACTACAAAAATAATTACTAATAAACATCATTAACTGGTGTCTTGCATTGAATAGAAGGACTAAAATGGTATGACAGAATCACTTATGCAGAACTTATGGAGAAAAATAAATTCCAGCAAATAAAGAGATGAAGAAAAGACACTGCTGGTATTATAATTAGAAAGTCCTTCCACAGGGCAAAAGAAATAGAGGAAGACCTAAAAATGCAGGGAGAAAAGAACTGCACACAGATGAAAAAAATGGGTAGGACATAGAGGGAGCTGCAAGAGACGGCAAAAGAGGGTTTGGTATGAGCTGGCTGAGAGCCTATGCTTCAATGGAGGGGAAAATGCAGCAGATGAAAACTAAGAAAATGGATAAGACTGTAAAATAGCCCCAAAAACATTATTTCTAAAAACCTACATATTAAATAAATAATATACTAACTTAAATCAACAAGCAATACTTTATTTCAAATTCTAACAGCTTTAAAAAAAACTCACCTGGGCTTTCTACCCGTCGGTAATGGTAGGGATTAATGCACACCTCCTTCTGTTTTGCACTGAATGGATATTCGCACGAGTCCAATGGCTTGAGTTCATGATGTGACTGCAGGTCAGGCCAACGCCAAACTCGACAGTAGATGACATGAGGCAGACCTTTCCTGTGGGACACCTGCAGGCGTCCATCTAATGATCGCTGAATAGTCACACACTTGGTATGAGGGTCCTTGCAAGACAAGGCTTTCTCTAGGTCTTCCAATGCACCTGAGATAATAAAATAAATGATAATAAAGATACTGTCCTTATGTTACATATTTACATAGTTAAAAAAGTAACGGTAAAGGCAATCCCAAGGCAAATACTTCCTTGAGGGTGTGAAGTGTTCTATTTTCATGCACATTAGATAGCAGGATAATAAGATGGGGCAAACCACTGCTTTATCTCTGCCTGTCCAATGTAAGGAAGTCTGGTGCTAAATCGCCTGCATCTGTGTTTCAAACACTGTATGTGGGGATTGTGACATTTCTAATGTCAACACCAATCAACACCATTCTGAATAAAGAAGGGAAAATAGCTTCAAATGTTCACTATGGTAAAACGGGGCACTCCTGAGTTTTTAACTATAACATAACTGCTGCCGCGACGTTTGAAGATTGCCAATGGCTAGAAATTCACTTCACCCACACTGCTGAGAATTAACACCTGCGCAAGGATGGGGCGGGCTACTACAAAATAACCCTCCCCCTCCTGAATTCCCGGAACATCAGACACCTACCCCTACCAAAATGATGAACATCAGACACCTACCCCTACCAAAATGATGTCATCATTCCCGCCTGAAGGCTGAGCTCAGCAGCTATTTTCATTGGTGCGGTGAGTGAAATTTATATTATCATAATTTATGTTGATGGGATGAAATCAGGAAACGTCAGTGGAGAAGTCAACTATTTTGGTGCAGTTGGCCGGAATGTTTCGCCAGGAAAGGACGTGTGGCACAGTCCAGGAGATGTGGTGTAGATTTTTTATTCTTGATAACATTGGTAAGCTGGAAATCTTAATGAATAAACTTAAACTGGTACATATAATAGAAAAGATCTGAATTTATAGCAGAGCTTTCTTTGTGAAGATCTAGAGTAATTCTCAAAAGATATTGGTGATCTTTTCTTTGACTTAGAGAAATAGTGAATGAATATAACTTTCTGGTCCAGTTCATGCCCTTTGTAAGGGATGAATTTCTTCTTCTTCTTCTGCGTTCATCCTGAGTTTTTTCTCCGGATGTGATTGCGTAGTGCCTGTTTACAGCAGAGCTGCATTCTTGCGCCGTTAGGCCGACACACCCGACTTCTGCGGGCATTTGTTGACCGGGTTAACCTTCCCGGGGGATGAACTTCACTTCTCTATTCATTCAGTCTTCATGTGTAGCTTATGTTTAGAAAAGAACTACCATGATACTTTTCTAGAATATCACTTGTCTTCTTTTATAGATTATACTTTTCTGGGCTATCTCTTATAATCTCTTTGTCTATATGTTCAGAAGATAATGTGTTTCTTTGTATGTATATTCATGTATAAAGAGTTAATAATGAGTTTATCTATAAATATATAGAAATGATGTGATGTTACATTATACATATGATGTGATGTTACCTATCCATTTATCATGGAGAAGAGAGGCAATGCTAAGACAGTGTAATAGTATCACCCTTGCTGATAGCCACTAAATATTCTCGGTGACAGAGCCTTGAGAGAACAAGGATGATTCACCTCCATAAGGCAGGAGTGAGGGAGACATATCATGTCAATATAAAGGGAGAAGGACTGCATCAGATGCTGGAGAGATGAGACCCAAAAGGGCCGGTAGGGCTAGCCTGCCCATATGTAATCATCCCTTCATCTTCCCTCTTTCTTGTTCTTCTTTTTCCCCACTGTTTCTATGAGTATGGCTATATGTTTGGACATTTTTACCACAGGGAAAGGTGGTCTTTATTTTGGCTGATACTGGCGTATATACCAGAATGCTGTACCTTGTTATCAGGAGGGTACAAGTCATCTATAAAAGATTAAGGGATTCGCCTTGTTACTGCCTCATGAGCAAATTTTAATTACCCTTCAGTGACTCCTCAGAGCAAACCCCAGCATATGACAACCAGCTAAATAAAATATCAGTATTCTTTTTTTTTTAATGGAAGGGCCAACCCTAGTTTCAACTTTAGTAGTCCGTGTGACCTAATGGACTTTTCAATTTAATAGTCCTTGTGACCGTATGAACTTTTAACTTCAGTAGTCCGTGTGACCTAATGGCCTTTTCAATTTTAATAGCCTGTATGAACGAATGGATTTTTCACTTTAGTATTAGTAGTCCGTGTGACCTAATGGACTTTTTGTAAATTAACACTGGTGTGTGAACCATATTGATTTAGATAATCTGTAGGATTATGGAACCAGTTTTGATATACCAAGAGATAATTTGTGGTCGTGTTATGTCTTTATTTATACATTATTTCTGAGATGTGTAATTTCTGAGATGTCAACACGAGCATACATATCCCCTCTTCCTCCATGTTATCCTATTATATTGTCATAATTTACAACAATGAGTGTTCTCTTTTCGTGTTGACTGATGTCAGATTTTGTGATGTTAAATGTAATATTGTTACATAATTTGGCATCAACTATAGAGGAGAGCAGAAAGTGGCAGTGAGACAACACGCGTCAAGTTATCCAGAGTGAGCCTCCCCCTCTCTTGACTGCGGTGACGTTACTGGCTCTCCTGACCCTCTACGGGAAAACCTTTCTGATATCTATATAAACCCCACTCTATGACCTCTCTCCACCCCTAGGGAGTCTTATGAGCCATTTCAGGTTTTCTCTAGTAGTTGGTCTCTTTGAATAGGGATATCTTTCTCCCTGTTTATATACAATTGTGGCATCTACTTTGCCACAATTGCATATAAAGCTACTACAAGGTCAAACAAAACTACATGAAGAGAGTCACAGATTTCAGCCAAATGTGAGATCCACATAGGCAACAAAGTCCTGAAATGTTTGCGTCATCATAATGCTAACTTTGTGAGTGGAAAATTTGCAAATGAGTGACAAATTTTAGAGATGAACATACAGTTTAGCCACAAACCTTTCTTTTTCTTAAGTTTCTTGACAAGAGAATCTACCGCCTTTTCAGCCCATTTTTCCTCCTCGTCACCCTGCTTCCAACCTAACAGTCGTTTCACTGCAGGGCTGGTAAACGTGAAGATACTTGACAATGGGGAAGTCATTATCTGGCCTGAAATTCACATTTCAAACGTTAACTTTAGTAACTTCACAGAACTGATTATGAAAATACTGTGATTGTTCCATTATATATGTACAGATGAAATTTTGACCTTTACAATCATGGATCATGTATACATGCACAATTAAAGTTTATTTGGAGGAAATATAGAAATTCAAGTATCTAGGGACAAGAATAACAGCATAAAGATGTATTACAGAGATAAAGAACAGAATAGGATCAGAAAAAAATTGCACTTCATGAAATTAAAAACATCTTATGCAATAAATCCTTCATTAGAGGTTAGAACAAGAATTCTTGCATGTTACATAGTACCAGTTTTAACATATGATTGGGAGTCCTGGACAATCAGTAAAGTTAAAAATACCTCAGAGATGTGGTTTTACAGAAGAAAGTTGAAAACTGGACAGTCAAAATGAATAATCTAAATTTTTTTCAAATAGGCTGTCCTACAAATACACTGTATGCTGACATTTTTTACATAAATGATTTTCTGTGGAATCCCTTAATGCTGCATCAACCTCCAAAAGGACTCCCTATGATTGCTGTCGAAGGCCTTTTTCATAATCCAAGAACTAATATGCAGTGGTGAATTCAGTTCAATACTTAGCTCTGTTTTGCGTAATATGACTATCTGGTTAGAGCATGGTCTGTCTGGTCAGAAGCCTGCTAGTTCATTCTTTAGCTGTTTATCAGTGGCATCTTTTGATCTCTCCAGAATGATCCTGTTTTACATTTTCCTAGGAACTAACATTATTCCTCTGAAATTTTTACTCCTGCAAGTCCCCTTTCTTAGGCAAATTCAACAGATATCTTCTTCAGTCTGCTGGTACTTCTTTGAAATCCCTAAGTGTTAAATTATTTGTGCAGCATTTGAGTTTCTATGCTGTCTATTAGTGGCTATCAACATCACCCAAGGAGATCATGGACAGGAGTCCTCTCCATAAGATCAGAAATCAGATTGATTACCCAGGATGGTTAACCGGTCAACAAATGCTCGCAGAAGTCGGATGTGTCGGCCTAACGGTGCAAGAACGCAGCTTTGCTGTAAACAGGCACAACGCAATCACATCCAGAAAAAAAAAAAAACTCTGGATGAACGCAGAAGAAGAAGAAGATTGATTACATTTTCATCAACAAAAGATTTTGAAATGCCTTCAAAGTTGCAAAAACTATACTAAGCGCAGACTGCTACAGCCATAGATAGATTAATCATAAGCAATATACATATAAAATTAAAGAAGGTCAAATATATACCAAGAATCACAAAATGTGATCTACGTGCACTGAAGTTAAAAGTTAGTTGCATATCCTTTACAGAACGTCACAGTCAACACCAGCATTATTTTGTTGTTGTTATGATCTCTTGGCAAGTTTACGTTCAATAGTTTGCCATTGCTTTCTGAACGATTGGGACCCATACCATTTCGCAAAAAAAAAAAACAATGCAAAACGGTTTGCTGAAGAATGAGGAGATAAAAGATAAATTCAATGTAGAGGTAAAGAGGAGATTTGATGCATTGTCCAGTTTGGAAATATTATTTCAAGAAATCAGCGACCAATAGGAAATATTAAAGAATTCGGTCAGCCAAGCTGCAGAAACACACTATCCTAAAAATGATGATGATGGGACGTAAGAAACAGTTGACAGAAGACATAAAACGCATGGAAATAAGAATAAAAACAAACAAAAATAACCATTAAAAATATGAAGAGATTCACTGGAAAATTAACAAACTGTGCAAAAGAAGTATGGCTTGAGGAAAATTGAAAACCACCACAACACCCGGAATACCAAATAAATGCACAAAAGAATTAACGACATCACCAACAAAAGCACACACACATCAACAGGTTGCATAAAAACCAAAGATGGCAAAATCATAACAGAAAAAGATCAGATTTGACAACATACGTGGTAAGATTATGTGAACGACCTTTATGTCGATAAAAGAACGGAACAGTATGATATTCGGAATAATAATGAAAGGCCACCAATTTTGAAGATGGAAGTTCAGAATGCTCTTAACCATATGAAAATTGGCAAGACCTGGTGTCCAGACAACATCATAACAGAAATGATCAATGCCTTAAAATAGTGGTTCTCATCCGGTGGGGAATTCCCCACTAGGGGGGAATTTTAGGGTTTCCAGGGGGAATTAAGATTATTTCAACATCACTTTAATAGAACCGAGTACTTGATATTGTTTTTCCTTCCATACTTTACAGTTCTGTACTTCTCGCCGTTTGTTTTATAATGTAAGTAGACCTGCAAATCACGCTTTATATAGACGTCTAGACTTGTTCTAGTGTGTGTTATTAAATGAAGCTTCAATTTTTAAGTATACAGTGTAGGGGCGAGGGGAGGGATTTATAGGGAGGAAATATGAAAGGGGGGAATGACATGCTGAACATATGGTGAACGGTATATGGGCCAAAAAAGATTAAGAACCACTGCCTTAGAAGAATATGGAATAGACCAGGTCACCAGACTGCTGAACACAATATATGATACTGGAGATATCAATCAATCAATCATGTGCCATGCCGGAAAGCGTGGGCGGTCATGACTCGCCATTTCACTCGATCACCAGAGTCATGGATCAGCTCAGTGTTCCTATCTCGTCCATGCCACATGGCCAAGCCATCCAGGTATTTTCCTCTCATTCTTCCTCTTGGTCTGTTCCCCTCGATCTTGCCAGTTGTCAATAAGTTCTCCAATCCATTTCTTCTCATAACATGTCCAAAAAATTTTGACATGAATTATTTGTTCTATATTTATTGTGATCCCAAAGAAATCAGGAGGCTTGGAATGTGATCAACATCAAACAGTTAGTATAATGAGCCACATCACGAAGACTTTGCTAAGAGGAAGAAAATACAACGCGACCAGGAGAAGAACAATGTGGGTTTGTAGAAGGCAAGGGTACAGTATATGCTGTGTATATGCTGAGAACATTAATTGAACATTCTGTAGAAGTAAATAAAGACCTAAATTTTTGCTTTATTGACTACACAAAGACTTTCGATAAAGTAAGACATGTCAACATGATGAAGATACTTGCATGTCTACAAATTGATGGGAAAGACCTTAGACTTGTAAAAAACATAATTGAAACAAGCTGCCATAAAGATTTATAATGAAGTAGGTCAATATCAGCCTGTTAAGAGAGGTGTGTGACAGGGATTTGTAATGTCTACAGATATTTTTTTTCCTAAACAATGAAAATATTTTAAGAAATTTAGAAGATATGAGAGGAATTATCATTGGTGGACGTAACATCAACAACATTAAGTATGCAGATGATACAGTATTGATTGCAGACAATGAGCAGGATCTGCAACATTTAGCAGATACGGATGTTGCACAGTGAACAACTAGAGTTAGAATTATATTGTAAGAAGACACAGATTATGGTCATCACTAGGAAGAAAGAAATACCACAATGTAATAAAAAAGTAAACTGGACGATTCTTAAACAAGTGAATCAGTACAACAATCTCAGAACAGTTATAACATCTGATGGGAGATGTCTTGAAGAGATTAGAACAAGAATCGCCATGGAGAAGGAAACCTTTTGTAAGATGGAAAACATATTGACCAATAAAATGATGTCACTTGCAGCGAGAAAAAGTGCTACATAGAACTTGTACTTTTGTATGGATATGAAGCGTGGACAATGAGCAGAAAAGCATCTAAAGGCTGTGTAAATGTACTTTCTGTGGAAAATACAAAGAATATGGAAAGACAGAAAAACTAATGATCAAGTCCTACAAGAAACAAATAAAAATAAAAATAAAAAACCGGTATGGAAAGCCTACATACAACTTCAAATGATAATGGATGGAGAGTCATCAACCTGGCAGAAGCCAAAGGACTGCAGATTAGCAGTACCAGACTACAAAGAGTTTAATATATGGAGGATAGACAGAAAAACTAATGATCAAGTCCTACAAGAAACAAATAAAAATTGTAAACTGATTAGAGCTCCCCCGATGGTGTTTCCACCTTGTCGTGGTGGGGGAGCTTGAGTTTCTCAATGACCCTGAGAGCTATGCCGGCGGTAGCGTAGCTACCAGCAGGGCCTCCCAAGCCGGACAGGTCAAAGGGTAGAGAACAGACAAAGAGAAACACCCTGGTCCTCCAGGTTGGGGGTTGAAGCGTGGGGTTAACATCCCCACCTTTGTAAAAACCTTTCTTTGTTACGAAACAAATACATGAGCCTCGATATCGGACTGACTTATCTGGACAACGACCTTGGAACGTTAAAGGACTTTTGAGATTTGGAACATGGAATGTACGGACACTATATCGAGCTGGAGCGGCCGAAGAACTAACCCGGGAGCTGGGTGAATATCAAATGGATATTACAGCAATTCAAGAAATAAGGTGGCCAGGAGAGGGTACTTTAGAGCAAAATGGAATGATTATAATATATGGAGGAAACACCCAAAATAAACATGAATTAGGAACAGGATTTGTCATCAAAAAAGAGTTATGGGGGAACGTTTTAAACTTTAAAGCTTTTAATGACAGGATTAGTAAGTTACGAATAAAAGGTAAATGGAAAAATATAACGATGATTAATGTACATGCACCTACTGAAGAGAAAGAAGATGATATTAAAGAAGACTTTTATAATGATCTGGAAGATGTCATAGAAGAAACCCCCAAACAGGGCATCCTGATTGTGCTGGGAGACTTCAATGCAAAAATAGGTAGAGAGCAAACTAATAAAAAAGTGGCCGGTATGGAAAGCCTACATACAACTTCAAATGATGATGGATGGAGAGTCATCAACCTGGCAGAAGCCAAAGGACTGCAGATTAGCAGTACCAGACTACAAAGAAAGGATATACACAAACAAACTTGGAAATCATGTGACAAGAGAACCTATAATCAAATAGATCACATTTTAATTAACAACAGAAATGCATCAAACATACAGCAAGTTAGAAGTTATAGAGGAGCTGAGTGCCACAGTGACCACTTCCTCGTTGGAGCAAAATTTAAAATAAAACTTAAGAGAGCTTTCTATACTAAATTACAAAGATTACACCCAACATATAACAGAGAAAAACTGCAAGACATTACAGTCAAAGAGAAATTTACAGATGAAATAAAATGTAAACTTGAAACTCTGCAAAACCCTTTGGAGGAAAGCGTTGACCAAACTTGGTTGAACATCAAGAATACAATTCAGTCTACCGCAGAAGAATGTCTCGGTGTGTTAACCACGCATAGAAAGAACAGATGGTTCAATCAAAAATGTGAAGAAGCAGTCATTAGGAAGAAGAATGCCAGACATGTATGGTTAAATGACATCAATAACATCCAAAAGGAAGAGCATTATAGAAATGAATGTAAAGAGGCTACAAAAATAGTCAGACAGCAGAAGCGAGAATATATGAGTAATATAATCAAAGATATGGAAACTAATCACCAGAAAAATGAATCCAGAAAATTTTTTAAAGAACTGAAGTCAATGAAACGAGGGCACCAACAAAACACATATGGTTTAAAAGACAAAAATGGGAATATGATAAATACCAATGAGGAAATGTGCAACACATGGAAAGAATATTTTATTGAATTACTAAATTGTGAAGCTCCAAGTCACATTTTCCCACAGGAAGAGGTTCTAACATGCGAACCACAAATTGAAGAACCTACATTTGAAGAAATCCTATATGTAATCACACGACTTAAAAACAATAAGGCAACTGGGACTGATGGAATTGCTGCTGAATTTATAAAGGCAGGTGGCCATGCATTACATCTAAAGCTATACGAACTAATAATAAAAATCTGGAGGACAGAAGAATTACCCCATGACTGGAAAGAGTCATTATTGATACCTATCTTTAAGAAAGGAGACAAGTTCCAATGTGGAAATTATAGAGGAATATCACTACTGTCCACAAGCTATAAGATACTATCCGCAGTATTACTAAATAGACTAAAACCATATTCAGAAGACATATTAGGTGACTACCAGGCGGGTTTTAGACAAAACAGATCAACAATAGATCAGATATTTATCTTACGACAAATAGCCGAGAAACATTGGGAATATAAAAGAGATCTCCATAACATTTTTGTGGATTTTAAAAAGGCTTATGATAGTGTCCATAGGAATAGTCTATGGAATGCTATGCAGGAATTTGGAATACCAAGGAAGTTAATCAACATGACCAGACTATGCATGGAAGATACTTATAATATAGTAACATATAAAGGCAGGAAATCAGACCCCTTCCAAATAACATCTGGCTTGAAACAGGGTGATGCACTATCGCCGCTACTCTTCAATCTGGCTCTAGAGAAAGTTGTAAGGAAGGTAAAGGAGGAATGTGATATTGGAGGAACATCCAAGCTGCTTGGTTATGCAGATGATATAGATATTATAGGGCAAAGTGAACAAAAGACATTGGAAATATTGACTCACTTAAAGGGAAAAGCCCAACAGATGGGGCTGGTTATCAACCAAGATAAGACAGAATATATGGTAATTTCAAGAGACGGAATGGCTAGAAACTCTGGCCACATACAAATAGATAATATGACCATTAAAAGAACGGAAACATACAAATACCTGGGTACAATCTTCAACTGCTCCAACATCATAAGGTAAGAAATACAAACTAGAATCAACTCTGGAAATAAGATATACTATGCACTACAACATCTACTAAAATCAAAGGCGCTATCTCGTAACACCAAAATCACAATATACAAAACACTGATCAGACCAGTTGTGCTGTATGGCTCTGAAACCTGGAGTACAACGAAAGGAGACGAAGCCTTGTTACAAACCTTTGAGAACAAAATTTTAAGACGCATCTTTGGACCCATTAGGGATACACAAAGTGGAGAGTGGAAAAGAAGAAGTAACAAAGACATTTATGATCTGTTTAAGTCCCCGCTAATCACTGGTATCATGAAGGCTAATAGACTACAATGGCTGGGGCATATAGAAAGAATGGAAGATAATAGGGAAACAAAACTCGCTTACACTCAGGAAATAAATGACCGTAGACCCCGAGGTAGACCAAGAGGCGGTGGAGAGATAATACATGTACAGACCTACAAGCACTTGGAATCAACGACTGGCAAGAGAAGGTCCACCAGAGAGACGAATGGAGACGGATTGTATTTGCAGCAAAGAACCTCAATGGCTCGGAACGCTTAAGAAGAAACTGATTAGAGACAGACAGTCACAATCTTTGGACATGTTATGAGAAGAAATAAATTGGAGAACTTGGTGACAACTGGCAAGATTGAGGGGAAAAGAACAAGGGGAAGGAAGAGAAATAAATACCTGGATGACTTGGCCACGTGGTATGGCCGAGACAAGAACACAGAGCTGATCCATGACTCTGGTGATCGTGTGAAATGGGAACATGAATGCCAACGCTCCTGCTGGGATACCATATGGACCAGCAGGTGTCCCATTTCTCAGCAGTTTGATAGCTTTCCTGATTTTTTCTTCAGATATATTCTCCCAGTTAACATCCAGCTTCACTTCTGCCAGCTGGATGTCAGGGGGGTGATTTGGGACTGGTCTGTTCCGAAGTTCCTCAAAGTATTTAGCCAATCTGGTCATTTGATCTTCAATGTTGGTGTGAACTTTCCCATTACTATTTTAAAAAAGCCCACTAATATTTTCCTAGTTTTGCTATTATTTAAATCTGGTATTATTATTTTCTTCATTTCTATTTTCTTGAGGGTATCCAGTGTAATATGAATCTATGTATATGTAGACATTTAGATCACCCATCAACATTTTATGTTACCATTTCTTTTATTACCTCATGCTTTGAAGTTTAATGTAAAAAAAATTTAAAAAGTCCTTCTTGAAGTTTAATGTAAAATTCTTCCTTAACGAATTTTATTTACTATTTATTGGTGTGCCAGTCTCTCTGGCCGAGGGGTTACAACACTTTCTCTGTAATCCCGTTTATCACGCAGTCTCGTAGCGGGCGAGAACTGGGAGCGGTTCATCCCCCGCTGGTGACTTGCGGGATAACTGAGCCGGCCGCTCAGAAAGCAATGGCAAACTACTGAGCGTAATCTTGCCAAGAAATCAACAGACAGCTGAAAGAAAGATGCTGCTGTTGACAGCGATGTCCTGTAAAGAATATGCGCCGGGGGGGGGGGGGGGGGGGGGGGTGTATTGGTGTGAAACACTGGATGAAGTTCAAGTTTGCTTTTTGATGGTTTTAAATGTTATTATTATTCTAGAACTGACTGCTTCACACTATCAATACTTTCTCTGGAAGTCTCCGTGGTGAAGTGGTCAAGCCGTTTGACTCGGGCTCCGAAGGTTGTGGGTTCGATTTCGGGTTGTGTCCTTTGGTTCATGAGTCAATGTTTTCGTAGACTCCTGTAGGTCGTCGCTGGAGCTACGGAGTTCATGCTTTGTGTGACGGTTTCTGCGCTGCGGAAACAGACCGAGCTATATGGGATAAAAATCTGGTGCAATGAAGTCGACCCTGTCGACTTTTAAGCGACTTTTTATCAATGCTTTCTCTGCCGATTTAGAAAACATTAGGACCACTCCTTCACTGGGAGGGAGGAGGGGGGATTTGTTCCCTCTGTAAGGGATGAGAACAGCACTGCTTCGCCTGTGCTTTGAAGCTTTTGACCTGCGCTCTTCTGAATGTTTAGCGTAATTCCAAAATGGTAATTTTACTAAATTTCATTTCTATTACCTGTGCTGACTTTTGTAACTCAACATTCCAGGTGCCAATCATGGGTATGTTTCTAGGTGAAAGGAAGATAAGCATTCCTCATTATTTTATATTAATGGTGGTGTCTGTTTGAGACATTCTCACCTGATGAATCCTCAACTCAAAAAATGAATTACCATTTATCATGGCCACATTGCCTCCGCATTTTTAACTGATGAAGTCTCATGGGATGATAAATCGTCTTATTGAAACTTCCCGTAAATGCCATGGGCTTTTAAATCAAACTGTAGGTAAAATATCACTACCGTAGCTTTCCCTTTACAACTCCCTTTAATCTTATATATAAATAAGGATCTCCGTCCGTCTGTCTGTCTGTATGTCTGTCTGTATGTCCGTATGTCCTTTATACGTTCACGAACGGCCCATCCGATTGAGATGAAATTTTCTACACGCCTTCCTTTCATTCCAGAGCTGCCAACTGTGATATTTTGTTAGTGTGAAATCGCCTGCTTACTCAGTATTATTTCATTTTTCATCATAATTTCATATATTTCAGGGGACCTAACTCTGTAAAAGTTATTTCAAGGGGCATAACTTTTCTGTATAACTTATAGTCATATTGTGGCATCGTTTTCAAAGATTTATAAACTCTTTGTCCATAGTTATGTACCGGCATATGAGTTATAATAAATAATGATACAATCTGTAAGGCATTTTCAAAGTTTTCATAAAAATAATGCACAATGCATAACATTGTAACTCATCTTTTTTTGCTTAAGAAGTTACTGTAGTCATGCAGGTGATTAGAAAGAGTTTTCATTAAAAATAATGGATGGTGTGTGGAAGAACGTTCTTTTAAGTTACTTTTTTTGTTGTATGAATTTAATGAAGCTGGACAGGGTCAGGCAGACAGATAGACAGACAGACAGACAGATAGACAGTCGGGAACAGGAACTTATATGACTACTTATATAAATTAAATGAGATGCTTCACACCAGGAGCTGTGCGATGCCGGGCCGGGTCAGACAGACAGACAGACAGACAGATAGTCGGTAACGGGAACGGGAACTTATATGACTACTTATATGAATTAAATGAGATGCTTCCCACCAGGGACTGGGCGAAGCCGGGCAGGGTCAGGCAGACAGATAGACAGACAGATAGACAGACAGATAGACAGACGGGAACTTATATGACTACTTATATGAATTAAATGAGATGCTCCACACCAGGAGCTGGGCAATGCCGGGCCGGGTCAGACAGACAGACAGACAGACAGACAGACAGACAGACAGACAGTCAGTCGGTAACGGGAACGAGAACTTATATGACTACTTATATGAATTAAATGAGATGCTCCCCACCAGGGTCTGGGCGAAGCCGGGCAGGGTCAGCTAGTTGTATATATAATACAACATTCTGCTATCATATTAACAACTTTGAAGTCATCACTGTGACACACTCCTGCTTCCCATTTTCTGCCATCCATTTTTGTTTGGGCGAAACCTACTTTTTGTTTGGCACTGAATCTGTTAAATAAATAATTTTAAATTTGAATAAACAAAAATAACGTTACACAAGTAATATGTTTGAAATCTGCAACCATTATAGCTTCTATTTTTGCATCTCAGTTCCATTTCGTAAGTGGGAATAATAAAATATACATTTTGCCAGGTTCATTATCAATAAATATTAATACATTAATGAGTGATAATTAACTGACAATCGTTAATTACGTCATGGCACACTATATCCACACACAAAAAATTTTGCCTGTTGATTCTTTTCACTAATTCGCAAGATAAAATGTACATATTGCCAGGTTCATTAGGTAATAAACATTAGTACAAAAGTATTTAATAAATGTTTATTAATTGGTGGCCTTTAACCCTTTACAGGGCAAAACGTCCATTTGCGGCTGATCGCTTAAACGAGCAGATCATCTGAAACCGCCCGATACTATTATGCATTGTAAAAACGCGATCTCTCGGCTTTCCGACACTTCCGGCGGCTACTTTCGCTTTCGCCGATAGCTTGACAACGTGGCTGCCATTTGTAAGCACCTACTACGAATTTGAACGGACTTTTACAGACATTTTTTTATAGTTTTCGGGATTTTTACGCTTAGTTTTTCAAAATGGATTTAGCCGATTCTTCAAGTGATAGCCGAGATTTCGCTAGGTTCAATTTAAGTGACATTAAAGGGCACGAAGTTGACAATTAATCGCAGCTAGATATCAGTGAAAAGCGTTACTTTGCAATAGCAGTCGTGAGTCGGACTTTAAAGAAAGTGATTATGATTCTGAAAATGTGTTTGTAAATTGCTGTATAGATGACGGAAAATCACAAACAATATGCTGTATTTCGTAAATATTTGTGTTCATATATGGATTACCGACAACAATCACGTGAGTAACATATTCTGCATGCTTTTCCCTTCATTGTGTTGTTTATTTAACTAAAATCGGTTGACTAACACCTTATTTGTGATGTTTTTACTAAAGCAACCTGAAATTTTACCAAACCTGAAAAACAACAGGGCTAAAAAACGGACAAGCATCTGCCCTGTAAAGGGTTAAATATTTTTCATTAGGTCACAATACACGGAATGAAAACAAGAAATCTACCCTTTAGGTTTGTTTCACCAGTCTGCATAGTAAAATATATGGTGTCCATAGTGTGCAGGTCTTTAAAACTTATAGTATTATTTAGTACTGTTTATGCTATATATATGGAAGTGAATCAAGGACAATAAGCAGACAAATGTGGAATTATGTGGAAGCTGCAGAGATGTGGTTTTAAGACCAATAGACCAATGAAGACATCTTGATGAAAGTTAACTCACAAAGAGAACTGGTTACTGGCATTTAAAAAAAAACAGTCCACATTCCTTTGGCATGTCACGAGAAGGGGAAAACTGCAGTACGTTGTCATAATGGGAAGACTGGAGGGGGAGAGAGGCAGGGAGATATCAAGAGAAAAGATGAGTACTGCAGGTTATACTGAACCTGTTCTGCTATTATGGCAACAAATCTTGAAATGTGAACAAACAAATAAAAAAAGAGTCTGGAGGCACCAGAAATGGGGTTTCCAAGAAGATGAATACCATGAACGGCCAGAGTAGATAACGATTTCCTGGTAGAGGCTAATGAACGTAGAACATTATATACAGCTATCAGAAAGAAATAAAGTGTGCCCTATGGTCATATAATGAGAATGGAGGCATTGGTGGTGGTTGGGGTGGGAGAGGGGAGAGGGAGGAAGATAAGACACTGACAGCAGAGGCAGACAGAGAAATGGTTGAATGTCTAAGAAGTTTTTTTTGAAGAATATTGGTTAAGATCACCCTAGGTCTGTGGAGAGATATGAACGACACTGCCACTTTACAAGAGACATGATGCTATATAAAAATATAAGTGAAGGATGATACAATCTACACTGGAGAGTGATATAGTCTGCTAGTTTCAACCTGTAACCGCCAAGTCTGCAGTGTAAACTGAAGATGCAAACCTTGCCCTTGTTTTTTTAGACTACTCGTGGATGTGTGCATTATTTATGATATGTTTCATACAGTATATTTCATTTACGCTATGTTAACAAGTAACCAGCCAGTTGACTGGGAAGAGGTCTGAAGAGGAACGCAAACTTAATTTTCGTACTGGTACCCTACGAACTGGTTGAGTTTGGTACTGGTAGTTAGTTCTTCCACTTGTTGACGTTAAACATTACATTTTATACCAATGTGGCCAAATTATGTTGATTACTTTTGTCTGAAAAACATTTTCGCGTGAAAACATCGTGTTTCTATAATAGTCTACATTTTTTAACAGATATGAAGTTCCGAAGTCAGTTACATGAGTTACTGTACTCTGTCTGGTACCACACTGCCGAGAAGTACTTCCGATCGTAAACTAAATGTTCGGCATCCACGCACTAACCCCACACTCCTCCTACCTTAACAGAAAACTAGTGATAATGAAGTAAATCTTAAACCTTACCTGGCTTCTTTTACAATCCTTTAAAATTGCCTTCTTTTTTTTAAAATTCAGCATGAGCAAAAAGACATCGTCAATAGTCGTGATGTGTGTATTTTGCTATTTTAGCGGCTGAGCGAGAAGGCCGCGGTCGTTGATTGGGCACACAAATCTGCTGTGGTTTTGTCGTCGTCTGCATAGAGTCGGCTGTCGGAAGAAGCAAGGTCTATATTTCGACTTATATTATAAGTGCTCAGCTTTCATGCATGCTTTTATGCAATCTACTTACTGAGTAGTTACTAGGATAAAACAAAATACATAAGCATTCGTCTACATTTATTTTACTGGCGACAACAGACGAAAAATAGATCTACCATGGGGGAAAAAGTTTGCAACAGGTATTATAACGCCGTAGAAAAACAAACAGGCTATTAAAACACAAAACAGTAATATTTCTACACTTGAATATAAATGTAATTGTATCAAATATTATTGTGTTTCTTATGAACTTAAAGTATTTCATATTTTAAATTTTTTATAGAATTATGGCATTCATGAATTGAGATCTCTTTATCGTCACGCAAGCGTTCTTTCCTTTATCTCTGAAAACTGGTTGCCCATAGCCGGGTCATTGTCCATATCACCCCCTTTTATGACGTCATGCTGTTTTTGCGACAAAAAGCCGGGGATATGGTTAGTTAGTTAGTTAGTCGACAGATCATCCTCGTTGCACATCGAACCATTCAGTCCATAAGTGCTCGGATCCCCTCCTCAGCAAATCTCGCAGCGTGTAGCGGCTAACGACGCCAGTTCTGTGTTGGTTTATCAATCTTCTTTGGCTTCCTGCGTAGTGTTCTTGTTTGGCCACCCCTCTTTTAATTTGCTGCTCTCGCAGTCTGGCCATTGTTGTAGATTCACAGTCATCACTTGGTTCTCGCAAAAGTCTCACTTCTCGTAGAGCATTCAGAATGTCAGCCTGGTCCATGGCGTGACCGCCCTCCACAGTAGCCTCACCTGCGAGCTTGTCAGCCCGCTCATTCCCTTGTACTCCCGCATGCCCTGGCACGAAGATGAAACTAATCGGTGATATGGTAGAGGAATGAAATAAGTTTATATAGCAGGCAAATAAATGGTCGATGTTTAATGATGTTTTCAAACTTACCATTTAAATCACATAAAATCTCAGAATATATAATATATATCACTGCGAAGATATATAATTACGTTACAATCTCAGCTCAAATAAAATAGTGAAACAGTCGTTTCACAGATTATGGCGAAATATGGCTGTCCACGAAAGTTTGCCCAAATAGTGCGGCTATTTCATGATGGTGGTATGCAGGCAAGAGTACATGGAGAAGGCGAATTATCAGAGCCCTTTCCTGTCACCAATGGATTGAAGCAAGGATGTGTCCTGGCACCAAAGCTGTTCAGCCTCGTATTTTCAGCTATGCTGACCAATGCCTTAGAAAAAACAGTGACTTTGGAAGAGACATCAACTACCGCATGGATGGAAAGTTGTTCAATCTCAGAACGCTGAAAGCTATAACCAAAAACACTGGCGACACCAACAGAGAGCTTCTGTTTGCTGACAGTTGTGATCTGTATGCCAACTCAAAGGCAGACATGAAACCCAACGTTTCAGATTTCTCGAATGTTTGTGTCAACTTTGGGCTCAATGTTAACTTGGAGAAGACTAGTTATGTACCAGCCAGCTCCATGGATAAGTCACATCGAGCCGAATGTCAAAGTGAATGGTCATAGACTAAGTGTTGTGGACAAATTCACTTATCTTGGCAGCACTGTGTCACAAGCTGCCACAGTTGACGACGAAGTGAATGCAAGAATCTCCAAGGCCAACGCGACCTTTGGCAGACTGTACAAAAATGTATGGGACAGAAATGGAATAAGCCTGCAAACAAAGCTGAAAGCCTACAAAGCAGTCATATTATCCAAACTGCTATATACATGTGATACTTGGACTGTTTATCAGCGACACGATTGGAAATTCAACCACTTCCACATAGTCTGCCTTAGGAAACTACTGAAGATCAAATGGCAAGACAAGATCCCAGACACTGAAGTCCTAGAAAGAACGTCCATGCCCAGTATCCACACAATACTAATTAAGAATAAGATTCGCTGGGCTGGTCACTTAACTCGCATGCCCGATCACAGGCTCCCTAAACGAGTTGCGTTGTGGTAAACGCTCCCAAGTCGGTCAGAAGAAACGCTTTAAAGACACTGAAGATATCGCGTCACCGCTTTTGGAATTCATCACGGCACATGGGAGACAACTGCCAAAGACTGAAATGCATGGCGTACATTATTAAGCAAGGGTGTAGTCACTTGCGAAGCAAGCAGGACTGCTAGAGTTGTAGGGGGAAAAAGTCGACCAAAAAAAACAAAAAACACCGCAGGAGATCCTTCTCCTGGAACGTCAAGTATTCTTTGCCCGCATTGTCAAAGAACATTTCAAGCCAAAATAGGCCTTGCCAGCCATCTTAGAACTCACGGCTCCATACTTTCAAACCCACTGGATGAAATTAATGGTCATCATCATTCTTGATGGACAAACACCATACAATAATAAGAAAGGGACAAACCGCTATCTTTGGCCATGTGATGAGAAGAGAGATATTGGAAAACATCGTACCAAATGGAAATATCAATAGGGAAAAGGGCAGATGTAAACCTAGAGAAATGATACTGGATGGCATCGGGGAATATCACCAACAGTGTTGATCCAGAACAACAAAGACCGAGATCTTTGGTGAGACACGAATTCCTACGCCAGCTTGCAGGGCATATGATGATGATGAACCAGGTCACCATCCACCACAACATGTTAAGAACTTAAGACTAGCTGAGATTAGGTCTAGGTTGGTAATGCTTCCTCCGCAGATTTGAGGTATTTCAATATCAACAGACAATGCCCAAAGGAAAGTAACACGCCACCTACCAGATGTGTCGTAAGAAGCCACTGGTGAGAGCTGGCGTGGAGTTAGATACGCTATCCTGTCGGAAACCTAAGCTGAAACATAAAGCTAATCAAGCGCAAGTCTTCCCGGAGACGGGACGGCTCGTATGAGATGATTAAGAGCTTACACTCTGTTGTGGATATAAGGCAGATGGAGAAAAAAGCTGATTCAAAAGTATGTACTCGCTTAGTGAATTTAAACACAGTAGACACAAACAATATGCTGCACGATTTATTGCCTGGAATATGTCGCTGCATCTCGTTAGGTGCATACTGCAGAGTTATATATCATATAAAGTGAATAATCCATCCATCCATCATGTGCCATGCCGGTAAGCGTGGGTGGTCATGTTCTGCCATCTCACTCGATCACCAGAGTCGTGGATCAGCTCCGTGTTTCTGTCTCGACCATGCCACAAGGCCAAGCCATCCAGGTACTTGCTTCTAGGTCTTCCCCCTGGTCTGTTCCCCTCGATCTTACCAGTTGTCACCAAGTTATCCAAATCATTTCTTCTCATATCATGCCCAAAAAATTGTGACTGTCTACATCTAATGTCTCTAATCAGTTTACGATCTTCATTTGTTTCTTGAAGGACTTGTTCATTGGTCTTTCTGGCTGTCCATGGGATTCTTTGCATTTTCCTCAGAAACCACATTTCTACAGCCATCAGATGTTTTTCAGCCTGACTGCTCATTGTCCAAGCTTCACATCAGTACAGGTTCTATGTAACATCTCAACACTCTTTTTCTCGTTTCAATTGACATCTTTTTATTTGTCAGTATGTTTTTCATCTTGCTAAAGGCTACCTTAGACATGGCGATTCTTGTTCTAATCTCTTCAAGGCATCTCACATCAGATGTTATTACTGTTCCGGGATAATTGTACCTATTCACTTGTTGAAGAATATTCCCATTTACTTGTATATTCAATCAATCAATCATGTGCCATGCCGGAAAGCGTGGGCGGTCATGATTCGCCATTTCACTCGATCACCAGAGTCGTGGATCAGCTCAGTGTTCCTGTCTCGTCCATGCCATGTGGCCAAGCCATCCAGGTATTTTCCTCTCGGTCTTCCTCTTGGTCTGTTCCCTTCGATCTTGCCAGCTGTCACTAAGTTCTCCAGTCCATTTCTTCTCATAACATGTCCAAGAAATTTTGACTGTCTACGTCTAATTTCTCTAATCAATCTACGATTTTCATTTGTCTCTTGTAGTACTTGTTCATTGGTTTTTCTGTCTGTCCATGGTATTCTTTGCATTTTCCTCAGAAACCACATTTCTGCAGCCATCAGATGTTTTTCTGCTTGACTGCACATTGTCCAAGTTTCACATCCATACAAAAGAACAGGCTCTATGTATCCCCTCAACACTCTTTTTCTCGTTTCAATTGACATCCTTTTATTGGTCAGAATGTTTTTCATCTTGCTAAAGGCTACTTTCGCAATGGCGATTCTTGTTCTAATCTCTTCAAGGCATCTGCCATCAGATGTTATGACTGTTCCGAGATAATTGAACCGATTCACTTGTTGAAGAATATTCCCATTTACTTGTATATTACATTGTGGTACTTCGTTCTTCCTAGTGACGACCATAATCTGTGTCTTTTTACAATTTAATTCTAACCCTAGTTGTTCACTGTGTGTAACAATCGCATCTACTAAATTTTGCAGGTCCTGTTCATTGTCTGCAATCAAGACTGTATCATCTGCATATCTAATGTTATTGATGCATCGTCCCCCAATGTTGATTCCTTCCATATCTTCAATATTTCTGAAAATACTTTCACTGTACAGGGAAAACAGATCCGGAGACATTACACATCCCTGTCTCACACCTCTCTTAACAGGCTGATATTGGCTTACTTCATTTATCATCTCTTATGGTAGCTTGAATAATGAATAATGAATAATACTTAAGTTGAAACAATTAAAACACATAGTCACAGGTTTTATTCGAATGTTTATCTGTTAACCCCCCCCCCCCCCCCCCCCCGGTAATTTCTACAGAAAAAGAAGAATTTATAACAAGAAAAAGAAAAGCGATATCTATGAAACATTCGTTCATTCATTCAGTAGCATGTCCTTTGCAGAACCTCGCTCCCATAACAACCTTCCGGAAAACTTCTCGATCACAAGCAAGATGTCCCGCGTCTGATACACACATCTGGAGATCATCCGCCACATCCTGCACCCATCTTCTCTTTGGCCTTCCTCTTCCTCTCTTCCCAGGCATATACCCTTCCATTATTGTTCTCTCCAAACTGTCGTGACGTTTCAAGTGACCAAAATACTTCAATTTTCTTTGTTTTATCGTCTTTAATAGCCACCCCTCCTCAATATTCAACTCTTGAAGTATGGATGCATTTGTTCTTTTCTTTACCCAAGATATTCTTAGAACTCGTCTATAACATTTATATTCAAATGCATGTATGCGCTGTTCAGCTTGTAAGTGTCCATGTCTCACAGGCGTATGTTGCAATGGGAAAGATGCATGCTCTTAAAAATCTAATTTTTGTAGTTCTGTCTGTCCCACTCCATAATTTATTCATCTGTTTTAGTCTTTGAAGAGCAACGGATAGTCGCCGTTTAATTTCTTTCATTGTGTCACCATTATTGGTAATCAATGACCCAAGATACTCAAAATTTTCCACCACCTCCAATTTTCTCCCATTAATGTATATTTCTTTCTCCATAGTAGTTTTATCTGTATGCATTATCTTAGATTTTGCTATGTTAAGATATAAGTTGTGATTTTCACTATTCAATTGTGTTGAGGCTATTAGGTTTTCTATGCCATTCTGTGTTGTGGATAGTAATACTGTATCATCAGCATATCGAATCTCTGGTATGTCATGACCGCCGATATTTAGGGCATTATATGGCTCCCTGTTTATATCATCTCTTACATTTCTCTTTATATTTTCGGCGTACAGGTTAAACAAATAGGGTGACAGCACGCAGCCCTGACGGACTCCTTGCTTGATGTCAAACCAATCTGATGTCTCGCCATCTATTCTAACTGCTGCTTGTTGGTCTAGATATAGCATTTTTATTAGATGTACTACATGTGATGGAAAGCCCATATTTCTCATGATTTCCCAGTCTCTGATGCTGTACACAGTCAAATGCCTTTGAATAATCCACAAAACATGAGAATAGGTTTACATTAAATTCTCTGCACTTCTCTATTATTAAACGCATGTTGAATATGTGATCTCTTGTTCCTCTTCCGTGTCTAAATCCAGCTTGAACTACGTTAATCTCTTCTTCCATTTTCTTACTGTCTTCGCATTATGACTTTTAGTAGAATTTTACTTGCATGACTGATCAGGGCAACAGTTCTATAGTTGGTGCATAATTTCAGGTTGCCCTTTTTTGGTATTGGAATGAAGATAGTTCTCTTCCAATCTTTTGGCCATATACCATATTTCCAAATCTTTGTACATAATGCATGATATATGTGTATGCTTTCTTCTCCTCCTGCTTTAATTAGTTCAGCTGGTATCTCATCACATCCAGGTGATTTACCATTCTTCAGGTTCCTTATAGCCCAAGCAATTTCATCTAATGAGGGTTCAGGTTCTGTCTCTGCTGTCATTGGCTCATGTATCTCATTCATATCCTCACTGTCACTCATATCATAAATTCCACTCCAGTACTCCTGCCATCTTTCTAGAATTTGTCTAGATTCTGTTAAGGTATTTCCCATCTTGTCACAGATAACATTCAATTGAGGTTGAACATTTCTTGTCAATAACTTCATTTCTTTGACCATTTCATAATCTCTTCCAGCCTTATGATATTGCTCTATTCTGGTACAGCAATCTTGTATATATTGATTTTTGTCCTTTCTTGTGTTCTTTCTTATTTCTCGAGTTAAAGATTTATACTTCATCCTGCTATCGGATTCATCTCCTTTCTGTTTCAGCTCCCTTCGTTGTTTTATTAATTCTAACGTGTCTGATGTAATCCATGGCTTAAGTTGCTTTTTCTTGGCCGGAATGAAATCTTTGGCTGCAGTTATCAAGATATCTCTAGCTTGTACTGCCAGTTCATCAGGTGTCATTTCTTCTTGTACAGACATCAAGACCCCAAAGCGATTCCTAACTTCTATGTTGTATGCGTCTGGTATTTTTGTGAGATCAAAACGAAGTGGCCTTGGTCCTCGGGTAAGCTTTTTGAGTTTTAATTTCAGATCTGCTTCTAATAACTGATGATCTGTATCACAGTCTGCACTTCGTAGGGTTTTTGCAGATGTTATGCTTGATCTCCATCTTCTTTGTATTAAAATATAATCTATCTGATTTTTGGTAAAACTGTCTGGAGACTTCCATGTGAAGAATCTTCTTGGATGTTGTTTAAAAAGTGTGTTGGCTATCGTTAACTCATTTTCTGTGCAAAATTCAATTAATTTGTCACCTGCATCATTTCTATTTCCTAATCCAAATTTTCCTAAAACGTGTCTCTCATTTTCAGCTCTTCCTGCACCTACTTTTGCATTAAAATCTCCCATTATTATTGCTATATCATTATGACCAATCTTATTTAATGTGTCTTGTAGTGTGTTGTAAAAATCTTCAATTTCGTCCTCCTCTGCTGTTGAAGTAGGTGCATATATCTGTATGAGAGTTGTGTTTTTTGGACGGCCTTTAAGTCTAATAGTGAGGATTCTATCACTAACTGGATTATATCCCATTAAAGCTTTTGCAGTTGTCTTATCTAAACAAAATGCCACTCCACTCTGGCCTCCGACATCTCTACCAGAATAAATGAAAATACTTCCATTTTCAGTTGTAAAATGTCCCTTGCCGCTCCAGCGATGTTCACTAATTCCTAAAATTTGAATGTTTAACCTCTCAATCTCATCACACACTACTTTAAGCTTTCCCTCATACAAACTTCTCACATTCCACGTTGCCATTCTCACTCTGTTTCTTAGTCTGACACAGGGGATTTCCTTGGTAACACAGTCAGGATTAACTCCGTCATCACGATTACTAGTACTGGTCCCTGCGTCACACTCTTCCCCAGTGTTAACTGATCTGCCTGGCCTGGGAGTCTCGCCACCAGATCTCTTTCTTATTATGTTTTCTTTCATGGTTGTTATGGTTTCTTGGCAAGTTTTGCAGAAGATAGTTTGCCGGTGCTTTCCTTCTGGGCAGTGACTGTACTAGTCGGTGGCCATAGCCATTGTCTCTACTGATGAGATCATCTGCTTATCG
Source organism: Cepaea hortensis (assembly GCA_963921405.1). Lineage (NCBI taxonomy): Eukaryota > Metazoa > Mollusca > Gastropoda > Stylommatophora > Helicidae > Cepaea > Cepaea hortensis. The sequence goes on along the minus strand of OY992879.1, from coordinate 91,144,295 downwards.
CCGCAGAGTGCAAGACCATAACCAACAACAATCTGTCGGCTGCTCTCACACTCCATCCACCACCTGCTTCCATGGCTTCACGTAACCCTGATCGGGGGGCTAAACGGGTACTCCACCTTGCCCAAGGGTGTCCCGTAGACTAACGGAGGAAAGGAGGCGTCTTACATCTCCTTTGATAGGGGATATCCCTACCCCGCTAACCGGATGAAACATTATATACAACAAATAATTTTCAGCCATATGCAGCGTATAATAAATATAAATCCCAATTATAACCCAGGAGAGTTGAAAAGGATATTGGAAACAAAAATAAATAATTAAAGAAGAAGTACTTTGCAACAAATTGCAGTAACGTGTGACTCAATGATTGCTGAATGCAATATTTAGCTCCATTTCTGTATTGCACAGGTAGTCTTTCTTGTGCTCATTGTCTCATTAAGATTCTGTTGCTTGACGTTCTTCTTCTTCTTCTTCTTCTTTTCGTTCACCCGGAGTGTTTTTTTTTTTCAGATGTGATTGCGGTGTGTCAGTTATGCGCCCTTGGGCCGAAACCCGTAGGCCAACACATCCGGCTACAGCGTGCTTTTTGACCAGGTAGCATTCCTGGGAGACTCTCACTTTTGTGGTGCCATCTACAGGCCAGCTGGCCAAGGTTGAACGGTCGAAGACAACGGTCATCCCTCAAAGGAAGGCAGGGACAGTCCATAGCATTTTCCGCCATCCAAGGTTGCTTCCATAGTTGCAGGGCCGACACATAGCGCCCTGATTCTGGGCTCACCGAGGGAAATCGTCACGTCCTGCTCATGGCTGCTTTAAATCCTCACTTCAACATATTGGTCATTTCGTTTGCCCCGGGCCATTCCTGCACAAACCAGACAAGTTTGCAGACGGTATCCACTCAGCGAGTTTTCGGACATGTGCTTGTCGTTGCGCCCGTCAGAGCTGTTCCAGGCACGACAGACATTCGGAAAACTACCTAGTCAGAGCTGTTCCGAACAAGAGCGGCATTCGGAAACTAGGTAGTCAGAGCTGTTCCTAGCACGAGAGACATTCGGACGAGACATTTCACTCGGACGTAATTGCGTAGTGTCAATTTTTAGTTTGCCACCCGTAGGACGACACTGCCGACTTCAGCGGGCATTTTTTAATGAGGTTAGCCATCCTCTGGTTTCGAGGCACGTTGGACTGTTGTGATGTCGCTAACATCTCAGCTGGTCAAGATAGAACGATGAGCGACATCGTGGTCGGCCCTCAAGGGAAGGCAGGGGCAGATCATGGGCATTCCCTCGCTATCCAAGGAGGCTTCCATAATTGCAGAGCCGGCACATATTGCTCTGAGACTGGGCACACCCGAGGAGTTGCCACGTCCTGCTCATGGCTGCTTTAGTTCCTCACTTCCATGTGTTGGGAGTCTCGCTTGCCACTGATCGCTCAAGCACACACCAGGAGCGGTCAGACTGCGAGCGACATCCACTCGGTAAGCTTTTATTTTTGATTTCGGGCAACGCAATAGGTTCGCTCGCCGTGCGTTCCATTTCGCGTCATTGAGACGTTCTTCCACTTTTGTCTACACTCTCTATGAGTTAGATACAGACAGTTTTCGTAACCATTTTCTTCGACTGGGACACTTTTCTGACTTTTTGTACTCGCTCACAAGGTAGGCTACATGTGCTGCCGGCTCAGCACCTTACCTTCGTGCAGCAGTGAACGAGAAACGGCCTGGCCCTCTCATCCGGGGATCTCTCATATCCCCCAGCTGAGAGCCTTCGAACTTGTATCAGACCTGAGCATGTAGCTTGCTCAGTATCACGCCTCTGTTTTTCGGTAGGAGGGTTTTTGCCCGGCTCTCAGATCCGAGGGTTTGTGGCTTAGAGGCGTTCAGCCACAGCCCTCGACAGGGAGCCTTAAGTGTTTTGTCCGGACCAAGAACTTCTGCCTTCGTGCGCCTGATTTAAACTTCTGACTGTTATCCTCACCTCAGTCTAACCCGCAGAGCAGCAGGTTGTGTCTCTCTTAGTCTGGTCCCTATCCCAAGAGCTGTCCGATATGTAGTTTTCATCCATCGGCAAGCACATGGGGTCAGAGGGACACACAAGCCCCCCCCCCCCCCCCACCACGGCAAGGTGGAGACACATCGGGGGAGGTTTGACGTTCTATTTATTGTTACATGTAGTTGACTTTGTAGCCTAAAAACAAAGGTTGTGAAAGACATGAAGATCGACTTCATTACACCGGGTTTTATCCCATATGGTTTGGTCCCTTTCCGCAGGGCGGCTTGCCAAAAGCGTCGCACAAAGCACAAACTCCGTAGTTCCAGCGACGACCACCACTAGTCTTCGAGAAAATTGCACTAGTGAACCGAACGATGTAGGCCGGCTAATCGAACCCACAACTGTAGGAGCGCGAAGCAGGCAGCGTAACCAGTTGGCCGCGGAGACTCCCATTGTAGCCTAAATCTGGTGACAGTGAAACTAGAGAAATAAGATAAAGAAAGAGGCCGCGTAACTTTCAGTGATACCATCTCCGTGGGGACTGTAGTCCTAAGCTCTCCTTCTCCTTTCCCAGCTCAAAAACCAGCGGGGTGCGCAAGACTGGTACTGGTTAAAACATGGAAATGTAAATATTTCACAGGGGATTCCGTGGCTGAGAAGTTAGGTGTCCATCCCAGGCTCATAGTGTATATAGAGTTCCAACTCGGCACAGGGCTGGGCATTTTCCCAAGAACCTTTGGTATGTAATGATATCACACGTCCCCTGGTCTCTTGAACAGTGAGATGAGATACCTAGCCTTCTCGGATACGGACGAAGAACAGGTCTCGTGTGCAGGTTGTGCTCTGTTGGAAATCACACAGAATAGGCCCTAAAGCCGCTGTCATAGCAACATTGTTAGAAAAGAAAACACACCCACGGGTAAGTAGGTCAGCATGGCCGAATGGATAAGAACGTGTGTTCTTAAACATCCAGTGCCCCCTCTGCCGTGCGTCCACCTTGACGAGGTAGAGGGGCTTCCGCGTTCCAATGACCCCAAGAGCTATGCCGACGGTAGTACAGCTACTGGTAGGGTCACCCATGTCGGACAGGTCAAGGGAGAGGGACCAGACGAAGTGACGCACAAACCTGCTGCCTTGTAGGTAGACTGGGGACAGTCAAAGGCTAGGGAAAGCATCCCGAACAAATGCTTGTCGAAATCGGATGTACTGAGCCACAGGCTTGACAAAGAAGTGCAACGTAACTTTATCATTTCATGATGCCACAGATGAAAATTAATCGTTATGGTGCTAATCCCGTGAAGTCCCATCAGGCGGTGATAGTGCCGGGCCCCCTGCCTCGAGGGGGTCCACCCATGACTACTGGTGGTCACCTTCCCCTGTGCTGTGGAGTCAAGGCACAGAGGAGTAGGTTAAGAGCTATTGACCAAACACCCCGGACTCTCAACATACTACAATGGAATGCCGAAGGAGTTTATAACAAGAAAGCCTCCCTAACACAGCGTCTTCATAAAGATAGAATAGATGTGGCATGCATTCAAGAGACACACCTCAACGCCAATCGCACATTTTCAGTCGAGGGATATCAGGCCACACGTTTCGACCGCGAAGGACACAAAGGAGGAGTTGTAATACTTACACGAAATACAATACCTTGCAGCGAAGTATCTGTTATCTCTGACAACCAAACGGAAATTATAGGTGTTGATATAATGATAAAGGACGTGAAAATAAGAATTTACAATCTGTATAGCCCGGCAGATAAGGATCTTACACTCTCAAACATGAAAATAACTGACACAAATTGCATTGTCGTCGGAGACTTTAATAGCCGTTCAGAAAGATGGGGATACCCAGATACTGACAAAAGAGGAGATGAAGTGGAGGACTGGGAAATAGACTCAAATCTCCATCTACTCAACAAAGCGGATGACACACCGAGCTTCTACTCCAGAAGATGGCTTACCACTTCTACTCCAGACTTAGCTTTCTGCACAGGAGACATCCTCCACAAAATCGATCGCCATGTGCTGGACCAATTAGCAGGTAGTGACCACAGACCAATCAAGCTTGTAATGAATATGGAGTATGTTCCACAGGAGCAAAAGCCTTTGCCCCGCTGGAATTACAAACGAGCAGATTGGGACAGATTTTCCATACTAACAGACAAATATTGTGAAAACATAAATACACGATATGGCAACATAAAGCAAATGGTGGAAAGTCTAAACAGAGCGATAATACAGGCGGCCACTGAGTCTATTCCAAGAGGAGCGAGGAAAAATTACAAACCATACTGGACTGAAGAACTACAAAGTTTGGAGGACAAAGTTGAAGATGCCAGGAAGACAGCAGAGAGAGAACAAACAATTGAAGCGAACATCTCTCTCAAAGCCATCTCAGCAAAATATAAAAGAACAGTAAATCAAACAACAAGAGATTGTTGGAGGGAAAAAACAGAAAACCTGAATCTTGACAGGGATGGAAACAAACTATGGAAACTAGTGAAAGCCATGAACAACGAAGGACCTAGAAACAAACAAATAACAATTAAACAAGGAAATGCCTTGCTTACAGGAAAAAAGGCTGCAAATGCACTAATGGAACATTATGCCAGTGCAAACCACATTGATATTACAGCCGAACAGAAGAAAGCAATCAAAGACAAACAGATACATCATAGATATACAGAGACAGCAGCAGAATATATGATGGCAAATCTAACAATGGAAGAAATGGAACAGGCAATTAATACCCTAAAAAAGAAGACATCACCAGGAAAGGATGGAATCACAAATGAAATGCTAATAGGACTAGGCACTAAGGCAAAAAAGAAACTACTAGCAGTCCTAAATTACAGCTGGAAGAGGGGAATAGTCCCACAGGCATGGAAGGAAGCTATACTAATACCAGTCCCAAAGAAAGGAAAAGACCTGGAAGAACCAAATGGCTATCGACCTATCAGTCTTCTTAGCTGTGTAGGAAAATTAATGGAACGCATTATCAATGGCAGGCTAACATGGCATCTGGAAGAAAACCAACTCTTAACACCTCACCAAGCAGGATTCAGAAAGTACAGATCCACTGAAGATCAAATAACCTATATAGCTCAGGAAATAGAGGATGCCTTCCAAGAGAAAAAGCACACACTAACGGTCTGGATAGATTTAGAAAAAGCATTTGATAAAGTATGGAAGGAAGGACTGAAAGTAAAACTGCAAAAAATGCATGTTTGTGGGAAAATGTACAAATGGATCAGCCACTACCTTGAGAACAGAACTGCCAGGACAAAAGTACAAGGACAAACCAGCAAAATGATGCTGTTGGAGCAAGGTGTCCCCCAAGGAGGAGTTCTTTCACCAACATTATTCCTAGCATATATAAACGACATCACGGAAAATTTTCCAGCCAGAGTACACACATCATCCTTTGCAGATGACCTAGCCATATGGACATCTGAAGAATATATTAGTACAGCTAACAGCAGAATACAGCAAGCCCTATTAGCGCTAGAGGACTGGTCAAAATCATGGCTAGTGAAGATAAGTGAGGAGAAAACAACATGCACAGTATTCTCCCTCTCAACTAAAACTCAGCAACCTAAGCTGGTATTGAATGGAAAAATATTGCGCCATGAAGAAAATCCAAACTATCTAGGAGTCACCTTTGATCGTCGCCTGACATGGAAGACACAGGTTGAGAAAAATCGAACAAGAGGAAGGCAGAGAATGGCAATCATGAAAAAGCTTGCTGGTACAACGTGGGGAGCAGATGAGAAAGTTCTCAAGAAGTTATATACTGGACGGGTGAGGCCAGTACTGGAATATGGCATTGCAGCTTGGGCAACAGCAGCTAAGTCAAACTTTAACAAAATAAGTAGAGTCCAAAACCAAGGAATGCGAATCATAACTGGAAGCCTGAAGACAACGCCTATTAATGAACTAGAAAAGATCACTTGTTTACAACCAATGCAGGATAGAAGAGATAGCAGAGCCCAGCAACAAGCAGAAAAATTTAGAAGATTGACAGACCACCCTATGTACAACAGATTTAATGGTTTTGGAAAGGGAAGACTGAAGCGTAGCAACTTTGTAGAAACTGCAAAACGAAGGATTAGGGCAGATCCTATACTTAACATATCAACAGTCAAGCCCATACGCAATGCACACAAGTTCCCAGCTTGGAGACAGCAGCAACTGCCTGAGATGATAGAAAACATTCCTGGTATTGAGAAAAAGAACACTCAGCATGAAACCGAAAGAAGAGAAATAACCCTAAACTACATAAAAGAACATTACCCAAGCAGGAATTGGACCCATGCATATACAGATGGATCAGCCAAAAATTCAATAGAGAATGGAGGAGGAGGAATTCTCCTAAATTTAAAAAATGGAGTGAAAAAAACACATTCAATGGCAACTGGAAAATTTTCAAGTAACTTCAAAGTGGAGGTAGAGGCTTTGAAAACTGCAGCAGAAATGCTCCTGATGGAGGAAAATAAAGAGAAGCAAATAGCTATCTTCACAGATGCAAAGTCAGTTGTCTCAATACTGAAGAGCAATAACAGCACAGAACTAAATGACCTAAGAGCAGCACTCCATGGTCTATGCCAGAAATCCAAAAAAGTTGTAATACAGTGGATCCCATCACATTGCAGTATACCTGGAAACGAAGAGGCTGACAGACTGGCAAAAGAGGGCGGACGACTACCACAGCCTGACATAGACATAACCTATAATGAGGCAAAGAGGTTGATAAAAAGCACTTATCGAACCAAATGGGAATCAGAGCATCCAGGCCATCAGAAGGATGATGCATATTACAAACTCGACCGAAGAGAACAAGTAGCAATCTTCAGACTCCGCACAGGACATAACAGGCTGAAATACCACTTGTTCAATAAACTAAAGATAGGAGATACCGATGAATGTAATTGTAGAACTGGAAAAATGACAGCAAAACATTTGCTGCAGGATTGCCCAACGTATGCAGAACAGAGAAAGATATTTTGGCCCACACCTGCTTCATTTGAGGACAAGCTCTATGGAGATATCAACAAGCTCAAGTTGACTGCAGCTTACTTTAACTACATACAGGTTGACATTTAAAGGTGCATGAAGACCCAGAGGGATGAAATGGAATATTGCTTGGATAGCAAATCCATTATGTGGAAAGTCCAAATCGAAAGCTCGCTGTGTGGGCTTCATAAAAGGTGGAAAAGTGTCCTAGTGGCACGAAATGGAATATTGCTTGGATAGCAAATCCATTACGTGGAAAGTCCGAATCAAAAGCCCATTGTGTGGGCTTCATAAAAGGTGGAAAAGTGTCCTAGTGGCACGAAATGGAATATTGCTTGGATAGCAAATCCATTACATGGAAAGTCCGAATCGAAAGCTCACTGTGTGGATGTCATCTGCAGACTGCATACTTCTGGTTTCCGGAAGAACAGCCTATGGTGAACGGAAAGCCCAATATACGGAAGTGAGGCTAAGCAGCCATGTGCAGGACGTGACGATTCCTTGGGTGAGCCCAGTACCAGAGCGCTATGTATCGGCTCTGCAAGTATGGAAGCCTCCTTGGATGGCGGGGAATGCCCATGGTCTGCCCCTGCCTTCCCTTGAGGGCTGACCAGGATCTTTGGCTGTTCTATATGGACCAGCTGGGATGGGGGATAACACCACAACAGTGAGAGTCAAACGTCCTAAGAAACCCCCGGGAAGGTTAACCCGGTCAACAAATGCCCGCAGAAGTCGGATGTGTCGGCCTAACGGCGCAAGAACGCAGCTCTGCTGTAAACAGGCACAACGCAATCACATCCGAAAAAAAAACTCCGGATGAACGAAGAAGAAGAAGAAGAAACATCCAGTGCGCTGATGCTGAGGTAACAGATTCAACTCATACACCGGTCAGTTGGACTAAAATGTTGACCTCTCGTCCTTGACTTTGGGACGTAAATTACAAGTACCTCTGAAGTCGGAGTGGGTTCGCCTGATGGCGAGGGAAACTATGTTAATAGGGAAAGCTAATCCATACGAAAAATTCAGTTCAGCTACTACTTGATGCAATGCGTATGGACTACGCTTGAGTTCAAAACGAGCTAGCGCGCGCACGCACACGCACACACACACACACACACACACACACACACACACACAGACGGGTAGACGAAGCCTGCTATCTTCGAGCAAATCTGTTAAGAAGATTTTGCAGCAAGACAGAGGATCCACACATGGTAAGGCTTTTCTTTTCTTTTTTAAAATAAAAATGCCTTCGCTCACTTTGAATTCGAGCGTAGTCCACGTTGAACAGATTTATGCGCGAGGGCTAGTTTTCTGTATTACCAATGTCCCTCGTCATCAGGCGAACCCACTCCAACTTCTGAGGTGCTTGTAATTTACGTTTTCAGGTCTAGGACGAGATGTCAACATTTTAGTCCAACTGAACGGTGTTGGGGTTGAACCCGCCACCTCGCCATGAGCACACCGGAAGTGTAAAAGCGAGCGCTCGTATCCTGAGGTCCACCATAGATGTTCCTGGAATCGCTTTCAGCAGGGAGATTTCCGTCAGCAGAATGTTACCGGTAACCCGGTATATGTAGAATTGTGATTACAGTATGGTTGTATATTACGAGAATCTTCTTTGGAAGCAACAATGATGGCGAAGGACCCTGGTAGTAGGGATAGCTAATCCAAACGTAAAAATCAGTCCAGTGCGCTAGAAGTAGTAGTAGTGCCTGTATGCACTACGCTTGAGTTCATCTAAGGTGTGGTATTTATCAAAATTGATGTTAGTTTGTGTGCAGCCTTTGTCCTTTCCATTGTCACCAGTTATGTGCTGTGCATTTTCGTCTTTTATCTTCTACTGTCCTGTATTCTCCTTTAGAGCATAGAACACCAACTAACCGTCACCAAGCAGTCCTATCTTTTGCTATCTCTTTCATCTCCCTCCGCGTCCTCACCATATTCTTAATCTCTGCCTCAAAATCTCCTTCTATTTTGTGTGTGTTTAGATCTCCCTCCATTTCATTGGTCATGTGTGCTATAGACAAGGAACTTTCTAGTTATACTATTATCATATTTTCGCAGCGCGTGCTTTACCGGAGATCCGGTGTCTTTCCCTACCTCTTGATTCCCTGTTATTTGTTTAGTTCTCTCCACCTCCTCCACGAGTTCCACACTGGTGATTCTGTCATTCTAGTCTTCTATTCTGCACAGGTACTCATTCATCATGTGCCATACATAAGAAAGGGGGGAGGGGGGTTGGTGTCATGATTCGCCATCTTACTCGATCACCAGAATCGTGGATCAGCTCAGTGTTTTTGTCTCGGTCATACCACGTGGCCAGGCCATCTAGGTATTTACTTCTCTGCCTTCCCCTTCTTCTCTTCCCCTCGATCTTGCCAGTTGTCATCAAGTTCTCCAATTTATTTCTTCTCATAACGTGACCAAAAACATGTTGAATGTCTACGTGTAATTTCTGTAATCAGTTTATGATTTTCAGTTGTTTCTTGTAGAACTTGGTAATTTGTTTGTCTGTCTTTCCACAGTATTTTTTGCATTTTCCTCAGAAACCACATTTCCACAGCCAACAGATGTTTTTTCAGATTGTCTGCTCATTGTCCACGCCTCACATCCATACAAAATTACAGGTTCTGTGTAGAACCTCAACACTCTTTTTTCTCATTGCAATTGACATCATTTTATTGGTCAGTATGTTTTCCATCTTGCAAAAGGCTACCTTCGCCATGGCGATTCTTGTTCTAATCTCTTCAAGGCATCTCCCATCAGATGTTATGCACAAGTACTAATTAATGAATAGTTGTTTTTTATGAGATTTTTTCCCATCGGGCTACGAGCTTCTGTATTCCGATAGCATACAATTCTTGTGGCTGGTCCTTGAGCCATCGGAGAACTACCTGACGCACTTCTACAACTTTCCTAGATGCTGTTTCAGGGGGAGAAAAATGTGATAGTAACCCAGAGCCGAGTCAGGACTGAAAGATGGGTGTGGCAGCCCCTCCCATGCAATTAGTAAATAGTTGTCATAGTTTTGGTAGCTGTATGGGGTCTCGCGTTGTCGTGTTGAAGAATGCCACCCTTTGCTGTACAGTGCTGTACGTTTCTGGTGAATGACTTTCACGAAATCTTTTATACCATTCAAATACAGATGAACGCGCTACAGTCTGTTTCGTCACAACACGCTGTTCATACACGCTGGTCCGATGCCATTTTAAAAAAAAAACGCGGGAAAACTGCTGATACTTGCCCACTCCACAAACCAAGTGTCAGATGTATACTGTTGACTTTGAAGTACTTACTAAACCTAATTACTTTCGTCTTTGGGTTATTCTGACAAAATCGGGATTCTTACTGGACCACTCTCGTATTTGAAATGTTTTGTTAGTTTTCGTTATATGAAGAACTAACCATTTCATGTTTTTATATGTTGCCCTTATTACGTTAATGATTTTCTTTAGAATGCCATATTGCCTCCACAGTTTCAACATAATTCCTTATCGATGCTGCCTTTTCATAGGCCACACATCAAACATAAAGCTGCGAGTTAAGTTCAGTGCGTTCCTCTTTTGTTATACGCAATGTGGCTATCTGGTCAATGAAGGATGTTTGGTCGGAGCCTCCCTGTTCGTCCCTTATTTGTCAATGTCATGTCTTTATCTCTCCAGAATGATCCTGTTTGATATGTTCCCAGGAACTAATACTAACTTTATTCCTCTATAATTTTCGTTTTCCTGCAGGTGCCCTTTGGTTGGCAGCTTCAATAGATAGCCTCGCATGTTTGCCTACTGGACTGGCGGTCATGTGTTCGAATCCCCATGCTGCCTGGAGTTGAAAATCCTGCACCTTTACCTTTTTATATGTTTCAGCCTCTTTCAATTCTGTGTCAACTGAATTGATTGCTCTCCGCAGCCTCTGCCAATTCCTTATGGCCGCCCTCTTTTCCTTCCTTGAATTCTCCACCTCTGGTGTCCACCATGGTGGTTGGGTGCAGATTATTCTTGTTGGTTTAGATCTTTCCTGTGATCTAAGGCGCCCCAAGAGCGAAGAGTGGTTGCAATCATAACTGAGTGCCCTGCGAGCTCTTATAGCCCTAACTGTGCTGGACTTAGGTATCAGCACAGAACAGGGGAGGTGGTCACTTCCATGGTCTCCAAGGACGCTCCATTTTATATCTGATGCCGCCTCTTGGGATGCAAGTGCCAGGTCGATGGCCGTGTCAGGGTCCCCCAGTCTCATTGCTAGCCTAGTGGGTGTCCCGTCATTTAGACAGACAACATCCGTCTCAAGCAAGGCCTCAGCAAGAGCAGTACCCTGTCTGTTCTCTCCCGACCTGTCCCATTCATTGGCGCGGGCGTTGAGGTCACCACTTATCAGATACCTGGGACCTGGGGTGTCCACTGAACCTTTCAACCAGTCCCAGCTCTCTCTGCTTATGCAAGATTCCCCACATACATATAAATTTATCAGGTTCCAGCTGTATCGGCCGATTTGTATCCGCATTCCCTGCACCTCTTTACTCTCCTGACCACATCCACTCATATCCAGTATTGAATGCTGTAAACCATCCTTGACCACCAGAGCTTGCCCATGTCTTCCCTGCCCAGTTGGGTTGATGTAACATGTATAGCCATGGCACTTAAATGAGTTTGTATTCAGTTCTTTTAACATCAGGATATCAAAATCGTAGACCAATTTCTCCAGTTTTGGTCCTCGGTGCTTTGCACTACGGCAATTCCAATACCCAACCTATACATTTTTGAGTCCCAAACGATCCGTTTTCCTTCTATCCCTTCTGGCTCCTGCCCTCTTCTTCATTTTCCTCCCCCCTATCCTCTACCTCTTCTCCTCCGCTCCATTCTCTCCCTGCTGGCTGTTGTCAAATGTATCGAGCACAAAGCATGTACTCCGTTGCTTCGGGGTATATTCTTTGTATTATTCATAGTTGCTTAGATATGAAGGCAGGATATAATCGGTCACCTTAGTAGAGCCTTCCTGCTAGGGAAGGGGCAGGGGATGTTACACGTTCACGACCAGCTCACCCGTGGCCATTCAGTCCTCGGCACGTCGATCCACCTTACACTTGGGGGTTTATAATCGGAGTTTTCCATCTCCTAGATTGGCCGCTGTAATAGCTCACGGGCCCAATCTACCCGGGAGCAAGAGGTTCCAGCGCCTCATTCCTGGTGAACACAGTAGATACATGTATACGGGGAGCAAAACCAATGTCATACAATATATATCAGAGAGAGAGAGAGAGAGAGAGAGAGAGAGAGAGAGAGAGAGAGAGAGAGAGAGAGAGAGAGAGAGAGAGAGAGAGAGAGAGAGAGAACGAACGAACGAACGAACAAACTTTATTTTCAAAGGGTTAAGAGTTGGGCACGCAGGCCCGTCTAACATTCTGCCCTTCTATCACTCTATTTCATACATTATTTCATTCACACATCATTCAAGGCTATCAGAGAACAGCAACAATATAAAAGATATGCATTATAAAGGCATGGGCAAAATGCGAACATCAATACTATACGACTTAGTAATATTAGCTAATGGTGTGACACTTGTTTATTTGTCATGTGGAATATACTGGCCTACCAAAATGGTACTGGCTGTTATACTAGGGTTTTGTTATTATTATCATTTGTATTATTAAGAGGAAAGGTAATCCGTATTGAGATAGTGTTCGAATAATTTGCGATTATATGTATAGGGATTGGTGATGTGTGTTTCTAACATTGGCTTCTCTCATGGGCCCCGGTAACACACAGGCCACTGAAACTATTCACTATACTTTACATCAGCATTTAATGAGAATTAATTCATGTAGCATATATTTGGATAATCACAACCCACTTGAAAGTTTCTTGGTCTCCAACTAGTTCCCTGCTTCTTCCATTGCCACGTTCCTAAAACGAGAGAGAGAGAGAGAGAGAGAGAGAGAGAGAGAGAGAGAGAGAGAGAGAGAGAGAGAGAGAGAGAGAGAGAGAGAGAGAGAGAGAGAGAGAGAGAGAACGAACGAACGAACAAACTTTATTTTCAAAGGGTTAAGAACTGGGCACGCAGGCCCGTCTAACATTCTGCCCTTCTATCACTCTCTTTCATACATTATTTCATTCACACATCATTCACGGCTAACAAAGAACAGCAACAATATAAAAGATATGCATTATAAAGGCATGGGCAAAATGCGAACATCAAAACTACACGACACAATAATATTAGATAATGGCCTGACACTTGTTATTAGCCATGTGGAATATACTGGCCTACAAAAAGTGAGAGAGAGAGAGAGAGAGAGAGAGAGAGAGAGAGAGAGAGAGAGAGAGCGAGTGAGCGAGAGAGAGCGAGAGCGAGAGAGAGAAAGAGAGAGAGAGAGAGAGAGAGAGAGAGAGAGAGAGAGAGAGAGAGAGAGAGCATATTTCTATTTCGCTAATTAATCGAATGTGAAAACATAACCTGTAATGCACGAAATAATCGAAAACTGTCTACGCCAAATTCTGGTTACCCCGTTTCTCATCCCATTCTTCCCCTTCACCTCGTCTCCCTTTCCGATGTTATCTGCGCCCTACTCAATAATATAGCACACGAGAAAGGAAGGGCGGGGTGGAATGAATTCGATTGCGTGCGGTAAAACGGCCGTAACAACAACGGTCTGATAATGAAACGCGACTAAGAAAAATGATAGCGTGAATCGACATTAGCCTTTTCATCTTTCGCTGTACTGAAGGCAGTATGTGAATTAATTAAAACTGAACAGTCAGTCAAAGACATGCGAGGAGCAGACATACTGATTTGAGGTATTAATCGTTACAGCATACTAGAAATGGTTAATCAATTGTCACAATCTTCTAGAAATGGTTAAACTGTTAGAGAAAATGGACATACCGATTTGACGCATCAATTGTCACAATCTTCTAGAAATGGTTCAACTGTTAGTGAAAATGGACAGGCATGCCATGTCTTTGTGAAAAACAATTAATATAGATTTCATGATCTCATAACAACATTCCAGTAAATAGGCTGCTAATGGCACTTCCTCTGTCAGAGGTAAGCATGGCCGAATGGATAAGAACGCGTGTTCTTAAACATCCAGTGTGCTGATGCTGAGGTAAAGGGTTCAACCCCTACACCGGGCAGTTGGACTCAAATGTTGACCTCTCGTCCTTGACTTGGTAACGTAAATTACAAGTGCCCCAGAAGTCGGATGTGGGTTCGCCAGATGGCGAGGGACACTGTTAATAGGGAAAGCTAACCCACACGCAAAATTCAACCCAGCACTATTAGAAGTATTATGTATGGAATACGCTTGAGTTCAAAGCGAACGAGCGCCAAAAAAAAAAAAACTTTCTCTGCCGGACGTTGCAATCACCCCTAGTCCCTGGTGGGCGTGTGTGATTTACTAGGAAATTCTACGTTAGGTAGTTTGCCATTGCTTCCTGAACTAGGAGTCAACATTTAAGTGCAAATATCCCGTGTGTGGAGCGAACTCACTACACCGCTGCCAGAAGAGAAAGTTACAACTCTTAACTGATTAAGTACCATAGGGATGATTAATTGTCTTAAGTGACTTTACGTATCTGCCATGGACTTATATATCGCCGAAATGTTGTCGTTACGAAATGTTGTGTCTATTAAAATATTAATACAGTAGTTTTCTCTAAGCAAGCTCCTTTAATTTTATATATGATACAACATGTCTATTTTAATATTAACAACTTTTAGATGATAACTGTGAGGACCTGCAAAATTTAGTAGATGCGGTTGTTGCACACAGTGAACAACTAGGGTTAGAACTGAATATTAAGAAGACACAGATTATGGTCGTCACTGGGAAGAAGGAAATACCACAATGTGATATACGAGTAGATGGGCATATTCTTAAACAAGTGAATCGATACTGTTATCTCGGCACAGTCATAATATCTGATGGGAGATGCCTTGAAGAGATTAGAACAAGAATTGCCATTGCGAAGGTAGCCCTTTGCAAGATGAAAAACATACTGACCAATAAAAAGATATCAACTGAAGCGAGAAAAAGAGTGTTGAGGTGCTACATAGAACCTATCTATACTTTTGTATGGATGTGAAGCGTGGACAATAAGCAGTCAAGCTGAAAAACAGCTGATGGCAGTGTAAAATGTGGTTTCTGAGGAAAATGCAAAAAATACCATGGACAGACAGAAAAACCAATGAACAAGTTCTTCAAGAAACAAATGAAGATCGTAAACTGATTAGAGACATTAGACGTAGACAGTCACAATTTTTTGGGCATGTTATGAGAAGAAATGAATTGGAGAACTTGGTAACAACTGGCAAGATCGAAGGGAGGAGACCAAGGGGAAGACCGAGAAGTAAATGCCTGGATGACTTTGCCACATGGCATGGTCAAGACAGAAACACGGAGCTGATCCACGACTCTAGTGATCGAGTGAGATGGCAGAACATGACCGCCCACGCTTACCGGCATGGTACATGATGGATGGTGACACACCCCTACGTCCCATTTTCCGCAATCCATTTTTTGTTTGGTCTAACTCCAAATCAACTTTATGTTTGGCACAGCATCTGTTAAAAGTAGTCCATATCCATGGCGGGACATAATCAAACCCAGTTTTTATTGGCTGCTGGTGTTTCAAAACGATGTATTCGCTAAATGCATTTAAATACAGAAATCACAAATAATTTATTGCCTGGCATATTTAGCTGCGTCTCGTCAAGTATATACCTGCAGAGTTATGTAGCAAATGAAGTGAATAAATTAATATTACATTGGCTGAAATAATTACAGGTATTGTTCGAATGTGGAGCATTTGTTATCCCTGCAGTGATCTCCAATTTTATCAGAAATCTTTATGTTTGCACAAAACTATCTGGAACCGCCTAATTACTTATACCTCACTATCTTTCAACAATAGTTAATTGTTCGTCAAATATAGTTTACGAAACACGTTTTTCTTTGTTAACTTTATGGCCGTAGTTTATGATTTACTAGGAGGAGGAGACAGAAAACAAGATCAACGAATAATAACAATAACGATAGCCAGCATCATCATTAGATGACGCGGAGGGAGAATAAGACGAAAGACAAATTAATTACGCAACAACACTAACAGTTCTACTTCAGCTTTTTCAAAAGATGTATTTCTCATCCGGAGATTTAGGATGCGTGTTTCAAAAGATGTATTTCTCATCCGGAGATTTAGGATGCGTGTTTCAAACGGTCCGTTGCGTGCTTTCAAAATTGCTCACATCCCTTGGCAATCTCCCAGTATGCAGCGTTGAAAAGTATTGATTTCCTGTCCTTTCCTATTTTCTCCCTTTCAATCTATTTTAGCGTTTGTAATTTTCGGAAGAAGAAAAATAAACATATCCTAAAGGGAATTGAGGGGTGGGGGAGGGGGTGAAGGGGAGGAGAGTGGATTGTTAAATGACATTTCTTTTCTTGATGTGTTGCAGAAACGTCATCACGGCACTGATAACAAGCTTAGTAAGCGTGCAATCTCTCCCAGCTGATTAATGGATACACACTGTTCCTGTGGCACGCTTTCTTCTTTGAATACCAATATGTCATATACTATATAGCAGGCCAGCGTGGCCGAATGGACAAGAACGCGAGTTCTTATACATCCGGTGTGCTGATGCCGAGGTAAGGGGTTCAACCCCTACACCGGACAGCTGAACTAAAATGTTAAGCTATCGTCCTTGACTTGGGGATGTTAATTACAAGTACCTCTGACGTCGGATGGAGGTTCGCCTGATGGCGAGGGGCACTGTTGATAGGTAAAGCTAATCCTCATGCAAAATTCAGTCCAGCACTACTAGAAGTAGTGCGTATGGACTGCGCTTGAGTTCAAAGCGATAGAGCGCCAAAAACAAAAACATACTATCTATAGTGGCGAAGGGGTTACGGACGCAGTTCGTAATTCTGTATACCCGCGTTCGAAACACAGCTACGGGGGATTTGGCAGCAAACCGCCTTGCGTTGGTTTTTTACGAAATGGTATGGGTGTCGGTGGTTCGGAAAGCAATGGGAAACAACTGAACGTAAACTTACCAAGAGATCACAACAATAAAACATGCTGGTGTTTACTGCGACGTACTGTAAAGTATATGCAAATAACTATAGTACCCTGCGGTGTAGTAAAGGGGAGAGGGGGAGGCTGATTGTGAGTCTTAGGAATTAAGGGCCGCCTGCCTAGTGCAGTTGCCGCGAACTGTGCAGGTTAGGGTTTCCTCTCTTCTCCCCCCCCCCCCCCCCCGACAGAAAATTAGACGTTACCGAGGATTAGAACCCGGGTCACCGAAGGAGAACCCGACATTCTTAGCCACTCGCTCCTTGTAATCAATACGTGCAAATTTACTCCCCATGGTCTGATTCATCCTCTCGTACGTCTCATTAACACCGATCTCAAGCCCGATTTCGGATTACCCGTGCATCTCAACTGGGTCTGTGGCGTGAAGGTAGTGACAGCAGCTTCACAGTTTCGACATACCTGGTTCGTGGCCAGCTGCAGGAGATTTGGCAGTAGATCGTTTTGCGTTGATTTTCGAAAAGGTATGAGCGTCGTCCGTTCAGAAAGCCATGACACATTACTAAACATATAACTACTTATACAATTAAGATCACAAATGCTGGGGTTGACTGCGACGCCCTGAAAAGGAAGTGCGTCTAACTCTTTGGACATGACCTCTTTCCTTTGAGCCTTCAAACCCAGCTAATCTGTCTCTCTCTTTTCCCTTTATTCTCCTTTTAATTACCTTACGGATGTCGGCGTGGATAAGACCTCTAGCTCTTAAGCTTCCGGTGTGCTGATGCCGAGGTAGCGGGTTCAATCCCTACACCGATCAGTTGGACTAACATGTTAACGTCTCGTCCTTGACTTGGGGACGTAAATTACGTACAAGTAATACATCAGAAGTCGGAATGGGTTCGCCAGATGGCGAGGGACACTGGTGATAGGGAAAGTTAATCCAAACGCAAAAATCTGCCCATTGCTACTGGTTAGTTAGTTATTCGCGGTTCTAATTTCACGACAAAGTGTCGCCCCATTATGCTCCGTTCCTGTACCAGTGAATGTAATACAAAATGCTCCTCACTGCCCCATGTGATAATTGGAACAGACAGGAGTCTCGACAAACCAACAGCCCGTACAGGTATACTATGCATAATGCCGCTGCCAGAATGCCAACTCAATAGTCCGCCACGAAAAATACTGTTCATAATCGCTGCATACGGCAATCCAATTAATTCAGCCACCGGCCGGCCGCCATCTTTCTGAACACGCAGTTCACGCCACAAACAACCGCGGACAGATGTAAAAGCACTCCACAACTATTGCTACTAGAAGTAGACAACGCTTTAAATACAACCCCCCCCCCCCCCCCCCTTTTTTTTTTTCGCACATCATCAGGAAAGATAATCGATGACAGGGTACAAGCGATAATTTTGACTGGAGGAAAAAATCAACACAACTTTTTAAACGGAATCATCTTTCAAAAGCCGTTTTACGCGCCATTAGGACGGGACATTATGAAGATTATTGCAAATGTTATGGCAGTCGTAATTCCCGCACAGTAACGCTGTGGTGTGACATTTACAATGATTATCGTTTCCTCCACCCACCTCGCATATATGGGCCTTCGGGACACGACCCCCACTGAATTACATGGGTTTCAAATCACGTGTCCTGTCTGTTGCCAGTACTCCACTAGGAATTTTGCAGGCAATTTCTGACTATTATCAGTCCACGGAATTGGTCGCCTACGTGTTATGGGGGATCATAAAGGAAGGAAAGAATAGCAACACTGCCACCCACCATGTCGAAAGAGGCAGTAAAGGAGGGTTGACTTCATTCTGTAAAAAACTTTGGCTGCAAAATCCATCCGACCCTCAACAAATCTACAATGGGCATGTCGTGAGTTGGTTGAGAGTTGCACGGGGAGATGAAATGCAGAAAAAGAAGCGCAGCAGAAGAAGAAGAAGATGAAGGAGAAGATAAAGTAGTAGTAGTAGTAGTAGTAGTAGTAGTAGTAGTAGTAGTAGTAGATTCATAACAAGAAGAAGATGAAGTAGTAGTAGCAACAACAATCATCATGTGCCATGCCGATAAGCGTGGGCGGTCATGTTTCGTCAGCTCATTCGATCACCAGAGTTGTGGATCAGCTCAGTGTTCTTGTCTCGACCATGCCACTTGGCAAAGCCATCCAGGTATTTACTCCTCTGCCTTCCCCTCGATCTTGCCAGTTGTCACCAAGTTCTCCAATTTATTTCTTCTCATAACATGTCCAAAAAATCTTGACTGTCTACGTCTAATTTCTCTAATCAGTTGTTTCTTGTAGGACTGTTTTCTACAGTAGTAGTAATAGTAGTAAATAATAGTAGAGTAGTAGTAGTAGTAGTAGTAGTTGAATCATAATAAGAAGAAGACAGGTAGCAATGTAGACAAACATGGGATAACTGTCATAGATATTAATATAAGAAAACAAACGGCTAGAGAAACTTTCAGTGAACAAGGAAATTTGTTGAAGTCAAAGGAAGTTTAAACTTAGCATCAAAGTTAGAATATTTAACTCCAATGTTAAATCGATAGGGCTATCATTTTTTACAGGTATGAGAACAAGAAGAAGTATGAATACAATAAGTGGAACTGCGGTAAAGCTTTGAAAATGTAAACAATATAAAATAACACAAAGTCATGCAGATTTACAGAACACAATTACGGAAAACACAGGACGTTGCGATGACTAGCCTTCATCAGCAAACAAATAGAAATACATACACAAAACAATATATAATCACGGGGAAGACACTACAGTGACTACATTAAGGTATAAGAACGAGATGAGAAGAATGAACAGATGAAAACATTAGAACGATGAAGAGAAAATTAAAAACAACTGAATAAACATGTGCTACTTAACTGGACTCGTAGCGGGCGAGAACTGGGAGCGGTTCTACCCGCGCTGGTGACTTGCGGGATAACTGAGCCGGCCGCTCAGAAAGCAATGGCAAACTACTGAGCGTAATCTTGCCAAGAAATCAACAGACAGCTGAAAGATGCTGCTGTTGACAGCGACGTCCTGTAAAGGATATGCGAATTTAGACTTAACTGGAATCCTAGGTTGTGATGCTAAACGAATCTAATCCAATCCAATTTTTGGTACGAGCATCCCCTTTCAGCCTTGGAGTTTTCGACTTGGCTATGTAGGGGTGTTTATGGTGTAGCTTGTAGTTCTGTCATACTTTGGGCTGCTTGTTGTCAGCTTCCCGGCTTCTGATGGGTTGACTGCGCTCGTTACTTTCTTGATGAGGTTTTTCATGTCTGGACAGAATCGCGCACTTGTTGAGGCTTGCAGTTATTGTGTGCCCCACCCTGTCTTATGGTGCTGTTTCCTTCAGGGAGCTTTACCTCTGGTTCTCTATGCTCCAGTAATTGTGATTGTTTTGGGCGTCTTCTTGGTCTTCCTTGATTTCGTGTGTTGTGGACGGTTCGCCAGTTCGATCTTGGTGGGGAGCGATATCGTCCTTCATCTGTTGCTTCTTCTTCTGTCTGTGTTTTTGCATCTTCTGGTTCGGGTGTGGCTGTCCGGGTCTTGAGGAGTGCTAATATCTCCTGTAGAGTATCTTCTGTCCTTTCTTTCAGATCTTGTATTTTTGATAGCCGTTCTTCAGTCTCAGCCTTTATAGCAGCCATTCGCGCGACATCCTGCTCAATCTTCTGTTGAACTTGCTTCATTTCGTCCAGGATGCGCTGAACGGCCGTTATCTGTGCTTCTTGCGTCTTGTCTTTTTCTTCTTCAATGCTTGATAGCCGTTCTTCTGTCCCCGCCTTTATAGCAGCCATTCGAGCGACATCCTGCTCAATCTTCAGCTGAACTTGCTTCGTTTCGTCCAGGATGCGCTGAGCGGTTGTTATCCGAGTCTCTTGCATCTTTTCTTTTTCTTCTTCTATGTAGTTGAGCTTTGATCGCACGTCCTTCAGTTGGCCTTCCAGTTGCGCTTTGTCGATTTTTGTGAGTCGATTGGTGGTCTCGTATTGCCTCCTAGCCTCATTATAGGGTAGGTTAGTTTTGATGGCGATTTCTTTGCATGCTGGCACTGACTGGATGAGGTCCAGAGCAGTATCTGCTAACCTCTATCTCATTCTTGCTCTTCACATTGATTCTCTTATATAGACAGCCGTGGGAGTCTGTGGTGTCACGGGGACCGGGGCAGGGGATGGTAACGCTTCAGTGAAGATCCCAGGTAAATGAGTGGAAGTGGTACATGAAAAAGGAGAGGAAGGTAAGGCGGGAAATGGAAAGCAAAGGAGATACGACGATGGACCGAGAGTGAAAACTAAGAAGGAGTGCCCCGGTGGATGTCCGTACAATGCATGAGTGAGTGTCAATGAAGGGTTGGCCATAGCAGACGAATGTTAAAGAGCAATGTGTGCACCTAGGCATGATTGTAGATAATAACGATAATAATTTTCTGCACTTCTTTATGTGTGCACCATGGGAATAGTAAAGCTTGAGAGGACTGATATGTGAGAACGCACATACATAAACACAACAAACAATCACACAACCATATAGATACATATGTATATGATATATATGAGAAAGAGAAAGAGAGAGAGAACAAACAAACGAACAAACGAACTTTATTTTAAAAGGGTAACAAATTGGGCACGCAGGCCCATCTTACATTCGGCCCTTTCAATCACTCATCTTTCATTCATCAAATGTGCATGTTACATTTACATAGGGAAAAAAACATTGTCAAATGAAGAGAGAGAGAGAGAGAGAGAGAGAGAGAGAGAGAGAGAGAGAGAGAGAGAGAGAGAGAGAGAACAGAAAGAGAGAGAGAACAGAAAGAGAGAGAGGGGGAGAGAGATCGGTACAGTACCTGTGATGTCACCTGGTATATGCGGAATTAGAGGGCTAAAAATGAGGCTTCACTCATACCGTTCCATATGAAATAGAGTCAGCAGGGTTGATTGTTATACCACAAATTGTATGTATATGAGGCTTCACTCATACTGTTCCATATGAAATAGAGTCAGTAGAGTTGATTGTTATACCTCATATTGTATGATGCAGAGAGCAAAGGGGGAATAGCTAGCTAATCTTTCCCTTACTTTGAGCGAACCTGCGTCTGATGGGGTACTTTTGACATTATCAGCACAGTTCTTTATCATCTTCTCTAACACGCCAGCTAATTATGTAGGATGTACTTTTAATGACTGTGCAGTGTTTGAAAATATTGCTGGTCCAAGTTTTGTATTCACCCTCTGTAAAGTTCATGCAACATAATAGGTAAATACAAAACTTGGACAGGCAATATTTTCAAACACTGTACAGTCATTAAAAATACACCCTGTATAATATAGGATCCTTTCACAGGTCTTAACTGATTCAGTGCCGAAGGATAAAATATCACCAAACATCATATCCAATTTGAACAGAAGGACGATATATCGCCACACTAATGTCATTGTGTTATTTGTTTTGTTGTATCTTCCGCAGTTTCAGTGCTCGGCGAACGGAAATTACATTATAATAATTGTTTATTTAATTGTGTACCGTGTTTGATCCAAACCTACATCAATTAAGCGACCTCACAGTACTGCACCCTTATTTTATAGACCAATTAGCACTCGGTGGATGACGTGGTCACTATCACCGCGAACGCCAGGAAAATACCCACAGGGAAAAATTTATATTCACCCTGAAACGCATCGCATAGCCATGGGACACAAGGGCGAGCATCTAGCCACTACACTACCACAAATCTTATACACATATATATATATATATGATCATTAATACATGAAAAACAAAATACAGCATAATTATCCAAGTTTAGATGCAGTCAACAGTAATTTATTTTCATTTACTTCGCCTACAGAGAGTGAATATCTGATTAATGACATTCACAATATGAATCTTCTTCTTCTTCTGCTTTCATCCGGAGTTTTTTTGGACATGATTGCGTTGTGCCTGTTAACAGCAGAGCTGCGTGTAACCTTCCCGGGGAACCACATCATCATATAGCAGGTCCTCACTCTCATCACAAACCACATACAATATGAAATATATTAAATACATAAAACAAAAAAATACAGGCGAAACTTGATCAGTTTATCTGAAATTTAAAAACAACATTAAAGCTAGAGAAATATCACACATTCTATATCCCAAAGAAACTATTTTCTAAAAACAGTAATTAGCTAACACTGATATATTTACTTTTAAAACATATTTCTGATATCAACATTATCATCAAGTATATCACAAGCAGTCTCTCCTATATTGGACGAGTAATACCAGATGATGGCAAAAGTGAAACAGAATTCAAAAAGAGAATAGGAATGGCCAAAAATGTTTTCAACATAATTAAATCAGTATTAACATCTAGAGAGATTAATAATGCATTAAAAATGAGAATAGCCAAATGTTATGTATATTCAACACTACTATGGCATTGATGCCTGGACAATGAACAAGCAATTAGAAAGTCAAATAGAGGCCCTGGAGTTGTGGATATACAGAACAATATGTCGTATTTCATGGAAACAAAAACAATCAATTACAGATGTTTTAGAAAAACTGGGAATGAGAAGAGAGTTGATGAAAGAAATAAAAGAGGCAAGTGAAATATTTTGTCCATGTTAAAAGACATAACACTCTTATAAAAACCATATTGAACAAATCAGAAACAGCTTAGAAGCAACAAAGAAGTTTTTTCTGAGACAAATGTTATGAATACCTTGTACTTCTAGAGTAACTAGCAATGAGTGCCTGGAAGAGGCCAATAGAAGTAGAACATTATAAACAACTATAAGAAAGAACAATGCTCTTTAGTCACTAAATGAGAACACAGGCACCAAAAACATTGTGATGACTTGAAGAGAAGAGGAAGAGGCAGACTGAGAAAATTATCCATTTGGCAACGCTGACCTCCGATTGAGAGACATGATATTGGGTGGCCTAAGACTGTGGCCTGGAGGAATATCATTACAAGAATTGATTCAAAGAACCAATTACCAAAATCTGCAGAGATATACAAATGCCACGCCGTGTGGCAGGGTATATGATAATGACAATCATCATCACTATACGAAGGTCAGCATGGCTGATGGATGCAAGTGCTTGCTCTTAAACTTCCGCTGTGCTGATGCAGAGGTCGCGGGTTTAACCCTTACACTGGTCAGTTGGACTAACATATCCTTAAAACTTGGGGATGTAAATTTCAAGTACCTCAGAAGTTGGAGTTGGTTCACCTGATGGTGAGGGTCACTGGTAAAAAGGAAAGCTTATAAACATGCAAAAATCAGTCCAGTGCACCGGAGGTAGTAGCATGTGTATGGACTACGCTTGACTTCAAAGCGAGCAAACACAACAACAACAAAAGTCATCACTATACTAATCACTGTGTAAAGTTTCCTCTGATATTTTGTTATGAAGACAGAATCATCAATGTAACATATAACTGTTTACACGGAGGTTTGCACACGACCACCACCTTTACACATGGATACCTCCAGAAGTACTCCAGTCTCCCCCAAGAGATATCGCCATCATCATCATGTGACAGGACCTCTGCAGAACATCGCTCTTATCCTGACCGCCAAAGAGACTCTCGATCCTTTGCCAGTTTTCCTGCCTCATACGTGTTCATGGTGTCTCCAATGTCTTGTATATATCTTTGTGCTGGTCCACTTTTCTTTCAAGAACCATGCCTTCCATCACTGCTATTTCCAAACCATTGTGATATTTAATAGAAGTAATAAGTAAGCTAGTTGCATATCATTTACAGGACGCCACAGTCAACCCCAGCATTTTTTGGCTGTCTGTGATTTCTTGGCAAGTTTACGTTCAGTAGTTTGCCATTGATCTCTGAACGACTGGCACCCATACCATTTAATAAAAACTAGCGCAGGGCGGTCTGCTGCAAAAATGACGCAGCTGTGTTTCATACTCTGTATTACGAACTGCGTCCGCAGCCCCTCGGCCACAGAGCCAATAAGTTAAGAACCCTTTGACATGCCTTAAGGCACAATGGGCATATGGTGCTAGAACCATATTTTTATACACCAATCGGAACTCAGTGGGGGTGTGGTTCTATATCTCGCCTGCCACCTTTTACTTCCTAAGACATTTCCTGTTATTCATTTTAGGCCGGGTCAACCTGGAAGTCCGGACCAATTTTAAAAACCTGCCCCGATATTGATTCAAACCCAAAACCACTAGGCCAGGAGGTGAGCATCTAGCCACTGCCCTACCGCGGCTCTCTAACATTTAATATAGCCAAAGTATTTTCCAAGACTTGATGCTGCCAATAGATCATGCAGCTGTTTATACTTATGACCACCAACTACAATTTCTGAAATGTTTAAAATGTTTATAATAGCCATATACTATAACATAAAGAAATAATGATCTTATAATAACGGCGCAGTTATACATCTATATATTGTCCAATTACCACACTACATGGGGTTTCAAGTCAAACTGCAACATGTAATGTAAATTAAAAAAAAAAGACTATTTCCATACTTTGTGACAGATTAGGGATATGGTTCTAAGCTCATATTTTGAGATCAATAAACACCAGATGAGTGATGTATGGGTGATGTGTAGATGCTGTGTGGGTGATGTGTGAGTGCTGGGTGAGTGATGCACGGGTGCTACGTGGGTGACATCTAGGTGACGTGAGTGCTGTATTGGTGAAATGAGGGTGACGTCTAGGTGATGTGTGAGTGCTGTCTGAGCGCTGTATGGGTGAAGTCCGAGTGTTGTATCGGTGAAGTGTGGGTGATGTGTGAGTGCTGTGTGGGGGATGTGTGAATGCTATGAAGATTTATTGAAGCAAAGAATGTGATTTGACTATTTACACAATTTTGACATAAGCTATGATAACCACCTCACTTATAAGAAATACAGAATCTTATTTATGTACACAAATGTACACAACTTGCTACTGAGTAATGCTCTCACCTGTTTATAAAAACAATGTATATATACCTAGCTGTGGCAGATGGCATCTGATGGAAAATAGAAATATAAACGCATCACTGGAGCTGGAGATTCACAGCGAGGTAAGAAAATAAGCTACAGGCATCTGAAAATTCCAACACTTACTCCAAATGATGCAACTGCCTTTTGATAGGAACAAGTGAGCTATTATGCCCGACCAGCTAGACAATAGATAACAACACAGAATGAATGTCAAGGAATGTTTGTGAAACTTTAGATAATACGTGCAATAAAACTGAGCAAGAGCACCGGTTGTTAAGTAAAGTAACTTGGTCAAATGTACGCGAACAACTCTTGAGTTGTAAAGTCGTACTATTGGTTTCACTGGGATACTGAAGTTTCCTTTTCTTTGGAGACAGTATGTGCTGGAAAAAATGCAGGTTTAAGTACTTTCAGTAACTGCGCTATATAGTCTCTTATGAGGGGTGGGGGGGGGGGGGGGGGGTGTTCAAGTATTTCCATCAGTTTCACTATATCTTCTATAGGGGTTACAGTATTTAGATTAGTTCTATCGTAAAATCTTCTATAGTGATTCATGTATTTGGATTAGCTATACCATAATATCTTCTAAAGAGGTTCACATATTTAGCTGATTGACTTCCAGAAGCCAATACATCGATGCAATGGAACTGCCATGGACTGCCAGAAGCCGATATGTCGGCTTGGTATAGACAGTGCGTTATTTGTTTAATTTATCTTATTTTCCCACAATTTTTAGAGCCTGGTAAATTAAAATTTACACACATAATAGATTGCCCTTCGATCTGTGTCAGACAAGACACATGGATTTGTTGTCTTTTTTAGGACAAAACAAGTTTTTAAGTAGTTTATTGTGATTATTTTAGAAATAGCAATGCCTTCTAGTTTGAGACTGCAGAGAGTTTAATCAAATTAGTGTTTTAAACAATGTTAGATTATAGTTATTATGATTTAAAGGACTTTGTGAAAGATTCTAAAACTAATACCACGTGCAGTATTCAGTTAAATTATTTAGCAGGCGGTCATAATGGAAAACAACAGTAACAGCAAAAGTTTGTCATAATATGATGACACATGTCGAATTATGCTTGCGCTTATGATGAGCCACACTTGTGCCCCTAAATTTGCTTTGCCTATCAAATATTTGATAGTTTTTTTGATGAAGGCTGATCGCCGCAATGTCCTGTACATGTGATAATTCTGTTATGCAAAGCTGCACTATTTTGTGTCATTTTACATTGTTCACATAATTATTAATACTGTCATGTTCCTTGTGCAATCTCCTTTAATTTGATATACAATACATCTACAACAATTTTAACTATTTTTACATCATTATTGTAACACACTCTTACTTCCTTTTTTTTTTGGTTTGGTCCAAGCCCACTTTTTGTGTGTGCAGTGAATCAGTTAGATTAATTCTACTATAAAATCTTCTACAGGTGTTCAAGTATTTAGATTAGTTCCACTATAACATCTTCTACAGGTGTTCAAGTATTTAGATTAGTTCTACTATAAAATCTTCTACAGGTGTTCAAGTATTTAGATTAGTTCTACTATAAAATCTTTTACAGGTGTTCAAGTATTAGATTAGTTCTATAAAATCTTCCACAGGTGTTCAATATTTAGATTAGTTCCACTATATCTTCTATAGGTGTTCAAGTATTCAGATTAGTTCTACTGTAAAATCTTCTACAGGTGTTCGAGTATTTCCATTAGTTCCACTATAAAATCTTTCATAGGGGTTCTTCTTCTTCTGCTTCGCTCACCTTCAGTCGTCAATACAAATTAATTCAAAGTGGCTGAAATGTTTCCCAAAGATAAACTATTATTTAATCTATACTGGTTCAAGTATTTCCTACTGTTCCACTTTAAATAATATATAGCGGTTCACATATTTCCTATAGTTTGTTCCACTATAAAATAATCTATAGTTGTTCAAGTATTTCCTATAGTTCCAATATAAAATAATATATAGCCAATTGAGTCTTCTGTATAGTTCCACCAAAAAAATTATCTATAGTGGTTCAAGTATTTCCTGAAGTTCCAATGTAGAATAATCTCGTCATTCAAGTATTTTGTATAGTTCCACCATACCTATAATGGTTCAATTATTTCCTTTACTTCTACAATAACATAATCTACAGTAGTCAAAGTATTTCCAATACCACTACTATGAAATAACTTCAGGGGCTGACGTATTAAAAAAACAAAACAAAAAAAACTGTCTACTGCCTATAGTACCTCGTGGTGTAGGACAGGGAGGTGTTGAGCCTGAGGAATTGAAGGCCACCTAGCTAGTGCTGTCGCCGTGAACTGTACAGGTTAGGGTTTTCTTTTTGCCCCTGACAGAAAAAAATCCATCCAACTTACCGAGGATTCAAGCCTGGGTCTTCCAAATAATAGCTTGGCATTCTAGCCCTCGGCCAGATGCTGCTATTTCATAATAGTTCCAATAACATTTATATGTTACAAAATAAAGTCATTCATATAAATTCATTAAGTATTTCTGATAGTTTCACTATAAAATCATCCATAGGTGTTAATCAAATATTCAGACTAGTACCTTATTACTGGATCAGGAGAAAGGTCTCCATACCAACCTCATTCCGATAGTTATAAGCCTCTTTCAGTACTCACACGGCCTGACCATCAATCCATCAGACTAAGAAATAGAGATAAAACTCAGTCTTTGAGAGGATTCACTGGCCGACTGTTACCATGTACTCATCTGCAATAATCTGAGAATTATATTTGTTCTCAACTTTGAAAAATGTTAACAGTTTGAGCTTTCATGTATGAATTCTCTGACTGTCCAGATTTCTGCAATTCAGATGTTTTTTTTGAGTTTTACTGTACTAGAAATCAAAATAAGCATAAAAATAATTCATATTCTGGGAATAAAAATACAACTCTGTATGAACCTGTAAATTATTACGATTCAGATGAGTTACACCGCGATTGAATCTGCATATGTAGATTTTGAAATAAAGCATTATCAACAATAACTTACCAATAACATAAAACATACATCATCATAGATAAACCCACTCTAATATATATATAATAAAAATGGCACTTGAATGTAATAGAAATTAACATGTAGAATCAACGCTAGAGTAAACATATATACCAGAGTTAACATTTCTCTGAATGTAATGGAGGATTTCATGCTGGGAGTAAGGAAAAGCACTAGAACTTCATGATCTGTACAGTAAATTCAGTTAATATCAAATCACACAGAAACAATGTAAAATAGATAATTCTTTGTGCAAATTATATTAATAGCTGTGAAGAAGTATGATAAATTAAGGGAGATCAAAATGCATGCACCATTTGGTTTACTGATTTTAGACACAGATGAATATGGGTTTGCTGATTAGTGGTTTCCAATATGGCAGAGTAAACAGCGTTTATAGAGATTCTGAGGAATAAATGTGTGTTTTACATGTGTTTTCTAAAAATTAAAGTGTTCAAAATAAGAATGAATCTTTGACAGGTCCAGCAAACCGGTAGGGAATTTATTTATTCAGAGGAAACTGAAGGAAAAGTGAGACTATCTGCGCTCATATTGGAAACATTGAACAACAACAGAATGCAACACAATCAGTTACCAGCACTGGTGCTGCACCAAAGGACACTGACCATGTCACACAGAATGACACTATCCAGTGCTACACATTTTGCGCTGGAACATTAACCCTACCAGACCGCTGTACCGATTTTTCGGTAATTTCCAAATCTGCCGCTATACCGCTGTACCTAATTTTCTGCATTTTGCCTAGTATGTGAAAAAAAATGCGCCAAAAACTAAAAATAACCAACCAATCGTGGTCAAACCTCATAGTTAGCCATTACAAATGTCTGCCCAGATAGGTTTGAATTGACTTTGTGTGGTTAAACGTGAAAAAATCTGAAAATTCACAATGAAACGAGTGGCTGATGAACCAAGCAATTCAACAAGAAAGCGAAGTAGGTCTAGGCTTTTCAGTCCAACAGGTGATCGATACTTTGGTTTATTCAGACTGGATTGGCACACAAAGGTGGAATATTGGCGCTAGATGAAAGGTAGACCTATTTTCTACAATGTCTCCAAGTTCCATCTTATTCTAACCACTTGTTTGCATGTAACTAACATTTTTCTATACCATGTTGGTTTTTTCTATTTAATGCTCAGGAGCCCATGTATAGGGGACAGTTAGGTTCAGGGCCTCAGATCTGGTAGGGTTAACTATTCCTCTCCACAATTCATGATGGCAAAAGTGGCAGATGATCATGATGACTGATTGTAAACACTGATGAATACCAACTACTGCTTTCAGTTGACAGTACTGCCTTGTACTTTCACATTCAACATTACACAGGTAACACTTGTATTTCCTATAACTGCACTATAAAATAATCTATAAACATTACACAGATAATACTTGTAAAAACAGTAAATGGACCATTTTACATGCCTTAAGGTGTAAAAGGTATATGGTGCTAGCTCCATATTTGTATAGACCAACAGTCAATTGATCGGTGATATGGTCTATATCATGCTGGCTGTATTTCAATCTCCAGGACATTTGCTGGTACCCATTTTGTCCAGATCAATTCTTTAAAATATCTGCTTTGATTTGGATTCAAACACAAGGCTATTGGGCTAGCAGACAAACATGCTAGCCACTGTAATATCACGACTCCCGTTTGATTGTGTGTGCAGTAATAATTCAATAAATGACATGTCGCTTGGTAAAAAGTTGCTTGGATGTGAGATGTGGACAATGAGCAGACAAGCTGAACAACATCTAATGGCAGTGGAAATATTGTTTCTGAGGAAAATGCAGAGAATACTATGCACAGACAGAAAAACCAATGAGCAAGCATCACAAGAAACAAATGAAAACCATAAACTGATTAGAGAAATTAGATGTAGGCAGTCAAGATTTTTCTAGCATGTTATGAGAAGAAATAAACTGCATAATTTGGTGACAAATGGCAAGATTGAGGGGAGGCAGAGTAGGAAATATCTGGATGGCCTGGCTACATAGCATAATAAAGAGAAAAACATAGATGTCTGTCCACTCTTAGCGGCATGGCACATGATGATGCGTGGTAAACAAAGTGTTAAAAATGACAATATTTAATACTTATCTTCTTTTGCCCTTCATCTCCTATTGTGGTAAAGGCCTCAACCAACTTATGCCAAACCGTTCTATCTTTTGCTATAAGCTTGCTATCCTGCAGTTCTGTCTATGTCCTTCCCATATTATTCATCTATATTTAACTCTCTTTTTCATGTGTTCTGAGGCATCCCACTATTTCGTTTGCCATGTGAGTTTCAGACAAAAACTTCATTGTGCTTATAGAAATTTGTCCTGACAGTACGAAACACTTTGGGATATAAAGAGTTTAAGTAATTGTCTGGGATAAAAAGAGTTAAGAAAAACCAAAGATGTTACTGTGTATGCTGCAACTGTTTTACACATCATGAGTGTCTCTTGATTGATTGATTGATTTAGGAACCGACATCACAGCATTCAGGGCATTCCCATAAGCGCTCCGTCCCCATCCTCAGCAGCCAGCGAAGAGTTCCAACACCAATAGTTCCAGTAGCAATCTGATTATATGTCCGTCTTGCCTTTCCTCTGAGCATCGAGCATTGACTCTTAGTATTGTGTCTCTTAGTATGAGTGTCTTATGAGGCTCTTAGTATGAGTGTCTCTTAGTATGTAAGAAGCAAAAGAAGTGTTTGATGTGTGTGCAGTAACTCTACAACAAATGCTGAGTTGCTTGGTATAAGATTGAGTCAGGAAAATTGTGTCTGATTATGTATGGATTTACTGTTAGAGATATGATGAGTTGCTTAGTATAAGACTGA
The DNA here is from genome assembly GCA_963921405.1 of Cepaea hortensis. Taxonomy (NCBI): domain Eukaryota; kingdom Metazoa; phylum Mollusca; class Gastropoda; order Stylommatophora; family Helicidae; genus Cepaea; species Cepaea hortensis. The sequence continues at coordinate 91,112,424 of OY992879.1, read as the reverse complement.
GTCAACAAAATTGCGTTTGACTGTGTATGGATTTATGGTTGAAGATATGTTAAGCTGCTTGGTATAAGACTGAGCCAAGACAATTGTGTTTGATTGTGTATGAAGTAACACCACAACATATCATGTGTTACCTACTATGGAATCAGTTACCTAGTTTGTGGCATGCTTTCCAGAAACTAAACAATTAAATTATACACACTATATTATTTTTATGAGCAAAAGAACCTGAACTTTAGAATGTTAATTAACTAAACAGAAACTAAACAATTAAATTATACACACTATATTATTTTTATGAGCAAAAGAACCTGAACTTTAGAATGTTAATTAACTAAACAGAAACTAAACAATTAAATTATACATATTATATTATTTTTATGAGCAAAAGAACATGAACTTTAGAATGTTAATTAACTAAACAGAAACTAAACAATTAAATTATACACATTATATTATTTTTATGAGCAAAAGAACCTGAACTTTAGAATGTTAATTACTGCCTTCGTAAAATTTTTGGGAACAGTTTGGTGTTGTAGAAATGTTCTTCAATGCTGGCAACAATTTCCTGCAGTTCTTTCTTCACTTGCTCAGCTTGCAACCTGTGCAGTGAAGAATAATATTCAAGTAAGTGGTCAACACAATAGTTGTAACATCAGCTTAAACTTGATGTCCAATTGTAAAAAAAGAATGAAAGACAGCTAACACATAAGTAGTTAGTATACCACAACCCCCAGGATGGCTAACCTGGTTTTAAAAAACGCCCGCTAAAGTCGGATGTGTCGACCTAAGGATTTTGGCCCAAGGGTGCATAATGAGACACATTGCAATTACATCTGAAAAAACACTCTGGATGAACGCAGAAGAAGAAGACAGGAGAAGTATACTACAATAACTGAGCACAAAACAGGGAGCCACAATAGTCCAGTGGCTAGCATGCTTGTCTGTCAGTCTGGTGGGCTTGAGGTCAAATTCACATTGAGGTGGATTTTAACAATTTATCTTGGCTCCCAAGTTGACCCAGCCTAAATAGGAAGCAGGAAATGTCATGAGTAGTAAAGGATTAAATGCCCAAGCAATCACAAAGACTAGCAAGTATGGAAGGGTTCAAGGCTTAATATGACTAGGGTCAGTGGCCTCGCTGGGTTCTAACATTAGGGAAAGCGAACATATAAAACAGCACCCAGGATGACTTTTATCGCACAAGTGAACTAGGCGCCTCTTTTATAAAAATAGAGCACAAGGGTAGCAGTCCGTCCTCTTTGGTTCTCGCTGGTTGCAGCAATGACTGGGCTGGCCGCTTTTTGACATGTAACAAACTGTCAGTTTACTATTTAAGGCTCAAAATAGGCCCAACAGGGGTAAAATGGAAAAATAATTTATAAATATAATGTGCACCTGTAACTGAAAGAGATTAGAATTTAAAAAAAAAATTGTGCATTACAGTCATTTACAGTAATAAACATCTCATTTTGTTGTATTTGTCTCTGATTCTGGGGTATTGGCGCTTATCAGTTTGTGTATTGCCATTGTCAGTTGCTGTGGATTGAAAAGGTAATCAAAAGCAACTACACTAACTTTACCTATGCCACTTTACATAGCCTCTTTAATAGCATTTCATCTAGCTTCCTTGTTGCTGTATCTTGTTGATACTGGCAAAGAAGTTGTTGAAAGCATTATCTTCCTTGCAATCTGTTGATAAAATGCTATTACAACCATCTTTGAAAGATGTGGGGGATTGTTTTCTTCTGAATGATTTTGATGTTGTGCAAGAGTTGCCTAACTTGATTCTATTCTCTACTGACATTTATTTTCTTTTGCTTATAGTCCATTATTCTCAACATGCCCTAATGCCATACAATCACAGTTCATCTTCTTTCTCCTTTCATCTCCCAATGGAGCTTAATTCCTCATCCAACTCAAGCCAAGCCGTTTTAGACTAATTCATGTTGGGTTGAATTTTGCAGCTAAGTTTTTGACAGGTAGCAACACACTGCTTTGCATTGGTTTTTTACTAAATGGTATGGGTACCGGTCGTTCAGAAAGCAATGGCAAACTACTGAACGTAAACTTGCTAAGACATCACAACAGCAAAAAATGCTGGTGTTGACTGCAACTACATCCAACTTAAGCCAAGCCGTTTTAGACTAATTCATGTTGGGTTGAATTTTGCAGCTAAGTTTTCGACAGGTAGCAACACACTGCATTGCATTGGTTTTTTACTAAATGGTATGGGTACCGGTCGTTCAGAAAGCAATGGCAAACTACTGAAACTTGCCAAGACATCACAACAAAAAATGCTGGTGTTGACTGCAACATCCTGTAAAGGATATGCAATTAACTAGCCAGTCTTATGCCAACCCTTCTTAGTTAACTCTTACCACAAGCACAGTAAGTTCAAGAATAACTATTCTGTGCTTCCTTATATGCCCTGGCAACACAAAGGCAACAAGCAAGGTTACTTCACTTTACACTGTGAAAACTTGTGACTAAAACAACAGAATAAAAATTAAGTTGCAAGGTGAAGACAGAAAGTAAAATACAAGCACTTCTCTAAAGGAAGGAAAGTAAAACAGGCAAAATATATTTACCCCTTTTCAGGATCTGGTCTGTGCTCCGTGTAATACTTAATTTTTGGCTCTGTGCCGCTAGTTCTCAAAGTTGCCACACAGCCATTGGCAAACTTGAAAGTGATCATTTGACTAGATTTGCTTGTTGGAAGTAACTGTTACAAGACAATAAAATCAAAAGCATCTTTTACAAAAAGAAAGCAAAAGAAGAAGCTCACTTGCAAAGAAAGTGAGATATGAATATCAAATACTTAGAAAGTGAGATATAATATCAACTACAAAGTGAGATAAGAACGTCAGTTACAATGAGACAAGAACATCAAATATAAAGAAGAATGAGACAAGAAAATCAATTACAAAGAAAGTGAAACAAGAAGATCAATTGCAAAGAAAGTGAGACAAGAATATTAATTACAAAAAGAATTTGAGAAACAAATACAAATATAGTTACAAATAAGGTGAAACAAGAAAAAAAGTTACAAAAAGAAAGTGAGAAATAAAGATACCACATATAAAAAGAAAATAAGATGAAAACATCAAAGTAAATTATACAAATATCACTTACGAAAAATAAACAAGATAAAAGAGACAAAATGATAAGTTAGATAATGACAACAAACAATTGATGCATTGGTTTGTTTTGTTGTGTTTCTTGCTTTTGCTCACTTTGAATTCAAGTGTATCCTGTACACAGGCTACAATCTCTATTAGTTGCAATTTCCGGTGAGTGCACTGGACTGATGTTTGTATGTGGATTAGCTTTCCCTACATCTTTTCCCTTACATCTGTCCTCACCACCAGCTAAATATACTCTGACTTCTGAGGTGATTGTAAATTACGTCCCAAAGCAAGGACGAGAAGTCAACATTTTAGTCCAGCTGACCCGTGCAGGAGATAAACCTGCTACCTCGGCATCAGCACACAGAAAGTTTAAGAGTCAGCGCTCTTATCCATTTGACCACGTTGACCTCCATTCATTGGTGAAATCGTTAGGAGGTTATGCTGATAATGTAATTAGTGCGGCCAGACAAAAGTTTGAATGCCTGCACTCGTCGACTGCCAAGAGACTGGCCACCTATTCCTCCATGCACTCAGACCTACAAAATGTTAGGAGGTTGTGCTGATAATGTAATTAGTGCGGCCAGACAAAAGTTCAATGCCTGTGCTCATCGACTGCCAAGAGACTGGCCACCTATTCCTCCATGCATTCAGACCTACAAAATGTGATGGACCATGGTCAGAGTGCCAGAACAGCAAGTTAAAAGAGGTGTGGCCACAATGCAGGAAGCCAAAGAAGATTAATAAACCAACACAGAACTGGTGTCGTGAGCTGCTACTCGCTGCGGGATTTACTGAGGAGGGGATCCAAGCACTTATGGACTGAATAGTTTGATGTGCAATGAGGATGATCTGTCGACTAACTAAATGTGACAGTCCTAACACTTTACAGACCAAAGTAGGTTCCTGTTTCAGAACTTGTTTTTTTTTGGGGGGTAAGTGAACTATGAAACATCTGATTAGCCCAGCATCCTGGGTACTTGTCTTCCATGGTTCCTGATAGCCAGCAGAAAGGCCAAGTTGTGGAATGGCTTTGATGCAGTGAATCATCACAGAAAACATACCTGGCTTTTCTGTGAGTACATGAATGAACGCAGTAGTGAGTAAACTGGCTGGTCACTGCACTGTGTTAAAGCTATCAATCTAGATAATGTCATGTTATGGAAGAACGAAATACCACAGTGTAATATACAAGTAAATTAGAATATTCTTAAGCAAGTGAATCGGTACAATTATCTAGGAACAGTCATATCATCTGATAGGAGATGTCTTGAAGAGATTAGAACAAGAATTGCCATGGTGAAGGTAGCCTTTTTCAAGATGGAAAACATAATGACCAATTAAAAAAATGTCATTTGTAACGAGAAAAAGAGTGTTGAGGTGCTACACAGAACCTGTGCTTTTGTATGGATGTGAAGCATGGACAAATGAGAAAACAGGCTGAAAAACATCTGATGCAGTAGAAATGTGGTTTCTGAGGAAAATGCCAAGAATACCATGGACAGACAGAAAAACCAATGACGAAGTCCTACAAGAAACAAATGAAAATCGTAAACTGATTTGAGAAATTAGACGCAAACAGTCAACATTTTTTGGTCATGTTATGAGAAGAAATAACTGGGAGAACTTGGTGACAAATGGCATGATCAAGGGGAAGAGAACAAGGGGAGGGCAGAGAAGTAAATACCTGGAGGGCTTGGACACAGTGTATGGTCAAGACAAGATGAATGTCATGTTTTGACTGACTGAGGATCACATTTACATTGTGTTATTTATAGACAGTCTTTAGTCTTGGCCATATTTATTTCCCGAGAAATTTCCTGGTGTCCATTTTAGCTTTGGACAACTAGCAGTCAAGATCAAATTAAACAAAATGCTTGCCACGAAGGAGATTCTGACACATGCCCACCAGCCAAGCATGCTATCCACTGCGTTACTGAGGCACACCACTCCTCTAAGAAGCTTCTTCAATTTGTAACTGCTTAAAAGCCACCATGCCAGCAGGCATTTGACTACACCAGGCAGAGCGATCAACAGCAATTTTCTACCAATGTTTAAAGTCAATACCACAGTTCTTCATTGAGACTTCAGTGTTGAATCACATTTACAAAAATAAATTATCCATACTTGACAGAGAATCAATATATATCTAGTAAAAAAAAGTAAAGATAATCTCATAGTTAGACACTGTTTTTGGAAAGTGCAGTTAATAGACTTCACATATACTTGGTCATAGCATTATGAGGTGATATGTATTGGGCCTATCATTTTTGCTTCCCAGAGAAATCTTTACTATTCACATTCAGAGGCCGCGCTGATCCCAAAGTTAAAGGCAGTTTGAAAAAAATATCCCTTCTAAACTGGTGTTTGAGCCCATACCATCATGCTAGTAATCCAATGCACTACCCACTGAGACAATGGCTCAGGAAATAAATAACAGTGGCAAGACCATCACAAGATGGGGTAAACACTGACTACAAGGACAATAAATAAATAAACTCACCGGCTTCTTGTCTTCGGTCTCACTGTCATAGCCAACTGTCAGATCCCTTACATTGGCGATTTCAAACTTCCCACACTTTGTGGGGTACTGCAATTAAACACAGTGGCATACTTTGAAAACTGGGCACACAACTTACCACTTCTTTATCTAAGTGTAATTATCATAAACAAGTCAGTAAGTCCATATTCTTTGGCCTGAGAATGAAGTCTGTATGTACATTTATAAATAATATTAGAGTGCAATATTTGTATAGAGGCATGTTCATCCATACCAGTTGGCATGGGACTTGATGACGATGAGAAGAAGAAGAGGAAAAGTAGAAGCAGAAGAAGACAGTTACACAATATTAAACACATGTTCTTCATAATCCCAGAGAATACAGTTTTATCACTAAACAAGGGGATGTCACAATCCCACAGAACACAGTTTTATCACTAAAACAATCCCAGAGAACAGTTTTATCACTAAAACAAGGGATGTCATAATCCCAGAGAACACAGTTTTGTCACTAAAACAATCCCAGAGAACACAATTTTATCACTAAATTATCGCTAAAACAAGAAATGTCATAATCTCACAGAATATATTTTTATCACCAAAACAAGGTATATCATAATACAACAGAATATAGTTTTATTACTAAATTATCACTAAGAGAAGGGGATGTCACAATCCCAGAGAATACTATAAGCATATTATCTTCTTCTTCTGCGTTCATCCGGATTTTATTTTTCCGGACGTGACTGCGTTGTGCCTGTTTACAGCAGAGCTGCGTTCTTGCGCCGTTAGACCGACACATCCGACTTCTGCGGGCATTTGTTGACCGGGTTAACCTTCCCGGGGAGCATATTATCACTAAACAAGGGAATGTCACAATCCCACAGAACACAGTTTGATCACTAAAACAATTCCAGAGAGCACAGTTTTATCACTAAATTACCACTAAAACAAGGGATGTCACAATTCCAGAGAACACAGTTTTATCACTAAACAATCCCAGAGAACAAAGTTATTTCACTAAAACAATCCCAAAGAACACAGTTTTATCACTGATTATCATTAAAATAAGGGATGTCATAATCCCACAGAATATATTTTTAATCACCAAAACAAGAGATGTCACAATCCCATTGAATATAATTTTATTACCAAATGATTACTAAACAAGGGATGTCAAAATCTCAGAGAACACAGTTTTATCACTAAACAAGGGATGTCATAATTCCACAGAAAACAGTTTTATTACTAAATGATCAGTAAAAGAAAGGGATGTCACAATCACAGATAATAGAGCTATCACTAAATTATCACTAAAACAATCCCAGAGAACACAGTTTTATCACTAAACAAGGGATGCCATAATCCCACAGAACACAGCATTATCACTAAACAAGGGATGCCATAATCTCAGAGAACACAGTATTATCACTAAACAAGCGATGCCATATTCCCCTCCCAGAGAAGTTTCATCACTAAACAAGGGATGTCACAAACCTACAGAACAGAGTTTTATCACTTTTAGACAGACAGACAGGCATCCAGACAGACAGCCAGTGAAACAGACAACCAGCCAGGCAGAAAACAGGGCAAACACAAGTAATCTTAAATATTACCTTTCCTGGACCATCAAAATTTCTAAGCCTGTCAAACATTGCCTTGATAGTTTCATCATCATGGCATAAGAAGTATGAGTTCTGGCTGATGTGATACCCATACCTATCAGAGACAACAGGAAGAAAAATGAAGATTGCTGCAGTCAAATAACTCGATTTACATGCTATCAATCAATCTGTTGCCATCTCCACAATAGAGGTTAGCTGCAATGGATCTCTAACACCGTCTGTCTCTCGCCCTGACTGCTCATTCTGTCAGATTGATGTTTGTCCATCTTTTAATGTTATTTTCTCACTTGTATCGTTGTCTACCTCCTGCTCGCTTGCCCTCAATCTTGCCCTCCAGTAAGGTTTTTATAAGAGTATTATGTCTTTTAACGTGGCCGAAACATTTTACTTTTGTCTCTATTTTATTTCTTTCATCAACTCTCAGTTCATTCCCAGTTTTTCTAGAACCTCTGAATTTGATTGTTTTTGTTTCCATGAAATATCACATATTCTTCTGTAAATCCACATCTCCAGGGCTTCTATTCAACTTTCTAGTTGCTTGTTCAATGCCCAGGTTTCCGCGTCACAAGCAGTGTCGAATATACATCACATTTGACAATTCTCATCGTTAATACCATATGGCATACTAATAGTGGCATAGTGGTTAGTGCGTTTGTCTGTCAAGACAGCGGTCCAGTCCCAATCCTGGCAGTAAGCATACCTTAAGGCACATTGTGTATATGGTGCCAGACTCATATTTTTATAGACTAACCAGCACTCAGTTGGTCATGTGGTCAGTATCACAGCTGCCACCTTTACTTCCCAAGACATTTCCTGGTACCCATTTTCAACTGGGTCAAAATGAGAATCCGGGTCAATTTAAAAAATCCGTGCCAATGCAGATTCAAACTCATGACCACTGGGTCAGCAGGTGAGAGTTTAGAATCCTTAGCACAGGCAGCATTTTTTTTTTTCTGATAGTACAGCACTTGGGCTGACCCTAAAAAATGGGTACCATTTTAGTATGAGAAATCAAAACGGAGCAGGGGATACACTGGTAACTTTCGGCATGGAAAATGAACTGATGACAGTCAAAAATGCAATGTTTCAACAACATCCTAGAAGGTCATTTGCCTGGACATCAACAGATAGAAACTAAATAGAGTATATAATAACACAACAGCAATGAAGAACAAGAAAAACAGTAGCCAAAACCCTACCAAGTGCTGATCGCGGTGGTGACAATGAGGTATTAATGGCAAAACTAAAAAGTAAGCGAATTCAAATTTTAAAAATTGATCTTGACTCCCAGGACGGCCCAGCTTAAAATGGGAGAGAGAGAGAACAGCTGCAGTTTTAACGAAAACTGACATTACAACAAAACTTACGTTTCAAAAATGATCTCCAGATGTTTAGAGAGTGAACTAGCAGATGAATACAAGTAACTGGCCAACTCTGCAACCACAGCGGCTGCTGTGATGCCATCTTTATCTATGACTTGTGAGCCACACATGAATCCTGACATTAAAAAAAAAAAAAAAAAAAAACAGTAATATCTACAGACCAATTCATGAATCCTGCTGTTTCAAACAAATCAACATCTGCTGACCAATCACATGAATCTTTCCGTAAAAACTGTAACATCTACTGACCAATCGCATGAGACTTGCATAAAAACTATCATCTACTGATCAATCACATGAATCTTGCTGTAAAAAACAGTAACATCTACTGACTAATCATATGAATCCTGCTGTAAAAAATATAGTATCTAAATCTAAACAATTTGACATGCTGGATGCAGTATAACATATCTTTCACACTCCATTATTCACTTTTCTGAATGTATACTAACTGTTCATGATTGAAACATCCTAAAACATTCACAGCTCTTTCTGCTTTCTACTAACAATAATTTGATAAAATGACATATTTCACTGGCACCTTGCCGTCTTGACAGACGATAGTTTGTTACATTGTGCTTCAAAAAGGCATAATAACTACAATCCATGGCGGTAGCGAATGTGACTGATCAGGCCAATTCACGCTGTAAATGTCCGTCCACACATGGTCATTTCCACCATCACGCACCATCTAACGTCTCACATGCTCGGTGTGTGACCTATCTGTAAACATTTTCTTCTTTCTTTATTCCATTTCTGATCTTTTCCCTCCATACAACACGTTCAGTGGTGACTTGTGGGCAAGGACTTGAATTCATAGCCAGTGTGCCTTAGAAAATAAAACATCGGCTGCATGAATGACAATGGGCAAAGGCATTGCACCAGAAATGACCTACGTATTACAAACTCCTTTTTCAGAACAAAAGAGTGGCATAAGGTCACAGGGAAACACCCAAGATCCGACCAACTGACATAATACGTAGTTATGAAAAACAAGTTGTCTGATATGCAAGTGTGCACATTAAAAATACTACAGCAGTGGAAATAGTAAAGAGCAGGCCTTCAAGTTGCTGCCATGGCAAAATTGTTAAGAAAGAAAACTACCCACGGGTAGACAGAGCCTGTTACTTTTAATGGAATCTGTCTAGAGAAAACAAACTTTTTACAAATGCATGACGAAATTGGACGCACTGACCTTTGAGGTGCATAACTAGGTCTGACACAATCATTCGTTATGTGGGGAAAACTGTACATAGAAAAGTTATTTGAAGTAATAATATGTATAGTTGTCATCATTCTTGATCTGAACATATGTGTTTCTTCTTCTTCTTTGTTCCTCTTGTGAGGAATCTGTAAAGGATATGCAACTTTTTTAAAATATTGCCTAGTCTAGGCAAGGTTTTTGATAGCATTACTTCTGCTAGTCACAACTTGATGCTTTCTGGGACATGAACACGCTTTCAAATTGTAGCCCAGCATTCTAACCATTCAACGACCCTCTCGCTCATATTACACCTCATGTAATCTTTTTGTTTTTATGTTTTATCCTCTTCTGCCTCTTGAAGTTCGGTTAAAAAAGTCGCTTAAAAGTCGACTTCATTGCACCGGGTTGTTATCCCATATGGCTCAGTCTCTTTCCGCAGCGTGGAAAGCGTCGCATAAAGCACGAACTCCATAGCTCCAATGACGACCCACAGGATTCTCAGAAAATAAATGCACTCGTGAACTGAAGGAGACGACCCAGATTCGAACCCGCAACTTTGAAGCCTGAGGCAGACGGCTTGACCACTTCACCACGAAGACTCCCGTTGAAGTTCGGTTTCCCCCAAAGGACATCGTGTTATCATTTGCTTGATTTATTCTTATCACCTTTGCTATTTCCTAATGGATTTTTAGCTCTAATTTTTGCCACCTATTGCCAAGTGTGTTTAGTTTATCTTGCATCTGTTTTTCTATGTGGGACAGGAAGGCAATGTTGTCACCTAAGTCTGTCGTCAGCTAAGTCCAGATCATCAGCTGCTCTGTCAGAGTCTACTGAATTCCATTTCTGGTGGTAATTATTGTTTTCTGCAGAATCCAGTCTTTAGTCAGTAAGACTGTCGGAAATCTGCTGGCAAACTAGTCAAGCCGTCTGCCTGTGCTCAGAATGTCATGGATTAACTTTCAGACTCCATATTTCAGTTTACTGTGCAATTTGTTTCAGAGATTCCACAAGGTCATCACTGGAGCTGCAGAGTTCATGCTCTGTGCGACACTTTCGGCAAGCACTAGCAGCTCTGTAGCAAGAGATCAAGCAATACAGGATAAAACCTGGTGCAATGATGTAAATACTCTTGCCCTAAACCTCTTTAGTCAGTAAGAATAATACAGGTGACAAAAGACATCTTTGCCGTGCTCCTGTTCTTAATTCAAATGTATCCTAGAGTGTATATTTACCAATGGCCTCTTCAAAGGCAAACAAGACATGCTTGTTCATTTTGAGGAGCCTGTCACTTTCATTTCCCATCCACTTGAATCCTGTTAAAGTCTCCTAGCAAGGACAGCGAAATAATGAGTGAGATGAATAGTTACAACAACAACAACAACATGGCAAACACTAAACACTGTCTCATAAAATACTCATAAAATAAAATGTGTATACGAGCAAGATTGCATACCTAGAAGCATCAGGGGTTGGAAGGATTCTAACATTTGCAGATGATTTTCTTGCATACAGGCAGGGGAGAAATAGGGATAAAACAGCCCAGGAGCTACAGGTGACAGTAGACAAAGTGATTGACTGGTGCACTGAAATGGGTGCTGTCATCCACCCGGAAAAGGCGGCTGTTTTGTGGTGCTCAGGATTGTGAGAGATGACGCCCCAAGCCTCACGATAGATGGGAGAAGCGTCAACAGAGAGGACCATGTGGAGACGGTTGTGACAAGATCTCAAAAGGGACTCAATGCACTTAAAACTATGGCTGCAATGGACATAGAGCAGAGAATGCTCTTCACACTATACCAGCACTTGATCCTCTCAGTGATTGATTATGGACTAGGACTGCTCACTGTCTCAAAGAGTCAGCTGGTGAAATTAGAGCGCATACAGAATGAAGTTATGCGGGTCATTCTAGGATGTACCCGAGACACCCCAGTAGTGTGTATGTGTTACATCCTTGGTCTGCCTACTGTTGCTGGTAGGCACAAGGTGATGCAGGCGAAGGCATACCTCAGAGTAGCTGCAGACACAGATCACCCGTTGCATGAGGCGCTGGACGTAGTGAAGGGTCAGAGACTGATAAGAGGGAAATCATGGATGGCTCAGGCGGAGGATATGATCAGATAGGTGTGCCCCTTGGAGAACATCAGGCAAGGAGAGGAGTGGGTCAGAGTGCCAGCCGAGCAGTCAGACTTGTGCAGAGTTATAATCACATTGAGCCGGGAGTGCAGGGAGTGGCCAGCAGGGGCCACGGAAGTGGAAATTCAGCAACTAATTCAGGATAATTCTTGCCCGGGTGATGTGATTATCTACACGGATGGTTCAGTGTTGAGAGGTAGGAGAAGTGCCTGGGGATTCTTAGCAAAATCTAATGGTCGACGTTTGGTGCAGGAGAGCCTGGCGTATGACGACATAATATCTAGCTTAAGAATGGAGGTGGAGGCGGTCAATGCAGCTTTCTGCTGGATAGAGAACACGATACATACACACATTGTGATTGTAACTGACTCAGAAAGCATGCTGAGGAGGGTGAGGACAGGCAGGCTTCGTGCAGAGTGGCTTGCTTCACTTCGGAGGTCACAGGTAGCAAGCATCACCTGGATCTTTTCTCCGGGGCATACCGGTGTGCTGGGGAATGAACAGACGGACAGATTGGCTGGCTCGGCAAAACTTGGTGGAGTATTGATGCATGACAAGACAGACGTGGTTGCGGCCTTGTGGGAGCACATGTACACCTCGGAGGAGCAAATGGATCATCATAGTCTTGTAAGAATGAGGCAGCGAGGTGTGACGAGGGGATCTGGCGAATGCTCGACGCTCAGAGGAAAGGCGAGACGGACATATAATCAGATTGCTACTGGAACTATTAGTGTTGGAACTCTTCGCTGGCTGCTGAGGATGGGGATGGAGCGCTTATGGGAATGTCCCGAATGCTGTGATGTCGGTTCCTAAATCAATCAATCAATCAATCAATCATAAAATACTCTTCTCAGTCCAGGTCAATGGACACCAAAGTATTTCAGGCTAATGCTAAAAGGTAAAGTTAGTCCCACAGCAGAAACTACCACTGGGGTGTGAAGTGTTAGGCCTTGACATATTCTAGGCCATGAAATATGAGGTCGGTTGATCAGTTCCTTTCCTTTCCCGACAATTAATAGAAATTAGGGAAAACTGGTTATTAGGCTGGGTTGACCCCAGAGCTGCACTTCTTGAAAAAAAATAATTCTGGCTTGGCTGGGAACTGAACCCATAGTACTGTCTTGGCAGGCAAACACACTCATCACTATACCAGCATGGCTCCTAACTAGTCTGACAAAATACACTTCTTGGTCTCGGTCTCTTAGGATAAATATCATAGCATTCCTGGCAAAACCGCAGATGCTTCTTCCCTCGCAGCAAATGTCATAATGTTGATTGTCCCAGTACCACACAGGTTGTAATCTTGGATTCGTCCTCTCTTACTTCCCTCTTTGTGGGAAGCACACTTAAATGCAAAATCAGGAATCCTGAAATATGTCGTGTCATCTGTTATTGTATCTTTAACCAGCAGTCATTCATATATAGTCTTCAGAATGTCGGCCTTGTGCCCACCATGAGTTTTCCAGCTACCGGTGCTTTTGCAGCCAACAGATCTGCTTGCTCATTACCTCACACTCCATCATGACCTGGACAGTACGTCCAAGGAGTCCCTGCAAGAGAGAAGTTTCTATAGTGGGTATCCACTCATGTCACATCTGTCCATTTTGACAGTATGTCCAAGTGAGTCCCTGCAAGACAGAAGTTTCTATACTGGGTATCCACTCATGCCACATATGTCCATTTTGAATTTTATGAAACATGGACAGGGAAGTCGAGTTCAGCATGGCCAAATGAATAAGTGCGCTTGCTCTTCCAGCGTGCTGATGCAGAAGTAGCAGGTTCAACCCCTACACCGGTCAGTTGGACTCAAATGTTGACTACTCATCATTGATTTGGGGATGTAAATTACAAGTATCCCAGAAGTTGGGGTGAGCTAGCCTGATGGTGAGGGACACTGGTAATAGGGAAAGCTAATCCACACACACAAATCAGTCCAGTATGCTAGAAGTACGAGGGAAAGTCAATAAGTAAGTCACAAATGGCTGTGGAAAAATAACTAAATATGACAACTTGAAACCAGTTTATTTTTATACATACATCGTCCCTTTATTTCTCAACATAACTTACACCAACATTAATGCACTTATCCCATCGTTTTATCAGTCCTCCTAAACCGACTGCATAGAACTGCATGCTCTGTTTTCTAAACCATGTTTTCACTTCACATTTGCATTTAACTTTAGCGACATTCACAAAATGATTCCTGCCAAGGTGGGTTTTCATTGGACCAAAAAGGTGGAAATCGCTAGGGGCTAAGTCAGGGCTGTAAGGTGGATGTTCCATAACTTCCCACCTTAGCTGGTTAATTTTTTCATGAGTGTGAAGTGAAAACGTGGTTTAGAAAACAGAGCACCAGACTGAATATGTGTTCTTCTGGTATTTCCCAATGTGGCAACTCAACTCACTCATGCCGAGCCTCCCAAAGCTCCTTCCGTGTCCCCTCTTACAGCTCCTCCCATGTCCCCTCATACAGCTCTTTCCATGTCCTCCCTATATTATTCCTGTCTTTAATTCTCTTCTCCGTGTGTTTTTAGGTCTCCTATATATTTTGTCTTGTGGCTTCTAGAGGAAGGACTTTTTAGCATATTAATAATAGGTTTTCTCGTTATGTGTCATATTTAGCACTGATATCTTTTCTTTACATCTTGATTCTCTGGTATGTATTTAGTTATCTTCATGAGCTCTACATTGATGATTTTGTCATACCTTTTTTGTCCCCCTATTCTAGCATTGCTTTACTGATCCGATAGCTTCTGCAACTTGATTTGTTCCAGATGTATTGGTGTTACCTTTCTTCTAGAGTAAACTAGGCAGGCTGTGAGACGGATCATGCTGCATAGGCAACATAGGGTTAGCTTAGGCTTTGTGCTATGGAAAGGTAAAACTCCATCCCTCATCCCTGCTATGGGTTGTAGTTATTGTGCCTTTTTTGAAGCACAGTGTAACAAACAATCGTCAGTCAAGACGCAAGGTGCCAGTAAGTACGTAATTCTGTGCAGGCACTAATCAATGAATGTTTGTAGTTTAATAGTACTGTCTTAATCGTCTTCCATATTTCTATCTGGAAACATCAGATGTTATACACACAAACTCTTGTGTAAGGAGAATCACATATAATTATTTCTCAACTTATCTTTACTTACAATAAACTTGAAACCCTCTTTCTTGGCTAGTGCCTCCAGGATCTTTGATGACACAGTACTGCTCAGCATGTATGCGTCGCTAGCTGACAGGAGAGGAGGAATATTAAACACATGTTATACCCGATGGGGTGCTGTGACTCAAGGGCTGTGAACACATTTAACAATTCCCCAACATACCGAGTCCATGGATTAAAATAAGCTGCGAGTAATTTGGAAGTAGACCGCTATGCATTGATTTTGATGGTATGAGGTGTCAGTCGTTCAGAAAGCAACGGCAAGCTACTTAACATAAAATTGCCTAGTAAATCACAAATATTAGTCCAAAAATGTTGGGGTTGATTGCAACATCCCCTAAAGGACATGCAACTAACTTTAAAAAAAAATACCTGATGAGATTTATCTGTGCCTGGAAATTTCTGCTACAGTGGCGGCAGAGAAATGCTGATTGTTATCAGGTGGAGATAACCTGATTTTAATTTTCATACAACACACCACTAGTTAGCTATTTCTATTGTTAATGCAATGAGTGAATTAAGAAAAATGAGAAGCAGAATAGGTTAGCTTTACTAGGACACAATCATACGTGACAAAATGGACGTCAGCAGACAAACAACAAACATACACAGATAGAACTACTTCTTCTTCAGCATTCCGAGCCACTGAGGTTCTTTGCTGCAGATACAAGCCATCTCCATTCGTCTCTCTGGTGGACCTTCTCTTGCCAGTCGTTGATTCCAAGTGAACTACATTTTTAAAAATCTACATAACAAACATACATAAAAGTTACTGAGCTGATGTTAATGCTGCCTGGCTTTTGTCTCGCCGTGTGTGTTGCACATGCTTAGCAAGAAGGTGGATGAGATCCTGCTGGCAATGTGGACTAAACCATTTCATTTCTCAATTTTTAATAGCTCAAAGGTCAATGCCAACAAAGACCTGATTGGCAATAAAGACTGTTCTCACAGTCTTCAAAGCTAATACCTCCTTTCAGTTTCACCATAGTAACAACATCAACAACAACAATCATCAGCATCACGTGCCTTGCCAACTGGCACAAGTGTTCAAGCATCTCCTGTGATCTCGATACCTGCTGTTATGGATACTCCACTGGTATTACTCCTTGCCACCACCCGTCCATCCAGCATAATTTATCTTTGTCTGCCCCTGTCTCCTATACCACTGATCCTTCTGGTCACTGCAATGTTTTCCAATGCTTCTCTTCTCATTACATGACCAAACAATGCTGTTTGTCTCCTTTGTATATAACATTCTACTTTCGCTAACCTTTTCTAGGCACTCATTTTTAGTTACTCTAAGCTACTTGCAGCATACACCTCAGAAACCACATCTTCGCTGCCTCAATGCACTTCACAACTGTTCACTTATGTTCCACAACAACACTATTGCAAAACTTACCATCAACAGTCGGATGTTTCTCCCTCCATGTCGTCCAACACCACCAACCTAAAAGAGTCCCAATTTCGTTGCCACTGAAGACACGCCACCCACTGAAACACAATAATTGTCTAAACTTCAGATGCTTGCTTAAAGTATTATTATAGAATTAAAGACTGTTTCAGGTACTACATAAAGAAACATAATTACTCGGAAAGGTTAACCTGGTCAACAAATGCCTGCAGAAGTTGGATGTGATGGCCTAACAGTGCAAGAACACAGCTCTGCTGTAAACAGGCACAATGCAATCACGTCTGAAAAAACTCTCCGGATGAACGCAGAAGAAGAAGAAGAAGAAGAAGAAGAAGAAGAAGAAGAAGAAGAAGAAGAAGAAGAAGAAGAAGAAGAAGAAGAAGAAGAAGAAAAAGAAGAAGAAGAAGAAGAAGAAGAAGAAGAAGAAGAAGAAGAAGAAGAAGAAGAAGAAGAAGAAGAAGAAGAAGAAACAGAATTTTTGGAATCCCTGGCATGGATCAAATACATGATATTAAAGTATCCTTAAAGAATTAAAGACTGAGTCAGGTAACACATAGGAAACTGAGAATGTTGGGGAAACTCTGGCATGGATCAAAGACATGACCATTACTGGGAAACCCTTAACTAATTATCATCATATAGCAAGTCCTTCAAAGAACACTGCTCTCATCACAACTAGTCGGAAAGATTCTTGATCCTTCGCTAGTTCCCTTGCCTCACGTATTTCCATGCTCAAGATGTCTTTATTTCCTGTGTCCACTGTCACACTGGCTGACCCCTGCCTCTGCTCCCAGAAATCCTGCCGTTCTTACAGGTCATTCTAAACAACTGTGAAGTTTTTAACATGGAATTGCAGTTTACAAGACATCATGCATTTTTGATCCAGTTTTCTTCGATATTTAGATCTTGTAAAATGTCAATATGTTTCTTCTTCTTCTTGATACATTATATTCTAAGAATTGTTTTGTAGCATTTTAGTTCAAACGCCCTGATTGTGAAATAATCTGACTGTTACCATATTGTTGTAATTGACTATGGAATAAAAACAAGATGTTGGAGATTTCATTTACGTGCATGTTTCAACCATAGCCATGGCTATCCTTTCAGATGTAAAGTAAGTAAAGGTCAAGGATCCTTTTAACACACCTTGAGGTGTACTGGGTATATGGTGCTAGTCCATAATATCCAGTATTCATAGTACCAGTATCCATAATACCAGTATCACAGTCTGTGATTCTGAGATAAGTAGCAACATGTTTGTTTCATGTTCTCTTCATCGTTCTCATTTTTTCTTCTCCGTGATTGTATGTTGTGTTTTGTGTATATATTTGTTTGCTGATGAAGGCTAGACGCAGCCACCTCCTGAGTTTTCCGCAATTGTTCTCTAAAGGTGCATTACTTTGTGTTATTTTATATTATGGAACCAAGCCGACCACATAAACGATGGACGCAGGGAATAACAGAGTCCATGGGAATATCGATACATGAAGCCCATAAGCGGACACTATACCGCTGTTTATACTTCACCTCGACACCGCAAGGTACAAGAGGAACATGAGATAAGATGGGCCAAGTGACACTTGATGGTTAATGAGTTAAAACCACTGAAGTAACATGAGAAATACATGCACAATTATTGATATGCACTTATGGAAGCCATGTGAAAGAACAATCAGGGGACATTTTAGACAATGAAAAATTGAAAACAAGGCACACTATGATCCAACCCTGTCACCTCCTTAAGCCTGTCTAGATGTTGATGTGTCGAAGTACACTTCTCCAGTGAGGTTTTGTCTTCATTTGCAGGTGACACGTTCGTATCCCGATGTGCCTAAAAATATTTCGTTATCATGTGGCGACATGCAGTAATGAAGCAAAATGTGCTGCCTTGATGGGAATTTGAATCTGGTCAGCAGGCATGAACCATGGCCAATGTGATACCATGACCTCCGTGCATGAAGGAGGAACAACTGTCTAAACTTAGATTAATCAAAAACCCAGGAAGGCAACCTGGCCAACAAATGCCTGAAGAAGTCGGATGTGTCAGCCGAAAGGTATCGCAGCTCTGCTGTAAACAGGCACAAGGCAATTTCGTCTAAAATAACATTCTGGACGAATGCAGAAGAAGAAGATTAATCAAGAATCACTGTGTTTTTTCTTGACCAGGTGTGATTAAGTCTATCCATGTCTGCAGCTGCTGATGTTTCCTTTGATATCCTGTCATTCTGAGTGTCGTATATTTTGAAGGGACTGGCAATCACTAAAGTGCATGACCCATCTCTGTTAAAGGTAGCTGGGCCCCATCCTCTTCTTATATGTAAATAGATCAAGAATACGACCCTTGAAAGATTTACAGACTCGGATTTGGTTATTTGTCTAAGGGTGTGTGGTCCTCTTTTAATAGAAAAGTCATCACTAGGTTTGTCCCCTGTCTTTCCACCTGGTATTTAATGGTATAGCTCACGAACCCCCTTCTTCCATCTTAAGAAATTGTCTGAAAAGACTTTCTCAATAAGAATCAGGTGCAATATAACATGGATTTGGAACAGTTAAAGATGAAGAGTCTCCTGTTCTCTCTCTCCAACTAAGAATTTATCTTATGTGAATGTGTATCTGTTAATTAAACATTCAACAAACACAAGGGAGCATTGAGACATGTTCCACACACAAGATAGAGATTTTCCCACAGATAGTTTGGACTGACAAATTAAGTGGAAGAGATCTTCACATTTAAACAAATTTATTGACTGTGCCAGTTTCTTTTGGCCTATTTGACATTTTCTTTGTTCTTTCATCAGCTGTTAACATTTACAGAATGAAATAGAAAAAAAAAACTTTCATAGGACCAAGTATAGTCAGTCAATAAATAATAACATTCATTGTGTAGTGAGATATTTTAACTACCAAAATGTGTTATAGTTAACAATTTCTACATCCAACAATAATTCAAGAAAATCATTTTCTGAGAGGGTGAAGTTTGTGGGAGTGATAAGAAAACCTGGTGTGATGAGATGTGGATAAGCCTGGGTCCATGGTCTGATGGATCCACTTCAGGTTGGGCCAGTTTAGCTTCACTGAAGACTTCTCATTCTCTGCTTAAGGCTGGAGTCATCTGCCATCACAGGTGTTGATCATCTCATTCACTCCTCTTCCCTCCTTGTTGGTTAGGTGTGGCACCAAGACATCACTGTTTAAAATTCATACAGGTATGTATAATCCTTTACAGCATGTTCATAGTGTGAACACAACATAACAAAACAAAAATGATAAGATCAGAAGAAGTATTGTTGTGTTACTTTGGGGTGGGTCAGAGATTATTACACTGGATGCAGCTTCTGTTGTCTGGTACCTGCTGTATGCATTTCCTCAGTGGACCTGTAGTTCAGTGAGTAGTGTACAGTCAGACACAGATAAGAGTGATAATGTGATGTTCCCTGAATCATGGTAATCAAGCTGACAGGCAAGATCAACACAAGTATGAGATGCATTTGTATAAATGGCATACATTTAAACATCCACATTACTCTATTTGTTCTACATTGTGTATATAATTGTTTATCTGTACTTTCCAAGGCAACTACTTCCTATTCTAAATCATTTCCTTGTTCCTGCTGTTGTGGTGTGGAGGTGTGTGGTGTGAAGTGTATTGTGTTGAGTTAACTTCTGTTGTGTGGGGTTCCATAGCTTGTACTAATTGTCCTCACATCTACATCAGTTAATATGAGTTTAACTCATCTAGTGTGCTTTTATTGTGGTTCATGTCCAACATACAGAATTTCTGATGTGTATTTGTTACAAAATGTAATCTATACAAGGTCATGACACAATATATTAGAAAAAAATTATTACTTAAAGTATTTTTCCCTAATACTCTCCTCCTCTCTGTCTACTTATACTTCTCCTACATCTTTTACCAGTGCATATCATGTCCATTCTGTTGGCGACACAGTTGGCTATAGACCAAGGTAATTATCACCCGTTAGTCTGAGCAGATTAAGTAGGTCGGCTATCACAAATGACGTTTGTGAACATAAACCTATTTTAAGCAATGCAGTTGATGTAGTGCGTTGTCTAAATAAAATCTGACACATGAATAAACTAATTTCTATCAAATACTATTTGTTTTCAATCCGTAAAGAGAAAAGGAAGAGTATAATTCCTGTTTCAGTTCTTTAGATTGCAAAATAGACAGAATTAAGTACATTTTTAAGCAAGGTAGTGTTTCGTTTGCACCAGCTGACTATCTCTGCAGAAACGTTTTCCTAGAAGTTTTTGATGAAAAGCATTTGAGTGCATTGGAAATTTCATCTTGTACATTATTCTGTGATAGATTATAGTCATATGCACATAGTGAAGTTGTTAGATGTAGTGTAGAAAGTCAGAGTTTTGCAGTTTTGAGAAATTATAAGATGTCGGTTTCGCCGGGGAAGTGGCGCCAGTATTGAAGTTGCGATCGGCAGTTTTTCACATTTTCAGAGATTTATTTTATCAAAAATACAATTCATTGGACGCACAACACTGGATACCTTTACGTTATACATCTTGGTACCACTTAGATCTGAGAATCACGCGCTTACCTCAGACTAGATCAAACTGCCCGTTGTAAAAGTTTGAAAGTTGGACAACACATAGCTTTGGCGACTGCTCGCTCGCTCTGAAGTCATAGAAGTGCGCGGTTTTATTAAAGCGGCGCCCAAGCTGGGGGACGCTATATCCACGTGATGTGTCTCTACCAGTCACATTCTATTCTGTTGACGCTAACCCTTCTATTCTTATCCTGGCATCTGTCTGTCATTAGTATCGCTTAGTGCGTTCGATGTTCTACGGTGCTGTAATTGTTTCGATAATCTCTGGGTTGCTGTGTAACGTTGACGCGCTGAAAATGATGGATAGGTGAATATGTCACATAGCCCCACTCCAGATTGTTCTAGGGTATGGAACTAAGTTTCCAGCATTTACAGTGGTCAAGCTTTTTCTATATGATTTACTCCAATGTATTCTCTCCTGTATCTGATTGACCTGGTTCATCAGACACTGGGTGTCGACTTAGAAAGTCTGCTCCCACATTCATCTTTCCAGGGACATATTCTATCTGGAACGAGTATGGTTGTAGAAGTAGTGACCACCTCATAAGTCTTGCATTCAAATTTTTGGATGCTGCGAGAAACATAAGTGGTTGATGATCACATTGTACAGTGAAGTGTTTTCCATATAGGTATGCCTGAAACTTCTGTACACTCCATACGAGAGCTAAACATTCTCTCTCGATAACACTATAATTCTTCTCCGCTGCATTCAATTTCCTGCTGGCATAAGCTACAGGGAATAGCTCTGATGTTTCATCTCCTTTTCTCTGCAACAGCGTTGCCCCAATTCCTATGTCACTGGCGTCTGTACGCAGTACGAATGGTTGGTTGAGATCTGGCAGATGTAAAACTGGGTGATTGGTTAAGGCTTGTTTGAGTGCTGTGAAAGCTCTCTCACATTCAGCAGACCAATTGACTTTCTCTGGGTTCCCTTTTTTGGTAAGATCCGTTAAAGGTGCTGACAGAGTATTGAAGTCTTTAATGTATCGTTGATAGAATCCACCCAAAGATACGAATGATCTCACATCCTTCTTTGTCTTTGGACGAGGTGCTCTCTGGAGTTTGTCCACGTTTCCTTCCTGTGGAGTTATTAGTCCATGAGATATCTTATGACCTAAAAAGTCCAATTCTTGGAATCCTACTTGACATTTCTTTGGCCTAGCCGTTAATCCAGTTTCTCTGAGTCGTCTGAACAAAAGATGTAGTGTTTCTACATGCTTGTCAAATGTTTCAGTTGCGATCAGTATATCATCCATAAAGTGACTAATGTCTGGATGTTGTAGTGGGTCAAGTAATTTTCTCATCATACGTGTAAAAACGCTAGGAGCATTACTTAATCCGAATGGAAGTACGTTGAACTCATAGTGTCCTCCAGGCGTACTGAAAGCTAACCATGGTCTAACCTCCTCCTTTACAGGAATCTGATAATATCCCTTACTGAGATCAATCCTAGTAAAGTACTTCGCTCGGTTGAGTGCTGTGAAGAGTTTGTTCTGATCAGGCAGAGGTTCTGCTTGAAATTCAGTAATAGCATTGAGCTGTCGATAGTCGATGCACAATCTATGTTCTCCACTTGGCTTTCTCAATAATACGACGCTGGCACTGTAAGGTGATTCAGATGGTGAAATTATTCCTGCGGTGAGTAGCTGTTGTATTTCTTCCTCTAAAGTCTTTTGCTTTGCATAAGGAACTGGGTAAGTCTTGACTCGCACAGGCACTGTGTCATTTAACTTCATGTCAAATTCCTCCAAATCAGTTCTTCCTGGCTTATCTGTAAGTACGTCTGCATACATAACCATAAGTTCCCGAATCTGCTCCTGCTGATCCTTTGTTAAGTTAGGATTAATTTCCACATCCTTAAAGGTTTCTTTGGCTTGCAGTGGGTACTCGACTCCCATTGTTGATCCTTCTTCGACTTCAGTAGCCACACTCATGGCCATCAGATGTGCAGGTTCGGTGGTTGAGGGTCTTTCATTATATTTCTTCAGAAGGTTTATGTGAAATACTTTCATCTTGCCTTTGACAGAAATCTTGTAGTTGGTACGTGAGATTTTCTCCGTCACTACATAAGGTCCTCTCCATCCTATTTGCAGCTTATTCTGACTGGTTGGAAGCAGCAACATCACCTTCTCTCCCACCTCTAACTCTCTATCTTTTGCCTTGCGATTGAAGTAGCTAGCAATTCTTCGTCTGGCTTTACGTAGATTGACATTCGCTTGTTTCCAACTGTGTTGTAAACGATTCTTCAACTCGGCAACATACGTAGATGCAGTCACGACTGTATCGTCTGTATGATCATCAGTCCATGTTCGTAGCAATGCCTCCAATGGCCCCTTGATTGGTCGTCCAAACAACAATGTTGCTGGAGCAAAACCTGTTGAGTGATGGGGTACCTCCCTATAAGCGAATAGTGCTGCGGGTAAATACAAGTCCCAATCCTCCGTATTCTCCTGGGCAATTTTGCGCAGAATACTAATCAAGGTCCCGTTCCACCGCTCCACAAGTCCGTTGGATTGCGGGTAATATGGTGAACTAAAGATATGGCGTGAATGAAAAAGTCTAAATGTCTCCTCCATAAGTTTACTACGAAACTGTGAACCGTTGTCCGTCAAGATTCTTTGGGGGAATCCTAGACGTGTGAATATTCCTAATAATGCTTCAGCAACGTGTTTGGAGTCACAGCTTGGCATAGGAACCGCTTCGGCCCACATGGTCGTTGTGTCCACAAGCGTTAATATGAATCGATTTCGCCTCTTCGTTGCGGAGAGGGGTCCGATTATGTCTACAGCTACCTTCTCGAACGGTATTCCTGTTATGGGCAGATCACCCAACATTGCCGGTGGTGTCCGGTGTTTTGGTGATACTTTCTGACACTGTGGGCATGATTTTACAAACCGTTGTATGTCTGCGTTCATCCCTGGCCAAAAGTAGTGAGTTGCAATGCGCTGTGTAGTGGCGTTGATACCCATATGCCCACTAAAGGGTAGACTGTGGCCCATTTCAAGAATCTGAGCCCTGTGTGGAGTTGGTACAACAAGTTGGTTGAACTCTTGTCCAGCTCTCCCTGCTTTCCTGTATAGAAGTGCTGACTTCATAAACAGCTCACCTTTACGTGGAGGTAAATGTGATTTAGGCAGTTTCCTGAAGCAGGGTTCCAAGGTGCTATCGGCTTCTTGTGCCCTCTTCAGTTCCTCCTTTCGAGGGATTGGCGTAGTTGTTTCCGGAGTCTTTTTCGTCTGGGATCGAGTTGTCATCGTCGACATCGCCACAGGTTGAACAGGTTCTCCTAGAATTATAAATCTACAGCCAAGAATTACGGGATATATAGGATCTTCTAAGACTGCAGCCTTGATTGTCCCAGTGACATAACGAGATGCTATGCTCACCTTTGCCACCGGAAGAGACATAGTCGCAGAGCTCTTCAGGGGTCCCTGTAATTCGACGATCTCCTCTGTCACCTGTTCCGGGTGAACTAAGGATGATGATACAACACAGTCGTACGATAACCCGGTATCATAGAGACAGGTCGTCTTGAATCCATTCAGCAATATGGACTCGACAACCGGAAGATGAGATGCGGTGTCTTTATGAGGTGTCTGGTTGGACGTTTCATCAGTGTTCACTCCTTTCTCTCTTCGGCTGGCCAAACAAGCAGCTGTGTGTGGAGGTGGCTTCTTCCTACAATTCTTCAATGTGTGTCCTTTAATTTTACAATTAGTGCAGAATAATTTTTCCTCCTTCGCTGTTGTTTGGGCTGTGTTCTGAGGGATGTTTTTGGTTTTCCCATTTTTCTTGGTGCCTAAGTTGCCATCACCTTCCTTTGCTTTTGAAGTTTTATCCTGAGGGGGAATGTTGGCCGAACGTCCCTTACCTCCGATTTCCTTCTGAGATTTCTCAAATCTCTCGGCTAGGATGATGATGCTTTCTAGTCGGTCAGCTCCGTTCTGGGTTAAGAATGCTTTCATTTCATTCGACATCTTTCCTTTTAGCTGATCTATGATGATCATCTCTCGGAGCCCTTCGAAACTCTCATCAAACCTACCTAGACTTGCCCATCGTTGAACATAAGATTTCAGCCTTTCAACTAATTGCGCATAACTTTCGCCCGGTTCTTTCCTTGCGGTTTTGAATCGAACTTTGTAAGAGTCCCCGTCCACTTCGAATCGGCTCAAGAGTGCCTTTTTGAGTGTTTCGTAATCCTGTTGTTCTTCTCGAGTGAGTCTAGAGAACACGTCATACGAGGTAGACCTTAAAGCTTGCGATAGTTTCGTCGCCCATTTTTCCTGTTCTAGACCACAACTGACGCACATAAGTTCGAAACGTGATAAAAAAGCCTCGACATTGTCCGTCTGTTCATTAAATGGTTCTAGTGGAAATGACATCGCTCCGGAATTTTGGTACGAGACGTTGGAATGTTGTTCTGTCACTGGAAAACCTAGTGAGTTTGAGGGGGTGGGGGGAATCCCTCCCTCTAGTCTTCGGATCTCCAGATCAGTCTCCATTCTTTTCAACTCCAGTTGATGTTGACGTTCTCGTTCCCTATCCCTTATTTCATCTTCATGTTTCCTTTGTTCTAACTCATAAGCTTGTAGGCGTTGTTTCTCCTTTTCAGCGATTTCAGCTTGAAGTTTCTGTTGTTCTAATTCATATGATTGTAGGCGTTGCTTCTCCTTTTCAGCGATTTCAGCCTGCAACTTACTCTCCTTCTCAGCTATTTCAGCTTGAAGTTTCTGTTGTTCTAATTCATATGATTGTAGGCGTTGCTTCTCCTTTTCAGCAATTTCAGCCTGCAACTTCCTCTCCTTCTCAGCTATTTCAGCCTGCAGTTTCTCCCTCCTGTCAAATTCATCTGATACAAATTTAGCCAGCTCAGGGCCGTCTAAATTGCATAGCTTGCCTATTTCAACTGTCTGGGCACGGAACTTAGCAGCCTCGGCCATGCTCTATTTTTGTCTACCCTATCTTTTTGTAAAAAAAAATAATACTGTGCAGTTTGCTCAGGTCTGGGTAAGCCTGTCACTTCCCGGATCTGAAATTATACAGCATAACATGCACAATATTAACAAGCAAAAACTAACTAATGTCCGCTGACCCAAGTAAAATAGTTCTTATACACCACGAGAATCTGACCTAAGAAATAATTGCAACTTAAATTCTTGTCTTTCTGTCAATGCTCCTCAAGCTAAAGACAGAAGCAAAGAAGTACCCAGAATGATTGCACTCTTCCCAAAAGAACCTGAAATTTTGATAGAGATTTCCCTATGGAGAAAAATTTTCCCCAGTCGGTGATGAAATTCTCTAAGTCCAAATTCCTCTATAGAAAGACATCTTCTCGAAAGAGAAATGTTGTAGATGGTAAATTCTCACTCTATTTCCTCTGGAACACCTTTTTCTGAAATATAGACCTATTTGAAAGAGGCCCTCCTTTTTTCAGAAGAAATGATCAGTCACTTACCATATTCTATCTATAATTGTCATTCATATCATATGGAGGTCAATCAGTACCCCACATGATGTTCATTTATCATATGTGAAGTGACAAAGTTAAAAATCTTAATTTGTTTAACAACCTCTATAATTGTCAATCATATCATATGGAAGTCAATCAGTACCACACATGATGTCTATTCAACATATGTAAACATGACAAAGTTGGAAATCTAAATCTGTGTAACAATTTCTATAATTGTTCAAAACAAGTACAATGTCACCAATTCACACATGAATACTGTTCACATCTAGTGTCACTGATCTACTATAGTTTAGAATCCCTCGTCAGATATCTATCTATTCCCAGGGTTTATCATCTAGGATAATAGTTATCTAAACTGTCTGCTGGGTTTCAAAATCCCGGACGGGCCCCCAATATATGTCGTATATTTTGAAGGGACTGGCAATCACTAAAGTGCATGACCCATCTCTGTTAAAGGTAGCTGGGCCCCATCCTCTTCTTATATGTAAATAGATCAAGAATACGACCCTTGAAAGATTTACAGACTCGGATTTGGTTATTTGTCTAAGGGTGTGTGGTCCTCTTTTAATAGAAAAGTCATCACTAGGTTTGTCCCCTGTCTTTCCACCTGGTATTTAATGGTATAGCTCACGAACCCCCTTCTTCCATCTTAAGAAATTGTCTGAAAAGACTTTCTCAATAAGAATCAGGTGCAATATAACATGGATTTGGAACAGTTAAAGATGAAGAGTCTCCTGTTCTCTCTCTCCAACTAAGAATTTATCTTATGTGAATGTGTATCTGTTAATTAAACATTCAACAAACACAAGGGAGCATTGAGACATGTTCCACACACAAGATAGAGATTTTCCCACAGATAGTTTGGACTGACAAATTAAGTGGAAGAGATCTTCACATTTAAACAAATTTATTGACTGTGCCAGTTTCTTTTGGCCTATTTGACATTTTCTTTGTTCTTTCATCAGCTGTTAACATTTACAGAATGAAATAGAAAAAAAAAACTTTCATAGGACCAAGTATAGTCAGTCAATAAATAATAACATTCATTGTGTAGTGAGATATTTTAACTACCAAAATGTGTTATAGTTAACAATTTCTACATCCAACAATAATTCAAGAAAATCATTTTCTGAGAGGGTGAAGTTTGTGGGAGTGATAAGAAAACCTGGTGTGATGAGATGTGGATAAGCCTGGGTCCATGGTCTGATGGATCCACTTCAGGTTGGGCCAGTTTAGCTTCACTGAAGACTTCTCATTCTCTGCTTAAGGCTGGAGTCATCTGCCATCACAGGTGTTGATCATCTCATTCACTCCTCTTCCCTCCTTGTTGGTTAGGTGTGGCACCAAGACATCACTGTTTAAAATTCATACAGGTATGTATAATCCTTTACAGCATGTTCATAGTGTGAACACAACATAACAAAACAAAAATGATAAGATCAGAAGAAGTATTGTTGTGTTACTTTGGGGTGGGTCAGAGATTATTACACTGGATGCAGCTTCTGTTGTCTGGTACCTGCTGTATGCATTTCCTCAGTGGACCTGTAGTTCAGTGAGTAGTGTACAGTCAGACACAGATAAGAGTGATAATGTGATGTTCCCTGAATCATGGTAATCAAGCTGACAGGCAAGATCAACACAAGTATGAGATGCATTTGTATAAATGGCATACATTTAAACATCCACATTACTCTATTTGTTCTACATTGTGTATATAATTGTTTATCTGTACTTTCCAAGGCAACTACTTCCTATTCTAAATCATTTCCTTGTTCCTGCTGTTGTGGTGTGGAGGTGTGTGGTGTGAAGTGTATTGTGTTGAGTTAACTTCTGTTGTGTGGGGTTCCATAGCTTGTACTAATTGTCCTCACATCTACATCAGTTAATATGAGTTTAACTCATCTAGTGTGCTTTTATTGTGGTTCATGTCCAACATACAGAATTTCTGATGTGTATTTGTTACAAAATGTAATCTATACAAGGTCATGACACAATATATTAGAAAAAAATTATTACTTAAAGTATTTTTCCCTAATACTCTCCTCCTCTCTGTCTACTTATACTTCTCCTACATCTTTTACCAGTGCATATCATGTCCATTCTGTTGGCGACACAGTTGGCTATAGACCAAGGTAATTATCACCCGTTAGTCTGAGCAGATTAAGTAGGTCGGCTATCACAAATGACGTTTGTGAACATAAACCTATTTTAAGCAATGCAGTTGATGTAGTGCGTTGTCTAAATAAAATCTGACACATGAATAAACTAATTTCTATCAAATACTATTTGTTTTCAATCCGTAAAGAGAAAAGGAAGAGTATAATTCCTGTTTCAGTTCTTTAGATTGCAAAATAGACAGAATTAAGTACATTTTTAAGCAAGGTAGTGTTTCGTTTGCACCAGCTGACTATCTCTGCAGAAACGTTTTCCTAGAAGTTTTTGATGAAAAGCATTTGAGTGCATTGGAAATTTCATCTTGTACATTATTCTGTGATAGATTATAGTCATATGCACATAGTGAAGTTGTTAGATGTAGTGTAGAAAGTCAGAGTTTTGCAGTTTTGAGAAATTATAAGATGTCGGTTTCGCCGGGGAAGTGGCGCCAGTATTGAAGTTGCGATCGGCAGTTTTTCACATTTTCAGAGATTTATTTTATCAAAAATACAATTCATTGGACGCACAACACTGGATACCTTTACGTTATACATCTTGGTACCACTTAGATCTGAGAATCACGCGCTTACCTCAGACTAGATCAAACTGCCCGTTGTAAAAGTTTGAAAGTTGGACAACACATAGCTTTGGCGACTGCTCGCTCGCTCTGAAGTCATAGAAGTGCGCGGTTTTATTAAAGCGGCGCCCAAGCTGGGGGACGCTATATCCACGTGATGTGTCTCTACCAGTCACATTCTATTCTGTTGACGCTAACCCTTCTATTCTTATCCTGGCATCTGTCTGTCATTAGTATCGCTTAGTGCGTTCGATGTTCTACGGTGCTGTAATTGTTTCGATAATCTCTGGGTTGCTGTGTAACGTTGACGCGCTGAAAATGATGGATAGGTGAATATGTCACACTGAGTTAGTTGAGTAAATGTCCCTTGTACATGCCACAAGGCGTAATTAAGTATATGATGCAAGACCCATACTTGTATAGACCCGCTAGCACTTGGTAGGTGATGTGGTCAGTATTACGCTGGCCACCTTTACTTCCCAAGACATTTCTTGGTACTCACTTAAAGCTGCATTGACTTGGGAGACAAGATCAATTGTAAAAATTCAAATCTGTTTACCTTTTAGTATTACCATTAATAAAATTTTAATCTGTTTACCTTTTGGTATTGCCATTTAAAAAAAAAAATTGAATTCGCACTGATGTAGATCGAACCCATATCCGCTGGGCCAGCAAGCGAGTGTCTAGCCACTATGCTACCACAGCAACCTATTCTGAGTTAGACTAAAGCCAAAAATCTATTTTACAACTCAAGAGTTTTATGAGCTGAAGTGACCAATTCCCTTCCACTTGTTCCTTTCACCAATGTACCAGCAACATAAAAAAGTCATACCCATTTTATTACAGCAAGCAGCAAAGCCTACAGTCATCTGTAAGACCGGTAATGGAACTTCACGATTGCAGAAAGGCATATTAGGATGTAAACCAGGTCATGACTCAGTACAGCACATATAGGTTTGTTGAAATCAGATCTAGTTTGATAATGTTTCTTCCACAGGTTTGAGGTATTTCGTTAACAATAGGCTCAAACCAATACCCAAAAGGGCAATAACAATCATACAGGGATAGAAAGAAAGTAATGAATATAAAAGTTACACCAGCAACCTGGACAAACACATTTTAAGTAACAACTAGGACAAAGTTAAAAGTAATAACTATTTTGAATTGATGGAGTATAGAAAACTGAAAGGTTTTGGGCACATACTGAGTAAATGATATCACACAGCGTGTAACCTAGTACACAATGAGTTAACCAACCTTTCAGTCTTTTCAGCAACTGCCAGACGGTCTGCATCAGGATCGTTAGCTAGAATGATTTTACTTCCAAACTTGTCTGCTGTTTGTATAGCAAGTTTCTGCAAGATATATCAGTTTGTATATTACTGTTCTAAGTATGTAGTCTGACTTCACAATATACTAAGTATACAGAATGATTTCATGGTATTTTAAGTATGTAGTCTGACTTCATGGTGTTTTAAGTGTGTAGTCTGACTTCATGGTGTTTTAAGAGTGTAGTCTGACTTCATGGTGTTTTAAGTGTGTAGTCTGACTTCATGGTGTTTTAAGTGTGTAGTCTGACTTCATGGTGTTTTAACTGTGTAGTCTGACTTCATGGTGTTTTAACTGTGTAGTTCGACTTCATGGTATTTTAAGTATGTAGTCTGACTTCATGGTGTTTTAAGTATGTAGTCTGACTTCATGATGTTTTAATTGTGTAGTCTGACTTCATGGTGTTTTAACTGTGTAGTCTGACTTCATGGTGTTTTAACTGTGTAGTCTGGCTTCATGGTGTTTTAAGTATGTAGTCTGACTTCATGATGTTTTAATTGTGTAGTCTAACTTCATGGTGTTTTAAGTATGTAGTCTGACTTCATGGTGTTTTAAGTATGTAGTCTGACTTCATGGTGTTTTAAGTGTGTAGTCTGACTTCATTATGTTTTAACTGTGTAGTCTGACTTCATGGTGTTTTAAGTATGTAGTCTGACTTCATGGTGTTTTAAGTATGTAGTCTGACTTCATGGTGTTTTCAGTATGTAGTCTGACTTCATGGTGTTTTAAGTATGTAGTCTGACTTCATGGTGTTTTAAGTATGTAGTTTGACTGCATGGTGTTTTAACTGTGTAGTCTGACTTCATGGTGTTTTAAGTGTGTAGTCCAACTTCATGGTGTTTTAAGTGTGTAGTCTGACTTTATGGTGTTTTAAGTGTGTAGTCTGACTTCATGGTGTTTTAAGTGTACAATCTGACTTCATGGTGTTTTAAGTGTACAGTCCGAATTCATGATGTTTAAAGTGTGTAGTCCGACTTCATGGTGTTTTAAGTGTGTAGTCTGACTTCATGGTGTTTTAAGTGTACAGTCTGACTTCATGAAATTCTAAGTGTTCAGTCCGAATTCATGATATTCTAAGTGTTTAGTCTGACTTCGTGATATTCTAAATGTAATGTCTGCCATGAAATATAAATCTCCAGATAAATCTGTTGGAATATGGCTGTTGGAGTGGAGAATCAAGTGTGGGACTGGTCATAATGAATACAGGCAAGGAAGACTCTAAGCTGTAGCTAACTAGCTCTCACCAGGGACAATCACCATCCACACACTTCAACCTCTACACAGAGAGATGGATTACTTATGCACCTGTGCTGAGTGTGGTGATCTGGATTTCTCATCATAAGAGAACAGGAGTTTTTAAAAAAATGTAGATAATGCTAGGGAATAGCGGTTTTTAAATGGCAGAACTGCCCACGTTAGTAAGATATCTGATGATTATTATGACCAGTATCTTCTATGTGGTGTCTTGCAACACTTTGATGAGTAACTATGCACAACAAAAACTAATGTTCAATCCATGTACTAACATCTTTTCATGTGAGACTATCCAGCATCTTCTCTCTTTGCCTTCCTTGATCCCCTTTCCAGAAACTAACATCAATAGTTTCTCAATATCATCATCATGTAGCAGTCTTCAATTGCAGTTTCTGGCTCATAAATCACCATGTCTCAGAAACTGAAATACTGAGTTGAGTTGAGTCAAGAACCGACATCACTGCACTCAGGACATTCCCATACTTGCTCAGTCCCCTCGTTCAACAGCCAGCGAAGTGTCATACTACTAATCGCTCTCACTGCTATCTGATTAAATGTTCTCCTGGTCTTCCCTCTCAGTTTTGAGATTCTTCCAGAACCCCTGCCGATCCCCCGCAATCTCATTCTTTCCACATACGCCTTCTCCACCTGGTCCTACAAGCGCACGACCACCTCCCCCTTGAAATACTTTGGCCATATAATATGTCTGCCATGGAGTAGAAGCCGATGGTGTGGTTTAGATATTCTCGCCATGATTATTATTATACTATATGGCTCTGGTTCTAACTGGTTCACACATGGTTTAACAGGCGTGTCCTCATGTTGGTATGGCTCGTTCGTGTTCGTGTTGGCGGGATACAAGATAGGATTATGATGACTGGCTGCTCGTTACACTGTTGTGATGTTATCAGTCAGGGACACTGACAGTTGTATCAGGACGTGATTCCTCACATTGTCCAGATTAAGTCTGACTGATTACTGACCAGGCTGAGCACTGGTCTAAGTGGGCTAAGCCACCATATTATATGTAAACCACAATTGCCATTCGATGCCACAAAACATCTTACACGTACAACATAAGACTGGTTTGTTGTATATATATATATATAATTCACATCTGACCCTTCTAACAAGTTCACATAATTCACATCTGTAACTTCTCACAAGTTCACATAATTATGAAATGTACTACTTAAAATACTCAAGAACTATCACACTTTCCTCAACACTTAAAACGGCACAAATAAAATATGTGTGGCGGTGATGTGAATGCCTATGCTCAGTCTTGACCGGTCTATATCAGACCATGGTCCTGCTAGGACTGTCTAGTCCAGGAGAGACCTCTATTCTCCTGAACCTGGTCAAAATCGTTATTTTTGCACACAACAACTGCCGCTTTGACAGCAAACTCTGGTCACAGACAATTGGTCCATGACATGTCGCGGTGGTTGGGAAAGAACCGTGATGGAAGGCATTGGTGCTGGAAGGAGAAGCAGGGGTCAGCCATCACGAAGATGGACACAGGACATGGCAGACATTTTGGGCATGAGGGTGCAGGAGGCAGGAGAGCTGACAAGAGGTCAAGGCCTGCCAACAAGTTTCTCGACATTGAAAAAAAAACAGGTAATTGCTGTTGAGCTGATACTGAAAACGAGTGAACATAAAAACCAACAAGAAAGCTCAACAAAAAGAAATATAGAGATACGCGTAAACATTTTCACTAGTCTTTAATAACAAACAAAAATACTTCACTAAAATACTGAAATATCACAATTATAAATAAGTAATCTGCATGTCTGAATGAAATAACATACGTTTTACTTATTTCCAGTTTATGTTATTACATTCAGACGTGCACATTAATTATTTGTGATTGTAGCTTTACTCTGGTATGTTTCCTTAGTGACTCAATGAGTATGGTCAGGATGATAGAGATGGGGTAGGTCCGAAGACAGTGATTGTTGTCTCTGGAGCAGTCACAGCTGGCAAAGATTAGTTTCATTTTCCTGCCAGGCTGATATACTGAATGCTCTATGAGAAGTAAGTCGTTCACGAGTACTAAGTGATGACTGTGAATCTACAACAATGGTCAGGCTGCGAGAACAGCAAGTTAAAAGAGGTGTGGCCAAACAAGAACACTATGCAGGAAGTCAAAGAAAATTAATAAACCAACAAAGAACTGGTGTCATTAGCCGAGACAAGCTGTGGGATTTACTGAGGAGGGGATCCGAGCACTTATGGACTGAATGATTCAATGTGCAATGAGGATGATCTGTCGACTAACTAACTAACTAACTATTTGTGATTGAGATGTTTCAGTCTTCTAGCGAAGTATTCTTGTTTATTTTTTATCACTGATAAAGACTTTGGTCATAAATTTTCTTGTATCTGTGTGAATCTGTTTTGGTGAGCTTCCTTGCTATATATTGTTAATTTATTTACTTTGTAGCTCAGTAGGTTGAGGCATTCTTTGGAGCTATGTAATAAGGTATAAGTATAGGATCCTCTTATGAGGGTCCTGAGGCATTTCCAGGACCTGGTTTTAACCTAAACTCTGTCAAACATTCTTCTTCTTCTGCGTTCATCCGGATTTTTTTTTCCGGATGTGACTGCGTTGTGTTTACAGCAGAGCTGCGTTCTTGCGCCGTTAGGCCGACACATCCGACTTCTGCGGGTCAAACATTCAAGTGGTTAAGTATCAACCCACACTGCTATGTAATAAGTAAAGGCATAAGTAAAGGACCCTCTTATGAGGGTCTTGAGGCATGTTGGGTATAAGGTGCTAGCCACAGATTTGTATACACCAAGTGGCAATCGACAGGTTATGTCAATATCATACCAGCAGTCTTTCCTTGTTAGGCTGAATGTCAAGAGCCAAGATTAGGTCTTGTTGCATTTTGGGTCGCAATACGTTTTGAGCAAATTTCGCACTTTGAATGAACACAGGAGAGAATGGTTGTTGAAAAAACGGTCACTCAAGCTGAGACCATGGCAGGGAATACATGGCTCAAAGTCAAAGTGAGCAAAATATATATTGCTGCCGATGTGTTATAGTTTTAGTAGTAGTGATTGATAGTATGTATTTTACTGTGATTACAATCGTCCATCAGCGTGATAATAGAAGATATGAAATTGAACGGCGTCCAGTTAACTGCTTATAATTTGCGTGTTATTTGTGGTAATGAAGGAAGATGTGAAAAGGTCCATACGGTATGTGAATGGCAATTGTAACTAGAAAAAGCAATCAATAAGAGATTCAACTTTGGAAGATTCAAATACCTAGACAACGAAATAGAGGAGTGCGGTTACAGGGTAGAAGATTTGACGATGCAGAGATTAAACTCCTGGATGACAAACCAAAACCAGCTGGTAACAGTCAAACCATTTTCCAACTAGGTCACTTCGATCCTCACCCCTGACACTGGGTTAACCTGGGAACCCAAGCCAATAAAAAATAATCTGCCGCAATGGAGATCTGAACATATGACCACCATGCTGGCAGCCAAGCATGCTAGCTGCTACCACAGCTCCCTGAGCTATGTACAATGAGCTATGTACAGAAAACTGACAAACATTTGCATACCAATGCTCCTTCCCCTTCTTCTGGGTTAGGGTACTTTACTGTAGGAAAGTCAGGATCTGGTTGAATCTGTTGACAGAGTGGATGCTTCATATTAACAATTTCAACAGATGATAATATTTGTTAAAGTAAATGCAATTCAAGGCACGTACTGCCATCATCATCATCATGTGGCAAGTACTCCTCATAACATCACTCTCTTCACAGCCTACAGAAAATATTCTTGAACCTTCACCAGTTTTCCTGTCTCATGAATTTTGATGCCCAGGATGTCTTTTATGTCCTGTGTCCACTGTCATGTTGGCCGACCCGTGCTTCTTCTTCCATGAACCATGTCTTCCATTCCTGTTCTTTCGAAACCACTATGACATTTAATGTGGACACAATATTTTAGTTTCCAAGATATGAAGTCGGATGTGTCGGCCGTAAGGCACGCAAGTATCGCAGCTCTGCTGTAAACAGGCACAACACAATTACATCTGAAAAAACACTGCGGATGAATGCAGTAGAAGAAGAATAAGTTTTCAAGACATGTTGCTGATTATAAGCCAGCTGTCTTTGATGAACTGGTCTAGGATCGAAGCTGACAGGCAGACAGTTTGAGCATTGCTTTCCTGATCCAGCAGCTGGTCTAGGATCAAAGTTCTGACAGGCAGTTTGAGCATTTCTTTCCTGATCCAGCAGCTGGTCTAGGATCGAAGCTCTGACAGGCGGACAGTTTGAGCATTGCTTTGCTGATCCGGCAGTTTCTGCAACTTGTCTGTTCCAGATGTATTGGTGTTACCTTTTCTCTGGAGTAAACTAGGCAGGCTGAGAGAGGGATCATGATGCATGGACAACATATGGTCACAATTCAGCTCAGGCTTTGTGCTATGGAGAGGGATAACTCAATTCCTGGTCTTACCGCCATGGATTGTAGTTATTACACCTTTTTTTAAATACAATTAGCCTGCGCTGTTATGAAGGGGTAGGGGATGTGATTTGCAATCCCACATTCGAAATTAACTACAGGCGATTTGGAAGCAGATCACCTTATGTTCATTTTTATCATTGGTATGAACATTGGTCATTCAAAAAGCAATAGAATCACATTTAAATGGGAACTTCGAAACTTTTTCTCAGATACGACTAAAACTGAAAAAAAGTATCTATAAACATCAATCTGAAACATACTTTTAATGAGGGCCAGCAGAGTAACAATATTTACAGCACAGAATAGCAAACTCAGACTGTCCTCACCTGCTCTGGCACAGGGATTGGGTCTTTGAATCCAAATTCATGCATAAGCGACTTGAAATACTCGTAGCCGACTCCATGCATTGCTGTGTATGTGAACTGCACTAGTGAATCATGATTTTTCTCTCTGAGAAACATACAAACATACTGCTGAGCACTGAATTTCATCATACGTTTATGTTTATCTACACTACACATTAAATGGCAAGATAAGATTACCAAATTATAGAAAAATTGGGTGGTGTGATGGTTTGGTCCATGCTCCTCCTTGTAGACCATGATGGATAGGACATATTAGGAGGATCTGTCCAGTGTAGGGGTTGAACCCCTTAACTTGACATCAGCACATCGGATGTTTTTAAGAACACACGTTCTTATCCATTTGGCCATGCTGACCTACAGATGATAATATAGGAGAGGTGTTGAGAGCGAAGGACTTTGATGCCAGTGAATATACATCACTGTCCAGAATTAGAAACTCAGGAGTAAGAAGTAGTATGGCCAGACATGAGAGGCACATCGGGAGACGAGGGCCCTTGACAACCAACACAGAACTGGCACTAATAGCCAGAAAGGAACATGAGTTCAGAAATCAAGATCATTGCACTCTAGACATTCCCATATGTCCCCTTCTTCAGCAGTCAATGAAGGGTTCCCATGCTGATAATGCCAGTGGCAGCTGGCTTAAATGCGCACCTGCATTTTCCCCAATATGCCCAGACACTGCTCACTCCCCGCTGAGTCAGCCGCTCCAAGTGTGGATTCTCTTGTCTATTTTGCTGCACTTTCTGCTCAGTTTCATGGAACCTTCACTACATCAACCTTGTAATAAAGTAGCTGACCATCCAAAAGAGCAGCCAGTCTATCCGCCTGTTCATTTCTTTAACATCCATATGGAAACTGATTGTGCCTAAATGTGCAATTAAAGTACAGGACGTTATTTTGGGGCAAGTGCAGGAATTCAAATATCTTGGTACATGGATAACATTAGATGGAAGATGCATGACTGAGATAAAGAACAGAATAGGACAAGCAAAAACTACATTCTATCAAACGAAGAACGTTTTGTGCAATAAGTCATTGTCCTTGAAAGTTAGAAAACGAGTTCTTGCATGTGTCATAGAACCAGTTTTAACATACGGCTGCGAA
Source organism: Cepaea hortensis (assembly GCA_963921405.1). Classification (NCBI taxonomy): domain Eukaryota; kingdom Metazoa; phylum Mollusca; class Gastropoda; order Stylommatophora; family Helicidae; genus Cepaea; species Cepaea hortensis. Next base: position 91,074,546 of record OY992879.1, on the reverse strand, counting down.
TACTGGACAATTAGTAAACAGGCAAAAAAATCCCTGGAAGCCTTGGAGATGTGGTTTTACAGAAGAATGCTGAAAATTAATTGGACAGCCAAAATGAGCAATCAAGATGTTTTAAGGGAAGCTGAGTAGCAAAGACAACTTATGACAAACATCTGAAATAGGCAGTCAGTTTCTTGGCCATGTTATGAGAAGACAAAATCTGGAACATGTGATAACTGGAAAGATTTGTAGAAAGAGAGATAGAGGAAGACAGCGTGAGAAAATTCTTGACAGTCTTGTATCATGCATGGAAGGGAGTCAACACACAAACTGATCCATGACATCGGAGATCGCAATTTGTGGAGAGGCATGATTGCCCGTGCCAGCAGGCAAGGCACTGGATGATGACCACCTAAAGGAGCAGCAGCAGCAGCCAGTCTATCTGCCTGTTCATTTTTTTAACATCCACATGGAAAAACAGCAGAAACACCTCAGTTATAACAACTTGTGAACACTGGATTGAACAGCAAAACCAAATATCTTCAGTATTAAGCCAAGTCGCAAAGGTCAGCATAGCCGAATGGACAAGAGTGTGTATTCTTAAACATCTGGTGTGCTGATGCCAAGGTAAGGGGTTCAACCCCTACACCGGACAGTTGAACTAAAATGTTGACCCAATGTCCTTGACTTGGGGATGTTAATTACATGTACCTCTGAAGTCAGAGTGGGTTTGCCTGATGGCAAGGGACACTGTTAATAGGTAAAGCTAATCCACACTCAAAATTCAGTCGAGCACTACTAGAAGTAGTGTGTATGAACTACACTTGAGTTCAAAGCGAGCATGCACCCAAAATAAAAAAAAATAAAAAAGTCAAGTCACCTCAAATAGCAGTTAGCCAAGGCTGCGGCATTGTATTTGCTAATAATCTGTTCCAAAGGATCAATGACTAGATCTGTCATGCTAGCCAGAAGCTCGATCTGCCAGGATGCTTCTTGTGGCTCCAAGCTTTCAGCAATGGCCTTGCTAATGCCCTTGTCATGAGGGGATATGATCTGGCAGACAGTAATGAGAAAATTATATTGCTTTACAAAGTAAAATGTCGGTATCAATTATAATTAATATGACTTCTTCTTCTATTGCCTTTTATTCCTCAATAGAGCATATGATCCCAACTTACTCATGTCAAGCTGTCCTATACTTTGCTATCTCATTCAGCTCACTCCATGTCCACCCCAAATTATTTATGTTTCTAACTCTTTTCCGTGAGTTTTTAGGTCTCCACTATTTCGTTTGGGAGCAGCTATAGTGTTGTGGCTGGATGCTTGTCTGCTGGCCATGGGTTTGAATTTGCATGGAGGAAGAGTTTTAAAATTGACTTGTGCTTCCAGGCTGACCCAGGTTAAAATGGGTACCAGGAAAGTGAAGATAACCAGCGTGATATTGACCAGATCACCCCCTCAAGTGCCAATGGGTTTAGCACCATATGCCCAATAAGCCTTAAGGTGTGTGAAAGGGTACTAGGATACCAGGAAAGTGAAGATAGCCAGCGTGATTGATTGATTGATTGATTTAGAAACCGACATCACAGCATTCGGGAACATTCCCATAAGCGCTCCGTCCCCATCCTCAGCAGCCAGCGAAGAGTTCCAACACTAATAGTTTCAGAAGCAATCTGATTATATGTCCGTGATATTGACCAGATCACCCCCTCAAGTGCCAATGGGTTTATACAAATATGGGTTTAGCACCATATGCCCAATAAGCCTTAAGGTATGTGAAAGGGTCATTTACTTACTATTTCATGTGCCTAGTGGGGTCCAGTCAAAGGACTTTCTAGTGATACAAATATCAAGTTTTCTTACTATGTGTCCTATCAAGAATCAGCGCCTTTTCTTTAGCTCTTGGTCTTCTGTCTAGTTGGGGACAATATACCTGCTTTGTCCTATATATTTTTAGGGTTTCCAGGGGGGAATTATGATTATTTCAAGATCGCATTAATACAAGAACCGATTACTTGATATTGTTTTTCCCTCCATACTTTACAGTTCTGTACTTCTCGCTCTTCTGAATGTCGTTTCATAACATAAGTAGATCTGCAAATTACATTTTATGTAGATGTCTAGACTTGTTCTAGTATATGTTATTAAATTTAGCTTCCATTTTTACGTATACTGTCTGGCAGGATACGTTCTGCTGTCTCTTCTGTTTCGCCACACACGTACATGTTCTGGTACAGAATAGAACAATCTTTTATGCTCGTACAAGAAAGTGATACTTGTCTCAATATTAACTGACTTTTTTCTAATAGCTTGGATAAGCATTTTCTTTTCATGGAAGATGGTTGATTGCTATGTTATTTGATTGCTATGGAGTAAACATTATATAATAGGGACAGAAAGAGTTAAAATTTACTAACCCTTTAGAAATGTCAGGAGAAATAAACGTAGGGTGTATTTTTAATGACTGCAGTGTTTGAAAATATTGCCGGTCTAAGTTTTCTATTCATCCTCTGTAAAGTTCACGCAACATAACAGGTTAATACAAAACTTGGATCTGCAATATTTTCAAACACTGCACAGTCATTAAAAATACACCCTGTATATCCTAGTTCTTCACAATGAGCATAAAGTATGCAGGCTGAATATAAACACTGATGAAAATACTTTACTTGCAGCAGGTTGATAACGAGTGCCTGGAAAAAACTAAGGAAAGTAGAACATTATACACAAATATAAGAGCGAGACAAACTGTGTTCTTTGGTAATATAATGAGAAGAGACACTTTTGAAAACATCATCAGGATTGGAAAGAACAGCTGTAGATGATGCTGTAGCAGACCAACAGAAATGTGCTGGATGGACTGGGATAGTGACATGGAGGTATATCATCAACAGAAATGTGCTGGATGGACTGGGATAGTGACATGGAGGTATATCATCAACAGAAATGTGCTGGATGGACTGGGATAGTGACATGGAGGTATATCATCAACAGAAATGTGCTGGATGGACTGGGATAGTGACATGGAGGTATATCATCAACAGAAATGTGCTGGATGGACTGGGATAGTGACATGGAGGTATATCATCAACAGAAATGTGCTGGATGGACTGGGATAGTGACATGGAGGTATATCATCAACAGAAATGTGCTGGATGGACTGGGATAGTGACATGGAGGTATATCATCAACAGAAATGTGCTGGATGGACTGGGATAGTGACATGGAGGTATATCATCAACAGAAATGATCCACAACAAGGACAGAGATCTGTGGAGATGCATGAACGTCTATTGTCAAGCACCTGATGGTGATGATAATGGGAACGTTGGAAACAATGCCATAGAATTAATATAAAACTATAAAAGATACTAATTATTTATTACCTGAGCTCCATTGCTCCAATATACCTGGACAGAAAATAAAAATTGAAATAATTAAAATGTACATGAAGGCAACAAGCAATAAAGACATCTGTTATCAATTTAATTAACACATATAAAGATGAATTTTGAAAAAAAATCTGGCTCATAAATAGCATCATATCTCAGATACTGAAATATTTTAGCCATGTAAAATGTCAGTGGTTTAGAAAGAACAGTTAGTGAGTTAGTGGTGGCTCCAAGTTCACAGCAATGGGTAGCCCCCATATTGTTCCGTTCCTGTGCCAGTGAATATCACACAAAATGCTCTTCACTGCCCCATGTCAAAAGTGGAACAGACAGGAGTCTCCACAAACCAACAGAAAGAACATGTTGGAAGGCATCATTCCCGGAAGAAGAGGCAGGGGTCAACCGACACAACAGTGGGCACATGACATTAAATACACCTGGACATGAAAATGCACAAGGCAGGGGAACTGGTAAAGGTTCCAGAATATTCTGGGCTGGTTGTGATGAGGACAAAGTTCTGCACAAGACTTGATAGATGATGACCATGAATTAATTTAAATATTCTAGCATAAGTTGAAGGGTTGCGTTAAATTGAGTTGAGTTGCCTTGAGTTGAGTCAAGAACCAACATCACAGCACTCTGGACATTCTCAGTCCCAATACTAATGGTTCCAGTAGCAGTCTGATTATGTGTCCGTTTGGCCTTTCCTCGGAGTCCTGAGCATCGGTCAGATCTTCTGGTCACTCTCTGCAACACCATTTTCTCCAGGCCATGGCGATCCATCGGTTCTTTCACATTATACACATGATCCTGAAGGGTCCCGACTACACCTGCTTTATCATGCACCAATACCCCACCCCACCCAGCGATGCAGACCCAGCCAATCTGTCTGCCGTCCCATTTTCTTGCTATGTTAAAGCAATTTAGCATAATTTGAAGGGAAACCACCTGAAGTGATTGCCCCAGGCTGCTGAATAAGTCTAAAAATATATGTGACGATAATGATGATAATGGATGCTACTATACACTTACTTTATACCTATTATCATTTCTATGGGGTTTGGCTAGCTAAAAATAGATATAATGATGGCAATAGGGAAAATGATGGTGATAGAAGATTATGTTGCATACTTACTTTATACCCATTGTCATCTTTTGGGTTATGGCTGGCTGTGATCATGATTCCACATGCTGCTTTCAAAGCACGAGTGCTGAATGCCTTCAAATGAAAACAGGCAGAAACTTAATTACTTTTAAAGATTTCAGAAAACAAAATGCACATGATAAAAAGACAAGAAATTAACAGAAAAATCCGGGAAAGTTAACCAGGTCAACAAATGCCTGAAAGAAGTCGGATGTGTTGGCCAAAAGGTGTAAATATTGCTGCTCTGCTGTAAACAGGCACAACACAATTACGCCCAAAACAACATTCTGGACGAACAAAGAAGAAGAAAAATAGAAAAATATATTGTATAACTCATATAGTGATATGGGTTGCCAGATGAACATTTTGATTTAAAGCCAAACATTATTAGACAAAAGCCAGCCAAAAAGGCAAACAACTGTAAATGTGTGAATACTGTGTGAATATGTGTATTGTATATTTCAGCTTAAAGGATTTATCTAATTACTTTAATTTATGTTGTGTGATTCCTGCAGTATGTACCTGATGAGATGCCAGGCAATAAATCATGCAATCATGTGTCTTTGTTATTCAAATTCACTATGGGAAAACGTTATTTTGAATCGTAAATGTGTTTTACTTAAAGATGTCACATGAAAAGCTGATTTAGCTCACCACTGTCGTCCTCACTGAAATCGGTGGAACCTTAGGTATAAACCTTGTCAGATGTCAATCTTTTAGCATTTGTGAGGATATAGTTAAAGGGGTTAAAGGTTAGAGGATCAACTTCATTGCCCCAGGTTCTTTCCCATATGACTCAGTCTTCTTTTTGCAGAGTGGCCTACTGAAAACGTCACACAGAGCATGGACTTCATAGCTCCAGCGAGATCTCCCAGGTGTCTCCAAAAATACTGCACCAGAAACAAATGTTAAAGAGTCCAAAAACGACCCTGTGACCTTCCAAGCATAAGGCAGACTGTTATAACACTTTGACACAGAGAATAGAGTGAAAAACATAAACCTTGTTGGATGTCAAGCTTTTCAGGATTTAGAAGGTTATAGCTAGCAGCATAAATCTCATCAGCTATCAAGTCCTTTAGCATTTGTGAAAATAAGTGAACAGCTTAAACCTTGTCAAATGCCAAGACATTTAGCATTTGTGATTGTACAGTGAACATCATAAATCGTGACAGATGTCAAGTCTTTTAGCATTTGTGAGGATACAGTGAACAGCATAAATCTCATCAGCTATCAAGTCTGTTAGCATTTGTGAAAACAGTCAACAGCTTAAAGACTTTTAGCATTTGTGATTAAAGACTGAACAACTGAAGAAACCATGTGTTGCTCGTGCAGTATGATCCCTCTCTTGGACTGCCTAGTTTACTCCAGAGGAAAGATAACACTAATACATCTGGAACAAAACAAGCAGAAGCTGCTGGATCAACAAAGCAACGCTCTAACTGTCCACCTGTCGGAGCTTCGATCCTAGACCAGTTGCTGATCAAGGCTTGGGGCCTTTTCTTCTCTGCCATAACATTTAGTTTTTAGGTTGCATTTTCTTGCACCAGGATAAGGCTTGTACCCTTCCATTTGTGCTCCAACGCCATTTCTGTCAACAATATTTGTAGCACATCTTCATATTTCTGCTAAATTAAAAGCCAGTAGCATATCCTTTACAGGACGTCACAGAAAAAAATCCATCACCGTACCAAGGATTTGAACTCAGGTCTCTAAAATGGGAATCCGGTGTCCTAGCTACTAAAATGATATGGAATAGAGAGAAAAAGCAGCGGCTGCAGCAGGATATAACAATATGAAATGGAAACAAATAGGTATTTTAAATTCCTGCGAGAAAAAACGGACTAAACATTAACAAACGTTGCACATACCTTACAAGGAGATCCACGTGTCGCAAAATACAGGTGAAAAATCCGAAATCAGAAGCACTCAATAAATATAAAAATGAATAATAAAATAAGATAAAATACACACGAACGCATACAATACGACACACAGACGTTTCGATTCTAAGAATCTTTGTCAATGACAACACAGATAGCTGACGACAAAAACACAAACACACGACCTATCACTTATGCTTATCACATAAGTGATAGGTCGTGTGTTTGTGTTTTTGTCGTCAGCTATCTGTGTTGTCATTGGCAAAGATTCTTAGAATCGAAACGTCTGTGTGTCGTATTGTATGCATTCGTGTGTATTTTATCTTATTTTATTATTCATTTTTATATTTATTGAGTGCTTCTGATTTCGGATTTTTCACCTGTATTTCGCGACACGTGGATCTCCTTGTAAGGTATGTGCAACGTTTGTTAATGTTTAGTCCGTTTTTTCTCGCAGGAATTTAAAATACCTATTTGTTTCCATTTCATATAGCTACTAAAAACTAAACTAAAAAACCACTACAAATAAATAAAGCCTGATGACATAGAATGTTCAAAGCATAATTACGTACCACATATGGAGTTGGGCAAATCTTGGAAAATAAATACACAGGTATACCAGCATTCACAAAAACAGTGCAGACAATCTTAGCCCACCTAAACGGAAAAGACAAGTCAAAATATATAAGCTAAACATCAAATGAAAGCAAGGTAAGGAAAACAACAGAGTAGCTACTCAATGAAACATCAGATTTCTGGGCTCTTTATTTCATCATCATCATCATCATCATGTGTCACGCTGATAAGTGTGGGTGATCATGGTTTGCCATCTCGCATGATCGCCTCAGATCTCAGAACAGGTCTGTGTTCTTGTCCTGATCATGCCATGTAGCCAAGCCATCCAGGCATTTGTTTCTTTGTTTTCCCCCCTTACTCTTTCACCATCAAGTTTGCCAGTAGTTGCTCAGTTTTCAAGTTTTTTCTCCTCACAATGTGCCAAACACTTATCACTTACGTCTAATTTCTCTAATCAAGTAACAGTTTTCATTTGCTTCTTGAAGGACAGTCAAACACGGATAAAGTCAAACATGGATAATACTAAATGAATAAGTCAAACATGGAGAGGTCAAACATGGATAAGTCAATCACGGATAAGTCAAACATGGGTAAGACTAAATGAATAAGTCAAACATGGAGAGATCAAACATGGATAAGTCAAACATGGGTAAGACTAAATGAATAAGTCAAACATGGAGAGGTCAAACACAGATAAGTCAAACATGGATAAGACTACATGAATAAGACAAGCATGGAGAGATCAAACATGGATAAGTTAACATGGATAAAGGCAATGAAAACATATGGATACACGTGCATACTTGCAGGATTTTCATGTATTATAAAATAGTGACAACTCTTTGAAACTTTTAAAAAATATTTAAGTTACATATTCTTTGATGAAGCACCAGTGCTGGTAGTTGATGGTGTTGCATTCTGACGAGATGGCTGAACCATTTGATCTTCCGCCTTTCAATATGTGTGGCACAAGGTGCTGATCCAATTGTCTGTCTGATAACATTATTTTTTACTCAGCCTTGGTGCCATGACCCATTATGGGAGCATGGAGTGCTGAGAGTATAGAGTACTGAGCTTCACACAATTTAGCGTGAAGATCGACCCAATTCATAGATTCATGCTTTGCATGACGACAGCAAGCGAGTCGCTGAACAGGGGATAGCGTCTCCTCCAAAGCGTCATTCAAGTTTAGACCGAGTTCGGGGTCGGACCGGTTGAAGCCGAATAATGGCTATAGCAGAATTTCACCTTGCGGCCACTTAGAGGTTGAATGCAGATGTTGTCTGCAAGTATTCTACGTCGACAGAGTTTAAATGCAGATGTTGTCTGCAAGTATTCTACATCGACAGAGTTTGAATGCAGATGTTTGCAAGTGTCTTATATTGACATTGTTTTAATAAGATCATGACGTATATAAAGTGTTCTTAAGAGATAATACAATGTATCAAACCTGGGGGGGGGGGGGGGGGGGGGGGGCTGAGTGGTCTCGGGGTATGGTGTCCGCCTCGAGTGCTGGAGGTCCCGGGTTCAGGCCCAGGTGAGGACCAGGATTTATTTAAAAAATCCACCTGGACTTCCAGTAATCTCCCCTGGTCTCTGGGTAGTGAGATGGGACGCCCGTGTGTATTGTTGCGCACGTAAAAAATCCCTTGGCAGTTGGAAATCGAAAAAGAGTAGCCTAACGGCGCTGCCCGGGCAAAATTTCGAGTTAAAAATCTACCCAAAGCATTTCAGGATCCTCGCTGATGCAACGGAGTTCGTGCATTGAGCTGAGTTTCTCCAAACTCAGGTTTGAGTTAGGAGGAAAACGGAGCACTTATGGGTTAAACTGTGTGCCGTGATGTTGATCCAACGACTAAAAAAAAAAATATGTATCAAACTTGCATTGATGTTACGTTACAATAGTTCATTGTCGAGTGGTGTCAATCGTCACATAATGTGTGTACAAAGATTAACATTCAACAAGCCACACTATAAAAGATCCTTGACAATTGGAGTGAAAATCAAACTCAACAATCAATCAGCCACGGAGAACTTAATAAGTGTTACTATGGCCCAGCTGAAACAGCTAATGGGACATGTCATCTATGATATTATGCCAACCACAAATTTCAATACTATGGATGAGATAGCACTCATAAACTCCATGGCACTTGGATAGTTAAGCTGACAGCTCCTTTGAATTCATGTGCATAAATTTCACTTTAAAATTTGTTTACATATGCTCGCTTTGAACTCAAGCATAGTCTATACATGTGCTACTATTTCTAGTGCACTGGACTGATTTTTGCATGTGGATTAGCTTTCCCTATTACCAGTGTCCCTCACCATGAGGCGAACCCACTCTGACTTCAGAGGTGCTTGTCATTTATGTCCTAAAGCACAGTGTGAGAAATCTTCATTTTAGTCCAAATGACCAGTGTAGGGGTTGAACCTACTACCTCTGCATCAGCACCCAGATGTTTAAGAACACACACTCTTATCCATTCTGCCATGCTGACCTTCACTAAAATATTACATTCAAAACCCAGAAAAGCTCACCTCTGGCTATTGTGCCGCCCATCATAGCCAACCACTACGCCTGCACTGACTATTTGAGGCAAGACTCCTTTGCAGTACTTAACCATTCCCTTGAGAAAATCAAGAAAGAAAGCCTATGTTTGTGAGTGTATGCACATGAGTATACTTTAAAAAAAATTAAAAGACATAAGGCAGGAACCTGTTATGTCTGAATCCTTGGTGTTCTGGATCAATTCTGTTGATATTTCTTCATAACATCATCTGTCCATCCAGCATAATTCCTCTCTACACCAATATCACTCTGATAGGTTCAAGCCCTTTACACAGCTTGAATATTCAAACATAATTGAATTGGTTAAAACTCAGTCTTCCAGAGGATTCACCAGCCGATCCACCAACCAGTTGACTAACCAACCAACCAGCTGACTAACCAACCAACCAGCCGACCAACCAACTAGCCAGCCAGCCAACCAGCTGACCAACCAACCAGCCAGCCAACCCACCCACCAACCAACCAATAAAATATAATTATGAAATGTAATGGCAAGATATATAAAAATATATTTCTTTTTATACAGTGCTCTACAAAAAATTATATTGGATACAATAATGTAATACATTATTATTTGTAAAATATTCCTAAAACATTAAAAAAAACACCACAATTTATTTTAAATTTGAACTGATGATTAGCAGATTATAACATATGAAAACCATTACAACATACAGACCTGTGTTGTTTGTATGATAGTTAAATCATTCATCTGAGAATTTCCAGGACCCATTTTTGCCCTCAAGCCTAGAATTATAACAGACATTTGTTAATGACCCCTATTTCACAAAGTAATGACTTGATAAACATAAAGACAACTTAAACTTCACATATTTCACTATCTAATGGAATTTACAACAGCAGTCTCTCAAAGGTTTGACCATTAGAGACCACAATATTGTCGGACTCTGAAAATGGACGGAAAACAAACCAAAGTCTATTTTGCAAGTACAGTGGTACCTCGGGTTACAAACTTAATTCGTTCCAGAACTCGGTTCATAACCCGAAACATTCGTAATCCGAAACACTGAAATCAATTAAATAGAGACAATCCGTTTCAAGATGAAAGAATCGTTCTTTTTTATTAACATCCGGTCATTTACCTGACAAAACGCAAAGAATACGTGCACTTCACATATTAAATAAAGAGAAAGAAAACAACCAAATGAATTAAATGTAAAATTAAAAAAAAAGATTTAGTCTATCTTTATTACCAAGAAAACGATCATGGGAAATTTGTCACTTTCTTTGTTATTCTGAATCATTAGTTTCAGGAGTATCTTGTCGCTGTTTCTTGGCAGCCGACTGGGAATCTTTCTGCACCAAGAAACTATCAAGGGAAATTTGTCGCTTCCTTTGCTGGAGAATCTTTCTGAAGTGGGCCATTGCGTTATCATTCATCAGGTTTACTGCCCTGTTTGTTTGGATGATTGTTCACAATGAAGTCTTCGACGTCTGCCCACTTGCTGCAAATTTCTTTAATCTTGGCAGTTGAAATGGTCACCGACTCATCATCGGATGACTGCTCCTCCTTTGATGTCTTTAGATGTTCATTCTGAAGATCCACACGCTCATCTGTAGTACTGTTTGTATTGCACACGATCGTTTGTCTCCAACGTTACACCTTGCTCTCTCTCTCTCTCCTTCGTTCGTAACCCGAGGCACTGTTCGTTACCCGAGACATAACATTTTTGAAGTTGTTGTTCGTAACCTGAATTGTGACCTGAGGCCTTCGTAACCCGAGGTACCACTGTACATTGAATTGATCATGCTTCTCCACATCTTCCGACTTCCAACGTCATGTAACACTTTGTTTGATGACATCTATCTGTGCCATGATCCAAGACTGTCAAGAATGTTCTCCCATTGTCTTCCTCTATCTCTCTTCCCACATGTCACAAAATGTTCTAGTTTTTGCCTTGTCATAAGGCATTGGGGGGCTGCGTGGTCTCGAGATATGGTGTCCGCCTCGAGTGCTGGAGGTCCCGGGTTCAAGCCCAGGTGAGGACCGGGATTTTTTCACGTGGACTTCTAGTAATAAAATTTCCCCTGGTCTCTGGGTAGTGAGATCGGATGCCCGTGTGTATTGTTGCACACATAAAAAATCCCTTGGCAGTTGGGAATTGAAAAAGAGTAGCCTAACGACGCTGCCCGGGCAAAATTTCGAGTTAAAAATCTACCCAAAGTATTTCAGGATCCTTGCTGGTACTACGGAGTTCGTGCACTGAGCTGAGTTTCTCCAAACTCAGGTTTGAGTTAGGAGGAGAACGGAGCACTTATGGGTTACACCCGTGTGCCGTGATGTTGATCCGTCGACTAAACTAAACTAAACTTGTCATAAGGCAGCCGAAAATTGAAGACTGCCCATCTGATGTTTGTGATAAGTTATCTTTGTGCCTCAGCCTTCCTCAAAATGTTTGGATTATTAATTTGGCTGTCCATGAAATTTTCAGCATTTGTATATAAAATTACATCTCCAAAGCTTCAAGGGATAGTTTTGCATGTTTACTGATTGCCCAGGATTCACAGCCATTTGTTAAAAGCAGTTTTATGTTGGAACATGCAAGCATTTTTTTTTCCAACTTCTAATGACAGGGGTTTAGTGCATAAGATGTTCTTAATTTGATAAAATGCAGTTTTTTTCTTGTCCTATATGATTCTTTATCTCTGTGATGCATCTTCCAGCTGATGTTACCCATGTGCCTAGATATCTGAATTTCTGCACCTGCACCAAAATAACCCCATTTACATTAATTGTATATTTAGGCATGATTTGTTTCTTTGATATCACCATTACTTCTGTCTTCCTATCATTCAAACTAAGGACCATTTTGTTTAACCACTTTCTATACCAACTGTAACTATAATTTTCTGTAGTTCTTCTAACTTGCTGCTATTGAGATGGTGTCATCAGAATAACATGAAGTTATTTATACTATATCCACCAACCACGATCTCCGACATATCATTCTATAGATCTCATGACATGCTCACTGTGCAATGAAAACAAATCAGGAGGCATCACACATTCCTGTCAAATGCCCTTACTCATGCACTGAAATGTTCCTAAATGATTGTTGAATCTTATGGCTACCGTTTGCTGTTAATATATTTAAAAAATTAAATAAAATATGCCCCGAAGCAGTTTCTACGGGTTTGTGATGTTATAGCACCATCACATTTTGTAGGCAAGGGAGAAAGGAGGAATATGTGACTAGTGTTTCCCTACTGTTGACAAGCGGCGAGCTCATTTGTTGAACCCGGGTCCAACCATACACATGAAATTAACAGCTCAAAACAATGCATTCACTTAGTGAATTTAAACAAAGACGCGCCAAATAAAATATTGTATGATTTCTTGCCTGGCATATTGAGCTGCATCTCGACAAGGGGAAAAAATACCGTAGAGTTATATTTTTTTAAAAATGTGTAAAATGAATAATACTTTGCCTGAAATATGATGTACATCGTTGCTAACATTGTGCAAATGTGTAGAACGTTATATATACACAGAAGTCTAACACTTAGCAGGAAGTTCTTCTATTTACATAGTAATGGCTGGAATCGACTAATATATAATGCTTCAATATATATTTGAACAATTGATTATTGTTCGTCGAATACAGTGTACAAAATTAGGTCTGGCTGTTTTTTTGTTTTAATGGTGTGGTTGGTAATCAGCAAATGTTCCATGATGGCCAAATTCAATGTTTTATGACCTGTTGACTGCACAGGGATTACTGAAGAAATGTTAACTCTCTTTTCCACCCACACTGGTGTATGTTCGGCTACTTGATTTGCTAATTGCCTTTCCATTCTACCTCTATAAGTCGCTTGGCATTCACACTGGAATTAATAAACGCAGTTTGATTTGGTGTATGGAGATTTGGCATCTCTGATTAAATTACCAGCTATCAACTCACTAGCACACCCGCTGTGCCAATATATGCTCTTGATTGTTTACAGATCTTTGTCATCAATGTTTAGTTGTTCTAGCAGTTCCATTATTTCCTCATCTCAACCCAAGGAACAGAGAGATGCTTCACAGATACTCCATATAAATAAACTACTAAACTTTACCTGCAGTAACTTTGAATGAAATAACACAAAAGTTTACCACCAAAAACATATATTTTTACCAGCAGTTCCAAATTCCATCCTTTGCAATAGTAGCTTCTTCAGTTCTGGAATGTTATTTTCTTCAACTAATGTCTTTATTGCCAAACGGGTTTTTTCATTCTGTTTAACATTGAAAACAACTTAATTATATTATAAACATAAATTATTTTGCTAAATTTGTAATTTAAATAATGAAGACACAAACCATAGATTGTACAATTTATTGCCTGGCATATTTCGCTGCATCTCGTCAGGTACATACTGTAGAAGTCACACAACATAGAGTAAAATAACTAGATACATCATTCAAGTTTAAATATACACATGCTCGCATAGTAATATCAATTGTTTACCATGGTAATTTTAAACTGACTATGTCTTTCTGTTTGCACAAAATTGGCCTATGTAGAAGAATTATTATGGCTTCTGCAAACTTTAACAAGCATCTACAGGCCTGGCTCATTACAGCAGTCAGCCGAACATTCTGTGCTGCAACTCCAGTTATTAGGTACAGAACCACACCTATTCCCATCCCAGCAGTAAAAGAATCTACCCCTCTGTACGCCAAATCCAATTGCATTTACCAATTCACATGCAGGTGCGAGTCTACCTACATTGGCAGAACAGAGCTGCAGTTACACAGCAGGGTTGTTGAACACATACCAAACTGGATTGACAAGATACTACACACAGGCGATGGGATCATGGGAAGGCTGACACACCACAATTATAAACTTCCAGCGTCGTCGATTGCATGTCATGTCTTGGAAACCGGTCATGTCTTGGAAATCGGTCATGTAATTGCTAGAGACAGCACTTTTTGCGTGTTGTTTCACACACAAAATAGTCATTTGTTAAAGCTTGCAGAAGCCATAATAATTCTTCTACATAGGCCAATTTTGTGAAAACAGAAAGAAATGATGGTCAGTTTAAAATTACCATGGTAAACAATTGATATTACTATGAGAACATGTGTATATGTCAGCTTGAACGATGCATCTAGTTATATTACTCTATGTTGTGTGACTTCTGCATTATGTACCTGACGAGATGCAGCGAAATATGACAGGCAATAAATTGTACAATCTATGGTTTGTGTCTTCGTTACTCAAATTCACTATGGGAAAACATTGTTTTGATTTTCTAAATGTGTAATTATAATTTCAGTATATAGCATAAGCCAAGATTAATAAAAACATATGCACCAAACATTTTTTAAATAAAATACATATGGATATTTCAGAAGAACAATTTGGTTTTCAAAAGAAAAGTGGAACATGAGAAGCAAAATTTTGTTTCAGAACACTGCCTAAAAATACATAAATGCTCAAAAAAAAGTATTTACCAGTTTCATGGACTAGTAAAAGGCATTCAATAGAGTTGTCCATGACATATTAATTAAGTGCCTGGGTGAAATAGGTATAAATGGCAAAGGCAGAAGATTAATAACAAATTTATACTGGAAACAAGCAACAGTACAATCATGAAAGTGTACGTCACCTCTTATAGATATAAACAGATGTGTGTGAGACAAGGGTGTGTATTACTGTCATGCACATACAATATTTAAACAGAACAAATATTCAAGCTTATGAAATGTGATTATATAGAAGAATTTGATACATTTCGCAACAGAAGAAAAAAAATTTACAAATAAAGAAGTATTACAAAAACTGGGTTTGAAGAAACCAAACTGAATGAGATCAAGAACAGATAAGTTAGATACTTCAGTCATATAAAGAGATACAACTCCTTGTTAAATGATGTGCTGGAGGAAAAAAAGAAGGGGAATTGTGGAAGAGGAAGAAATCAATACAGGTGGTGGACACCATCAAGAAATGAATTGAAAAAATAAAAGCGTGTATTAATGCACTGTAAAAATGTAGTACTGAGAATTTGGTCACTAATTACAGCCCAATTGCAAATGCGGTGATGGCACCTGTTGATGATGATGATGATGATGGTGAATATACAATTATTCAGATGACAGCTGTAACATTCAATCTAGCAGTGTCGGGAAAGAGCCAACAAAAAAAAAATTAAGGAGAATTTTCAGAGCAAACAGCCGAAATGGTAACCAAAGAAATTACTGTGATGTAGACACAGTTGAGGAAGACAAAAGTAAAGTCACGAAGCAGGAACTTGTTATGGGTCTGTGATGTGCCAGGACCATCAAATTTTGTAGGCTTGAATGCATGGAGGCATTGGTGGTGTGCCTCACTTAGCGGACAACAAGTGCAGGCATAGAACCCTCATGACATCATCAGCTTAGCCTCCTTGCGATTACACTAACATGCCCGATGAAGAAGACAAACTAGAACACAATTAAATTAAGGGAATGCAACAGATGCAGGTCTATGTTTCATTAGGAACACAAAGACTAGAGTGATGTGAAGACATTGTTCACAAATTTATGGCAAACATAACAATTTCTCGTGGATGGAGTACTCGTGTAATCGACAGAGAGTTACGCTGATAATGTTATGAGTGTGATCGTCCGACAATAGATTACAAACCATCACGAGCATCACAATAGATTAAAGCAAGATGTTTATACTGTGTAAAGTAATGATTCTTTTACACACCTTGAGGTGTATTAACATATGCTGTTCGACCCATATAAGTATAAACCAATCTGCACTCAATAAGTCATGTGGTCAAAAGCATTTTACTTCTCCAGACTTTAAAAAAAAAGTCGCTTAAAAGTCGACAGGGTCAACTTCATTGCACTGGGTTTTATCCCATATGGCTCTGTCTCTTTCCGCAGCGTGGAAAGCGTCGCACAAAGCACGAACTCTGTAGCTCTAGCGATGACCCACAGGAGTTGCTGAAAAATTTCACTCGTGAACCGAAGGACGCGGCCTGGAATTGAACCCACAACCTTCGGAGCTAGAGTCAAATGGCTTGACCACTTCGCCACGGAGACTACCACTTCGCCAGACATTTCCTGGTATCCATTTAAGACTCAGACTACTGAACGTACACTTGCCAAAAGATCACAAACAGCCAAAAAAGACTGGGGTTGACTGCAACATCCTGTAAAAAAGGATATGCAACTAACTTTTTAACATTTTAGTCTGGGTCTACCTGGGAGCCTGAATAAATTTTAAAAATCCGCCTCAATGAGGATTCTAACCCATGACAACTTGGCCGGCTTGCAAGCATCTAGCCACTACTTTACTGCAGCTTCCAGAAAACAAGTACAGAAATGGAACAATATAGTGAAGAGTAGAATATCAGTCACATTTACAATACGATACAATTTGGGCTTTCAACCCCCCAATGTATCAAACTGGGTTGGGGTGAGTGTTATTATCCACAGTTGGATGTTGGATGGATCCTAACATATGTGATTGTCTGCCTAATAGGATGTTGAGATGAAGGGGTGGGTGAGCAAAGTTTGCACAGCTCATGGATAGCACATGGACCTCATGAGGTTACTGAATTAAGACTATCCATGAAGTAGGCTCATGATCATTCAGCATCCAGATGTGGTAGAAGATCTTTGGGCCCTGTCTGAGTAATCACAGCGACCCTACAAGTATGAAGATCTTGCTGAAGTAGAGATTTAATTAACTTACATAACAGAAAGTCTAAAGATGGTTAACCTGGCTCAGAGTTTTCTTCCTCTTCTTTTTTGTTTGTTCACTTGAAGTTTATTGTTTATATATGCAATGTTGTCTCATATATAAACTTCACTGTCTTTTTAATTCACTCAGGAATCCATAGAGTTTATCTTCCACTGTTGTTTCTCTTGGCTAGAGAGTTTGCCTAAATATGTCGTATTGGGGCAATCTTGGAGTGTGTGATCTGTTGTCTGTTGCGTCAATCCACATGTGCATATGGCTAATTTGCGAATCTTGTATTTTGTATACATGTGGTTGTGTATCAAATGTGTCCTGTTCTGAGGTGCAGAATTATGATTTTGTTCTGGTCTGTCCATAAAATGGTAATCGTCTTGTGCTGATGTTGGTGGTGTTTTGATTGATTTGATAATTCTTTTCTTTTATTTGTCAGGTGCGCACTAAGTTCGAGTAAGTATAATTACATAGAACAAAATATATCCCCGGGAAGGTTAACCCGGTCAACAAATGCCCGCAGAAGTCAGATGTGTCGGCCTAACGGCGCAAGAACGCAGCTCTGCTGTAAACAGGCACAACGCAGTCACATCCGAAAAAAAAATCTGGATGAACGCAGAAGAAGAAGAACAAAATATATTCATTATAGAAGACTTTCGACTGTCTACTCTGATTTGCGGAATCAAGCAATGCTTATGTAACAAGACAAAGATTATGAAGCTGAGGGAGAAAACGAAAGAAAGCAGTAACTTTCAGCTTTAGCTAAGTAAATAGAACACACAAGCATGCACACACACACAGACACACACAACAATGCACATTATCAAGCGCCTGTGTGCAGATAGGCACACACACACACACACACCACATACTAACCTTGTCCCATTTCAACCACTGATTAATCTCTGCATTCAGCAGCTCATTTCCTCTCATTATGTCCGACATTTTGATCACGCTGAGGTAGCACCTTTGTATTAAGCTTGATGAAAGAATTTTCTTCAACAGCATAAGCTAGAAATACTAGGATCAACACAAAGAGAAACATACAGTTATTTATAATAAATTATAAACATTACAAAATCATATATGAACCTAACAAGATCAAACATGTATTTATCAACCTAACAGTGATTAAACATGCATTTATGAATGTTACTATGATCAAACATGCATTTATGAACCTAGTTATGATCATCCGTTTATACACGAACCTAACTGTGATCAACCACATATTAATTAACCTAATTGTGATCAAACATGCATTTTTAGCCAAATAAAACATGGATTTCTTAACCTGTTATCAAACATGCATTTATGAACCTACCTGTGATAAAAAATAAATTTACAAACCTAACTGTGATCAAACAAGTGTTATTGTGTGTGTATATATATATATATATATATATATATATATATATATATATATATATATATATATATATATATATATATATATATATATATATATAATCAAGTAAGCATTTATGAGCAAAACTATGATCAACCATTTATTTACGACAGATAAGAAACAGCGGCTGAGAGAGGATATGACAAAAAGGGATGAAAACAGGGGTGTGTGACTCCTGCAAAAAACTGAGAGATAAACACAGATACAATAAACATAATTTATAATTAACTCAAACCCGGTTAACAGAAATTCACGATAGGGAAAATACCAATAATAATAAAATTAAATTAACATAAATTTTTTAAGTTAAAACACAACACAATGAATCTGACATTTTGATCTTAGTGGTATTCTTCAGGAACAACACAAATAGATCTAAATTAAATTAAATGAGATAATAAAAATACTAACAATGTGAACAAAAATAGTGTGGGGTAACTAACAATAGTAGGCCATTGTGCACCTTTCATGCACAGGAAGGCTAGGTAGGAGTTTAGGTGTAAAATTAGAAAATGAGAGGAAGACTCCATGGTGATCAGTAAATTAAAATGGTTAGAGGCGTGTTGTGTAATGTCCCTAAGGTATTTCCTAAAGTGGCAACAGGGGGTCTAACAATCTGTCCAATATATTTCATGCTACATATTTTGCAACACTGCCAGGTCTTAGTCAGATATGACTGTATAACATTAGACTACTACATGCTTTCTGTTAGCGCCAAAATGTTGGGCGCAATTGGGAGGATGCAAGCCTTATTTTAGTGCAAGGAAATGCAACCTAAAAACTAAATGTCATGGCAGGGCAGACTAGGCCCTAAACCTTGGTCAGCAATTGGTCTAGGATCGAAGCTTCGACAAGTGGATAGTTAGAGCACTGCTTTGTTAATCTGGCAGCTTCTGCAGCTTGTCTTGTTCCAGATGTACTGGTGTTACCTTTCCTCTGGAGTAAACTAGGCAGGCTGAGAGGGATCATGCTGCATGGGCAGCAACACATGGTCTCTACCATTCAGCCTAGGCTTTGTGCTATAGAGAGGTATAACTCCATCCATGGTCCCTGCATGGCTTGTAGTTATTAAGCCTTTTTTGAAGCACAGTGTAACAAATTATTATCTGTCAAGACAGCACGGTGCCAGCACTAGCACATATTTTGTAAATAATAACATATATCAGGTTGTGGGATGTGCATGTAAAAAAAGTCTTTTAGGGAAAGAACACAAGCAGTATTAATGATTAAAGCTGGTGGATGCCTTCAAGTGGATTTATGTGGTAAACTAATCAATCTGTCTGCCAAGAATGAATAAGAGCATTTGCTCTTAAATTTCAAGTTTGTTGATGAAGTGGCCATTACAACCTCTACACTGGTTAGTTGGACTACATGTTGACTTCTCATCCTTGACTCAGGTAAGTAAATTACAAGTTCCTCATTAGTCAGAGTAGGTTTGCCTGATGGTGAGGGTAACTGGCAATAGGAAACGTAGCCCACATAAAAAAATCAGTCCAACGTGGACTACGCTCAAGTTCAAAGCGAGCAAATGAAAGAAAAAAGCTGTCTGCCTCTGCTTCACACTCAGGTCATAGATTTGTTTTCGGACTGTATCATTCAGAACAGGAGTGCAATTTTTGGGAGACCCAAGGGGGTTGTGATAATAGCAATGGAGTTGGTGCACTGTGTGACTTTCAGCAGACACTTATCTGATATGCAGAGAGAGATAAAGCTATATGGAATCTTAAAAAGCCAGTGCGATGGAGGAAATCTTTTTTTTTTTCCAACCCTTTTTTGAATGAAAAGCACTAATGTAGTTTACCCATTATCACATGCTTTATGATGACGCAGCAGTTGATTTGTTTATTTGTTTGTTTGCTTTGAACTCAAGCGTAGCCCACACAGATTCTACTAATACTAGTAACTGCTACTACTCGGGTGTGCACAGGGTTGACTTTTGCATGTAGGTTAACTTTCCCTTTTACCAGTGTAGACACATTTCAGGAATAATTATAATCCATAGAGACATCAACTGAGGAGTAGGCATATATGGGTCTACCATGTGTACAGTGACATTTTTTCTGACCCTAACAGTTATCAGTTGGGGTATCTTCACTGCACTCCGGACAGGTCCATAGGTGCTCAGATCCTCCCCCCAGCATATGCATCAGTGTCCGGTGGATAATAGTACCAGTTCTGTGTTGGTTGATGAGGCACCTCGTTTTTCCAATGTACCTCTCGCGCTTGGCCGTGCCGATTCTTACTCCCAAGTCTTTCATCATGGACAGCGATGTGGATTCACTGACGTCAAAGTCCTCTGTTCTCGCCATATCTTTAAGGGCGTTAATAACATCGGCACGATCCATGGGCTGGCCATCTACAGGGGGTGCAGAGCCAGCCAGTTTGTCAGCTCGTTCATTTCCCTCGACTCCTGCATGTCCCGGGACGAAGATGAAGGTGACTTTACGGACAACAGACTTCCGCAGCGATTCAGTCCACTGTCTACGTAGGCCCATAGGGCCCAAAACTAAAAAAACATCCATAGATCGGTCTAGCAGTCCACCGAACACTAAACCGGAAAATGATTGCCGGACCGATGCAAATGAGGCTCGAAGGGATTCTTCTTTGTTTGCGGTGAATTAAAATTGAAGTACCACCATTTTTTAAATATGTATTTTATTACAAAATATTATGATGTTATTAAATATTTTATTTTTCACAAAATGCAAATGAGGTCAACAAATTGGCATAAACATGAACAAAATAACTTCAATCATACACAGAAATAAACTTTAGCTTTAGTTTATCCTCTTTAAGAATATATCTACTTGTATATATAGGGTTCGGCACTCTTCCGAATTCCGGTCCCAAATAGTTCCGCAGTGAATAGGTCAGGGGTTAAGGGTTAGGGTTAGTTGTTAACTAAACACTGACCCTAACCCTTACCCCTGACCTATTCACTGCGGAACTATTTGGGACCGGAATTCGGAAGAGTGCCTAGGGTTCTAATATTTATTTTTGGAATTTATAAAATTGTCACTTCAGTCATTTCTGTACTCCAAAAAAATGGCTCCGTCTTCTTCAGAGGGAAACCTAACTTTGGCCCAATGTTGTTCTGTCCTAAAAGGGTTTTTTAATAGAGTATGATGAAACATAACAACCCGGTAACCGGGTCGGGCATCATGATCATATCATAACAAGATTCAGTCTTGCAACAATCTTTCAAATGTCTACCCTGATAATGCAATGAATTTACTTGTTATGATAATAACATGCCAAACTCTTGCAACAGTTTGATTGAAGCATAAACATAACTCATGAACATATATATATAGTATAATATAGTATACTGTGATATGCCCAAACTAAACGGTTTAGTAAACCCTTACATCGGCGTCGTGTCGGCGAAGAGTTGTCGTTTCTTCATGTATTAAGGTCAGGGTCGCTTAGGCCAATACAGGTCGCATTAGCAGTAGACGTTTGCAATTATCTGTGCCAATGTTGAATTAATTAACTCCTTATGCCCCAATCTTTTGTTACTTCAACTAACTAGGTCCCAGTTATAACGTGGATTCCTGCAGTTTCGAGTACACGTTACTTTAACGCACTTTAATCCAGTTGCTCCATATCTTTGCATTTAATGAGTCCCAGAAAGGACATCTCAATTGAGTGTGTGACTGTACTGTGTCCTCATTCATTTGGCGCGCTACACTCGACATTTGAGGACAAACAACTCTATGAAGGTGTCAACAAGCTCAGGTCGACTGCTGCTTTCTTTAAATATGTTCAGGTTGACACAGGAAGGTGAACGAAAGAGTCTCCGCCAACACCAGCTGTTCTGTTTCTTCGTGAGGCATTCGTACAATAAACAATGTGCTTGTAAAATGGAAGCTTGTATAATGAGTTATACAGATAAATCAGTTATTATAAATGACAGAAGAAGGAAACAAACAAAGAAGTATTAAGAAAACTGGGTTTTAAGAAAACATGAAATATCTCATAGCAAAATACTAATACAAAATATCTGCACGTAATGTAGCCACCAGCAGAGACGGTCATCCGAATGACACACAAGGACTTGGAACTTCATGGGGCGGCTCTTGTCTCTGGAGAATCTTGAGGCCCCCCCCCCCCCGAAAAAAACACGAAAGGAATTAAAGATTAATAACACTGCAATCTACCAAGCATGTCATAAGAGGCTACTAAAGAGGGTTGTCTTGAGACTGGCCACCTCATGCCGTAAACAATTTAGCAAGCATCATGCAAGGCTATTGTATAAGGCAGTGGTTCTCAACCTTTTTTGGTCCGTTCCCCCCTTCACCATATTTTTAGGACGTCATTCCCCCTCTCACCATATTTTTAAGACGTCATTCCCCCCCCCATTACCATACTTTTAGAACGTCATTCCCCCCCCCCCCCCTTTTTTCGTATTTCCTCCCTAAAAATTTCCCCCTGCTCCTACACAGTATATGTAATCATTGAAGCTAAATTTAATAGCACATACTAAAACAAGTCTAGACATCTACATAATATGTGATTCGCGAGTCTACTTACGTTATAAAATGAATTTCAGAAGGGTGATACGTACAGAAGCGTAAAGTATGAAGGGAAAAACAAGATCAAGTAATCGGTTCTTGTATTAACGCGATCTTGAAATAATCTTCACCCCCCACCCCTGGAAACCCCAAAATTCCCCCCTTGGGGGGGGGGGAATTCCCCACCGGTTGAGAACCACTGGTATAAGGGTTAGGCGTGTATTGGTTGAGGGTCTATGCTCCATGGAAGATGGAGGGCTGAAGAAAGTTTCCACTAGTGGACAGACAGACAGAAGACAGACAGGCAGACAAACAAATAGATAGACTCATCATCATTATGTATCATGTCGATAAGCGTGGGCCGTAGCGTTTCGCTATCTCACACGGTTACCAGAGTCGTGGATCAGCTCTGTGTTCTTGTCTAGACGATGCCATGTTGCCAAGCCATCCAGATATTTACCTCTCTGCTTTCTCCGTTGTCTTTTCCCCTCAATCTTGCCAGTGGTCACCAAGTTCTCTAGCTTATTTCTCCTCATAACGTGCAAATAATCTTGACTCTCTACGTCTAATTTCTCTAATCATTTTACAGTTTTCATTTGTTTCTTGCAGGACTTGCTCATTGATTTTTCTGTTTGTCCATGGTATTCTTTGCATTTTCCCCAGACGCCACATGTCCATTGGCATTAGATGTTTTGCGGCTCGAATGCTCATTGAGAAGACATTTATGAGAAGACAAAAACTAGAACATGTTATGACAACAGGAAAGATTTGCGGAAAGAGAGATAGAGGAAGACTGCATGAGAAGATTCTCGACAGTCTTGTGCCATGGCACGAAAGGGAGTCAACACACGAATTTATCCATGACATTGGAGATCGTAATTTGTGGAGAGGAATAATCGCCCACGCCAGCCGGCAAGGTACTGGATGATGCTCCGTGTCCACGTTTCACATCTATACAAAAGTCCATATTCTATGTAGCACCTCAACACTCTTTTCTTGTTGCTATTGACATCTTGTTATTGATCAATATGTTTTCAATCTTGTAAAAGGCTACCTTTGCCATCTCGATTCTTGATCTAATCTCTTCAAGGCCGTCTTTTAAGGATCATGTGGAGGATTTGGTGGTGAAGGCTGGTAGGGGACTAAATACATTGAGGGCGATGGCAGCAAACGGCAGTTAATAATATCTGTCATTGAGTATGGTTTAGGGCTGCTGACAGTATCGAAGAGCCAGCTTGAAAGGTAGGAGCGCATACAGAATGCGGCCATGCCAGTGATCCTGAGGTGCACAAAGGACACACCAGTTATATGCATAAGGCATATCCTGGAGCTACCAACAATGGCGGGTATGCGCATGGTCCTTCAAGCCAAATGGTACCTGAGATAAGTACCATTGCAGGTAGGGCTACTGTGGAAGGCGGACGAGCCATGGACCAGGCAGACATTCTGTATGCTCTACGAGAAGTAAGTCGTTTACGAGAACCAAGCGATGACTGTGAGTCTACAACCATGGTCAGGCTGCGAGAACAGCCAGTTAAAAGAGGTGTGGCTAACTAACTAACTAACTAACTAACTAACTAACTAACTAACTAACTAACTAACTAACTAACCGACTAACTAACTAACTAACTAAATGGTACCTTAGAGTTGCTGTAGATAGGGATCACACCTTGCATGAAGCCATGGATATGGTCAAGGGTCATAGTCTAAGACGAGGCAGGTCCTGGATGGCACAGGCAGAAATTTCTGTACGTCAGGTGTGTGATCTAGAGACAATCTGTCAAACTGTCATTTACTGCCAATATAGTACCTTGCGGTGCATGGAAAAAAAAAGGGGGGGGGGGGGGTCTTTGAGCCCGAGGAATTAAGGCCGTCTGGCTAGTGCAGTCGCCGCGAACTGTGCAGGTTAGGATTTTCTTTTTGTACCCCAACAGAAAAAAAATCCTACACCTTACCGAGGATTCGAACCCGGATCTCCTGAAGGAAAATCCGGCGTTCTAGCCACCCGGCCAGAGACTATCTTCTTCTTCTTCTTCTTCTTCTTCAGCGTTCCGAGCCATTGAGGTTCTTTGCTGCAAATACAATCCGTCTCCATTCGTCTCTCTGGTGGACCTTCTCTTGCCAGTCGTTGATTCCAAGTGCTTGCAGGTCTGTACATGTATTATCTCTCCACCGCCTTCTTGGTCTACCTCGGGGTCTACGGTAATTTATTTCCTGAGTGTAAGCGAGTTTTGTTTCCCTATTATCTTCCATTCTTTCTATATGCCCCAGCCATTGTAGTCTATTAGCCTTCATGATACCAGTGATTAGCGGGGACTTAAACAGATCATAAATGTCTTTGTTACTTCTTCTTTTCCACTCTCCACTTTGTGTATCCCTAATGGGTCCAAAGATGCGTCTTAAAATTTTGTTCTCAAAGGTTTGTAACAAGGCTTCGTCTCCTTTCGTTGTACTCCAGGTTTCAGAGCCATACAGCACAACTGGTCTGATCAGTGTTTTGTATATTGTGATTTTGGTGTTACGAGATAGCGCCTTTGATTTTAGTAGATGTTGTAGTGCATAGTATATCTTATTTCCAGAGTTGATTCTAGTTTGTATTTCTTCCCTTATGATGTTGGAGCAGTTGAAGATCGTACCCAGGTATTTGTATGTTTCCGTTCTTTTAATGGTCATATTATCTATTTGTATGTGGCCAGAGTTTCTAGCCATTCCGTCTCTTGAAATTACCATATATTCTGTCTTATCTTGGTTGATAACCAGCCCCATCTGTTGGGCTTTTCCAGAGACTATCAGTCGTGAAAAATCGTTGGAGTACCGGAAGACATGACGGACTGGCACAATGTAATAGTGACACTGGCCGAGAGTGCAGAGACTGGGCAGTGGGCCGCAGAGTTTGAGGTGCAAAAGCTGATCCAGAGTAACAAACATCAAAGTAACATAGTGGTATATAGTACTGATGGGTCAGTGGTGAGAAACAGACGGAGTGGTTGGGGTTTCATTGCGATGGCAAATGGACGATTCTTAAAAAAGGAGAGTGGCATATGAGGCTACGAACTTCAGCATGAGAATGAAGGTGGAAGCAGTCACAAGGGTTAGAGGAGACCACTCCAACACACATTGTCTTCATCACGGACTCAAGGAGTATGCTTAGTTAGTTAGTCGCGGTTCCAACTTCACGGCAACGGGTTGTCCCCATATTGCTCCGTTCCTGTGCCAGTGAATATCACACAAAATACTCCTCACTGTCCCGTGTGAACAATGGAATAGACAGGAGTGTCGGTAAGCCAACAGCCCGCACAGGTACACTGTGCATAATGCCGCCGCCAGAATGCCAACACAAAAGTCCTCCACGAAAATACAGTTCATCGTCGATGGAAACGGCAGTCACCAGAAAGACTTCATTGACCCGGATTTTATCCCTTATGGCTCGGTCTCTTTCTGCGGGGTGACCCACCGAAAGCGCCGCACAAAGCACGAACTCCGTAGCTACAGCGACGACTCACAGGAGTCTCCTGAAAAATGCACTCGTGAACAGAAAAGGCAAACCAGTCAATCCAGCAACAGCCGGCCATCGTTCCGAACATGCAGTTCACACTAAAAACAACCGCGGACAGATGCAAAAGCATTCCACGCGAAATTCACAGCTCACAGTGTCGCGCAACGCACTCACTCAGTAGCAGGGTGACGGAACCATAGCCTCCTTAGACGCCTCTTACGACGTGCATGGAGGGCAACAGTGTCACTATTCTTTGCTCCCCCGTATGGGCCCCGGCGACACTGGAGAAAGGAAGGTTTCGTGTGGAATGGCTCAATTCTCTTCAGAGGTCACAGATTGTAAGAACTGTATGGATTTTTTTTTTTTGCTCTGGCCAAACGGGAGTGAGGAGGAATGAACAGGCTGATAGGCTGGCAGGGACTGCACCTCTTGGTGGTAGATTACCTATTATTGACAAGGAGGAGGTGGTCGTGCGCCTGTGGGACCGTGTGGGGGAACAGATTGAGAACCCGTATGTGGAAAGGATGAGATTGCGGGGGATTGGCAGGAGTTCTGGTAGAATCTCAAAACTGAGAGGGACGGTAAGGATAACTTTCAATATATAGCGATGGGAACGATTAGTAGTGTGACTCTTCGCTGGCTGTTGAACGAGGAGACGGAGCGCGATTGAGAATGTCCTGAGTACAGTGATGTCAGTTCTTAGCTCAACTCAACTCTTCAAGGCATCTCCCATCAGATGTTATCATCAGTATAACTTATGACTGTTCCGAGATCCATCCATCATGCGCCATGCCGATAAGTGTGGGCGGTCATGTTCTGCCATCCCACTCGATCACCAGATTCGCGAATCAGCTCCGTGTTCCTGTCTCGACCATGCCACGTGGCCAAGCCATCCAGGTTTTTACTTCTCGGTCTTCCCCTTGGTCTCTTCCTTTCGATCTTGCCAGTCGTCACCAAGTTCTAAAGTCATTTCTTCTCATAACATTCTTCTTCTTCTTCTTCTTCTTCTTCAGCGTTCCGAGCCATTGAGGTTCTTTGCTGCAAATACAATCCGTCTCCATTCGTCTCTCTGGTGGACCTTCTCTTGCCAGTCGTTGATTCCAAGTGCTTGTAGGTCTGTACATGTATTATCTCTCCACCGCCTTCTTGGTCTACCTCGGGGTCTACGGTCATTTATTTCCTGAGTGTAAGCGAGTTTTGTTTCCCTATTATCTTCCATTCTTTCTATATGCCCCAGCCATTGTAGTCTATTAGCCTTCATGATACCAGTGATTAGCGGGGACTTAAACAGATCATAAATGTCTTTGTACTTCTTCTTTTCCACTCTCCACTTTGTGTATCCCTAATGGGTCCAAAGATGCGTCTTAAAATTTTGTTCTCAAAGGTTTGTAACAAGGCTTCGTCTCCTTTCGTTGTACTCCAGGTTTCAGAGCCATACAGCACAACTGGTCTGATCAGTGTTTTGTATATTGTGATTTTGGTGTTACGAGATAGCGCCTTTGATTTTAGTAGATGTTGTAGTGCATAGTATATCTTATTTCCAGAGTTGATTCTAGTTTGTATTTCTTCCCTTATGATGTTGGAGCAGTTGAAGATCGTACCCAGGTATTTGTATGTTTCCGTTATTTTAATGGTCATATTATCTATTTGTATGTGGCCAGAGTTTCTAGCCATTCCGTCTCTTGAAATTACCATATATTCTGTCTTATCTTGGTTGATAACCAGCCCCATCTGTTGGGCTTTTTCCTTTAAGTGAGTCAATATTTCCAATGTCTTTTGTTCACTTTGCCCTATAATATCTATATCATCTGCATAACCAAGCAGCTTGGATGTTCCTCCAATATCACATTCCTCCTTTACCTTCCTTACAACTTTCTCTAGAGCCAGATTGAAGAGTAGCGGCGATAGTGCATCACCCTGTTTCAAGCCAGATGTTATTTGGAAGGGGTCTGATTTCCTGCCTTTATATGTTACTATATTATAAGTATCTTCCATGCATAGTCTGGTCATGTTGATTAACTTCCTTGGTATTCCAAATTCCTGCATAGCAATCCATAGACTATTCCTATGGACACTATCATAAGCCTTTTTAAAATCCACAAAAATGTTATGGAGATCTCTTTTATATTCCCAATGTTTCTCGGCTATTTGTCGTAAGATAAATATCTGATCTATTGTTGATCTGTTTTGTCTAAAACCCGCCTGGTAGTCACCTAATATGTCTTCTGAATATGGTTTTAGTCTATTTAGTAATACTGCGGATAGTATCTTATAGCTTGTGGACAGTAGTGATATTCCTCTATAATTTCCACATTGGAACTTGTCTCCTTTCTTAAAGATAGGTATCAATAATGACTCTTTCCAGTCATGGGGTAATTCTTCTGTCCTCCAGATTTTTATTATTAGTTCGTATAGCTTTAGATGTAATGCATGGCCACCTGCCTTTATAAATTCAGCAGCAATTCCATCAGTCCCAGTTGCCTTATTGTTTTTAAGTCGTGTGATTACATATAGGATTTCTTCAAATGTAGGTTCTTCAATTTGTGGTTCGCATGTTAGAACCTCTTCCTGTGAGAAAATGTTACTTGGAGCTTCACAATTTAGTAATTCAATAAAATATTCTTTCCATGTGTTGCACATTTCCTCATTGGTATTTATCATATTCCCATTTTTGTCTTTAAAACCATATGTGTTTTGTTGGTGCCCTCGTTTCATTGACTTCAGTTCTTTAAAAAATTTTCTGGATTCATTTTTCTGGTGATTAGTCTCCATATCTTTGATTATATTACTCATATATTCTCGCTTCTGCTGTCTGACTATTTTTGTAGCCTCTTTACATTCATTTCTATAATGCTCTTCCTTTTGGATGTTATTGATGTCATTTAACCATAAATGTCTGGCATTCTTCTTCCTAATGACTGCTTCTTCACATTTTTGATTGAACCATCTGTTCTTTCTATGCGTGGTTAACACACCGAGACATTCTTCTGCGGTAGACTGAATTGTATTCTTGATGTTCAACCAAGTTTGGTCAATGCTTTCCTCCAAAGGGTTTTGCAGAGTTTCAAGTTTACATTTTATTTCATCTGTAAATTTCTCTTTGACTGTAATGTCTTGCAGTTTTTCTCTGTTATATGTTGGGTGTAATCTTTGTAATTTAGTATAGAAAGCTCTCTTAAGTTTTATTTTAAATTTTGCTCCAACGAGGAAGTGGTCACTGTGGCACTCAGCTCCTCTATAACTTCTGACTTGCTGTATGTTTGATGCATTTCTGTTGTTAATTAAAATGTGATCTATTTGATTATAGGTTCTCTTGTCACATGATTTCCAAGTTTGTTTGTGTATATCCTTTCTTTGTAGTCTGGTACTGCTAACCTGCAGTCCTTTGGCT
Organism: Cepaea hortensis; assembly: GCA_963921405.1. NCBI lineage: Eukaryota > Metazoa > Mollusca > Gastropoda > Stylommatophora > Helicidae > Cepaea > Cepaea hortensis. The sequence continues at coordinate 91,044,497 of OY992879.1, read as the reverse complement.
TCTGCCAGGTTGATGACTCTCCATCCATTATCATTTGAAGTTGTATGTAGGCTTTCCATACCGGCCACTTTTTTATTAGGTTGCTCTCTACCTATTTTTGCATTGAAGTCTCCCAGCACAATCAGGATGTCCTGTTTGGGGGTTTCTTCTATGACATCTTCCAGATCATTATAAAAGTCTTCTTTAATATCATCTTCTTTCTCTTCAGTAGGTGCATGTACATTAATCATCGTTATATTTTTCCATTTACCTTTTATTCGTAATTTACTAATCCTGTCATTAAAAGCTTTAAAGTTTAAAACGTTCCCCCATAACTCTTTTTTGATGACAAATCCTGTTCCTAATTCATGTTTATTTTGGGTGTTTCCTCCATATATTATAATCATTCCATTTTGCTCTAAAGTACCCTCTCCTGGCCACCTTATTTCTTGAATTGCTGTTATATCCATTTGATATTCAATCAGCTCCCGGGTTAGTTCTTCGGCCGCTCCAGCTCGATATAGTGTCCGTACATTCCATGTTCCAAATCTCAAAAGTCCTTTAACGTTCCAAGGTCGTTGTCCAGATAAGTCAGTCCAATATCGAGGCTCATGTATTTGTTTCGTAACAAAGAAAGGTTTTTACAAAGGTGGGGATGTTAACCCCACGCTTCAACCCCCAACCTGGAGGACCAGGGTGTTTCTCTTTGTCTGTTCTCTACCCTTTGACCTGTCCGGCTTGGGAGGCCCTGCTGGTAGCTACGCTACCGCCGGCATAGCTCTCAGGGTCATTGAGAAACTCAAGCTCCCCCACCACGACAAGGTGGAAACACCATCGGGGGAGTTCTTCTCATAACATGCCCCAAAAAATGTTGACTGTCTACGTCTAATGACTCTAATCAGTTTACGATCTTCATTTGTTTCTTGAAGGAATGAAGTTCCGAGATAGTTATTAGTTGTACCGATTCACTTGTTTAAGAATAATATTCTGAATATTCCTTCCTATTTACTCACATATTATAGCATTGTGGTATTTCTTTCTTCTTAAAGACGACCATAATCTCTGTCTTCTTACAATTTAATTCTAACCCTCAAAAAATTGTTCACTGAGTGCATTAAATAACCGCATTTGCTAAAACATGTTGTAGATCCAGTTCGTTAGTCTGTATATTACTATATTAGTTATCTGCAATCAATACACCGTTTAAAAAAAAGTCGCTTAAAAGTCGACTTCATTGCACCATATGGCCATATGGCTCAGTCTCTTTCCGCAGCGCGGAAAGCGTCACACAAAGCACGAACTCCGTAGCTCTAGCGACGACCCACAGGAGAGGTTCGCTCGTGAACCGAAGAGCGCGGCCCGGAATCGAACCCACAACCTTCGGAGCCCGAGTCAAACGGCTTGACCACTTCGCCACGAAATCGCCCTAATACACCGTATCTGTATATCAATACTCGGATCATACTGTGAGTACTGTGACTGACTCAGTCAGTATGACTGCCAGGGATGTTATGTCCCCCCAATGGCAATTCCTCTCATATCATGATATCTTCTAAATATCTTATTTTTTTCCACTGTATACAGAAACATTATCTGGAGATATTACAATGATTACACATCCCTCCCGCACCGCACACCTCTCTTAATTGGCTGATACACACTGACCTACTTCATTATCAATCTTTAACGGCAGCTTGTTGTTTACAATATATAGTAGACAGATTTAAATTACTACATGGCCGAGACGATAGCCTTGAGTGTCACATGATCGTTCAAAATGGTGTCACTCACCAACTTTCGATATCAACAACTTCGTACACATAACATATCCACACTATCAATATCAACATTACATTTGTTGCTATTATTACACGTCTATTTAATTACACTGTTTGTTCACACGGAGTGCACACTAAAATTACAAGGACCATTATATGAGCAGTTTTATGATTATGCAGTTCGTTATAAAAAAGAATACTTGACTAATTCTTCAGAATTTCTGAAAAGATTTGAAATTTTCAAGGTAAATCTGTTTTTTAATCTTTAGTTCTTTAGTCTTTCTGTGATTTACTTCACCGCTTTATGTTGATATAATCGCTTATTAATAACATGGAATCATAAGTCATCGAATGCATAAGCATATGCTTTAAAGTTTTAAACTATATTATTATAATAAAAATAAAACGGTTGTTAGGCACTCTTCCGAATTCCGGTCCCAAATAGTTCCGCAGTGAATAGGTCAGGGGTTAAGGGTTAGGGTTAGTTGTTAACTAAACACTGACCCTAACCCTTACCCCTGACCTATTCACTGCGGAACTATTTGGGACCGGAATTCGGAAGAGTGCCCGGTTGTTATTATAATATTAATATTAATCATCCACTCCCGTGTGTTGCCGGGGCCCACAAGGGAAGCAAAGAATAGCAACACTGCAGCCTACCACGCATGTCGTAAGAGGCGACTAAGGAGGCTTGATGGTTCCGTCGCCCTGCTACTGAGTGAGTGTGTGGCGCGACACTGTGAGCTGTGAGTTTCGTGTGAAATGCTTTTGAATCTGCCCAAGGGTTCTTGGAACGTGCTGCATATTCGGAGTGATGGCAGATGGCTATGTCCCAGAGTTGACCGGTTTTTGCCTTATGCAGAAATGCGTGGCTGCTGGGCTTCTGGTTGACTGCCACTGCCATCGACGATGAACTGTATTTTCGTGGACTGTGTAGGTGAACATCTAGGAAACATACAGATGGGAAAATGACTGCCGATTCCATCAGAGATGAACTGGGTGTTTCGTGGGGGACTATTGTGTTGACATTCTGACGGCGGCATTATGCACAGTGTATCTGTGCGGGCTGTTGTTTGTCGAGACTCCTGTCTTTTCCACTTTTCACATTGGGCAGTGGGGAGCATTTTGTGTGATATTCACTGGCACAGGAACGGAGCATAATGGGGACGACCAGTTGCTGTGAAGTTGGAACTGCGACTAACTAACTAACTAATTATATCATCCAATTGTTCTGCTCAGACAAGTAGTTAACTAGTTAGTAGTAGTAGTAGTAGGTACTAATAATAATTAATACTAATATAATTATATAATAGAGATTTGGAAATACAGTGGTACCCTGGGTTACGAACTTAATTCATTCCAGAACTCAGTTCGTAACCTGAAATGTTCGTAATCCGAAACATTGAAATCAATGAAATAAAGACAATCTGTCTCAAGATGAAAGAATCTTTTTTTTAAACATCCAGTCGTTTACCTGACAAAACACAATGAATACGTGTACTTCACGTTTTAAATAAAGAGAAAGAAAACAATCAAATGAATTAAATGTAAAATAAAAAGAAATTTAGTCTATCTTTATTACCAAGAAAACGATCATGGGAAATTTGTCACTTTCTTTGTTATTCTGAATCATTAGTTTCAGGAGTATCTTGTCGCTGTTTCTTGGCAGCCGACTGGGAATCTTTCTGCACTAAGAAACCATCAAGGGAAATTTGTAACTTTCTTTGCTGGAGAATCTTTCTGAAGTGGGCCATCGTATTATCATTCATCACATATAGGGGCATAGGCTTGTTAGCAGCAAGTTTGTTTGGATGATGGTTCACAATGAAGTCTTCGACGTCTGCCCACTTGCTGCAAATTTCTTTAATCCTGGCAGTTGAAAACGGTCACTGACTCTTCATCATCGAATGACTGCTCCTTCTTGTCTTTAGCTGTTCATTCTGAAGATCCACAAGCTCATCTGTAGTACTGTTTGTACTGTACATGATCGTTTGTCTCCAACTTTACACCGTGCTCTCTATCGCTCGCCTTTGTTTGTAACCCGAGGCACTGTTCGTTAACCGAGACATAAAATTTTCAAAGTTATTGTTCGTAACCTGAATTGTTTGTGACCTGAGGCGTTTGTAACCAGAGGTACCACTGTATACAGAAGATGTCATAGTCGTATTTCATGGAAAGAAAAACAATCACATACAGAGATTCTAGAAAAACGGAATGAAAAGAGAGTTGATGAAAGAAATAAAACAGAGGCAAGTGAAATATTTCGGCCACCTTAAAAGACATATCACTCTTACAAAAACCATACTGAAGGCAAGTGAGCAAAACATAGACAACCATTCAAGTGGAAAGAAAACATCAAGGGATGGACGAACAGCAGTCTGACAGAATGTACAATCATGGCAAGAGACAGACAATGTTGAGATCATATCCATTGCAGCCAACCTTCATTGTGGAGATGGCACCTGATTGACTGATTGAGTGAATTTGCAATTTTAGTAGTGATTTAATTTATTTTATAGTTTTTTTTCTCCTTTATGCGTTTGTTATTATTTGTTGCCAGTCAAACTTTTACTTTTATCCTAAAATTGTATAAGCATCAATAACACCCATTCACCCCCACTTGATATTGCCACTTGCTGAACACCAAATGTCACTGTCATAACAGACCACTGGAAAGATATGCCTGCCTTGTCATGTATTCAAATATCTATAGAGATGGGGATTTAAAAAATGATCTGGACTTTCAGGTCAATCCAGCCTAAAATGGGAACCAGAAATTCTCTTGGAAGTAAAAACGGCTAGCCTGATATTGACCACACAACCTAGCAAGTGCCGGTCTATAAACATGGGGGTGGGGAAACCATATGCCAAACACACCTCAGTGCACAGAATAGGTCCATTACGTTTTATTGTATATACGTGAGTAGTATCCTGTTAACTGAATACTAATCATAGTTTACAGTCGGTGGTGATATTGACATGTAAAATCAGTACTTGAGGCGGTCCAGTCTGGGAAATTGCCAGTATTACTGACATTACTATCTGATCCAGCCAGATAGCATAAAGACACAATACAGTGGATACCATCTCACTGTGAAGTGCCCGGGAATGAGAGAGCTGATCAACTTGCTAAGGAAAGCGCAACAGAAGAAAACCTGATGTAACTGTCACATACTACCAAAAGAAAAGAATCATCAAATCAATCCGAAAACCACTAAACCAGCTCAAGTATTTTATGTTACAATTTTACTCAATTATAATTTTATGGACAGACCAGAACAAATCATTATTCTGTGCCTCATAAAGGACATAATAATTTACGTAACCACATGTATTCAAAATTCAAGACTGCAAATCAACCATGTGCTCATGTGGATTGGCATTGCAGACAGCACATCACACATTCCAAAACTGCCCAAAATATGACATATTTAGGCTAGAAAAACCTTCTTGCCTAGAGAAAAAACAGTGGAGGATAAACTTTATGGACAACAGAGTGATCTAAAAAGATAGTGAAGTTCTTACAAGAGAGAACATTGTAGATATAATTTTCGAGGATCGGCAGTGGTTCTGGAAGAATCTCAAAACTGAGAGGGAAGACCAGGAGAACATTTAATCAGGTAGCGGTGGGAACGATTAGTAGTATGACTCTTTGCTGGCTGTTGAACGAGGTGATTGAGCACATATGGGAATGTCCTGAGTGCAGTGATGTCAGTTCTTGACTCAACTCAACAACAGTTAAAAATATATTTATATATACATTTATAAAATGGTATGAGTGCCAGTTGTTCAGGAAGCAAAGGCAAACTACTGAATGTAAACTTGCCAAGAAATCATGAACAGCCAAAAATGCTGGGTTGACTGCGACATAAGGTAAAGGATACGCAACTAACTTTTAAGTTAAAAGTTAATGGTATCTGTCTTTGGTTTAAGCAGACCAAGTTAATCTCACGATGTTAACTGTTTGGGTGTTTACAAAATAAGAAATAGTATGGTGTACTTCCCCTAATCATGAGGTAGTGGATTGGACATCCAGCCTTCTTGGACAAGGGCAAAAAACTCAGAGGACCCCACATTGCACACTCCTTAGCAGTTGGAAATTGAAAAGAGCAGCTGAATAGCTGCTGCCTACTCCATAATTTCTAAATTAGAAAAGCTACCCACACACATTTATAGCATTTGTGATTCTGTTACACACACATTTATAGCTTGTGTGATTCTGTTACACACACATTTATAGCTTGTGTGATTCTGTTACACACACATTTATAGCATGTGTGATTCTGTTAAACACACATTTATAGCATGTGTAATTCTGCTATACACACATACATGTATAGCATGTGTGATTCTGCTACACACAGACATTTATAGCATGCATGACTCTGCTGTACACACACATTTATAGCATGCATGATTCTGCTACACACATACATTTACAGCATGTGTGATTCTGCCACACACATACACCCATTCATAGCATGTGTGATTCTGCTACACACATGTATAGCTTGCATGATTCTGCTACACACATTTATAGCATGTGTGATTCTGCTACACACACATTTATAGCATGTATGATTCTGCTACACACATTTATAGCATGTGTGATACTGTTACACACATTTATAGCATGTGTGATACTGTTACACACATTTATAGCATATGTGATTCTGCTACACACACATTTATAGCATATGTGATTCTGTTACACACACATTTATAGCATGTGTGATTATTTTACACACATATTTATAGTCTGTATGATTCTTTTACACACACACATTTATAGTCTGTGTGATTATGTTACACACATTTATAGCATGTGTGATTCTTCTATGCACACAGACATTTATAGCATGTGTGATTCTACTACACACAGACATGTATAGCATGTGTGATTCTGCTACACACACATTTATAGCATGTGTGTTTCTGCTACACACACATTTATAGCATGTGTGATTCTGCCCCCCCCCCCCCTTTTTACACACACACACACACACATTTATAGCAGGTGTGATTCTGCTACACACATACATTTATAGCATGTGTGATTCTGCTATGTGACAAATGCAAGAAAAATGCCGTGAACAGAATCAACCACTGTTTATTGCCTTCATCGACCTCACACAGGCATTTGATTTGGTCAGTCGTGAGAGTCTGTTCAAGGCACTAAAGAAGATTGGCTGCCCACCAACTCTTCTGTCCATTGTGGAATCGTTCCACACAGGCATGAAGGGTATAATCAAGTTTGATGGGGCAACTTCTGAAGAGTTTGAAATCAAGAGTGGAGTTAAGCAAGGTTGTGTACTAACTCCCACCCTCTTTGGAATATACTTTTCACTTCTACTGAGATATGCCTTTTGTGATCAGGATGGTGGTATATACATTCACTCATGCTCAGATGGCGGCCTCTACAATGCTCAGAGATTGAAGACCAAGACCAAAATTAGGAGGGTACTGACCAGAGAGTTGCTTTTTGCAGATGATGCTGCAGTTACGACCCACTCTGAGGAAGAATTGCAATGTCTACTATCTGCATTCTCCAATGCTTGTTCTGAATTTGGTTTAACAATTAGCAAAAAGAAGACACAGATTATGTCACAAGGTGCACATGGGGTACCATCAATCTTTATTGACGACGCCGATCTAGAGATGGTAGACCATTTTACATATCTAGGATCAATGGTAAATAGCAAATTATCCCTAGATCAGGAAATCAACATCCGGATTGGTAAGGCAGCAACAACAATGAACAGGTTAAGAAAAAGAGTCTGGGAGAACAGGAAGCTTACTGCCAAAACAAAAGTCCTTGTCTATCAAGCCTGTGTCCTTAATACTCTTCTTTATGGCAGTGAAACCTGTACAACTTACTCACACCAAGAAAAACTTTTAAACAGCTTTCATATGCGGTGTCTGCGAAGAATTCTTGGTATTAAGTGGCAAGACAAAATCACAAATACTGAAGTATTGGAAAGATCAGGTTGTGTGACGGTTTATTCCATGCTCAGTCTTCGTAGACTTAGATGGATAGGACATCTTAGGAGGATGGATGATGGTAGAATACCAAAGGACATCTTTTTTGGTGAATTACAGATGGGTAAGAGATCTCAGGGTCGGCCTTTACTATAATACAAAGATGCGTGTAAGCGGGACATGATTGATACAGGCTTTGATAATGCACAGTGGGAGCACATCGCCACTGAACGTGTTGCATGGAGGGCAAAGATCAGAAATGGAATAAAGACAAAGGAGAAAATTATTGCAGATAAGTCACACACCGAGCGTGTGAGACGTAAGATGGTGCATGATGGTGGAAATGACCACGTAATCACATGCACCCACTGTGAACGGACATTTACAGCGCGAATTGGCCTTATCAGTCACATTCGCTACCACCATAGGTAAAAGTTATTATGCCTTTTTAAGCACAAACTATCGTCTGTCAAGACGGCAAGGTGCCAATGGATGGATGGAGGATTCTGCTACACACACACACACACACATTTATAGCATGTATTATTCTGCTACACACACACATTTATAGCATGTGTTATTCTGCTACACACACACATTTATAGCTTGTGTTATTTTGCTACACACACATTTAGATCCTTGCCAGTGCTATGGAGTTCTTGCACTGTGCTGAGACTGCTTGTGTGATCTATAGGAGGAGACTGGGGCACATATGGATATAAGAGGGTTTAAAAGGCAAGGGGTTCAACTTCATGTTACCAGGTTTTATCCCATGAAGCTTGGTCTCTTTCCGCAAGGCATCCTGCTGAAAGCGTCGCACAAAGCACAAACTCTGTAGCTCCATTGACGACCCCCATTAGTCTTCAAGAAAATTGCACTCGTTAACTGAATGACATTGACCAGAATTGAACCACAATCCTGTCAGGGCTCATAAGGGAAGGAAAGAATAGTAACACCGTAATCTGCTATGCATGTTTTAAAAGGCGACTAAAGAGGGTTGCCACTAGAAGAAGAAATGTCAAAATAAAAACTCCCCGGGAAGGTTAACCCGGTCAAAAAATGCCCGCAGAAGTCGGATGTGTCGTCCTGACGGCGCAAGAATGCAGCTCTGCTGTAAACAGGCACAACGCAGTCACATCCGGAAAAAAAATCCGGATGAACGCAGAAGAAGAAGAAGAAAATAAAAACTGTCATCTACTGTCTATAATGCCTTGTGGTGTAGGACATGGGGTCTTGAGCCTGAGGAATTAAGGCTGCCTGACTAATGCAGTCACGGCGAACTGAAGTTAGGGCTGTCTTTTTTCTCTCGACAGCAAAAATTCACACCTTACAGAGGATTCAAACCCGGGTTTCCCACAGGAAAGGAAAGCTCTGCATTCTAGCCACTGGGCCAGCCGCTTCTCAGAAGAAGAAGAACAACAACAACAATAAGAAAGAAGACTGCATACAGTTAATGATTCATTCTCATATTTATTTATTTCAGGACAACATTATCCATGCTAAGTATTTGAATTTAGACTACAATGTTAGTCATCAAGCAGTCTATGGAGTGAATAAGTTTGCAGATCTGACCCCACAGGAATTCAGAGGTAAACTTTTATATTTGAAGTTATCATTATGTGATGGTTGATGAGGCCCCTCGTTCTCCAGATGTGACTCTTGTGTCTGGCCATGCCAATTCTGACTCCAGAGTCCCTCATGCTGGACATTGATGTGGATTCACTGGCATCAAAGTCCTCCACTTTCGACATCTTTTTAAGAATAACATCATCATCTTAAAATGCCTTGCCAGTTAAATGAGTGATAATGCCTCTCCATAATTCCCATTCTCTAGTACAGTTTATCAACTCATTTGCTGACATCTTTGCATGCCATGATGCAGAACTGTCCAGTATCTTCTCTCTTTCTATAATATCTTTTTCCATTAATCTTGTAGGTCATCACAGTATGCTAAATTTGGTTTCTGTGCATAATGATTATAAGTGTACTTTTCAATAATTATTGTAATTTATGAAGAGATGTTTACATTTGTACCAAGACCAATATTTGTTCTAATTATTTGTATCAAGAGAACTTAACTTGTAAAGGTCAAGTTTATCTAGCCACTTTAGTGACATTTTCTAAATTGCTTTTTAATTATATAATCTGCATAGTTGGATACCTCTTGAAAAAAACAAATCCATTGGTACCTTATTCATATCTGTAGGTCAATTCTAAGCCGAGGTATGAATGTTTGTTTGTCAGTTTATTATTTAATATGAACAAGGAGCAAAATACTATTTTACCCTTTGACAAAGTGTGACCTACACACTCACACCACTGTAGGTAACACAGACGCCAAGGGAAATTACAACCTCCGATGTTTTCTAACTAAAGGAGAGATAACTGCTTCCAATTTATACACACACACACACACACAACTATGTATACAGTGGCACGCCATGCTGTGATGATGTCAGTTAGCAGGCGCTGACAGCGCTATATGAAAGCTAATGCTGTCTATCAGCACGAGGCCGTGAACGTAGATTCATTTTGACCAGAGAATTTGTGTTAAAAAGTTGCAAAATGATCAGTGAACTTGTCCTTGTAGAGTTATGAAAAATTACACATAAATACAATAATGGACGTTGAATGTACACATGCATTCATTATCATGTTAGTCGCTCTGAATACTCCATAACAATATTAAATGGTCATAGCTAGAGAATGACAAGGAAAACTGCTATCTCCCACTTAAATGGTCGAAAATTACAAAATACAAGTAAAAATAGATGCTAAATTTAATAATACATAGTAGAACAATGTAATACGTCTCATAAAACGGTATTTACGGGCTTACTTACCACTTAGAATAGGTAGCCTGGTTCTCTGGTATAACAAGGATTCCTGAAGCACCAGAAATGCAGAACGCAAAACGGGGAGGGAAAAACTATGTCAAGTAATCGGTGTCTGTTTTAATGCAATCTTGAAACAATCAGGGAATTCAACATCATGAGTATGCATAACGTCCTCGTATCAGAGACACAAAAACAAATAACCAAAGGTCACCGCAAAAAATATTCCAGCTAAATTCGGCAAACCTGAACCGTAGTGCCTAAGTTTATCCTATGACAGATGTTGAGTATGTTACTCTGGCAGCGTATACTTTTGTGTTAAATGTTGTCTCATGGGTGATGGGTGTGAAGTATTAAACTTTCACATGTTCTACAAGAGGCTGGATCTGCACCGCTTGATGGGATATTGGTGAATGTTAAGGCAGACATTATCAGGGCCCTTTGGGTTCATGTGTATAGTGCAGAAGAATAGACGGATCATCACAGCCTGGAGAGAATGGTGCTGCAGGGAGTGGCCAGAGGATCAACATGCAGGACTTTGAGGAAAAGCCAGATGGACACATAGTCAGACTGCTACTGGTACCATTAGTATTGAGACTCTTTGCTGGCTGTTGAAGATGAGAACATAGCATGTATGGGAATGTCCTGAGTACTGTGATGTCGATTCTTGACTATTCTTAAAGAACCTGCTATAGCAATGGTTCTCAATATTTTTTGGCCCATGCAACACTTCACCATATGTTCAGAATGTCATTCCCCCCCTTTCGTATTTCCTCCCTATAAATCCCCCCCCCCCCCCCCCCCTTCACCGCCCCCTACACAGTATGCGTAAAAATGAAAGCTAAAATTAATAACAAATACTAGAACAAATTTACATGCCTACATAAAACATGATTTGTGAGTCTACTTACGTTATAAAAAATTTTAAAAACTTCAGAAGAGCGAAAAGTACAGAACCATAAAGTATGGAGGGAAAAACAATATCATGTAATTGGTTCTTGTATTAACGCGATCTTGAAATAATCTCAATATCTCAACTGGGGGGGGGGGGGGGGTGGATTTATCTAGGTATATAAACTGTTGGGACCATCACATGTAGTAGACCTGAGTGCATGAAGGAATAGGCGGCCAATCTTTGCCTTCCACATGGAATGATAAGAGCTGGCGTCGAACCTCGTCCAACTGTGCTCATGCCATTGTCAGTGTATTGTCCTAGCCACTACACCAGGGTACCTGCAAGTCTAGCCGCAGTATAATATGGGATGGCCAGTTCTCTTATTCACCATTTTTTCTTTCCAGAACATTCTGAAAATTATCCGGTGCCAATTTTATGAGACCAAGTCAACCCCAGTGCTGTACTCGTCGGGAAAAAGAATCCTGTCACTGCTGGGGGTTGAACCCAGGAAGGTAACCCGGCCAACAAATGCCTGAAGAAGTTGGATGTGTCGGCTGTAAGGTTCAAATATCGCAGCTCTGCTGTATACAAGCACAACGCAATTACGTCTAAAACAACATTCTGGTATGGTAACTTATGGTAACTGACTTGTTGTTGTTTCTTCAATCAAGCACAGTATTTGTCAGGTTTCAAGAGAAATGGATGCTTGAGTAAAAAACTGTCATCTCCAGTAACCCAAAGTGCTTATAGAAGTCTGAAAATTCCACAAAAGGTTGACTGGTATGTACCTTCTGAAAATTATGTGTTATGTATTATATGTGTTTGAATTCTGTGTCACGAAAGACCTGACGGTAGAACTGTATGTTTGACACACTACATCCCACAACTTGACTTTGTATGTGTGTCTAATATTTAATTTCTCTTACCCCCAGGCTGTGGCTTGGGGACAGTGAACGCAGTTTTACAATTCTGCATACCAGGTTCAAAATCAGCTGCAGACAATTTGGAAGTAGATCATCTTCCAATTATTTTCGCATTGATATGAGCATCTGTCATTCAGAAAGCAATGGCAAACTACTGAACGTAAAATTTCCTGGAAAATCACTAAAAGTAAACAAATGCTGAGGTTGATTGTGACATCCTGCAACAACAAAAAATACAACTAACTATTTTTAACCCCCATAATGGAAGGGTTAAATTTTTTCTGACCACATGGCATTGGGGTCAACCCAGCCTCATAAAATGCGTGCCAGAGTTCTAGGAAGGGAAAGATAGAAAAGACGGCCAGAGTGTAGTGATAATGTCACTTCTTGTCTGCCAGTCAGTCACTGACGATGTTTGTTTGTTCCTCAATATGCTTTCTTTTTTTTTCCTGCCCTTTATAACCCATTAGAGCAGACACCCTCAGCCAACACATGCCAAGTTGTCATTTCTTTGGCTATCTCCTGTGTACCTTCCCTGTACTTCCAATATTCAATCAATCAATCAATCAATCATGTGCCGTCTCCACAATGAAGATTGGCTGCAATGAATCTCCAACACTGTCTGTCTCTCACCCTGACTACATTCTCTCAGAATTATGTTCGTCCATCACTTGATGTTATCTTCCCACTTGTATCATTGTCTACCTCTTGCTCGCTTGCCCTCAACCTTGCCATCCAGTATGGTTTTTATGGTATTATTATTATGTATGTTAACGTGGCCAAAATATTTCGCTTGCTTCTTTTTTATTTCTTTCATCAACTCTCTTTTCATTCCCAATTTTTCTAGAACCTCTGTAGATGATTCTGTCATACTATTTTAGTCTTTTTATTCTGCTTCACACTAATTATTGAATATTTGTATTCTATTAGTGATTGTTTTAGTTGTTCTCGTATTTCTGGTCTATAAAGTAGTGCCGTCTCTGTGGCGAAGAGGCTATGGATAATCCCACATACCTCGTTCAAAAGACGACTGCGTGCGATTTGGCAGCAGACTGCCTTGTGTTACACTTTCATACCATGGTATGTGGGGGGCTGAGTGGTCTAGAGGTATGGTGTCCGCCTCGAGTGCTGGAGGTCCCGGGTTCACGACCCAGTGAGGACTAGGATTTTTTCACATGGACTTCTAGTAATAAATTTTTTCCCTGGTCTCTGGGTAGTGAGATCGGACACCAGTGTGTATTGTTGCACACATAAAAAATCCCTTGGCAGTTGGAAATCGAAAAAAGAGTAGCCTAACGGCGCTGCCCGGGCAAATTTTTGAGTTAAAAATCTACCCAAAGTATTTCAGAATTCTCACCTGTGCTACGGAGTTTTTGCACTGAGCTGAGTTTCCCCAGACTCAGGTATGAGTTAGGTGAAAAACGGAGCACTTATGGGTTACATCTGTGTGCCGTGATGTTGATCCGTCGACTAAACTAAACTAAACTAAACCATGGTATGTCTGCCAGTTGTTCAGAAACAATGGCAAACTACTGAACATAAACTTGCCAAGAAATCACAAATATCCAACAGTGCTGGGGTTGACTGTGCCATGCTGTAAAGGATTCATTGGCACCTTGCCATCTTGACAGACGATAGTTTGTTACATTGTGCTATAAAAGAGGCATAACTACAATCCAAGGCGGTAAGACCAGGGATGGAGTTATACCTCTCCATAGCACAAAGCCTGGGCTGAATTGTAGTGATCATGTGTTGCCCTTGCAGCATGATCCCTCTCTTGGCTTGCCTAGTTCACCCCAGAGGAAAGGGAAGACCAATACATCTGGAACCAGACAAGCTGCAGAAGCTGCTGGATCAGCAAAGCAGTACTCTAACTTTCCGCCTGTTGGAGCTTCGATCCTAGACCAGCTTCCAACCAAGGCTTAGGGCCTGGTCTGCCCTGCCATGACATTTTGTCTTTAGGTTACATTTCCTGACACCAGGATAAGGCTTGTATCCTCCCAACTGCTCTCCTCTGCCCGAAGCTGTTGGCACAGTGTGGGGTGTCGGTTTGGTAAACGCCAAAGGATATGCACCTAATTAACAGTAGTACTGGATTAATGTTTGAGTAAACTAATCTAAGTTTGGTGCTAAGTTTAATTTCTGTTGACTTCCACAAATTTCCTAGCGCTATTTAAGCTCCTCTAGCCTTTTAGAGTCATATATCGTTGGAATCAATTTCTTTTACCTTGGCTTCAGCTCCCTCATTAAAAATAATTAATTCTAATGTTATGACTCCGAGGTGGACTCAACCTTACAAAAGAGACAAAGGTATAGCAGTTTCAAATAGATAATGCTGTTAGTATGTGTGTAAAGTGTCATGCCTTTACCTATTCTAGGCACTGCATATGAGATGGGATGGCCACTTCCCATCCTCATGACCTATCTTTCCCAAACAGTTCCCAGAAAATTATGAAAATTGTTTGTTATCCATTCTTGTAAGGCTGCGTCAACACCCTCCCCCACCCCCCAGTAGTTCTGGGGATTGAACCTGGCTCACTGTCATGGCAGGCAAGGGTACTAATCACTATGCCACTGTGGCTTCATAAAAGGGGTATACATGATGTTTCTTGGAAGGAAAAGCAGTATCGAATGGAGCAGGTCCATTCACCTATGAATGTTTTGAATTTATCATATATGAAATTCTATTGCTTCACACCACTTTTCTATTCTAAGCTATAACACTTTTATACTTATACTTTATATGATAAAGTATGTTATATATTTCATTTAGTTAGTACTGTATGTTAACTGTTCACATGTGTATTGTTATCAAGTAATTTATAAAACTATTGTTTACCAAATACTGCATTCTTTATTACTTATTGGTTTTATTAATTACATCATCTTCTCACTGCCATATTTTAAGGATTTTAAAGTAGTTATGCCGTTCTCCCTGGCCGAGGGGTTAGCAGCTTTCTCCGTAACCCCGAATACTCTCGTGATTGACGTGAGTGCATGAGAATTGGAAGTGGTTCGAGTCGTGCCAGTGACTTATGAGAGTATGGAGCCGGTCGCTCAGAAAGCAATGGCAAACTACTGAGCGTAATCTTGCCAAAAAATCAACAATTAGCTGAAAGATGCTGATGTTGACAGCGATGTCCTGTAAAGGATATGAAAAAAAAGGTAGTTATGAATTAAAAATTACTGTATAAAAGTGGAAATATTTTATTTTGCAGTGTTGTCTATATTTATGATGTTAAAAAAGGAAGCGTTGTAAACTTTTGGTTTTATGTTTTGTTTGAATTTATTAATAACCTGTTTAAAACATTCATTTTTCAGGCGTGAAAAAGGTGTCATAACTGGCATTAAAGATCAAACAACATGTGGTGCTTGTTGGTATGGAGAGGCAGTTTTTAACTTTATTATTTTTGTTGTTAATAAACAGGATATGATAGCCCATAAAATAAAGAGCCATATACAATAAAAAGTTCAAGTAAAATTTCTGAGGACATGCAATTTTCCTGTTAGTTATGATTGATTGATTGATCTAGGAACTGACATCACAGCATTCAGGGCATTTCCCATAGGCACTCCGTCCCCATCCTCAGCAGTCAGCGAAGAGTTCCAACACCAATAGTACCAGTAGCAATCTGATTATATGTCCGTCTCGCCTTTCCTCTGAGTGTCGAGCGTCGGCCAGATCCGCTCGTCATTCCTCGCTGCTTCTGTTAGTTATTTGCTGTTCCAATTTCATGGCAACGAGTCACCCCATAATCGCTCCATTCCTATGCCAGTAAAAAACCACAGAAAATGCTCCTCACTGTCCTATGTGAAAAGTGAAACAGACAGCAGTCCAGACAAAACCAACAGCACGCACAGGGCATACATGCATACATAGTAGTAGGCCTCTTTAAGTCCTGTAGGACTATAGAGTTGTGCCGCTGGGGAGGTACTTGACAGCACCGCTGGTGACTGTATAGTCCAATGCGAGAGTGACAATCTCTGTCACAGTTTCCGCATCTGTAAGATGAGACTGTCCCCCAGTAAGTGACTGCATTTTATGCCTTTGCCTCCTATCCTTGGTTTGTTGGATCAGATTGCACTCAAAGAGCACCAGTCTGTTTTGTACATCTCTTTTCCAGGAACATCTGTCTGTTGCAACTCTTTTCCATGTGTCTGGATCTATGCCAAGGGTTTTCATATCTTGTTTACACACATCCTTATATCGCATTTGGGGTCTTCTGGTTGGCCTCTTCCCTGTAGCTAGTTCTCCGTATAGGAGATGCATGCATAAGACCATTGCCAAATTACCAAAACAACATTCTGCCACTAAAATTACAGTCCATTGTCGATAGAAGTAGTGGTCACTAGAAAAACCAACATATGGACACGCATTACTGCATAAGGCAAAGCAACCAGCTTGGCAACCAGCCAGGCAACCAGCCACACACCATTTTTCTGAACATCCAGTTCACAACACAAATCACCATGAACAGAAGAAAAAGCATTCCACATGAAATCCACAGCGCAAAGCATTGTACCAAGCACTTAACTCAGTAGCTTGACAACAGAACCATGTACTGTAAGTCAAAATAAGGAAAATACATAAGCAAACCGAAACCAGAAGTAAATAACAGTTCAAGACCTTAACGGATCATCTGTCTATCCACTGGACTTTATGTGGTAACATAAAGATGTGAGTGATGGACATTTCGCAGTAAACTAAAGAAAAGAATTGGGGCTTTAAGAACTTATATGTTACAGAAAAGTTCTTAGAATGTCATAGAACAAGAAGAAGAAAAATACTGACATTTGTCTTATCGTAAATCCAGTTCTATTGTGCCATATTGTGTTGAGAAATTTACGAATAAATAGTACTCGTTTACTCAGAACACTGACAAGTTTCCTCTTATAACTTTGTGAACGGGAATAAAAGCACATAGCTTGACAAACAGTTCCATACCTTTAATCGGCATCAGACAATTAACAGGTACAATTCAAATGGCAACATAGAGTTCCCTTGACGCAGGGATAGCATCTATTTGATACAACCACAAATCATCATCCTAACTAAATCTGCCTCAATAACTTTTGCCGCTTGGCTTATTCCATTCCAGAGTTCTTCTAGATCCTCGTCATCCTGTTCCTTAAAGATTCGTCTACTTTTTCATTGCCCGGTTCTTCTATCCAAGACTTCTTATCCACAAATGCCTTCTCCTATTATTCATTCGAAGATCAATGTTAGTCAGCTTAAAATTACCGTGGTAGATAAGTGACATTACTGTGCGAATTTGTGTATATTTCAACTTGAAGGATTTATCTAGTTAATTTCACGTAAGTTGTGTGATTTCTGCAGTATGTACCTGACGAGATGCAGCGAAATATGCCAGGCAATAAATCGTGCAATCTATTGTTTGTGTCTTCGTTATTCAAATTCACTACGGGAAAACATTGTTTTGAATATCAATGTATCATTGCATCTGAACAGCTAATTTCTACACAAATTCGTCCCAGAAATAGAAAACATGACCGGTTGTTTCTCTGGTTCCACAGCGTATCCTCGTTGTTAGGATTTTCGTCGGTATTACGTATCTCGTCTCCCTGGCTTTTGCCGCACTATCCACTTTGATGCATCCTTAGGAGAAATCCCCTTTATCCTGTCTATGTATCCTATATTTTCGCAATCGCTATGTGGCAACAATCTAGAAGATCTGAAGAAAACTGGCTCATACACAGCGTCAAGTCTCAGAAACTGAAATACTTTGGCCATTTTAAATATCACATTGACTTGGAAAGAACAGTAATGGAGGGCATGGTTCCTGAAATAAGAACCAGGGGTCAACAAGCAAGAAAATGGACACAGGATATTGCTGACACCTTGGGCATGAACCCGGAGATCTTGCAGAGGAGCAACATTCTGTATATGACATGCTACATGATGATATGTATAACAGCAAACATAAAATGACAATCATATTCTTGAAAACGTTATTGTAACTTCCAATCAAAAGTTCAGAATATTGCATTTGGGTCATAATGAAACCCATACAGAAGTTATTAATATAAAAAGTATTGACACTTAAAAATGTTATTAGATCACACATCAGAACCATAAGGAAAAGACAGGTTTATGGAGCGCATGGCCGAACGGATAAGAGCACTCGCTTTTAAACTTCCCATATGCTGATACCGAGGGTTCACCTGATGGTGGAGAACACTGGTAATAGGGAAAGCTAGCCCACATGCACAAATCAATTCAGGGTGCTAGAAGTAGTAGCATGTGCATGGAATGGACTACGCTTGAGTTCAAAGCAAACAAACACCAAATAAAAAAAGAGTGCTGAAGAGGTGGAATAAAGAAATTAGCTTCATGTGGGAAAATACTGGGCAAGAGAGTCAGAGGAAAAGAGAGTAGGATGTGTGTGGAAAACTTGAACAGCTGGACAGAAAATAATATAACCAACATCCTGCCTACCTCAGGTACCTGGTGTGGAACAGGCATCGGGGATTATGACTTTCTAGTCCTCTCTGTAGTCTTATATTTTGATGAAGTTGGTGTTGCTTAAACTGTTATTTGTTGCCTTGCTGTTCAAGCTTTCTGTTGACATATTTCTCTGCTTTTTATGCCTTTCTTGTCTAGTATTTCCTCACTTAAGGCTGATTTCTCTTTTTAACCTCTTTTGTTCATCATCATCATCATCATCATGTGCCATGTCATTAAGCAGAAGGGCATGGTTCTGCATCTCAGTCGATCATCACTGTCTTCGATCAACTCTGTGTTCTTGTCCTGATTATTCTGTGTGGCCAATCATCCAGGCATTTATCTCTTTGCTTTCCCCTAGCTCTGTCCCATCAATTTTGCTCTTTGTCACTAAGTTTTCATGTTTATTTCTCTTCAAAACGGGGATTTTCCTTAGTTACCAGTGTACTTTGCCTTCAGGCAAACTCTGTATGACCTCTCTACGTCCCCAAGTCAAAGACACAAAGTCAAAATTTTAGTCCAACTGACCGGTGTAGGGGTTGAACCATGTAAATTTGTGACAAGACTGTGATTTTGAGTGACGTGCATTGAAAAAAAAATAATTTATTTCCCATTGGAGGCAGATGTTTAATTCAGTTGTTAGCCTTTTATGTTGAGTCACTTGGTAGTGAAGTGGCCAGACACTCGCTTGCCAGTCCGGAAGTCAAGGGTTCCAATCTGCATCAGTATTGGATTAAAAAATTGACTTGGGTTCCCAGGTTGATCCAGCTTAAAATGGCTACCAGGAATCGTCTTGGGAAATAATACTGACCACACCGCCCGCTGAGTGCTGATTGGTCTATAAAAGCATGTGTCTAGCATAATTTGCCCAATAACCTGAAAGGGTCGATGACTATTTTTTACACAGATGTTGATGTACATCATCTTTTTGGTATTGAAATTGATAGGTAGTAAAAATCTGTCATCTGCTTGGGGTAGAATACACAGCAAAAGACGTGAATGCAACCAGCAACTCATGGCTTGACTGCTTTCATTAGGGTCAGCGAGCAAGAGCTGACTAAAGCCTTGCTTCACCTTTAAGTGGTAACCATGAAAACAGGCTGCATCACTTAAAACTGGCTGAGAGGGTAGGGGTCAAATAAGGTAAGCAAATTCTTAAACTTTGCTGTGCAAAAGTGAGATCTGTTAGCAGAAAGATGCAGATATTACAGCTTCTCACTAACAACCAGCACACAACCAACTTTAAGGATGAATACAGATTTTCACAATGCTGGGTTTTAGACTTGACATCACTGCACTCAGGACATTCCACAATGCTCATCCTCTCCTCAAAAACGACCAAAGAGTTGCCTTGCTGGTAGTTCCAGAAGTGGTTTGATTAAAAGACTGCTTGTCTTTTCCTGTATGTGTTGAGTACCAACCAGAACCTGTACTCACTCCCTTTTGAAGCAGTTTCTTTACATATGGATACTTTGTCCATTCAGTTGCACTTTCCACGTGGTCACAGAGAGCTTCACCACCTAACATTTATTAGAAGGTGGCTCTCTGCCCACAGGGGCAGCAACAGCCAGTCTATCTTCTTGTTCATTACCCCGCACACCTACATACTCTTGGTAGAAATCCATAATATGCTCATGACTGGAGTCTTGTCAAATGATGCAAGCCACTCTGCTTTGAACATGCCAGATGAATAAGGAACCGAAGTTATTTATCTTTCATGTTCAGTCATATTTTAAAAAAAATGTAGCCTCTGTTTTAAAAATTTTGTCAGATCAACATCATCGTGAGCTATGGCTACTGGCATAGACATTCATGTCTCTCCATAGATCTCGGTCCTTGGTGTTCTGGATCAACTCCGTTGATGATATTCCTGCATGCCACCTGCTCTGTCCATCCAGTACCAATTCTCTCCATCTGCCTATGTCTCTTTTAACACTGATCTTTCCAGTCATGAACATATTTTCCAATGCTTCTAGTCTCATCACATGATCAAAGAATGATGTTTGTCTCTTTATTTTAGTTGTTTATAATGATCTTCTTTCACTAGCCTCTTCCAGGCAATTGTTGTTAGTTACTCTGGCAATCCAAGGAATTTTCAACATTCATCTCAGGACCCACATCTCGTTGCTTCCAAATTCTTTTTAATTTGTTCATTCATGTTCCATGAGTCACTGCCACACAGCAAATGCGGTTCTATAATACACTTCAATACATTCTTTCTTACATTCAGTGATAGTGACGTATTGCATAAGATACTTTTCATTTTCTGAAATGCAGTTCTTACTTGATCTATTCTGCTCTTAATCTGTGTCACACATCTTCCATCTGATGTTATAATTAAATTTAAATATTCATATATGTAAAATAAATTAATTTCACTTCTCAGGTCCTTCAGCACAGTTGAGACCATTGAGAGTATGTATGCCATACAGTACCAGACATACAACTCCTCCATGCCACAGCTTAGTGTGCAACAGTTGATAGACTGTGATTACGGAAACAGTGGGTGTAAAGGAGGGGATATTTGTGAAGCTGCCAAATGGTCACAAATGGTAATCATTGAAATTATAGTTTATGAAACTTTTTCAATAGTCATTAAAATGGTTTTACTTGTCAAAGTTCCTTCTGATCTTTGGTTGGAGATTGTTGACAATGAAATATCTAAAACCCATGACAATAAAATATTTAAAACTCATGACAATAAAATACCTAAAACCCATGGCAATGGAATATCTAAAACCCATGAAAATTAAATACCTAAAACCTATGACAAGGAAATATCTAAATCCCATGACAAGAAAACATCCAAACTCATGACAATCTCATCTCATCTTGTTCCTCTGATATCTTGAGATGTTGAAGTTTATGTCCTTTAACACTGCTCTATTTGTTTCCATTTGGGTCAGTCCGATTATGCTTCATTCTTTTTCTTCTTTGCTCACTTTGAACTAAAGTGTAGTCCATACATGTACTTACCGGTGTAAGGGTTGAACCCGCTATCTCAGCATCAGCACACCAGATGTTGAAGAACAAGCGCTCTTATCCATTCGGCCATGCTGTATGGCCGGTTTGATACTGACCATATCGCCCACCGAATGCCGATTGGTCTATAAAAATTTGGGTCAAGCCCAGTATCTTGTAAGGCTTGTAAAGAGTTCCTAATGTCTAGCAGAAGGGTATACGGCCTCTTACACATAAAGTTGCCACACAGTGTCGAAGTATGCTTTGTTATAGCAGCGAGGCTCTGTCGTCACTTGAAGATGACAGGTTTGAATCCTGGCATGACAACTATGGCATTCTTGTTTCTTTCTGCCGTTCCCTGGCCTTGAACTCAAGCCTAGTCCATACACATGTTACTACTTCTAGTAGTTGTTACTACTGTGGAGTGCACTGGATTGATTTTTGCATGTGGATTAGCTTTTTCTATTACAAGTGTCCCTCAGCATCCAGTGAACCCACTCCGACTTCTGAGGCACTTGTAGTTTACATTCCCAAGTCAAGGACGAGAAGTCATCATTATAGCTGACCGGTGTAGGGGTTGAGCCCAGCATCTTGGCATCATCATACCGGAAGTTTAAGAGCAAGTGCTTTTATCTGTTTGGCCATGCTGACCTTCACCCATGACAATGAAATATCTAAAACCCATGACAAAGAAATACACAACATCTATGACAATCTCATCTCATCTTGTTACTCATACCTTGCGGGGTTGAGGTTGATTTTTTTTTTTTAAATTTCTTGTCTGTCTCTTGTCCTTTAACATTGCCTGGTCTGTTTCCATTTGATGAAACCAAGAGGTCTCCATCCATCCATCATGTGCCATGCTGATATGTGTGGGCAGTCATGAATCGCCATTTCACTTGATCACCAGAGCCGTGGATCAGCTCAGTGTTCTTGTCTCGACCCTGCCTCTTGATCAAGCCATCCAGGTAGTTACCTCTCTGTCTTCCCCTTGTTCTCTTCCCCTGGATGTTGCCAATTGTCACCATTTTATTTCTTCTCATAACATGCCCAAAAATTTGACTGTCTGCGTCTAATTTCTCTAACCAATTTACTATTTTCATTTGTTTCTTGTAGAACTTGGTCATTGGGTTTTCTATCTTTCCATGGTATTCTTTGCATTCTCCTCAGAAACCACATTTCCACAGCCATCAGATGTTTTTCAGCTTGACTGCTCATTGTCCACGCTTCACAGCCATACAAAAGTACAGGCTCTATGTTGCACCTCAACAATCTTTTTCTCATAGCAATTGACATCTTTTTATTGGTCAGTATGTTTTTCATCTTGCAAAAGGCTACCTTTGCCACGGCGATTCTTGTTCTAATCTCTTCAAGGCATCTCCCATCAGATGTTATGACTGTTTCAAAATAAGAAGCAATTATAGAACCAAGTGGGAATCAGAGCATACAGGCCACCAGAAAGATGTTCAAATTACCAACTTAACCAAAGTCAACAAGTAGCAATATCCAGATTCCCCATAACAGGACTTAACAGAATAAAAAAATAAGTTGTTTGATTAATTAAAGACAGAGGAGATACTGATGAATGTAATTGTGAAATGGGCAAAATGACAGCGGAACATTTGCTGCGAAAGTATCCAACATATGCTGAACAGCTATAACTGCTCCATTTGAGGACAAAGTCTATAGAGATGTCAACAAGCTCAAGACTGCTTTCTTTAAATGTATTTGGGTTGGTAAGTCTGGTCTTAGTCAGATATGATTGAACTATTGTATAACAGTAGACAGCATTACCTGCTTTCTGTTAGTGCCAAAAATTGTGCAGCGCACACCAAACCTGACACCCCACATTGTGCCAACGGCTTCGGGCCAGGAACACAATTGTGAGTAAAGTGTAAGTAAATGCAACCTAAAGACTAAATGTCATAGCATGGCCCTAAATCTTGGTTGTCAACTGGTCTATTATGGAAGCTCTGACAGGCAGACAGATAAATTGTTGTTTTGCTAGTGTGGCAACTTGTCTTGTTCCAGACATATTGATGTTACCTGTCATCTGGGGTAAATTAGGCAGGCCGAGAGAGGGATCATGCTGCATAGGCAACACATGATCTCCAAATTCAGCCCAGGCTTGCTCAAAACACAGCGGTGCTGGTTTTTTCGAAAAAGGTATAGGAGCCGGTCGTTCAGAAAGCAGTGGCAAACTACTGAACGTAAAATTTGCCCAGGAATCACGAACAGCGAAAATGCTGGGGTTGACTGCTACGTCCTGTGAAGGACATGCAACTTAATTTTTTTTTTGGGGTGCTATGGCGAGGTATAACTCCATTTTACAAACTATCGTCTTTCAAGACGGCAAGTTTCCAGTCATTCAGGTTGATAATTTAAAGATGTAAGAAGAAAAAAACGAAGAATCTTTATTTGTGTTTTCTCTGTACATGTTGTCTTATGCCCAGCAGCTGCAAGAAAGCACAGGAAAAGCACATATTTTAAATACCTTTTGCTTCTTTCAGAATGGCGTTGTGAATGAGACCCTGTATCCCTTGACTGATCGCACAGAAAGCTGTAAGACAGTGCCCTCTGTGCCACGAGTGTTTGTCAAAGATTATTCCTGTAACAGGTTAATAGTTGATGATTTTAGATACAATTTTTTCTGTAGTTTCTACAAAATATAAAAAAATTGGAAAACACAAAGTGTAGGGCAACTTTACAAAATATACACACAAAACAGGGGATGTTGCAGTGACAGGCCTTCAATTAGCAAACAACAGCAACACATTGTGACATCATTATCATCAAGTAAGTTGGGCTGCATAGTTTGCCAAGCCTGTGTGGTTCAGTACATCTGACATTGACCAGCAGTTTTGTTTTGGTTTTGCTTTCCCTAGCATTTGACTGTCTTCAGTCTACCTACAATGCAGCAAATTTGTGTCTCTCTTCATATGGAGTCTATCCCTTGTCCTGTCTGACATGGGAAATCCTACCAGTAGCTGCACTACCGTTGGTGTAGCTATTGGGGTCAATGGAACACAAAAGCTCCTCGTCTACTTCAAGGTGGATACACAGCAGAAGAGCAAGACAACATTGTAAAGCTACCCAACACTTCATATTCTTCAATTCTTTTATAACATTTTCAGTTTTTGTGTGTGCAGTTTAACCCATTTAATTTATATTTGTCATTACAATATTGGAGAAAACTGGCCCATAAACAATGTCTCAGAAGGTTAAATATTTTGACCACATCATATGCCAGCTCTGTGGCGAAGGGGTTTTGAATGGAATTCGCAATCCTGCATCCCGTGTTTGCAAACATAGCTGTGGCCAATTTGGAAGCAGACTGCCTTCTGTTGGTTACCATGCAAAGGCATGAGTGCCAGTCATTCAGAAAGCAATGGCAAACTACTGAACGTAAATTTGCCAAGTATTCACAAATCATCAAAAACACTGGGGTTGACTGCTATGTCCTGTAAAGGATATGCAGCCAACTTTAACATGTCACAGTGGTTTATAAAGAACAGTAAAGAAAGACATAGTTATGGTAGACAACGGCAGAGACTGACCAACACAATGATGGACATAAGACAAGCAAGACACCCTGGGTACGAACATATATGAGGCAGAAGAACTGGCGAAAGATCAAGAGTCTATTCAGTGGCCTGTGATGAGAGTGGCATTCTACAAAGGGTGTTCCACCTGATGATGTTGTTTTATTTAGTAATAATTTAGTTTTAAGTAACAATTTAGTTTTAAGTAACAGTTTGGTTTTAAGTATAGTTTTAAGCTTCTTTAAAATGTTTACTTAGACTTTGTTAATTGTCCAAAGTTTTAACCCTTATTTATTGTCATTATAGTCTCCAATTATTTATTATTACGAATATCATTTTCTGACTCACATTCCATTGATATGTTATATTTATTCAGTACATTTATGGTCATCAACATCATTGGTAGATAGGCAACTCGTCCACCTTTCTTTATGTACAATATCTAGTCTGAAAATAAAGGTGGATGCATTCACTATGGCATTCCGCTGGCTGGAGGACAAATGGCACACCCATGTTGTGATTGCAACGGACTCATAGAGCTAGCTGAGAAGGGTGGAGATAGGCATGTTTTGTGCAGAGTGGCACACTTCAAATTTAAAAAAAATCAAAGATAGGGAGCATCCGTTGGATCTTTTCCCCGGGACATGCTGGTGTGTTGGGAAATGAGCAGGGCATAGATTGCCTGGGTATGCACCGATTTGGGGGGGGGGGGGGGCGTATTAGTGCATGATAAGGCAGATGTGTTCAGAGCCCTTTGGGATCATGTGTATAGTGTGGAAGAACAGATATACCATCATTGCCTGGAAAGATTAGTGCTGCAGGGAGTGAACAGAGGATCTGGCCAACACTGAGTACTCTGAGAAAATGGTAGTCTGACACATAATCAGATTGCAACTAGTACCATTAAAATTGGGACTCTTCGCTGGTTGTTTAAGATGGAGTGCGTATAGGAAGGTTCCGAGTGCTGTGATGCCACTTCTTGACTCAATTCAATTTACCTCTTTTCATACTACCTGGATTTTAAATCACATATAATATGCTTTACTGCCTTAACATGGCTTATTAATTGTTCTGTAATATTATGGTGTCCATGTGTTACTGAGGCTCATAAGCGATTATTGTGATCATTGTGTTTTTAAAATATTTGTTTTCTTTTATTACATATAAGTTTCAAGGGGGAAGAGATTGAAATGCTGAAGTTGCTAGCAGAACATGGACCAATAACTGTAGCAGTTGATGCAACTACTTGGCACAATTATATCGGAGGCATTATTCAGTTCCATTGCTCTGAAAACATCAACCATGCTGTTCAGATTGTTGGCTATGATTTAACGGGTAACAGTTGTTGTTATTTATCCTTATCTGCATAACAGAGCAATCAATTAGCACGTTTAATAGAGGCCTTAATGACTTAATGATGTATCTACAAAAGAGGTTACATTTCATGGAAACTAACTCAGAGAGCTGATGGTAGAGTTTAAAAAAAAAGAGACATAAACTATTTGAGCCAAATCAAAAGATATGCTTTTAAATAAACTATATGGAGGGGAAAGGGGGGGGGGAAGATGGTATGCTGTCAATCAAGATGTAGGCTGTCAATCAAGATGTAGGCTGTCTATCAAATGTAGGCTGTCAATCAAGATGTAGGCATTGAGACAAGTGTGAAGATAATGTGATGGAGTGGACAAACAGCAGTCTGTCTGAGTGTAACCACCAGAACAAGAAACAGAAAGTGTTTATGGATCCAATAAAACCAACCTTTATTATAGGGGTGGCACTTGCTTTTTATAGCGAGGGAATTAGCAAAGAATCAGAAGTCTTTCCAGCATGCTGCGATGAGAGCAACTTTCTGCCATGTACTAGCTACATAATGATGATGATGATGATGATGATGATGATGATGATGATCTTTCGATTTGCCACTTTTGTATTATACAGTTGTATAATTTTCTTGTATTATAATACAATTTAAATCCATATATTTAGACACAAAATGAAACTATGAAATAATTAACTCCTTTAAGGCATGCATTTGGATAAGTCAGTACTTTCTCTATTTTAAGTCAGATAGGAACATTAACTCAACTTGTCAGACATGTTCTTATCTTGTCCAGACTACCAGTGTAATGTACCACTTTTTGGTTGTTCATTTGTTAATTTATAAGTGTTGACACTTTTTCTCTTTAGGTGCATTGATGATCCTGGCACTCTAGGCTTCTCTGTCTTCTGATATTCTAATGAGGCTGTTGTCGCTTATATTATTATTTGTTGTCCAACACTTATTGCAGAATAAGACTAAAATGGTATGACATAGTAACCAATGTGGAGCTCATGATGAGGGCTAAACAAGCATAAGTTAATCAAGAGGTGAGGAAAAGATGCCAGCGCTATATAGGACATACATTGTCAAAACCTGAGATTAGTATATCCAAAATGTCCGGTGTCTGGAACCCACAGGGCAAATGAAGTAGAGAAAGACCTAAAAAAACACAGAGAAGAGAATCAGAGACAGAAATGTATAATATGGGGAAGAAATGGAGGGAGCTGAAAGAGATAGCAAAGAATAGGGCTTGGCATGAGTTGGCTGAGGGTCTGTTCTTCGTTCGAGGATAAAGGGCAAAAATGAGAAGAAGAAAAACCTTTTGTGTATGTTTTATCAAAATAGTTTACTAATTCTTTCTTTTTTTTTTGAGTCCTGTATACCTCAATAGGGCATAGACAGTCACCCAGCTCACATCACATTGTCTTATCTTTTGCTATCTCCAGCAGCTCCCTCAATGTCCTCCCCATATCAGTCGTCTCTGTCACTAATTCTCTTTTCTGTTTTTCTTTTAGTCTCTCTCTCTGTTTTGCTTGCCCTGTGGATTCCAGAGAAAGGACTTTGTGGTTATACTATTATTATCTGGTTGTTTTTTTTTTCAATGTGTGTTCTAACCATGGAATAGTGCAATTGGGAGGGTACAAGCGTTACCCTAATGCGAGGAAATACAAGCTAAGGACTAAATGTCATAGCAGGGCAGACCAGGCCCTAAGAGTTGGTCAGCAATTTGTCTAGGATGGAAGCTCCAACAGGCGGACAGTTAGAGCATTGCTTTGCTGATCCGGCAGCTTGTCTTGTTCCAGACATATTGCTGTAACCTTTCCTCTGGAGTAAACTATACAGGCCGAGAGAGGGATAATGCTGCATGGGTAACACATGGTCTTTAAATTCAACACAGGTTATGTGCTAATGAGAGGTATAACTCCACTTTACAAACTATAACTCCACTTTACAAACTATCGTCTGTCAAGATGGCCAAGTGCCAATCAGTCAGTTCTAACCAGCACCTCTTGATTCTTTGGAATATGTCTAGTTCTCTCCATAAGCTTTGTATTAGTAATTTATTCATACCATTTCTTCTTCTTCTTCTGCGTTCATCCGGAGAGTTTTTTTTCCGGACATGGTTGCGTTGTGCCTGTTTACAGCAGAGCTGCGTTCTTGCGCCGTTAGGCCGACACATCCGACTTCTGCGGGCATTTATTGACCGGGTTAACCTTCCCAGCTAGAGAGA
Organism: Cepaea hortensis; assembly: GCA_963921405.1. NCBI lineage: Eukaryota > Metazoa > Mollusca > Gastropoda > Stylommatophora > Helicidae > Cepaea > Cepaea hortensis. The sequence continues at coordinate 91,015,592 of OY992879.1, read as the reverse complement.
CGACAGTGGAAGATAAACTCTATGGACCGCTGTGTGAACTAAAAAATACAGTTAAATTTATACAAGAGACAACATTGCAGTTATAGACATATTTCAAGCGAACAAAAGAAGAAAAAGAAGAAGAAGAAGAAGAAGAAGAAGAAGAAGAAGAAGTAAAAGAAGATACCATGTTAGTCCTTCCATTCTGTACAGCCACCAGTTGATGAATGAGTTTACAAATTTATGTGTCCTAAAGTGTATCATTTTGCATAAATTTGTAGGAGATGTACCCTTTTACATTATTCGCAACTCTTGGGGATCAAATTTTGGAGACCATGGCTATATGTATATCAAATATGGTGACAACCTTTGTGGTAAGAAGACAAATCAATTTCTATTTCATGTTTTAACACATTTTACTGGAATATAAATATAAAGAGCTAGCAAGCAAAATATTGGTTGTATTAGTTAGTTAATTGTCAGATTCTCCTCACCGCCTGTCAGGCTGTTCAGTCCATAAGTGCTCTCTTTATTATCTGCCTCAGGGTGTTGCGGCTGACTACACCAGTACTTTGTTGGTTTTCTAATACTCTTTGGCTCCCTAAATAATGCTCTTGTCCGCTTCACCCCTTGTGACTTGCTGTTCTTGCAGTCTGGTCAAAGTTATAGATTCACAGCCATCACTTGATCTATTTAATCGCCTTGCCTTTCTGAGGGCATTCTATTTGGAGAGGTTATGGTTTGAACACTTCTTTGACCTTTGCTCTTCACCTATCTGTATAATACATCATCTTTTACTGCCACCTTCACGGTGAAGATTAGTTGTAATGTATCTTCAACATTTTTGTTCTGCATCGTCATATATAGAAGTACAAGGGAGCTTCAAATTAAAACCTTATTTTATTTTGTGTGAATATAACCGGTCTCTGTGGCTGAAGGGCTTGCGAACGCGGTTTGTGAGCCCGTATACCCGGGTTCGAAACACGGCGGTGCTGGTTTTTTCGAAAAAGGTATAGAGGCCGGTCGTTCAGAAAGCAATGGCAAACTACTGAACGTAACACTTGCCTAGTACATCAACAGCAGCTGAAAATGCTGGTGTTGACTGCAACGTCCCGTAAGGGATACGCAACAAAATTAATTATTCTGAAAAGGTAAAGAACAAATGTATAATTTTTCGATGTAGTCATCACTACGTTCAAAGCCAGTCCTCCAGCATCGATAAAATGCTTAGATTCCTGTAGAAAAAAAAATTCTCTTGGTCGTTGTGTGTTATCACTCATGCACCATCTGCTGTACTGTTTCACAGAAGTCACACTGTTTTGAAACTTCCTACCACTCTCATAAACTTGCTGAACTGACAGGCATGCATCACCATACTGGACCTTCATTCGCTGATGAATTTCTATAGATTAGAAGATTGACAGACCACCCTATGTCTGTAATATGTTACACTACTCAGTCTGATATAGAGATATGATGTGACACTACTCAGTCTGATATAGAGATATGATGTGACACTACTCAGTCTGATATAAAGATATCTTATGATGTGATCAAACAACAGATAACAGAACACTGCTCTTCTTTGTTGCATGTCAAAATTGGGGCGGCCATCTTTAGACTGTCCTTATGATGTCACCGTGTTCCTCTGCACCTAATATCATGTGTTTAACACTTTCGACATCCTTAACAACAATATTGACAGGTTACAAGACAATGGCATGGTTAATGTGAATTTCTATCACACTTTTAAAGTTTTCATTTGAATCCTCCTTGTACATAAAAAAAAAATTAATAAAAGCACAGATCTTGTATATTCTCAGCTTCTTATTTGTGCTGTGCTCAAGATGTTTTATCTTTCTTTTCTACTTTTCTATTGGTGAAACACTTTATTTTAAATTTACCTGATATTTTAGACTGGCTCTGTGGCGAATGTTTCGGACGCAGTTCGTAATCCCGCATACCCGCGTTCAAAACACAGCTGTGTGCAGTTTGGCAGCAGACTGCCTCATATTAATTTTTTCTGAAAATGGTATGGGTGTCGGTCGTTCAGAAAGCAATGGTAAACTACTAAACATAAGCCTGCCAAGAAATCATGAACAGCCCAAAAATGCTGGGGTTGACTGCGACATCCTGTAAAGGATCTGCAACAAACTTTTATTTTTATATTTTAGAGGGGAAAAAAATGCCCCGGAACAGGAACCTGCTATGGGAATGTAATGTGCCAGGAACATTGCATTTTATAGGCCTGAATGCCTGGAGGAATAAGTGGCCAGTCTTTTCCACACTAGTGGATGACGAACACAGGTTGGAGGACTATATTCTTTTACTTATGATTATTCTTTCTGCACTAGCTGATGAGGAACGCAGGCATCAAACCCTTGTCCGACCAAGCTCATGACATTATCAGCACAGCTCACTAGCAACTACACTAACTTTATATTTGAAGAAATTAAAATAATTTCTACAGTTGTTCAGAATTCATAATTCATTTCCTTTGTATGCAGGTCTGGCAGTGGAAGTATCTCATCTCACAGTCACAGGTTATCAGTGATTGTACTTGTGTCAGCACTGAAAATCAATTGAAAGGACAATGATATATCATCATCAAATCACATTATACCCAGAAATTTAACTATTTCTTTTTGATCTGTTACAAATGTTAATTGTATACTAATGTTAATTGTATACTAATGTTAATTGTTTACTAATGTTCTGTTTGGAATCTTTTAACATAATTTGTACACTTGCTGTCAGCTGAAGTTAATGGTTTATATTTTTTTTTGAGTTGTAGTATGCTTTATATATATATATATTGATTGTTGGATGTGAAATTAATGTTTAATTGTTGATGAAATATATACACAATATTATATACACAATGCAATCTGTGATTCACTTTGATTATAGCTCACATTATACTGTTGAAACAGTTAATCTATTTACTATTCTGATCATAATTTTACCGAAGATTTTGTCTTACATGATTCTCTTTAATTTGTATTTATGCCTAAGCTATGGCTAAGCAACAACAGCCTTCCCTTTTGTATTGCTTTGAGCAATTGTCTACATTTTCTTCTTCTTTGTATTAGTTTGGTTTTTCCAGTGCAGCTTATTCTGTTTATTCTGCATACTCATCGCTTTTCATCTTAGATTTTACAAAGGGATTCTTGAGGTAATGTGGACTGGGAGAAAAGTGCTGATAATCTGTTTATCTGAGCTTCAAGGACAACTGACTCAGATACTGAAATGCTCTGGCCATGTGATTGGAAAGAACAGCGATGGAAGACATAGATCCTGGAAGAAGAAGCGGGGGTTGAGTGACGTGAAGATGTATGTAGGACACTACAGACACCTTGTGCATGAGGCAAGGAAACGCACCAGATGAGACTTCAGTGCCATGATAAGAGCAATATTCTGCAAAGAACTTGCTACATGATGGTGGTTCAGTTAAATAAAAATGCTTGCAGCAGAATGGATCCTGTCTCCCTGCAATATACCTAGACATGAAGAGACTAACAAGTTGGCAGAAGGTGGAAGACTACCTCAGTCTGATATAGAGATATGATGTGACACTACTCAGTCTGATATACAGATATCTTATGATGTGACACTACTAAGTCTGATATAGAGATATGATGTGACACTACTCAGTCTGATATACAGATATCTTATGATGTGACACTACTCAGTCTGAAATAGAGATATGATGTGACACTACTCAGTCTGATATAGGGATATGATGTGACACTACTCAGTCTGATATAGAGATATGATGTGACACTACTCAGTCTGATGTAGAGATATGATGTGACATGTAACAGTACAGATCAATCAACGAGCAAGTCTTGAAGCGTTTCTTATAAACTGGTTTATTGGTTGATACATTATACAGAGACCTTTCTAACGTGATGTTCTCTTGTCTCTGTTGTGGTTGTAACTACCCAACTCCCAGCTACGTCACGACTTGAGCATCCTTCTCGCTATTCTATCCTGATGCTCAAGCGTGCTGTAGCTTTGCACACCTAACTAATACATTCTGCTACACCTTCCTATGTTTCAGAAAGACTTTTTCCCTTAAAAAGTCTTTACTCCTAATCCCTCTATTCTATTCCCTCTCTTTCCTCTCACAAGCCCTCTAATCTTCCCCCAAACCAACAATCTATTCGTAACTCTTTCCCCTGCCATATAGTAAACCACTATACATTTCTTGTTCGTTTCTGACTCTTTATAACATAACACATATTAATTACATATCATCAATAACATTTAAACCTCAACTTTATAAATTACATCATAACACATAAGGTTACCTTTTTGAAATAAACACTCCTTCTTCTCTTTATAAACAATCCGCTTACAATTTCAAACGCTGTACTCTTCTGATACCAACTCCCTATTGTCATCACCAACATTACTTACTAATTCTCTATTTTCAATCAACCTGAGAACACTCGCACATGATAGAAAGACAAAGAATCGGTGCGCACCGGAGATTCAAAGAAGTAGAACTCTTTCTCTCTAAAAAAACCACACTTACCTAAACCACACACCTTTACGCCCCTATGTCATTTGAGACTTTATGTAATAAAGTCTAAAACAATTATCTCTCCTACAGTACCACTTATTATGGTAACAGTTTACGCTGCTATCTACAGCATCAAGTACCAACCATCAAAAATATTATTCACTCCCAAATGTCTATATATTACAGACAGTACACAATTAACAAGGTCCGTCATCTCTCTAGACCTCTTCCCACTTTATACACATCAGCTCACATAACTAATCTTCTCTCATACCTCACTCAGAATTCTCTCTTAATTTCGCCGAAAATTTCAGCGACCCCTTAATGTCCATTTATTATGGGCATCTCTACTAAAACCTCTACTTATGCCGTTATCAACAGCAACAATATACCACCCCTGAACTCATGTCCTTGACCTTCTAACCCCTCACTGCTTGCAATTAACGTTATTCTTTCTCATTCCATATATTACGGACCCTCAAAAACCCCATGTCATTTTGTCTCCACATTGACAATGTTCATTTCTCATTAACACACTTACAACCCTTTACTATTGTACTGCTATCCACAGTATCTAATCATTCTTCGGAGTCAAACATGGATTCAATTCATGTTTTGTTAATTGCCTGGCGTAGCACGTTACCCACTTCTTCTTCTATAAGCCAGCAATCTCGTGTCTCTTATGAAAGTACACCATGGCTCTTCTGACCCCATGGAAACTATGTTCTAAACTTTCCCCTCATTTACCCTACTGCTATATATGTTATTCACTTTAATCTTTTCTTCCCCAATATGGCGTCCAATCCATATATCTTCAATTAATGCTCACTTAAATTCCCGATAACCACTTTACTTGTGTAGTAACCCCGTCACTTAAGTATGGCCTATGTTTCCACATCTTAACCTCCCAACGCTGACTATCACAGCAATCTTGCTAGTAGAATATACATAAACTTGTTATTCACAAGGAGAATGTGTCTCTCTTCTAGTCCCCAGTAGTTTATTACTATTTTCTGAACGAAGGGTCCTAAATAAAGCCCCATGTATTGTCTTTATTCTAGACAAAACCATGTAAATTAAACATAACTTAATTAATTACTATTTAACATACAAAACAGCGAAATAAAATCACAACAGGATATCATACCCCCCCAAGTTTTTATAACATCATTTATGTTTCCCCTCATATCAATTAAAGGTATTAACTCATTCAAAGAAAAACATATATTAAAATAATACAACATACATCCTAATCTACTGTTACCTAATACTACTGGTCTCTTTTACGGACCAATAGCTTGTACGCAAAAGTCTAAGAACACAATAATCCTATTCTAAAATCAAATAATAACAATCATTTTACAGGACCAAATCAAGCAAAAGAAATATTATATATGAAGCATTACAAACTCAAATTCAATAAAAACAACTGTCTTCTCGCTAAAGAGAAGGTTTTCAAAAAAAATATAATTCACTTAGAATTAACTACGTAAAGTGACCCAGCAACCTTGGCCTCCTATACGAACCAATGTAACACATATCTATTCACACAAGTCATTCCATTATTTTTATAAGCGAGAAAACACCACAACTCACTGCCAAGTATATATATATCTGTTATCTACAGACCAATTCCTAAGTTAAAACAATATCTGTTCTCTCAATAAAAGTCATTAACCAACAATGACCGTACTATTATTGATTCTCTCCCCTCACAATATTCTACCTTTTACCAGACTAACTCCTAATACATCTCACAATATCTGGAATATCACCCTAACCAACCGCTGTCAACTGCAGCTCAAATCACTTCACTTACTACTATTGTGGCGGCTATCCCAGCATACTACAACTCATTTCTCTACTAAAGGAAACCGTACCTCGACACACTAATTGTTTCCCTTGGATTTGTTCCAAGTATTACTACAACTACTTAATCATTATTACCGTTATCTACGGTATCTCCATCCTCCTACGTCCAACAAAACTTTGTCTATTTATTATAGACCTCTCACCAATACAACTAATTCTACTTTTAAGTTTCTCGTCTATCCGACGCAAGTAATATTTCATTCTCCTGCATCAGTACTTTCAACATCTCACCACAACAACTCTAAGCTATCCTCAAGTCTCTCCTAGCGTTCTTGCACCGCGATGATACTAGTCACACTTATCGGAACATGTTCTCATGTTCTCCAACATTCATTAATCTTGTTTATCTCCGTATCTTTCACTCCTCTTCCTATTTATCGGGATTCTTATAGAACAGCGACTCACACCACTTATAACTGACAACGGACCTCACTTTCCTCATTTCTCAGTATTAAGCATTCATACTTCAACATGTCCCTGTCAACAATACTAAACATATTTTATGAAACGTCATTCAGAATGTTAACTCCCTTTTTGTCAAGCTGTCATACAACTTCCATAAATTCCGTCTAAGATCACACATTCCAACCAAAAGACATCACACCTTTCTAATCATGTTCTTTCTATCTCTCAATTTTCATATACTCAGTTACTTTATGTTCCACATTTTATCAACATCACTTATCAGCTACTTTTCGCATCGCGACGAACACCTGTTTATCTACACTTATACTCACGCACATACTAAACGCCTCGTACATGCATATTATACTTATCACTTGTCATCTTCCTATCCTTTCTCGACGCACATATGTTTGTCTTATTTCTACTTTTCTCTCGTTTTCAAAGGTCAGAATCTATATATTATCTCTCGCAACCTATATCTCTTTTACACACTAACCAGCACTATCAACAATCTCTCAAAACAAACCTCATTCCGCTAACCTCGTAACTATCATTCTATACTTCTCCACACAACAAGTTTCTCAGATTTAATCACCTCTTCTTTCTTCTCAAGCATGATGTAATTACTTCATCCCGCTCACCAAGAACTCGTATTCTTCAAGCATCAACTTCTACAGTCTTTTACTCTTAATACTCTCGCGCTCAACTGACTATTTTACACAGGATACTCAATTCCTCCTCCTTCTATATCTCCTCATCAGACACTCTCGGTTCAGCTGTCAACAATACTATACTTACTTCTCAAACTACCAAGCGAAACTATCTCAGACATCATGTCATAGCTCTAAATCGAACCATTTCTAGTACGAGCATTCATACTTAGTTTATCTCTCTCTCTACTAATTCTGTGCTGAATCTACTCTACTTTAATCACTCCAGTTATACATCACTCAACGTGATTAACTCTCTGTATCTATCTATTCCGGACAAAGGACTATTTTTACCTTGTTTACTCTCCCTACATCGCAACTAAACACAAGATATCCTGTATTACGTAAACACGTAGAATATCATTTGCCGTAACTCTCTATCCTCAACAACACTATTGCCTACCTTGTATCATGTGATGCTACACCAAAAAAAATTCATCTGCCTATTTTAGACAGCTCATATGTATTTGTTCAAACCTGCTCGTATCGGTTATTTAAATACAACCATGGTCTTACCGATTTCATGAGACTTCTAGCTTTTTCCAGTGAGGCTTCAGCTGTTTGCTGTTTTTGTGTTCCACTTTCTACTAGGCAAACATCTTTCTTTTTGGAAGTATCTTTCTCTCTCTCTCTTGGTATTCGTCTCTTAGCCTTCCCTATCTTCCTGTCATATAAACTGGTATCTAGTTCTAAAGAGTCACCAACCAAAACTCTGTCCGTCTGTCCACCAGCAAGCCTACCGTATGAGGAAACATCACGCTTTGAGTCAGGATCTGCTCGTAGTGCAATTCTCTCATTCTCCGAATCATCAGTATCTGTAGTTGTTTCAGCAGCGCAATATTTACTACAATATGCGGCGGTAGAGGTAGAAATATCTTCTCCATAACCTGAACTCTCACACCTAATATTTCTACACCATTTAGGGATTAATTTAATGTCTATACCTGAGGAACTTGACATAGCAGTACCTCTATTAACAATCATACTATTCCTTTCCTTAATACTTTTCTTCACCCGTCTTTTAACATCTTTGGCACTTGTCTGTTTATCTTTCTTAATTTCAACCGTGTCTCCCTTAGTCAAGTAAGTTGGTTTTGACTGAATTTCTATTAAGTCAGTTTGACTTCCCTTCGTTACTTTGCTAGTCAGTTGTACCTGGACTTTTTTCTCTACTGTATCAACTTGTGTCTGCGTGTTTTCTTCTACCACCTCAATCGCCTGTGTCTGAGTCTCTCTTTCTTGTCTGACACAAAAGACTGAAGATACCTCCTGACTACCCAAAATCTTATCTGTGTTTCCTTCTCTGTTATTCAACTTTGCCACCGAATATCGCAATTGTCTGATCTGGAACCAGTTCTCTCGCAAGGCTTTTGCGTTTTCACTCTTTGAAGGCCAAAACCACCGTTTCCTTTTCTGACCATTACTAATTCCTACATGTTTCTGTGTCTCACTCTTATCTACTTTCATATGTATATGGTTGACAACTTTAGAATTGTAATCACACCGGTTATCATTCCTATTGACCGTCTGCCATCTATTGGGCTTGTCTATACCATAATATCTCCTACCTGTCTCGTGCTCCGTTCGTTCAGGCGTCTGTCTTTTTATCAATTCTATCATAGACGAAATTCTACCTACGTCCATTTTTAAACCATCCATCAATTCTGTCACATGTCCTAACTTCCTATAAAAGATTTCCATAGTAACTCACCACGCTTTTATGATATAAAGCCTTGTTGTTTTCAATACGTAGGCAGCTTTCCTATCGCTAGCACATACTCTGCAAAAGGTTATTCAAAGCCAAATCTTTAAAAAAAAATTACATCAGGTTTTCAATTCTTCAATTCTATTTTAAAACAAATAATTATACACATATGCCTACTCCTTCCTCTGTAAATTCCTTGGTACCTGAAAAAAAAAAAACTCGTCCTGAGCTCAGCTGAAATAAGAATAAAAGAAAACTGTTTCTCTACTGTGCTGTGACGGTCTGCCTGTTGCCATATCCTGTTGTTTCTTTTGCTGTGTTAAGTCTATCTATCACCGTTCCTACCCCCGTCAAAACTTGTGCCAATGAATCTTGTTCCGTCATGCTGAAATATTTCTGTATATACCAATAAAATCAAATTCACATTTATAACTATCTAATTTAAAGACATGACCGTTGTTACTTTACACAGTAAGAATTTTTCAATCAGTCAATAGTACTTAAAATGATATTTAAGGTTTACAATTTACCCTAATCTCTGCTCCTGATTCAAGAAAGACGGATTCCTCTATGTTCGCTGTCAGGTAGAATTCACATGCCAGGAGTCTGCGCCAGCCGAAATGCTCTTCCAACCGATCACGCACCTCAGGTAGTTAGGGAGTTTCTTCTTCCAACGTCTCAGTAACTTCAACCCCTGGTTGGGTCCCTACCAGATTTCTGGCTTCTATTCACCCTGAACAGGGCACTTCAAGCGACGTCTTGAAAACGACTCTCACACGCAACAGAGCCCAAAAGGATTAGCTAGCGGCTCTCATATGCAGCGGAGCCCAGAGATAGTCTGACTGCGTCAAAAAGATATGGGCCAATCAATGAAGGAATGAAGTATTTAGCTGCTGTCCTGATTTTCTTTTTCTATAACGATTCAGTTGCAAGAGAGCTCAAAAACTTATCAACGTTGTCCACAGATCATAGATAATATTTGATTTGATGAAACGAGTTGTCCGAATTCATCACCATTCTGGAAAATTTTTGATTTTTGATTCTAGATGATTAAGTCTTAAAGTTTTTGATTAACTTCTGCAAATTTGATTTGAGGCAAGGGCTGAACTTGATTGAGCTATTGAAAAATTCTTGCTCACCTGAAACAACGATCAGACTGGATTGACCTTCAGCAAAACTCTTGCTCGCTCGAGACAACGATCAAACTGGATTGACCTTCAGCAGAATTCTTGTTCGCTCGAGACAACGATCAAACTGGATTGACCTTCAGCAAAATTGAGACAACGCTGGCTTCTGAGTTCGCCCCAGGCGATCAAGGTTAAATTAAAGAAATATTGATGTTCAACAAGACATGCAGGCATTTTCTCAAGGACGTGGCACGACTGACAGTCCTGTCTTTTCACGCTGACTTGTGGCCGCGACAAACCATGAGCCGCATCCTGGTCACGGCACCATTAAAGACTCCTGTAACAGTACAGATCAATCAACGAGTAAGTCTTGAAGCGTTTCTTATAAACTGGTTTATTGGTTGATACATTATACAGAGACCTTTCTAACGTGATGTTCTCTTGTCTCTGTTGTGGTTGTAACTACCCAACTCCCAGCTACGTCACGACTTGAGCATCCTTCTCGCTATTCTATCCTGATGCTCAAGCGTGCTGTAGCTTTGCACACCTAACTAATACATTCTGCTACAGACACTACTCAGTCTGATGTAGAGATATGATGTGACACTACTCAGTCTGATATAGAGATATGATGTGACACTACTCAGTCTGATATAGAGATATGATGTGACACTACTCAGTCTGATATAGAGATATGATGTGACACTACTCAGTCTGATATAGAGATATCTTATGATGTGACCAAGAGCTTTATGAGAAACAGCTTCAGAACCAAGTGGTAATCAATGCATCCTAACCACCAGAATTGCAATACATATTACCAGCTGCACACAACTGAACAAGTAGCAATCTTCAGATTCTAACACTGAACACAATTACTACCTGTTCAACATAGAAGATAGAAGATACTGATGAATGTATCTTTGGAATTGCTAAAATTATGGCTAAACTGTAAATTCAAGAGTGTCTAAAATATATACACGAGGCAATGTTTGCCTACACAGGCTTCACTTGAGGACAAACTGTGGTAATGTTAAAATCCTCAGGTTGGCTGCTGTTTTCAGTAAATATATTCAAGTTGACATCTGAAGGTGTATGAAAAAGCAGAAGAGGCTTACTTATTTTCGTAATTAAAAAAAAAAAAATAATTTGTTTTAAAGTTTTGTGCAAAGTAACATCTTATTCAAACAAAATAGAGGGAAACGTGAAAAAGACATGGAGGAAAGAAATAAAACAGTGATGAATATCAGGGAAGGACATGGAATGAGTTGCTGAAGATGGCAAATATAAGACAGTTTGACATGAGTTTGTTGAGGGCATATGTTCAAGCAGCGGTTAAAGATCAGAAGAAGAAGAAAATATGGGGAGTTGACAAGCACAGTATTTGTGTTTAGCAAGCTGCCAAGAGTAGACAACTCAGCAGTTTTGAGATCAGCAACATGTTTAGTATATGATGTGATTCACAATATTGACATAAGTTTAATTAATAATTTATATTAATTTTATTGTCTGTGCCATGTGGTAATCGTTATTATGTCTGTCTTCTGTCTCACATACTGCCAATCATTTCTGAAACAGTTGTTCCTCCATGCTATGATGTCAGTTGTCAAGCATCTTCTCTCTTTATGACTACCTGTATGAGAAGAAATAGAGAAGAAGGGCAGAATGTCAGACGGGCCTTGTGCCCAATTCTTAACCCTTTGAAAATAAAGACTTTCGTTCGTTCGTTAATTTGTACCTCTTCCAATTTTCTCAGTCACAACAAACTTCAGTTTTTCCCTTCTCATGACCTGCCCAAAGAATGTCTTATGTAAGTAACCAATTCTCGTTGTGAGGTAATTTGTTTCAAGATATCTTCATTGTGCTTTTTATCTGCCCATGGTGTTCTAATTATTCTTCTGTAAAGACACATCTCTGCAGCATTCACATAATTCCTCACTAATCAGCTGATTGTCTATGATTTACTTCCATACATCAGGAATTACTCAGTATAGCCCATAAGAACTATCTTTCTCAACTCGAGCGACAAAAATATATTGCGTACAATATTCTTCATCTTGTAAAATGGTGCTTCTGATTGGAATTTTCTACATGTTACTTCTTTAGTTCATCTTCTATCTGCAGTTATCATCATCATCTTCCATTTTTGCCGTTAAGCTGTTATAATAAAAAAATTCAAATCCTTATATACATTGACTTGTTTCAAACCAGTTTCATTTACTGTAATGTTTTATTTGTGAAGGAATATTTTTTCTTTGTAATTAGTACCATTACTTCTGTTTTCAGCTATTCAGATAAAGATCTTCGTTTTGACTTTCCGTTTTTCTATTTATATTTTTGATTTATATAATCCATGATTTATCCATGTTGAACAGTTTTATTAACTTTACTTTGTAATTAAATAAAGTATGTAAAGGATCCTTTTCTATGCTTTGATATGTACTGGCTGTATACGCTATCCCCACTTAGTTATACACTAATTGACACTCGATGAATGATGTGGTCAGTATTATGCCAGCTGTGACATGTTAGATTGATGACAGAGGACCTAGTTAGTAGTGTTCTCTGGAAATATATCTTGAATAATAAATATACAAGAAAAGGATATGATTTAGCACGTTTTGTCTAGAGGTCTCTCAATGAGATGATTAATCATTCCCGCAATAGCCTTTTTGGAGAACCACTTTTCTTTGGCTCAAACCCCCACTGTGAGACCACTATGTATCTACACAGAAATTTATAAAAGTAGAAAAAGGTTTCCCCAAGACCAAAAGAAGATCTGAACTATTAGCCCCTGCACAACTGAGGATCCATCTCACTCATTATACTGTTGACAGTGCGCTGTTCGTCCGTCACATTAGATCTTCCCTTTTTTTATTTTGTCAGTGTGACCTATATCAGTTTTGTCCAATTGCTTTGGGACTGTAGGATTCAGTGTTTGTAGACAAACTTAACAATAACTGTACATTACATCTGTTGGACAAGACATCTACATGACAGTTTCTTGACAAAAGTGGGACATACATTCACAAGGAATTGTGTACACCAGCCATTGTACAAGACTTACATCATAAGAGATACTTGACAACATCTATACAAGACTTTTCACAATATGTATAATCAACCACAGACTTAAGACAGTCACCAGAGACAACACTTGACAGCAACTGTACAAGAAATTCACTGGGGACATGTACTTAAAACACTGATTCATTAATTACACAATTTATTGAGCTGATGGTGAGTTGAGTGATGACCATTGTTTCATCCCCTGGCATGTCAACACTTCAATAATTACATTGAAAATGCATAAAATATGCCACACATGCATGTTGATAAACAAGATACACCACCTCCCCTTTTACTCCACTAACCAATCCTCCTCCTCTCTAATATCTAACTACACCACTCCGTTACAGTATCTGTATCTATCATCATTTCCTGTCTCTTGAGAATTTAGGAAATCCTATCCATGGGCAACTCAAGGAAGAAACTACTGTTCTGGGTCTGTTGAATCCTTTTATCATCAGCCTCGATGTTGGACAAGCTCCAGTTAGCAGATTTCCCACAAGTTCCATGGCAGACTCATTCCTCTGGAAGACAAGATTTGGTATGATGATACGGTACTGTCTCTCAATGTTGACCAGACTGCTGGTGAAAGCTGACACTGGGGTACTTCGGATAGCACTCTCCTGATATTGGGAGATGTATACTCGGTACATGCAGAACATGACTTGTCGAAGAGACCCAGAGATAGGAACAACATCCAATATATTGCAGCCCCTCAGTCAGTCTAATCTCACCTACACTTCAAGTCTTCATTCTTAAACACTATGTGAGCACCAGGCTGGAGATTAACCAAGACAAGTCCTAGACAAACCATCCCATGCCTTAGTCATTTCACACGGTTCATTGAATGAGGTTAACACCCAAAGACCTGTTGTTTAGTTCTCAGATGAGATATGATCACTGAAGTCTTCAGAACTGTTTATCTCCCTTTTTTTTATATCCAGCTGTTTGAGAGCTGAGCTGAAAGCCTCTAAGAAATTCCCATATTGTGGGTTCTAGAAGATTTCACTTATAGAGAGTTGGTTCTGGATTCTGGGACTTCTGGTTAGTTGTCCCAGATGATATATGATAGGCCTCTCCACCATCATCTTGTTCTCTGTCAATATACAAAATGACACATCTCTTTACATTTGTTAAAAGATGATGTTATCATACATTAACATACACAGATGCAAATGGGGAGGTTAAGGGAGGGTGTTAACCAAACACACCTCTCCTTGTTTGATGATGCAGTGTATTTCACTCTGATGTACTGTGGGTGATGTGTGTTCAATTCACCCTTATCAGTGGTAATCAAAAGACTATATGCTGAGACAGGGTAGCTTAACACAATTACAAGCATTTATGTGGTCTAAGTTCCACCATGTTTGAACCACAGTAGACCTGGGCACAAGAAGGACCAGACACAGTACAGCAATCATCATGACATAGCAACATGGGACAGGCATTGTGAAGGAAAATGGAAAATAGGCATTTACAACTGCAATATGCATTATGTATTAACTAATGGCATTTACCCAATTGGTAGCCCAAACATCACTTCCAGTGGTTGTGATGGTGGTGCATGAATGTCCTATTCCATATACACTCACTCAGCAATGCCAGACCTCACCCCTTTTCTCAGACAGACTTGACTCACAGGTACATCATCTTCATCATCATGTGCTCTTTCCCCACTGAGTAATTTTCATGTCTACTACAGTCGGTAACAGAAGCTCAATTGCATAGCAATTGTTCACATATGCACCAAAGCACATATGGGGGAAAAACATGTTTAGTCCCTGTAAATTTGCATGAGCCATACATTATATTCAGCCAACTAAGACACAGGTTCATACACCTATGGTTCTCTTAAGAACTAGTTTATATGAACCAACCAACAGTAGAGGTACCAGTGTAATACGTCAAAGAGAAATTATATTAATTCTCTTGAGCTTATAGCCACCAGGCATCACATGGACTTAGCAATTCTGGCGTGCCATCACCGTCCTGTTTACATATGGATATTTGAAGCATCTTTCTTTCTACTAATGTGAGAGGCTACTTATCAAAGCACCAGCTCACTCACTCCAACATTCTCAGCTTTTTACAAAGGAACTTGTCATGTTTCATCACTCATTCCAATCCAGACTGCCATATGTTAACTCGCGAGAGCAAAGGTACAGTTGATTTAAGAATGAGTCATCCTAGGCATGAAGAATGCACAAGGGGTTTGGGTTTGCGAATTTGCATGAGTGTACTATACATTCATCAAGCATACGCAACCAGTCACAACAAGGGATTGATATGCACTTGGAGTATTACAGCGTGAAAGACCTGACAGGTTTGCAGAAGCAGTGTTCAGAATACTGGCGCACAGAAGTTAGGTTTTCACTTTCACATTTTATTCATAAAATACTC
Organism: Cepaea hortensis; assembly: GCA_963921405.1. Taxonomy (NCBI): domain Eukaryota; kingdom Metazoa; phylum Mollusca; class Gastropoda; order Stylommatophora; family Helicidae; genus Cepaea; species Cepaea hortensis. The sequence continues at coordinate 90,999,797 of OY992879.1, read as the reverse complement.
ATATATTCTTCTCTTTCGTTCACTAGGCATAACTACAACATTAAAGTATGTTTTAAAGTGGTACCTGTTGTCCAGAGAACAATATATTATAGAATCTTTAAGGGCATTGTTGGGTCATCACATCACACTAGCGACTGCTCCTGGTGGAATCCCCGCTCAAACTAATTAGATTTTAAATGTGGCCCAGGAATAGCGTGGGCTCATTACTTATTAGCCAATGAAAAGCAAGCGCATACCGCTGCTCTCCCCCAACTCGTTCTGGAACATACTATTTCCAAGAATCGTCCTTTTATTTGGAAACGCCGCTCAAATCGAAAGTATTTTTATGAATGTGTCGGGCTGGGAATGGGGAGTTCTGATCCATCATGCTACACCAGCCCCTATTTTTCTTTCCATAAAATCCTGGTTCCCATTTCAGGCTTGGTTGACCTTTGAGTCCAGGTCAGGTTTTAAACAAATCTTCACCGCAGGAAATCAAACATGTGACCACCAGGCTGACTGGCATGTGTGCTAGCCACTATGATAATGAGGCTTGCTTACTTTGTTATTGTTCAGCTACAAATGTTAATCAGGGAATTAATAATACATTTCAGCTTTTAGATCATGAATGCTGCATCTGCATTTTTTATTAAGAGAGAATGAGATGAGAGAGAGAGAGAGAGAGAGAGAGAGAGAGAGAGAGAGAGAGATGGAGAGAGAGAATGAATAAATTAACTTTATTTTCAAAGGGTCACAATTTGGGCATGCAGCCTTGTTTTACATCATCTCTTTCACCCACTCATCTTTCTTGAGGAGAGAGAGAGACATTAAACAAGAGATCTTCTTCTGCTTCTTCTTCTTCGTTCATCTAGAGTCTTTTTTTCGGATGTGATTGTGTTGTGCCTGATTACAGCGAGCAGCGATACGGCACCTTTAGGCCGACACATCCCACTTCTTTGGACGTTTGTTGACTGGGTTAACTGGGGAAACAAGAGATGAAAATGTTCTCTCTCCTCCCCTTTCTTGCTACCTCACTCTCAATCAACTCTACCATTATGAATAAACAGATGTAGACAAAAGGATAATAACAACATTAGAACGTAGCTAAAAATGAGCAGAGAGAGAGGGAGATTGGAAAAGTGATGCTTGCTTGTGTTCACTGGCTGTGAACTCCAGCGTGAAGTTCTTCTTCTTCTTTTCGTTCATCCGGAGTGTTTTTTCAGATGTGATTGCGGTGTGTCTGTTATGTGCCCTTGGGCCGAAACCCGTAGGCCAACACATCCGACTATAGCGTGCTTTTTTGACCAGGTAGCATTCCTGGGAGACTCTCACTTTTGTGGTGTGATCTACAACCCAGCTGGCCAGGTTGGAACGGTCGAAGACAACGGTCATCCCTCAAAGGAAGGCAGGGACAGTCCATAGCATTTTCTGCCATCCAAGGTTGCTTCCATAGTTGCAGGGCCGACACATAGCGCCCTGGTGCTGGGCTCACCGAGGGAATCGTCACGTCCTGCTTATGGCTGCTTTAAATCCTCACTTCAATATATTGGTCATTTCGTTTGCCCCGGGCCATTCCCGCACAAACCAGACAGGTTTGCTGACGGTATCCACTCAGCGAGTTTTCGGACATGTGCTTGTCGTTGCGCCCGTCAGAGCTGTTCCAGGCACGACAGACATTCGGAAAACTACCTAGTCAGAGCTGTTCCGAACAAGAGCGGCATTCGGAAACTAGGAGTAGGTAGTCAGAGCTGTTCCTAGCACGAGAGACATTCGGACGAGACATTTCACTCGGACGTAATTGCGTAGTGTCAATTTTTAGTTTGCCACCCGTAGGACGACACTTCCGACTTCCGGCGGGCATTTTTTAATGAGGTTAGCCTTCCTCTGGTTTCGAGGCACGTTAGACTGTTGTGATGTCGCCAACATCTCAGCTGGTCAAGATAGAACGATCAACGACATCGCGGTCGGCCCTCAAGGGAAGGCAGGGGTAGACCATGGGCATTCCCTCGCTATCCAAGGAGGCTTCCATAATTGCAGAGCCGGCACATATTGCTCTGAGACTGGGCTCACCCGAGGAGTTGCCACGTCCTGCTCATGGCTGCTTTAGTACCTCACTTCCATGTGTTGGGCATCTCGCTTGCCACTGGTTGCTCAAGCACACACCAGGAGCGGTCAGACTGCGAGCGACATCCATTCGGTAAGCTTTTGCTTTTGACTTCAGACCACGCAATAGGTTCGCTCGCTGTGCGTTCCATTTCGCGTCATTGAGACGTTCTTCCACTTTTGTCTACACTCTCTATGAGTTAGATACAGACAGTTTTCGTAACCATTTCCTTCGACTGGGGCACTTTTCTGACTTTTTGTACTCGCTCACGAGGTAGGCTACATGTGCTGCCGGCTCAGCACCTTACCTTCGTGCAGCAGTGAACGAGAAACGGCCTGGCCCTCTCATCCGGGGATCTCTCATATCCCCCAGCTGAGAGCCTTCGAACTTGTATCAGACCTGAGCATGTAGCTTGCTCAGCATCTCTCCTCTATTTTTCGGTAGTAGGGTACCGGCCCGGCTCTCAGATTCGAGGGTTTGTGGCTTAGAGGCGTTCAGCCACAGCCCTCGACAGGGAGCCTTAAGAGTTTTGTCCGGACCAAGAACTTCTGCCTTCGTGCACCTGATGTAAATTTTTGACTGCTATCCTCAGTCTACCTGCAGAGCAGCAGGTTGTGTCTCTCTTAGTCTGGTCCCTATCCCATAAGCTGTCCGATATGTAGTTTTTCATCCATCGGCAAGCAAATGGGGTCGATGGGACGCGCAAGCTCCCCCACCACGGCAAGGTGGAGACACATCGGGGGAGGCGTGAAGTTCTGTATGTCGGATGAATACATCCTGTTGTCCAACATCAATGTGATGTCATACCGGACCTGAGATTTGCGTGAGTATCCGTTGTCCCATGTCTGGCTTATTGGTGTGCAGACTGGTGGTTCCTCGCCATGCAGGCTGATACTATCCGGCTTTGGAGGAATCCCCAAAGGGACCTGTTGCCCAGGGCGCTCGGCGTGGACTTGTCAGCAGGTCTTGGCCAGTATAGATCCCGGCCCTGGTGCCTTGGAAACACCTCTGCGTTCCAGAAAAGAGATGAATATTAGGGGCGTTCATTTGAAACCCATTCCAATGGCTTTATTACAAAAGCATGAAAGAAACATTAACAGGTGTGGTAGAATTAAACAAAGCATTCATTTTAAATGAATTATGCACCATGGGTTGGTCAGAAGAAGTCGCCGTGGGCATTCAGGCAAGCATCCCATTGCTTAGGTAGGCGGCAAATGCAAAAAAAAAAAAAAGGATTGTGGGTGCTCACTGAACCGCGTTCATTACGTCTGCATCTGTGTGAAATCGTTGCCCCTTGAGAGTTTTTTTAGAGGTCCGAACAAGTGAAAATCACATGTGACAAATCAGGACTATAGGCTGGATGTTGCAGAATTTTCCACTTCTTCCTGGCTAATGGTTCATGCACAATCTTTGCGACATGAGGATAAGCATTATCGTGCAACAAAATCACACCACGAGAAAGCATGCCAGGTCGTTTATTCTTGATGCTTTTTGCAGCTTGTCTAGTGTTTGCAAGTAGTGGGTAGAGTTGATGTTGACACCAGGTTCTTTAAAGTTGGCCAACAATAGCCCTTCATGGTAAAAAAATGCGCTCAGCATAACCTTACCAGTGGAAACCTGTAACTTGAATTTTTTGGCTTTTGGTGATCCAGCATGCTTCCATTGCATGCTCTCTCTTTTGCTGCTCGGCTCAAAGTGGTGACACCATGATTCATCGCCTGCCACTCTGCAACGCAGCAAATCGTTCAAACACCATCCCATGCGTTCCTTATTTTGGTGGTCGGTCAACATCCATGGTACCCACTGTGAACACACCTTCTGATATTGCAGTTTCTTACGAACGACCTTTTGAATTGTCCCAATTGACACATCAAATTCTTTCGCTAGCGAATGTATGCTGCGACAATGGTTCATCTGTACTGCTGCATCAATTTTGGTGATGGTTTTTTCTGTTGCAACAATATGCGCTTGACCCGGCCGTCGAAGATCTGTCGTGCACTGACGTCCTTTCCGAAACATTTGTGCCCAGTCTGTCACTGTTGTCTTCGACACACATTTGTTACTGTACGCTGCCTGCATTCTTCGATGAATGTCCTCTGGTCGACATCCTTCAAATGAAAGAAACTGAATCACCACTCTTTGAGCTTCTTTGGACTGATTTTGGATCAACCCGGCCATTTTTCTCAACGGTCAGAAACAGAACCTATGCATCATGGGATGATAAGCACTTGCTCTTTTATTAATTGGTTAGTACTTATCACTTGACTATGACATGATCATGTTCAATGTACGCAATTACGCACGGTGAGGCACAAACGGATTTCAAATGAATGCCCCTTATATTTTATCTCTCCTCTATTTTCTTGCTGCCTCACTCTCATTAAACTCAGACAGAAGGATAATAACAGCACTAGAACATAGCTAAAACTGCGCGCGCGCACACACACACACACACACACACACACACACACACACAGAGAGAGAGAGAGAGAGAGAGAGAGAGAGAGAGAGATTAAACAATAGATGGAAATTTTCTCTCTCCTCCTTTTCTTGCTGCCTCACTCTCAGTCAGCTCTACCATTATCAACAAACAGATGTAGTCTAGTATCCACAGGGCAAGCGAAATAGAGAAAGACCTGAAATACTCAGAAACGAGAAGTAGAGGCAGAAATGAATAATTTGGGGGCGTGAATGAGGCATGAGATAGCACAGGATGGGATGGCTTGCTGTGAGTTGGTTGAGGGCTTAGGGTAAGTTGGTTGAGGGCTTGGGGTGAGTTGGTTGAGGGCTTAGGGTGAGTTGGTTGAGGGCTTGGGGTGAGTTGGTTGAGGGCTTGGGGTGAGTTGGTTGAGGGTTTGGGGTGAGTTGGTTGAGGGCTTGGGGTGAGTTGGTTGAGGGCTTGGGGTGAGTTGGTTGAGGGCTTCGGGTGATTTGGTTAGGGCCTATGCCCTAATGGAGAATAAAAGGCAAAAATAGAACAAGAATGTCAACAACACTTGACAATACACATGCTGATGGATATTATGATGACGATGGTGGTGACGATGAAGAAGATGAGAATACCATTTTATTTCTTGTAACTAATATTTCAAAGACTATAAACGTGCAATTTTTAAAAAGCAAATTTAGTTGCATGTCCTTATCAGGACGTAGCAATCAGCCCTGTCAACAACTCATGTTTCAGGCATCATCGGATTACTTCTCCCACACCATACAAGAAACTTGCAAGTCGTGTGCGAGGAATGAAATGGTACATTTTATTGCCGTTGGCTCTTTACAATTGCAAAACAGTCGCTATCTAATCACACATAAAGTCACAATATTCTCTATCACTAGTTTTCCTAAACCCTATAGCTAATCTCTATCTACTAGGCTATACGAAAACTATCTTCTATTCTACACGATGTGAACACTACAGAGTCAGTCCCCAGTCTGACTTCCTTCACTCGCGTCGCTACACGCCACGCGGAAGGACCTTCATGCGTCCTTCGGCTCTTTGCGTGCTAGGTCAGTTAGCACGCTTCTATTAGCTGTCTTTGGTTTGAGTGGCAATCGTAGCGATCACGAAGGCGTGATTCCGTCGTGACCAGTAGTGCTAACTATCTGGTCAACGCCTTCGTGTGAGGACTAGTTAATAGTCCCCCTTTTCTATCATCTATCCTGCCCTGATCCCGGGCACTATGTTCCCTCTACTCTATCTGAGGTTGACCCCACGTCCCGGTGGTGTTCTATCATGAGGCAGGCTTCCTGCCTCCTGCCTCAGTCTTTGACAAACACCCTCCCCTCCTGTGTTGCGTCATCAACTTTGACTCATTGGTTGTGACGCAAGAGGTTTCTAAAAAATTAGTGTGTCTAATTTTTGTCAAAGACTGTAGATAACCTGGCTTTGGGCTACTCAATAGACCTACTGACTAATGTCACAATGTAGCATCACTTTACTTGGCTACTGGCAATCGCCACAAACTTGTCTGGTTGGCGTGAGCCCTCTTCTCAATCGCAATATTATATTAATTAGAGGTATGTCTGAACCGGACCGTTGTCTTATAAGACCTGCCCTCAAATAGTAAATTAACTCACTACCCATACAAAGTTGACTTTCTGAAGGTCAACACATGAATTGCGTCATGTCCCCCATATAATATTAAACAACCATTACACAAGCTGTGAGCGACAGGCTTTACCTATCTCGCTTCCGCGTGTAAAGTCATATTTCACTGTTAAGTTAGTGTTTCGTTGTCTATTATGTCCCCTGACCTGGAGTTATCTCCCTTTGATCTAATAAAAGTGTATGCAATTTACATGTTTGTTTTTCTGGTTGTTCGTGTGTTTGGATGTAATTAAACGTATAATCTACCCTCTAACATGTGTATCTAACTATCATGTGTATGTAAGTTAGTTTTTCAAGTGCCATAATTCATTTAACTGTGGTCAAAAACATGTGTATAATACAAATCTGTGACTACGTTTCTGTCTTATGAGACTCAAAATACTTTCACTAAGATCCTAAACTAAACTACACAAAATACATTCATTACAACACATTTTCAACATTGAAACCAACATTTGACGGCAACAAAAATAAAAAGTTTTGTTGAGCGGCAAAAAAATCCGCTAACTGTTCTCACTCTCTCCTGTATATTTTACATTTGTTCTCACTTTCACACTTCTGTCACACATCTTTAACATTCGCTTATGTCACACTTCTTTTACACTCGCTATTGGGACACATCTTTTACCCTCATTTCTGTCACACATCTTTCATCCTCATTTCTGTCACACTTCTTTTACCCTCACTATTGGCACACATCTTTCACCCTCACCTTTGTCACACATCTTTTACCTTCATTTCTGTCACATAACTTTCACTCTCATTTTTGTCACGCATCTTTTACCCTCATAGTTATTTAAAAACCTTGGAGTGACACTGTACAAGTTTGGCTCAGTTTGACAGAGTTGAGCCTAATGACTGTGCATCAACCGTTGCACACGTCAAGTATTTACAACATATTTACATGTAAGACAAAAGGGTTAATGGTTTGTACCCTGGTATTCTTAACCACTGTATTCTACAGAAATATTACTCTAAATACTGACATACTAATACTAGTTCTATAAATATAAATTTAATGCGTTGCCTATTTTAATTTATCTGTCATATTAATCCTAAAATAAGCTTACATTACTCCTAATATTTATCTAATTTAAGGGATATAATTTACCTATGTGAAATGAAATTGATGTGAGATGAGTTATGTCTCTTTGTGAAATGGGTAATGTGAAATGTAATAAGCTACGTCCCTTTTTAAAATGGGTGATATTCTAACTAATGTTTTTAAATGAAAAAACTATATGATTGATATTCTTATTCTATATAGTGAAAATGATGTATCTTTAAGTGTATAATATTTCTATTCTATTATGGTGTAACCTAATCATGCTACTAAATGATAACGTTTGTTAAATGGATTGGTTTAAGATGGAATGAAATCAAATGAAATGAAACAAAGTGAAATCTAATAAACTGAATGATACTATTCCTGTCTAAACTTCTTATAATTAGTTGTCATGTTTAAATTACTATCCTAATCTACTTTTAAAGCTAAATAAATGGGCAAATTGATAATCTATCTAAACTAAAATGAAAAAGTATTATATTATCTAAATCTAACTATAAATTAAAATGACATAATCTATCTATATTTTATCACTATATTAAAACATTATGATACATATCACATTAAGTTTATATATACATGGTCTTTAAATACCTCAGGTTAGTCGTTGCCATTAATGTTCAGAAACATGCTTTCATTGGCATAATATCTATACAATTGTTCTGGGTATTTGAAATCCATTACACAGTCATATTTGTTCTATGGGTATTGCACCTGTAGAGTTCGTTTGTAAAGTAGACTACTGTTTTCGTGTCTGTATGTATATAATCATCTGACACTGTTTTTCTCTGTTTAACACAACTAATTCACTGGAACATATATGGAGCTTAGCAAGTAATAAGCTGTCCTAGTTCACAAGGTGATATCTTTGTTCCCAGAGTAAAGTTCTTCCTTTAGATGACTACGGACACATAGCAGGTCAATGTTTTTGGTACTTAGTTCAGCACATAATATCCATGTATTTCTAACATATTTCACATAGAATATTTGACTGTACTAAATTAACATCTATTACTCTACACTCTTATGTGGAAATTTCTGGTATTGCTACATCAGATGGTCGACTAAGGGTATCAGCCAAGATGTTATCTTTTCCCTTAATATGCTCTATACTAAATGTGTAATTTTGTAGTATTAGCGACCACCTGTATATTCGGTCATTTCGATGTACACCACTCTGTATGACCGTTATTGGGGAGTTGTCAGTCTGGACAATGAAGTGCACACCCGACAGAAATCGATGCAGCTTTCTCACCGCATAGATGACGCTTAAGGCTTCCAACTCGGATATGGAATATCTGGACTCGGTGGGTGTGATCTTACGGCTCACGTAGCAAATCGGATGGAAGATGCCCTCATAAAATTGGCCTAGTACTGCAGCGATGGAGATCCTGCTGGCATCTGTCCTAAGATAATAAACGAGCCTCGGATTAGGCAAGCGGAGGATTGGAACATTACTAAACAAGATTTTCAATTTTGACAATGCAGAAATTAATAATGCATCTTTGACATCCAATTTTACAGAAGCTTTTAAAACATTTGAAAATACACTTGTAATCTCCGCTAAATTTGGAATAAATTTACTATAGTAATTCACTAACCCCAAAAGGCTTCTGACCTGTTTCTTGGTGGTAGGCATGGTCAGATTCATAATTTTGGTAATAATTTTCTGGTCAGTCTTTAGTTGACCTTGAGAAATGACATGACCCAAAAACTCAATTTCTTTTAGGCCCAATTCGACTTTGCTCGGTTTGACAGTGAGCCCGAAGAGTCGCAACCTATTAAAGACATGTCTCAGTTTCAGTAGGTGTGTTGTCCAGTCATCAGTATGGACACATATATCATCTATATAGGTCACTGTATTCGTCACTCCATGAAGTAGATCTCTAGTTAAGCGTACGAAAGTGGCAGGAGCGTTTTGAAGTCCGAAAGGAAGAAAACGCCACTCGTAAAGTCCTAAAGGTGTTGAAAAAGCAGTAAGATGGATGGATTGAGACTTCATAGGGACTTGCCAATATCCCTTAGTGAGATCTAATTTAGAAAAGATTTTGGAGGTGGACATGTCAAGAATAAGATCTTCGCAGGAAGGAATTGGCTCTGCATCGATCTTGGTGACGTTGTTGAGCTTTCGATAGTCCACGCACAGACGAATTGTAGAATCTTTCTTCTTAACTAGGACAATTGGAAAAGAGTACTCAGAGGTGGATTTCTGGATGATCCCACTAGCCTCTAAATTCAGAATTTCCTTATTTAGATTTTCCCTATAGCTTAGTGGGATTGAGTACGGCCTGTATTTAATAGGCTTAGAGTCCGAAAGAAGAATGGAGTGTTCGATTCTGTCCGTCCTACCTGGAATGTCAGAGAATATGTCTTTGTATTCCGTCACTACTTCTACTAATTGTCGTCGTTGACTGTCTCTTAGTCCCTGTTCTATATGTATGCTATCTAATGTAGCAGTCTTGTCTACAATAGGAACTGGTAGTTCCATTCCGTCGTCGTCTACCTGATTCAGTACGGTGGTGGTGCTAAGTGTGTATTCTGTATTCTCGCTAAGTGTATGCTCGTCGGATATGCCAGTCTCGCTAACTAGTGTAGTTGCGTTGTGTATGTCTGTCGTCTGATCACTAGGTGTGGGTGCACTGTGTTCGTCTGTCTCTACTTCTGTCTCTTGTCGTGAATAGTAAGGTTTCAACATGTTGACATGGAATATCTTTAAGTTTCCGTTTATTGATATTTCATAGTCAACATCTGAAATTTTACGTACCACCTTGAATGGCCCTTGCCATGAAGTCAATAATAAATTTCGTTTGTCAGGAAGCAAGAGAAGTATGTCTTGATCTGGTTCAAGTTCAATTGTTCTCGCTGAAGGTTGTACTTCAGCTGTAGCATGTTTACCCTTTCGTACTAACTGTTGACAGACAGTACACGAACGACAAAATAATTTAATATCATTGCAAAAACTTGGCCAATAAAAATGAGCCTGAATTCTGGCCCTGGATTTGTCATATGCAAGATGGCCAGCAAACGATGACTCATGTGCAATCTTTAGCACAGTTATGCGATGTTGTACAGGTAACACCGTTTGCTGAATCTCATGGTCCCCGGGAAGGTTAACCCGGTCAACAAATGCCCGCAGAAGTCGGATGTGTCGGCCTAACGGCGCAAGAACGCAGCTCTGCTGTAAACAGGCACAACGCAATCACATCCGAAAAAAAACTCCGGATGAACGAAGAAGAAGAAGAAGAATCTCATGGTTACCAGTAGTATAATATCTAGTAAGAATGCCATTATTTAATCTGAAGAACCATGATGCGTTCTTTGTCACTTTTGCTCGTTCTTTCAATACTTTTAAATAAGGAGACAAACTAGGATCAGCTTTCTGCTTTTCTATGAATTTTTGTCTGTTGGTATCATCAGTGCTAGATGGAGAAAGCACCAGTAGTCTCTCATCTTGAAGCGTGTCTTGATGTTTTATAGTGTCTGCTCTGGTTGTTGCATTAACTGCATTCAGTTGGTTCCATGCAGTTATTTCATCGCTAGTACATTGTTTTAGTTGGGGTAAGCACCCCAGAATTAAATCAGTACAAGGGTTGTCAAGTACAGCACAAGTAAATGTACCCGAAAGGAAAGGAGTGTTAATACGGGCTTTGGCCAAAGGGTAAATTTCAATGTTACCCGAAAAGGTTCGGCATTTGACAGAGTCACCTGTATAATCCTCTTGACTCACCAGTTCCTTTCTGAGACCAATAAGGGTACTACCGCTGTCCAGCAAACATTGGCATGGTCTATCATTGACCATTGCATTGTGGAACTCTAAATTGCCTCTGGAGGCTAAGGCTGCATTCACACTCTCAGATGAGAATGGAACTGTATGTCCACATTCTAATTTTCCGTCAGCATGAAATTGGTGACATCGCTCACAACTGTCAAAACTCAACATATCGTTTACACAACACACCTCTTCTGTTTGGTTAACAGGTAATTCATTTTCAACATCACACTCAGTCTCACTACCACTATCAGAAGATGTATCAAGTAAAATAGCATTGTTGGCTTTCATATGTTGGCGGCCTAGGCACTTATTTGAATAATGGCCGTAGCTGGAACAAAAAAAAAACATTTGACGGCACGCCGGTATGCAGATCTTTTGTTCTGTTGCTTCTTAATAACATTTTCAAGATGTGCCGGATAACTCGGCGATTTGTCACACATTGAATAAGTGTCATGTAAAAGGTGACAGTGGATACATTTTGAAATATTTCTATCTTTCTTATCAAATTTATTAAATGGTTTTCTATTGCTCTCATAGTTTTTAGATTGATCTTTTACAAAGGAAACTATTTCAGCGTCATTTGAAGTTTTAAAAATATTTCTGTTTGAAGAAAAATATGCCGACCCTTTCTTTTCAAACTGTTCTATGGTTTCAATGTCTGACTGCTGCAAAAATTTAGCAAAAGAGGATGGTATCGTGGATATTACTTTATCCATAGTTATTAAGTTTTTCAATCTATCAAAGTCTTTTCCTATGTTAGCTGCTTTAAGCCACCTATTTAGTACACTTTGAACATTTGAGACGTAGTCAATGAAAGTCTCAGTAGGTTTAGGTTTTAAATTTGAGAACTGAACCTGATACCCAGGGGCATCAAGTAAAAAGTGTTGCATAATCCTATCACGGATGTATTGGTAGTCAGATCTAAGATCGGTTGGTATAGATTCTATCACTTTAAGGGGCTCACCACTCAGGTTCTTCATATAAATCATAGCCCACATCTCTAAAGGAACTTGGTGATATTTAAACTGATACTCGACATTTTCTGTCCAAGCAGATATTGAATCGTCTTTACAATATGGTTTGATAATATTTTTGTATTTGTTGAATTTATTTTCTTCTTGTTGACTTTTAAGTTTAGTGGCAGAGATCTCTGCGTGTGAGTCTACATCCATCTCTTTCATCTTTAACTGTGTCTCTGATTCTACTTGTATTTGTTTTTCCTTAACTCTTGCCATTTCATCTATCTCCTTTTGCTTTAGTTCTCTTTCTTGATCTAATGTCTTTTGTTTTAGTTCTTTATCTTGTTCTAATTGTTGTTGCTTAATATTCTTATCATGTTCTAATCGTTGTTGCTTAATTAGCACTTCTTTTTGTTTTGTTATCTCAGCTAGTTGTATCTGGTGTTGTCTTTCCTGTGCGCGTTCATCTCTCTCTGCATCCTTTGCTTCTTTAAATTTTTGATCTGCATATTGTTCTAGCTCTTTACCTGTGTATTGCAATTCTTTACCTGCTTTAATGAAGTCCGCTAGAGTAGCCATGTTGCTGGGTAATTGGCTCGCGTTGACCTGAACTGACTGCTTCGCTCAGTTATTTTTCTTTAATATGCTATGTTATTTAATATCTGAGCACTACAAATTGTACTCTTTGTTTACATTCTGGAAAATTGTATTCTCCACAAAATTAGAGCACAAAGTCTGTTCATACAATACACGCTGAAAAAGAGATGCACTATTAATCACAATGCATGCCAAAAACGTAGGTTTTACTCATCTTAATGTTCCCGAGAACAAGGAACAACACGTCAGCAACACCGTTCCCGTTGTTTGGCACCCCGGAATACACACGAGTTTTCTACTCAGGTCACCTTGTTTGGCACATCGGCACACACTCACGTTATCTATCAGCTGTAGTGCACCCTGGTTACAGAGCAGCAACAATTAACAACTCGTAAACGAAAAATAGATTTTTGACAAATTGGTACAATGACCCAGACATGTCCACGAACAAACAGAACATCGATTAATTACTATTTAATGTCAATGTCCTGTCTTCGTTCTACAGTAATATGTCTTTCGTTACTAACCTAGTTTAATCTATGGAAGTATGGTGCAGACAAAATCTAATTTGCATAGCCGAAAGTAGTGCCCTCGTGACGGTTAACAAATAGAAAAGTACGAAAAAAAAATTCAATAACTGCTTTTAAATAAATATAAATATAATAATAATGTGTAAATAAATAAATATATTCATTCTCTAACTTAAATAAACAAATAATACTTAATATATCGTAAAGATTCAGGCAGGCAGTAACTTGGCAGTTTGTAAACACAGAAATGCTGATTCCAAGTGGCGAGGCCCAACTGTTTGTCAATCGTGCCACGTCACAGGCGCAGCGCTATTTTTAGCTTGCAAAAATCAATACTGTCGCTGACCTCTGTATTGCTCCGCCATGAATCATTTTTGACAATTATTCAAAAACAAATAAATAATTACATAAATAATTGAAAGAAGAACATAATATGCATACTTACAACTTTGAAAAACACATTATTTAAATATATAACATTCTAATAAGCACAAATAAACATTATTTCATCACGATAGGCACAATTCTGCTGGCAACTCGATCTAGTCTGCATACGTCATCGTCACTGACACAAATTAAACATTTAATCTTTGTAATATCCTATCCGTAAACCTAGTCTAGAGCCGTGGGTAAGTGTTATAGCTTGAACTCAGGTTCAAGCCGCACTTCTGACACCACATTTAATCCTATTGCCTGTCAACAACTCATGTTTCAGGCATCATCGGATTACTTCTCCCACACCATACAAGAAACTTGCAAGTCGTGTGCGAGGAATGAAATGGTACATTTTATTGCCGTTGGCTCTTTACAATTGCAAAACAGTCGCTATCTAATCACACATAAAGTCACAATATTCTCTATCACTAGTTTTCCTAAACCCTATAGCTAATCTCTATCTACTAGGCTATACGAAAACTATCTTCTATTCTACACGATGTGAACACTACAGAGTCAGTCCCCAGTCTGACTTCCTTCACTCGCGTCGCTACACGCCACGCGGAAGGACCTTCATGCGTCCTTCGGCTCTTTGCGTGCTAGGTCAGTTAGCACGCTTCTATTAGCTGTCTTTGGTTTGAGTGGCAATCGTAGCGATCACGCAGGCGTGATTCCGTCGTGACCAGTAGTGCTAACTATCTGGTCAACGCCTTCGTGTGAGGACTAGTTAATAGTCCCCCTTTTCTATCATCTATCCTGCCCTGATCCCGGGCACTATGTTCCCTCTACTCTATCTGAGGTTGACCCCACGTCCCGGTGGTGTTCTATCATGAGGCAGGCTTCCTGCCTCCTGCCTCAGTCTTTGACAAGCCCCAGCAGTGTTTTTGGGGCTGTTTGTGAGTTAGTAAGTAGTGTTTGCAGTCAGTAGCTTGTCTAGAAGAGGGAGCGGTCCGCTAGCACAAAGATGGACCAGGACATTGCAGACGCCTTTGGTATAAGTATAAGGGTGCAGAGACAAGAGGAACGGCAAGAGAACCAGCGCATGTTTGACGATCCATAGCGTTTTGTAAAGAACAACATCATCATGATGAGCTTGCCGTTGTTTTCTGAACGACTGACGCTGATACTATCTAAATCAACGCAAGGCGGTATGTTTTCAATCTTCTGCGGTACATAATTAAAAAAAATATCCAGATTTATGTTTGTAATTCCTGAGTAATTGTTCATTTGCAAGATCAGGTCAGTACATAGAACATGTACTTTGTACGGATGTGAGATGTGGAAAATGAGCAGACAAGCTGATAAACATCAAATGGCGGTGGAACTGTGGTTTCTGATGAAAATATAAAGAATACCACGGACAAACAGAAAACCAATGATCCAGTTCTACAAGAAACAGATGAAACCCGTAAACTGATTAGAAAAATTAGACGTAGATAGTCATCACTTTTGGACACGCTATGAGAAGAAATAAACTAGAAAACTTGGTGACAACTACCAAGATTGTGGGGCAAAAAAACATGGGGAAGACAGAGAATTAAATACCTGGGTGACTTGGCCACATGGCATGGTCGAGACAAGAACACGGAACTGATCCACGACTCTTGTGATCATGTAAGATGGCGAAACATGACCGCCCACGCTTATCGGCATGACACACGTTGACGATGAATATCAGGTCCTTATGTTTTTATTATTAGCAGGACGCAAAAAAAAAAAAAAACTGAATTATCATCTACATCAGTGCTTCCCAAACTTGTCACTTTCGCGGACCGACATAACATTTTTCTTTTGCTCCAGGGACCGGTGCCATTTAAAAACATTTTTCTCATTGTAATCTGGAATTGTATATGACCTCAATATAAATTTTAATATAAATATAAGATTTAACGTAATTGTGAGTGTTGTCCCGGTGTGCTAAATACTGCTCCGTAATATTATTGGATGACGGTGATTTATTTAATGGTGGTACCATTTTCCTGAGTAAAAATGTTATTGTAGAGATTTACAAATCAAAATTCTTTTCAAATGTCAAAACCACATTTAGGTCTTCTTGTAAAGATGTATATACTCGTATACTATACACTGGCAGTAATGAACACCAATATAAAATAAAAATCAAATATATCTTGGAAAACAATACCAAATCAGAGTTTAAACAAGCTGACTAAATTATAGTATGTTGTAATAAAAATGATCTAATGATCAGCTGCTAACAGTAACTATTTAATGCGAGGGGTGGGCCTGTTTATTATTTACAAGCTTATCAAATCGTGGCTCAATTATTGACAGCGCTACCCGCAAAGGAGAACAAATTTTCATACTATTTCTGTATTTTGTCTTAATAATGCTCATTGACGAAAAAGAAATACTCTTCTTTCAAGTTGTCTTGTATCGATATGTCACATACACCATCAGAAGTGCTAAGTTGGCAACGTCCGTGCTTTCGTCCAACTGTAATGAAAAATCTCCCGTGTGTTGCCGGGGCCCATAAGGGAAGCAAAGAATAGCAACACTGTAGCCTACCACTCATGTCGTAAGAGACAACTAAGGAGGCTTGATGGTTCCGTCGCCCTGCTACTGAGTGAGAGCGTGGCGCGACACTGTAAGCTGTGAGTTTCGTGTAAAATGCTTTTGAATCTGCCCGAGGTCTTTTGGAACGTGACTGCATGTTCGGAGCGATGGCAGATGGCTATGTCCCAGAGTTGACTGGTTTTTGCCTTATGCAGAAATGCGTGGCTGCTGGTTGACTGCCACTGCCATCGACGATGACTGTATTTCATGCGTGGACTGTGTGGGTGAACATCTAGGAAACATCCAGATGGGAAAATGACTGCCGATTCCATCAGAGATGAACTGGGTGTTTCGTGGGGGACTATTGTGTTGAGATTCTGGCGGCGGCATTATGCACAGTGTATCTGTGCGGGCTGTTGTTTGTCGAGACTCCTGTATTTTCCACTTTTCACATTGGGCAGTGGGGAGCGTTTTGTGTGATATTCACTGGCACAGGAACGGAGCATAATGGGGACCACCAGTTGCTGTGAAGTTGGAACTGCGACTGACTGACTGACTGACTGTAATGAAAAATACTTTGCAGATGTATCTAAGACCTTCACTCGCTCAGACGATGGCAAAACGCATTATAATCGTACAACGAAAATCGCGTATGTTCTGCATCTTATGACCATCAGCAAATTATAATGTGTATCTTTCTCACTTGTCGTCACATAGGAAACAAAAGAAACGCACGTCGTCAAGAAACAAATGTCGTCGACCGGGCCGGATTTTATTATCGGTCCCAGCTGGTTACTATTTTAAACTTTCCAATTGAACCAATGATTCGCTTCTCCTTAAAGATAAATACTCCTTGGGCTATACAGCTGCAGGCTCAATTTATTTTAAAATTAAATCACCATAAAAACGGTGCGGATATCATGTTTTGAGAAAAGGACAATCTTGTTTTTAAAAAGTTCTGAACACTCCTCAAAGGAGAAAATATTTTATTTTTTTCTTACTTTTTTCAACTCACGTTGCGGACCGGCAAAGAAGGGCTCGCGGACTGGCACCGGTCCGCGGACCACCACTTTGGGAAGCATTGATCATCATAGGTCACGATTGGTTCTCTATGAACGTCACAATAGCCACATGGCGGCCAGATTTCTGCTACAGTTCTGTCCAACGTACAGGAATGAACGTAAACAATTTCCTTCCACTAAAAACTGCGGGATGTCATGAACCTTTACTCTGGGAACCCCGGTTAATTTTAAAAATACACGTGGATGCGAGTTCGAACCGTGTACCACCGGGTTGGCAGGTAAGCGTACAGCAAAGGACACATTAAAACAAAAAAAAAGTTACACTGCTTCCCATCATATTTGTTTATCTGCGTAATGATGTTCCTATCGGATCGGCATCGCATTAGCCACAAAATAACGATCAGTAATGATCTCATCAATCACAGTGTTTATGTAGACGGAGGTGACTGTTGGTGTCTGTATCCATGATGGATAAATGTGCACATTAGCAATGATAAATGATAACCAGTCATAGAGCTCGGGGTCAGCTAGTTGAAGAAAACAGTTTGTGTGAGGCCGTCTAATCCAACCAATTAGTAGGAGATCAAATCTTCACGAAACAAGAGAAAACTAAACCAGTTTAGTATTGAAATTCGTAGCCTCATTATTTGAAGGCGCCAGAAGTAATAGAAACAATATAAATATTAAATTCATGCCAGCTTAAAAAAAAAACAAAACAACAACAACCAAAAAGTCGCTTGAAAGTCGACAGAGTCGACTTCATTGCACCGGGTTTTATCCCATATGGCTGGGTCTCTTCCCTCAGCGCGGAAAGCGTCGTACAAAGCACGAGCTCCGTAGCTTTAGCGACGACCCACAGGAGTCTCCGAAAAATTTAGCTCGTGAACCGAAGGACGCGGCCCGGAATCCAACCCACAACCTTCTGAGCCCGAGTCAAACGGCTTGACACTTCGCCATGAAGGCTCCCGAAAAAAAAAACATTTTTTTTTCATAATAAAAATAGTTACAATAAGAAATGCTAATACTAATGTAATGCTCGTCGAACTGCCTGTTCTTAACATCAAAGGAAGAATCATAAACACTCTTAAGTATGCGGATGATACAGTGTTACTAGCAGAAAGCACTAGTCAGGTTTTAGTCAGATATGACAGAGCTACCGTAATGACAACAGACGGTACTACCTGCTTTCTGAATAGGAAACAAAAAGGTATATTAAGCTCCTGCGAGAAGAAACGTACTAAACATCAACACGTTGCACATACCTTACGATGAGATCCATCGTATCCTGAAATCCAGGTGAAAATCCGAAATCAGAAGCACTCAATAAATATATAAAATGAATAATAAAATAAAATACACACAAACGCGTACAATACGACACACAGGACGGCCGACGTTTCGATTCTCAGAATCTTTGTCAAGAACAGGACAACACGGATAGATAGGACAACGAAATATAAAAAAGCACAAAACTAAAAAGCACAACCACTATGTATCCATGTGGGAGCAGAAAAGTGAGCTTTTTCTTTCTTTTTCTTTCTACCTGCTTTCTGTTAGCGCCGAATGTTGGACGGTGCTTACTAAAACCGACACCCGATATTGTGCCAACGGCTTCGGACGGAAGATCGCAATGGAAAGGGTACAAGCCTTATCCTGGTGTAATGCCCTTGGTCTCTTCCCTTCGATCTTGCCAGTTGTCACCAAGTTCTCCAATTCATTTCTTCTCATAACATGCCCAAACAATTTTGACTGTCTACGTCTATTGTCTCTAATCAGTTTACTATCTCCATTTGTTTCTTGAAGGACTTGCTCATTGGTTTTTCTGTCGAGAAAAAAAAGGGGAAAAAGGGGGGGGGGGGGGGGGGGTCTTCTATATATTCACAAATCAAAATGTAAAAATGTATGAAAGGACATGTCCGAAAAAAATGGTACCAGTCATGTAATTGAATAATCTGACACGACGGAGGGTTCGCTTTTATCACGGCGTATATATGTCAGCACGTGCGAATGGATAAGAGTGCTCAACCTTAAACTTCCGGTGTGCTGATGCCGAGGTAGCGGGTTCAACCCCTACACCGGTCAGTTGGACTAAAATTTTGACTTCTCTTCCTTGACACGGGAATGTAAATTACAAGTACCTCAAAAGTCGGAGTGGGTTCGCCTGATGACGAGGGGCACTAGAAGTATGGAAAACTAATCCACACACACAAAGCAACCCAGTGAACTGTAAGTAGTAGCACGTGTAAGGACTACTCTTGAGTTCAAAGAGAGGGAACGCAATAAAAAAAAACACTCACACAGATCTGACACGACAAAGACTAATGCATGGAGTCATGATTACAAGTGTTGACCCATGTATCGATTCCACCCAGTACCTTCCAGCCGACGCTTTCATTGATTGTCAAATATGGGCTTTATCACTATCATTAACAGTTAATACCGCCTGTCACTACGTGCCTTATTCTCCAGTTCCTCGTGGTTATCACTACGTATAAGTTCCATGGCGTTTGCGTTGAATTTATTCATATTAATTCAGACTTACGTATTAATAGCATTGCCTGCAGGTAAGTGTTATATCACTAATTAATGCAAGAAGTCTTTGTGAAAATTCGGCCACCTTACATCTTATATTCCATTTCTTCTTCATTCCTCTTTCGAGGAAAATGCGTCACAAATTATGCAACTCCAAGGTCAGTGTGTCCGACTTCAGACAGCATTTATGTAAGATTTCCTTCCTTTAGACTAGACAGATCCATCCAAGGTAACGGACACTGTCTACCTTTAGGTAGATTTAATTTCCTAAAGATTTTGCCAGAGCAGCAGTTTTAAGGCCTACTATTTACGACTTCAAGGTGCTGTGGGATTCTTTACCTGTGCGTCTTGCACACGGGACCTCCCGTTTTTCGCCCTTATGTGAGAATTACATCTTATTATTCTCTTTGAAAGTTACATAAAGTTATAATCTGAAATCATAATTACTGTAAATGGATAAATGAAACTAGCTACTGGCTATTTAGCTTGTTTGCGTATAGCGTATGTTGTATCCCTGTTTTAAAATATGTGTAACCCGTTATTTGCACCGAAGGCTGAAAAAAAAAAAAAATCACAAAAAAGTAAAGGCCCCGTTTACACGCCTTAAGGCGTATTGGGGTATATGGTGCTTGTCATATATTTATATAGACCAGTCGGCACCTTGTAGGTGATTTAGTAAATATCACGCCTGCCGTATCTACTTCCCGTAACATTTTCCGGTACATATGTTAGGTGTGGTGAAGGGAAAGAAAACACAACGATACAGGCTCCGTGGTGATAGGGCTTTGTTACAGGTTCATGACCAGGGTTTTCATAAAATGTGCGTGTCTTTCCTTGCAGCTAGTATTATCACACGCCTCAGAATGTTTACCAAGGAATTTGGAATTCCTTATTCCTGAAACACATAACTGGTTCTCCAAATCATCTGTCAGACAACAGCAATACAATAATTTATATAAAGCATTAAATGATAGTTCCTCACCACTGAAAATTCTGATATATTGCAAAACTAGATGGTTATCAATTCAACCAGCTTTTGAAATAATTGTGAACCAATGGTTAGAGTTGAAGACACACTTGGAAATAACAAGACAACGTGAAAAGTGCTACACAGCCGAAATACTATATGGAATGTAGTACAGTGATGAAAAAAAAATAATTGGCATTTCTTTTCTTTTTACAACCCATTCTAAGTGAAGTGCAAAAGTTAATAAACTGTTTGAATCTAACAATGTTGATAAAATTAAATTACTTGACGATCTCACTGTTCTATTTCACTCAATTGGTAAAAGACTTATATTGCCAACTTCTAAAGCTGATTTGCTCACTTGCACAATAGAGAGCTATTTGGCTCCTAAGCCATACCTGGGATACCAAATGGAATCAAAAATTGATGGTTTAAAAACAAAAGGACTGTTAACAGAAAATGAAGAGAACAAATTATGAAAGCGCTGACAAAATTTAATTGTCTCATTATTCAAGCAACTGAAGCAGAGACTTCCTGAAAATTTAGATGTATTGAAAAATACGAGGGAAAGTCGATAAGTAAGTCACAAATGGCTGTAGAAAAATAACTAAATATGATAACAACTTTAAACTAGTTTATTTTTATACATACATTGTCCCTTTATTTCTCAACATAATGTCCACCAACATTGATGCACTTATCCCATCGTTTTATCAGTCCTCCCAAATTGGCTGCATAGAACTGCGTGCTCTGTTTTCCAAACCACGTTTTCATTTCACATTCAACTTCGGCGTCATTCGCGAAATGTCTCCCGCCAAGGGGGGTTTTCAGTGGACCAAAAAGGTGGAAATTGCTAGGGGCTAAGTCGGGGCTGTAAGGTGGATGTTCCAGAACTTCCCACCTTAGTTGGTTAATTTTCTCCTGAGTTAATCGAGTCGTATGTGGTCTGGCATTGTCATGAAGAAGCAATACTTCTTGAGTCAGCAATCCTGGACTTTTTCTTCGAATTGCATCATGAAGCATCGATAGAACTTCACAGTATGATTCAGAATTCACATTGTTACCTTTATTCTTGAAATTGGTTGAAAGGACGCCTTGACAATCCCAGAACACTGTCAGCCTAACCTTCCCTGCTGATGGCGTAACCTTGAATTTTTTGACACAAAGCGAAGAAGGATGTTTCCATTGCATTGAAGCACGCTTTGATTCGGGCTGGTAGTCAGCATAAACAGGAAGCATTTCCTTATGAATGTCCTTTGCAGGCAGTCCTTTTGCCCCCCCCCCCCTAAAAAAAAACCGCATAACAGCACGTTGCTCTTTGGTTGTACACTCCATAAGTACAGTCGCCATTTTGTTTATGCGCTGCGTATGCGCATGAGACACCTAGCGTCACCTAACAAATGGGATTATAAAGTTCGATGTTGCTGTCACCTAATGACATCTGTAGAAAACACCATCTACATTTACCTGCCATCCCACATAATTGTGTGACTTACTTATTGACTCGCCCTCGTTTTTCATTCTTTTTTGTTAACAACATACGTCAACCAGTAAAGGACATACCTAAATATTGTCAGGTTATGAAATTTTTAGGGTTACTGATAATAGTGTGGCGCAAGCAGAATATCAGTTAACCAAAATAAATTTGGTTGACTGGATAAACAAAACAGAAACTGAAGCTTTTTGGCGTGAAGTAAGACAATTTAAAGACGCCTCAGGTAACAGTCCATTCCGTAAGCTCTTTGAATGTGTGATTTCTGCCATGATACTACCCTATTAAAATGCTGATGTGGAAAGAGTTTTCAGTACTATGCATTTTATAAAATGTAAACTAAGAAATAGGATGAAACTTGACCATTTAAATGCTATCCCGGCCATAAGATTTGGCTAGATAAAGTAGGAAAATGCTGTTAAACTTATCCAGCTCCCTGTTCAATAATTAAAATAAATTGGAACAACTAAAGCATACCACAGTCATTTTGAATCTGAAGCTTCAATTTCATCATCCAAGGTAAGTTTATCCTGTGAATCTTGTGAGACAGACATCAGTGAAGACGAGGACATGATTCTATAGAGTAAGTCACATCCATATCTATGTAATTTCTTACTTTCTCAATCTAGATGTTTTTTCTAGATGTTTACCAACACAATCTAGATATTTCTAGATGTTGCTCGGTCCGTTTCTAGATGTTTTCTGTCAAAGAAAAGTGGCAACCCTGGTCGTGACAAAAGTATCTATACCAGTGGTTCTCAACCTGTTTTGGCCCGTGCCCCCTTCACCATATTTTCAGAACGACATCCCCCCTTTATATTTCCTACCTAAGAATTCCCCCACCCCTACACAGTATACGTAAAAATGGAAGGTAAATATGTTAAAACAGGTCTAGACATCCACATAAAACGTGATTTGTAGGTCTACTTACTTTATAAAATGAATTTTAGAAAGATGAGACGTACATAACTGCAAAGTATGAAGGGAAAAGCAATATCAAGTAATCGGTTCTTGTATTAACGCGATCTTCAAATGATCTTCATTCCCCCCCTCCCCCCCTGGAAACCCTAAAATTCCCCCCTGGGGAGGACTTCCCCACCTGTTGAGAACCACTGATCTATACTAACCTCATTCCGATAGGTGCAAACCTGTGTCAGTGCAGCAGCGTTTGGCCGCATCAGTGTTCAACGTGTAGTGAGTCCATTCATTCGGAAAGAGTAAAGCACTTTATTTTAAGTGTTAGTAGGCCACAAATCATCGAAAGCGGCATGGATTTCGACAATAGACACATGTGGATTGAAGACTCGACGAGTATAAAACATCTCATAGTTTAGTTAAATGGGTTTCAAATTTGGTGCCTTAGCAAGAACGAGCTATGGAGGTGCCTTGAAAGAAGTTAACTCACAAAGAGAACTAGTTAATCGCAACAGAAATAGACAGTCCACATTCTTTGCGCATGTCATTAGAAAGGCAAAGCTGGAGTGTGTCGCAACGTCGGGAAAGTTCGAGAGGAAGGGGGAGACCAAGAGAGAAGATGCTAGGCAGTTTGACATTATGACATGGAGGAACATCAGTATCAGAAATAACTGACAACACACGGAACAGTATTCGGTAGACAGACATAACCAATGCCACAAGGCATGGACCATAAGAATAAGACGCATCTGTGGATTAATTGTCTTAAATTAATGTTGTGGTGCAGAGCGATGAGATGATGAATTTGTTGGCATAAAAAGAATGTGTGGTCAGTGCATGGTTAATGTCGCTGGTTAATATAACTGTACATCTCATGTATAATCCAGATTGACTGAAAGTGGTATTACTGATATAAATAAATGTAAAACAATCTATATATATAAAAGAGAATGTTTGTTTGTGTCTTTGTTTCTTTGTTTGTGTGTCCTTTATGCGTTCGCGAACGGTCCATCCGACTGAGATGAAATTTTCTACAGACGTTCTTCTCAGTCCTGCCGAGCCAGCTGGCATAGTTATTTAGTTTAAAAACATTTATTTGCGTAATGAATCAACATTTAAAGGAAAGACATATAATTAAGAGGACTTAACAACAAAAGTTATATCAAGGGACATTACTTTTAGTAACATTGCTATATTATGTAATTTAAATAATTGTTGTATTTTTCTTAAAGTTTTATCACATGTTTTAAGATGTTATCTACAGGCATATGCGTTATATTATAATGATAAAAATCTTTAAGGCATTTTCAAAGTTTTCATAAAAATAATGCATCTATTTTAAATACGTGAAAATTTTCGAACCCATTTTTGCCGCAACGGGAACGGGAAAGGGTCGTATCTGGTATAAACGAAGTGATAGAAATTTTAAGGCATCTTCAAAGTTTTCGTAAAAATAATTGATCTATTTTAGATACGTGAACAATTTTCAAACTGAATAATATCATCGAAGCTACAATTTTAAGTGTGAAATTTAAAGGAAAAGATGTACTGTTGCCTGCATCCCAATGATTCCAACAGATATGCCATTCGAATTCAAACGTCTGCAGTTTCCGGATAGATAGATCGATAGATAGATCGATAGAAAGATAGATAGACAGACAGACAGACAGACAGACAGACAGACAGACAGACAGACAGACAGACAGACAGACAGACAGACAGACAGACAGACGACGGACGGACGGATAGTTAGATAGATAGATAGATAGATAGATAGATAGATAGATAGATAGATACATGCAGACGACGTAGTCATCGTCCATACCAGACGTGTTTATTCTGCTTCACAATATTGGATTACCGCGATTGGGACACGTGTGATATACCTCCAAGTATGAAACAAGAACCCGTGTGTATTTCTTCGCGGGAGTAGCACTCTGTTTATACATACTATTGGAATACACGATTGTGACACGCGTTTATTCACAAAGTAAAAACAAGAAACTCGTGTGTTTTTCTTCGCTGGAGTCGCACGTACCTTCATTGTTCTATTGGATTATCGTGAGTGTGTGTGTTAATATTTCCAAGGGAAAGCAAGAAACGTGAGTACATACATTACTTTATAAATATAAAATACTATCACCGCGATAATTTCAAGCAAACAGAAGAAAAATGGCGTACAACACAAGAAGTAGCTCGCAAAACAAAGAGCTTTACTCGGAGAAGGCCGCTGCCGGCCCTAAAGCAAATACCAACAGGGGTAAGGCTGGCAGCGGTCCTACCAGAGGCAACCAGAAGCCAGTAGCATCTAGCCCAACACCTACAGCCAACTCAAACAGAAACGGTGAGCGATTACACAGCCGGGGAGAGGCGTCCAAAACCCGAGATAGCAGCCCAGTGACCAAAGAAGCAAGCGAGAAGACTCGCCTAATAGTAACACAAGTCAATGAAGCGCAGGCGAAAATCACGTCGATGACCGCATCCGAGTTAAGACGGGTGTTTGAAAACGCACTAGGAACAAGAAGCATCGAGAAAGCATATAAAACAAAACAAGGGAAGGTATTCCTACACCCAAACAAAACAGAAGAAATAGAGACCATCATTAAAACAATTAAAGACACACAAAAACCCTACAATCACCAACTGATTCATGGAATAATGGTGGACATTGACATCCACAAACCAACCAGCGACATAGTGATCAAAGGCATCAACCCTCAATGGGACATGACTAAGATCCTAAAAGACCTTAAGAAGGAAAACAAACATGCAAAAATACTAGACGGAGAGAGAATAACGAACGGGCAAGGAAAACCCACATCGGTGATAAAAATCAAATGTGAAGGACAAGACCCACCAAGACAGTTATCACTAAACGGGGAATACAAGCACATCGAAGCATACGTTCCCCCATTAGCACAGTGCACACTCTGCCAGAAATTTTGCCACTTCCGGCAAAGCTGCAGACAGAAAGTCCCAACCTGCAAGTTCTGTGGAGGACCGCACTGGAGGAGCGACTGCCAGCTCGCAAAAAACGAATCAAAATATGCAGAACACAACCCAAAAAGAACATGCGCCAACTGCAAGGGCAACCACGGTGCAAGATACAAGGGGTGTCCTGCGTATAAAAGGGAGCTTGCTGCCTGGAGGGAATCAGTGTTAACCAAGACACCACTTAGGATAGTAAAATTGAAGCAGAACCTCCACAAAAGCGGCCCTGAAACGCTACACAGAAGGCGGATAATGCAAACAGACATAACTAACCAGATAGCACAAGTAGACGACACACCACAAGACAAAAGACAACAGACACAAACAGAAGCAGGACCAGTCACAAGACCAGAGGACGACAACCAAAGACAGGTTCACAGAAGAGTACAGGAAGCAGAAAGAAAACTAGCAAAGGCCACCAAACAGATGGAAGAGACCTCAGCAAAGATGGAAAAAACCGCCCAAAGCATTGAAGAACAATTGGAAAAAATCAAAAAGATGGTAAATGACCAGGAAAGCAAACTAAAAAAAATGGAAACAGAACACAATGAAATGTGGGATTTGCTCACCTTGGCGTAAGAGGGAAAAACCCGATGTGGATGAACAGCCAGCTGAAGGAAATCAAAAACGAAATAGAATCAGTCCGAAATGAAGGCAGATCAATCTTCAATACTGTGATAGCTCACCAACGTGGAATACTCAAGGAGAAAACAGTACCACAGTGGCAGAGAAATCAATTGTATCCAGTAGAGGAAGCAACCAGCTACCATGACAATGAAAACAGCACAGACTCCGAAATATAAAGAATGGAGGACAACCAGAGACAGGGTCAGACAGCAATAACAGTTGAACCAAAAATGGATAACAGAAACGTGAGAATAATTCAGTGGAACTGCAGGGGCATTAAATCCCACCTCCCAGACATCATGAAACAACTGGGGAGCCAGAACTGTATTTATGCCCTGCAGGAAACCCACCTGAAACCAGATCAACAGTATAGGTGCCGCGGGTTCACGGTAATTAGACAGGACAGGACAGAAGCTAGAGGGGGCGGGGTTGCCCTGTTAATGCACGAACAGTTCCAGATCGTGGCACAAGAAACATTCCGCACCAAGAACTTGGAGTGTATCAGTGCTACTATTACAGGGAACCCTAAAAACTTATCTATAATCAACGTATACTGTCCCAGAGGGGTAATTGAGGATGAAGACACCCAAGCCCTCCAAACCAGACTTACGTCAGAAGCCCTAATAGTGGGAGACTTCAACTGTCACCACCACACATGGGGAGCTATACAGAACGACAGGGCTGGTACAAAACTCATGAAGTTTATCGAAGACAATCAACTGGCAGTGCTCAACGATGGGACGGTAACCAGGATAGATCCCAGACCAAACTGCCAAGACACAGCCATTGACCTGACAATAGCCACCTTAGGTCTAGCAAGCAGCCAGTGGGAAGTGACAGAGGACACGAACACAGACCACCTACCCATAATAATCAACACCAGAACAAAGCCCCAGTTAAGCGCCAACATCAACAGGCCAACCTTTCACTTCAAGAAAGCAAAATGGGAGCAGTTCAGAGAAGACATGAACAATACAGACCTGGAACAGCAGGAACGGGAAGACATTGACAAATATACAGAGAGACTGACCAGTAACATACTGAGGATAGCCACCAAACATATCCCTAACAGAAATATGCCAGAATATCTAAGACCGGGTAAGAAAGAGCACCAGACAACCCAAAAACAAAGGCACAACCCAGTGGCCTGGTGGAACGATAAGTGTACAGCGGCACAACAAAATAGGAAAAGAGCGCTGCAGAAATACCAGAAGGCAAGGACAGAAGAGAATTTTGAAGTATTCAAGAAACTCAGAAACGAAGCAAACAGAGCAGTAAAACGTGCAAAAGAGACGGAGTGGAAAAGATTCTGTCAAACACTCAGTCCAGACACACCAACCAGTAAGGTGTGGAAACAAATAAAAGCTATTCAAGGAAATAAAAAGACCAGCAAAATCCCAACCATCAAAAGCACGAAACTAGCAGTAACAGACCAGGACAAAGCCAAAGTGTTCGGAGATTACTTCCACGAAGTCTGCTCTAACAAAAGACTAGGAAGCAATGAAAGACAAAGAAGGGAGGAAATGACACAAGAGCTAAAAGACACAGCAGACGAAAACATCGAAGAACACTTTATGGATGCAGACATCACAACAGAAGAGGTGATGTCAGCCCTAAACGAAAAATCTGACACTGCGGCTGGGGCGGACATACTAAACTATACCATCCTCAAAAAGCTCCCGAATAACACCATAAAAACGATTACTAAGCTGTTTAATGTAATATGGCAGACGGGAAAGATCCCCAGGCAGTGGAAAACAGCCACGATTATCCCAGTCAAGAAACTAGGGAAAGAGCCAACAAGGGTAGAATCATACCGCCCTATCTAACTGACATCGCACCTGGGCAAAGTTATGGAGACAGTGATAAATAAAAGAATAACATTCTTCCTGGAGAAGAATGAACTGTACAGCCATACACAATCCGGGTTTAGAGCCAACAGGTGCACGATGGATCAGATCATTAAATTGGAAAACCACGTAAAGAAGGGATTTAAGAGAGGTGAAAAGACGTTGGCTGTATTCCTGGACCTAGCTCAGGCGTACGATCAATGCTGGAGTGAAGCCGCACTAATTAAACTGAAGAAAGTAGGCATAACTGGTAGAACCTACAAATACATTGAAAACTTCCTCCAAGATAGAAGATTCTCAGTGAGGGTAGGGAATGAGGTATCCGACACATATGTGCAGGAGAACGGCATTCCCCAGGGATCTGTCATCTCACCTACAATCTTTTCAATACTGGTGAACGACCTGACAGATGAGATTCAAGACCAGAAAACAGGACTTTCTCAATTCGCGGATGACTGCGCCATATGGAGGAGCGCCAAGGCGGCAAAGCATACAAGAGGACCCCTCCAAAAACAAATAAACAAGATAACAGCTTGGATGGATAAATGGGGTTTCAAAATCAATACCAATAAGACGGTCAGCATGGTATTTAGCAGCAAGAAGAAGATAAACCGTGACAAGGACTGGAAAATAGAGATAAAAGGGGAAACCATCAAGAGAACAAAGAGCACAGTGTTCCTAGGAATGACCCTGGACGAACAGATGAACTGGTCAAAGCATATAAGCCAGACATTAGAAAAATGCAAGAAAGCGAGCAACCTACTGCGGGTGATAAAAGGTAACGGTTGGGGTGCCCACACCCAAACAATGCTGATGTTCTATAAAGCATTTATCAGGGGCAAGTTAGAATACGGCAGCATTGTGTACGACTCAGCTTCAGAAGCCAACAAGAGGAAGCTAGACACCATACAGACCCAAGCCCTAAACATCATCTTGGGTGCTGGAAAATGTACATCCAGAGAAGCCATGGAGGTAGCACTGGGTGTGCTTCCACTGAGTCTGAGGCGTAAACAGCTGACGTATAACTACTGGCTTAAGGTAGCCCAAGACAAAAACCACCCTGGATACCAAACGTTCAGCGACAACAACAGCAAAAGGGGGGGGGGGGGGCACCCCAAGAGTTAAACTGCAAAGACCGGCAGGTTGGGAAGCAGCAGAGAAGATAAAGGAAGAAACCGAGCTAGCAGAGACCCTGAAACAGACAAGACGGTTCAAGCCAACAATCCCACCATGGGAACTAAAAGTTCCATTCACTGACTGTAGTCTAGCGAAATCCATCACCAAGGACACGGAGGACATTGATGCAAGAGACACGGCCGAGGAATACATACAAGAATTCAGTAAGGACAACCTCCTAATATACACAGACGGGTCCAAAAACGAACAGGGAGAGGTGGGAGCAGGTGTAGTGGTCCCAGACTGGAAGCTGAAGAGACAGTTCAAGCTAACAGACCAGACAGCAGTATGCACGGCCGAACTAGTTGCCATAATGAAAGGTCTAGAGATCGCAGCCGAAAACCCACCACTGAGACTGTGTATATTAACAGACTCCCTGTCATCAGTACAAACGCTCGGGAACCTCAATAGAGGCAACAGACCTGACATAAAAGAGGAGATACTAGCAACAGCCACTAACCTCAGGTACATGGGCTGCCAAGTCACCATCGGATGGATACCACCAGCACACAGGGGTATCCCGGGAAACGAACAGGCAGACAGAGCGGCGAAATGGGGTATAACCAGCACGAATCAAATCTGCACTGGCCTAGGTAAAGTAGAAGGGAAGAATATAGTCAAAAACTACATTCTCAAGGAATGGAGGCAACAGTGGCGAGACAGCGATAAAGGCCGTCATGCCTTCCAAGTATTGGGCGAACCCAGATTCAAGCCACAAGTCAAGACCAACATGAAAGCACCGGCAAACAGGCAGCTGTGGAGAATGCGACTAGGCAATTGGAAAGACACAAGAGAGAACCCAAACTGCAGAGTATGCCGAGAAAGCAACACCATCGAACACTACTTACTAGTATGCGACAAGTACAATAGAGAGCGAAGGGACCTGAGAGATCACTTTGTCAAAACTGGAAAACCAATGACAATGACGGAGTGCCTGCACATAAACAGCAACCCGGAAACACAGCGACTGGTCAGACAGTTCCTATGCAGAACAGGGAAGACCGTATAACCTCCCTAAACTGTGTATACATGTATATGTGTGTTTGTTTGTATTTGTGCATGTTTATATATGTTTAAAAAAAAAAAAAAAAAAAAAAAAAAAAAAAAAACTGGCGGAGTGAATGGCAGGAAGGTGGGTTGGCTCTTCCGGTAGAGCACCTGAACTAGGAAGACAGGGAGACCTGGTCATCTTGTTGCCTCGCCACACCCACACGCGATGAAGAAAACCGCCAAAACTCACAAGCGTAAAGGCGTTCGTAACGCTGACCGGGGGGGGGGGGGGGACAACTTGAGACTTGCAATTAAATGCTCTGCCCTTGCCTACAACAAGTCCTTATGAGGACTAGACATGACCGGGACTTGCCCCGATGAGAATAACACAAGAAGCGACAAGCACTTAGCAGGGCTAACAGAGAAAAGCCTACAAACGAGAGAATAAGGGCCCCAGTAGGCCAAACCAAGGACCGGTCTTTAAACAGGACCAGCACAAAACAAATCTATCCGACGAACAGAGCGGAACAAATTAAAACCAGTAGGAAATAGGACCAACAATCCACACAACCACGGACCTGAACAATAACCACAGCTGATGAAGCAGGTTAGACGAGGACGAATTTGGAATTTTTGTTTTTGAAATGGAATCGGAATAGATAGATAGATAGATAGATAGATAGATAGATAGATAGATAGATAGATAGATAGATAGATAGATAGATAGATAGATAGATAGATAGATAGATAGATAGAACCCCGCCAGGTGTGGGCGAAGCCGGGCCGGGTCAGCTAGTACATAATATTACTTTGGGGAGTCTCGGTAGCATTGTGGCAAGACGCTTGCCTGACAACCCGGTGTCATGGATTCGAATCCGCAAATAGACAAATAAAAAAAAATTAACTGGGCTACCACCTTCTTCTTCTTTCGTTCGCTTAAAATGTGTCTATAACTACAATGTTGTATCTTGTATGAGTTTAACTGTCTGTTTTATTTCACTCAGTGGTTCATAGATTTTATCTTCCACTGTCGTCTCTCTAGGCCAGAAGGTTTGCCTGGATATGTTGTATTTTGGGCAGTCGTGGAGTATGTGCTCGGCTGTCTGCAACGCCAGTCCACATGTACACATGGCTGATTCACCAATCTTGAATTTTGTATACATGTGGTTGCGTACTCTATTGTGTCATGTTCTGAGGTGCAGAATAATGATTTGTTCAGGTCTGTCCATAAGATGGTAGTCGCCTTGAGCAGGTGTTGGTGGCTTTCTGACTGATTTGATAATTCTTTTCTTTCCGTGGTATGTAACGGGTACATCCGGTTGTTCTTCTTTTGCTCCTTCCTTAGCCAATCGATCAGCTCTCTCGTTTCCAGGTACTCCACAGTGAGACGGTCTCCACTGTATGTTGACCGTACGTTGGCTGCTAAGTTAAGAAAGTCGTGTTCGTTGTACTTGTAATTTTCCAGACAGGAGCGCTTCAAGTACTGGGGCTCTCACCTCTATCCAAACTAAAATGGGTACCAATAAATGTTTTGGGAAATGAAGTCAGCCGAGGTTATAATGACCACATCAACCAGGAGGTGCTCTTTGGTCTATACAATATGGGTCTAGCTCTATGTGCCCGTATGCTTCTTACAGCGAGTAAAAGAATGTTTACATCTACTTACAACACGTTTGTGGTTTTGACAGGCACCAGCCAATCAGTTGCCAATGGAAACGCCAAGGGCAAAGCATTCATGGTGAGCTTTTTGAAGAATTTTGGTAACGACGGCCAAAACAGCATCATCATCACCACCGTGAAGAAGACCCGAGTCTATGTGCACGTACCATCCACCGCATCTTTGATCCAGCATGTTCTGCCAGCCAACTCTTCCATTTACGTGAAGGTAAGCGGGGACACACTTCGCCCTGTGTATTCTTGCTTTTTTCTGTTAGTGACTGTCGCTTCCATCAAGGTGAACTGCATGTTTCGTAGAGGACTTTTGTGTTGGCATTCTGGCGACGGCATTATGTATGGTGAAAGTTTTTACATCTGTCCGCGGTTGTTTTGTTGCATTTCGGAGATAAAATGGCGTGGCTGGCTAGAAAAAAATCTAGAAACGGAACACCAACATCTAGAAACATCGAGACTTTGTAGGTAAACATTTGGTTGGGAAAGTGACTACCACTTACATCAAGGATGACTGTTTCGTAGAGGACTTTTGTGGTGACGTTCTGGTGTCGACATTATGCACAGTGTGCCTGAGTGGGCTGTTGTTTGTCGAGACTCCTGTCTTTTCCACTTTTCACATGAGACAGTGAGGAACATTTTATGTGATATTCACTGGCACAGAAATGGGGTATAATGGGGACCACCCGTTGCTGTGATGTTAGAACCGCGACTGAACTGAACTGAACTGATATAAATCAGTCGATCAACCATTTAGTGTCCACTCAACTTAATCAGTTAACCAATGTGATTAGTTTGTATGCCCACCTGCGTGTCTGATTACCTACCCACCCACCCGAAGACAAGTTATCACACACATCAGAAAGATGTAGTCATAATTGTTTGGCCACATTATGAGAAGACAAAAACTTAAACATGTTGTGACAACTGGAATGATTTGTGAAAAGAGAGACAGGAAAAGACAAATAAGAAAATTCTTGAAGTCTTGTTTCATTGCAAGGAAGGGAGTCAACATACAAATTGAGACATGCTATTGGAGATATCAAGATGTGGAAAAGCATGATCGTCCCCGCCTGTCGATAAAGCACTTGATGATCTCTCATTTCATCTCATCTTGTTCCTCTTGTACCTTGCGGTGTCAAGGTGAAGTATAAACAGCGGAAGAGTACCCGCTTATGGGCTTCATGTATCGATATTCCCATGGACTCTGTTATTGCCTGTGTTTACATGGTCGGCTTCTTCCAACGCTTCCATGTAGTCTGTACATCATTGCTTGTTGTGGTATACTGTTAGTTGGTAACCTACTTGCATGGCCAAACCATTTGACTTGCTGCCTAATAAAATCTAGTGCAGCTATAACCCCCACTTTAGTCCTGATTTCTTCATTTCTGATCTCATCTCTTCTTGATACATTAAGTATTATTCTCAGGAATCTCATTTCTGTTGTTGTGATTTTTCTTTTCTCTTTTTCTGTCATTGTCCAGGTTTGGTATTGGCACTTGATGATAATTTTAATTTTCTGAAATGCAGCGTTTAATTGACCCTATACTCATAATCTGTGTCATGCATCTTAAGTATTCCAATTTATTAACCTGGCTAAGTATTTTGACTTCTATTATTATATGACATTTTCTTTAATTTAACCATTGTTTCTGTTTTCTTGATATTCAAGAAAAGTTCTCTTTCCCTCTCTCTATTATTACAATGTCCGACGTCAACATGGCCGTATGGATAAGAGCACACGCTCTTAAACTTCCGGTACGCTAATGCCGAAGTATCCGATTCAACACCCCGGTAAGTTGGACTAAAATGTTGGCTTCTCGTCCTTGACTTGGTGACGTAAATTATAAGTACCCCAGAATTAGCAGTGGGTTCGCCTGATGGCGGGGGGACACTGTTAAAGTGAATAAATACGCAAATATCAGCCCAGTGCACTCCCGAGTAGTGGCAACTACCAGAGGTGCTTGGACTATGCTTGAGTCCAAAAGGAACGAACGCCAAAATAAATACAAATAAGTAAATAAATAAAACTACAATGTCCACATCCTGAGACGAATGTTGCGAATTCCTTGGACTGCCAGAGTAACTAACGACGACTGCCTGAAACAGGCTAACGAAACTAGAACATTATATACAACAATAAGACAGAGACAAACAGCTTTCCTCGGTCATGTGATGAGAAGAGAGGCATTGGAGAACATCGTAACAACTGGAAAGATCGAGGGGAAGAGACGCAGAGGTAGACCAAGAGAAGTGATGCTGGATGGATTGAGACGGTGGCATGGAGGAATATCAGCAGCAGAGTTGATCCAGAAAACCAAAGACCGAGATCTATGGAGAGCCATGAACGCCTACGCCAGCCGGCACGGCACTTGATGATGATGACAATGTCCAACTGTTGTAGATCTTTTGCATTTTCAACGATCAACAAAACGCCGTGTGCATCGTGTAGAAAATGGTGGCTTTTGAGCTTAAATGTTGCAGAGAAATTCTTAAAATATTGAGGTTAAAAAGAGCGAAAACAATGATATTCTATTCGATCTAAACTTTGAATAAAACTGGCACATACACAATATCGTATCTCGGAAACTAAGATAGACTGGCCATATTACGTATCACAGTGGTTTATAATGAACGGTAGTGCTGGATGGCTTGGTTCATGGGAGAAGAGCAACGGTCGACCAACACGAAATTGAATAAATGGCGTTGAGTTGAGTTGAGTTGAGTTGAGTTGAGTTGGGTCAAGAACCGACATCACAGCACTGGGGACATTCTCATACGTCATCCGTTCTCATCTGCAACGGGCAAACAACGTTCTAATACTAAAACTAATGGTACCGGTAGCAGTCTGATTATCTGTCCGTCTGGCCTTTCCTCTGAGTTTTGAGTGTCGGCCAGATTCTCTGGTCACTCCCTGTAGCACCATTCTCTCGAAGTCGTGATGATCTATCTGTTCCTCCCGCACTATGCACACCATCCGAAAGGGCTCCGACCACGTCTACTTTATCATGCACCAATACCCAGCCGAACGGTGCAGACCCCGCCAATCTGTCCGCATGCTCGTTTCCCACAACACTAGCATTGTCCTGGGGGGTGGGGGTGAGGGGGGGGGGGTTGGACAAAGGACATTGTGGATACCATGAGTATGCAGATGCATGAGGTGGGAGATATGGCAAGAGGTCGAGATACTTTGCAGCCGACCGCGGTGAGAATAACATTCTGATACAATAATGGAGGGGTATATGTCTGAGAAGAGAGGAAGAGGAAGGGCAAAGAGAAGATGGGTGCAGGGTGAGGCGGATGATCTTCAGATGGGCGTATCGGACGCAGGACATCTTGATTATGATCGCGAGGGCTTCCGGAGGGTTGTTATGGGAGCGAGGTTCTGCAAAGGACATGCTACTGAATGAATGAATACATGATGATCACGCATAGCGTAGGATGAAGCATACTTGCAGAAC
Source organism: Cepaea hortensis (assembly GCA_963921405.1). Classification (NCBI taxonomy): domain Eukaryota; kingdom Metazoa; phylum Mollusca; class Gastropoda; order Stylommatophora; family Helicidae; genus Cepaea; species Cepaea hortensis. Next base: position 90,964,042 of record OY992879.1, on the reverse strand, counting down.
AATATATTTTCCAATGCAACTCACATAGCAGAGATCTAAAAGCGTATGGTTTTATTTCCATGTACAGCTGCCCCGACAGACCACAGTCATGTCTTGGGGAACACCAGAACGTAAAGCCGTGTCTGTGTACTCCACGGAGCTAGTGTCAGTCTATGGACTCACCTCCAGGAGTAGATCCAGTGGTGGCTACCTGGCCATACCTCTCGACAAGTGGTCAGATCACTATATTGTGGCAACTTACGACGGACTTCAGAAAAACGGAGGTAACATTGAAGTAAAATTACTCTTTTAACTCTTAATATGTTTTTGCTTAAGGATCACTCTCAATGCACATTGCTACATCCTTTAAGTGTTCCAGTCTATTGTCTAAGATCACAGAAAGAGAATCTGCACAGTGCATTCACTCAGAAACTCCGGGGATGATGAATATGTGTGTACCACAAGCACACATACTATGTGCATAACTAGGCTTGCCAGATTGTGTAACAGAGAAACCGGGACATTTCGCTTAAAAACATTAGTTGCATATCCTGTACAGGACGTTGCAATCAACTCCATCAATGTTTTTGCTGTTCGTAATTGCTTGGCAAATTTACGTTCATTAGTTTGCCATTGCTTTCTGAACGACCAACACTCATGATTTTGTATGGAAAACCAACGCAAGGTGGTCTGCTTCCAAATCTGTGTTTCGAACGCGGTATGCGGGATTACGAATTGCTTCCATAACTTCTTCGCTACAAGGCCGGAATTTCTCCTAAACATAAGAAGATTCCGAGATGTTACAAAAATTAACACTGTCGCTAAAAAAAGGAACTTTGGTTGTGGGGGGAGGGGGGGGGGGTGTCTAAAGACAAGAGGCACCCAGTTTGATCTCACATTGTTTCTTTCCGCAGTGCGAACCGTGCTAATAATTTAGCTTGAGACTAATTCTACACAAGGCACAACAGACGGAAACCAACTAACCGCATTGATCAAAAGCTCATGAAAACAAAACCACTGTGAATGCGCGAGCGGGCATTTGATATTTCCAAATGAAACAGTTATACCAAGCGGAAATTGAGAAAGTTTTAATTTAATTAAATCTTTATTTGACAGGGAAAAAAACCAGGAAAAAGGGTCGCCCCGAAAGAATTTTTGGGGACACTTCTCTCGGTGGGAATGTGTAACAAATTAGAGCTACCAGGTGAAGAATCAGTAAAAAGGGCGCCTTTACACGCCTCACTGGGCACATGGTGCTATAGTATGTCCACATTTGTTTGCCGTCATTCACGATCAATTATTTTGAAAACTGTCTGTTGCATCGTTATGAAATTTTTCCAGCCGTCTTATATTTATCCCCACCCAAGGAATATGTATTTGATAGGTCCAAAAACAACTTAAATCATTGAAAGCGGTGACATTCCTTTGATGTTTTGCTCAACAACTAGTGATTTCTCGCTAACAAAGTTATGTTTACAGTAATTGGAGACCTGCCAATTCAGATGACACACAAAGGCGTATCCGGATTCGTATGGGAGTGGGTGCAATGAAAGAAGTAGCTTACAGGGTTGCATTGCACCGGGTTCTTATCCCATATGGCTCAGTGTCTTTCCGCAGCGCAGAAAGCGTCACACAAAGCACGAACTCCTTAGCTCCAGCGACGACCCTCTGGAGCCTCCGAAAAAATGCACTCGTGAAATGAAGGACGCGGCCCGGAATCGAACATACAACCTTCAAAACCCGAGTCTGACGGCTTGACTATTTCACCACGGAGAATTCCGAGAGGGGTGCAATGTGTAATATTAGTAAAGACAGAGAATTTACAGAGGCACGGGGTAAATAATTTGTAAATTAACACGAAAGTAGAAGGAATATATTTCTTACCTTATTTTTCATTTCCTTCTTGTTTCTTCAGCTGATGCTGATGCTGTAATGTTTAGGGCCTGCAATTCGTCTGAATAGTTGGAGCAAAATATCCCAGTAAGTGTGTACATAGATTAAGGTCTGCGATCTACTCAGACCTTAATCTGTGTCGGACGATTCCAGTAGGTTGATGATTGCTCTCGGTTGCATAAAATTCAATCAATCCTTTCTCTAATAGTCCTCTTCCTCTTTTAACACATGGTCCTGACGTTTTTTCCAGTAACTTTTATCAATATTTAATAGCGCGGACAGACAGACAGACAAACAGACAGACAGAAAGGTAGGTAGGTAGGTAGGCAGAAAGGTAGGTGGGTTGGTGGGTGGGTGGCTGGCTGGCTGACTGGGTGGGTGGGTGGGTCGGTCGGTGGGTCGGTCGGTCGGAGGGTCGGTCGGTCGGTGGGTCGGTGAGTCGGTGGGTCGGGAGGTCGGTGGGTGGGTCGGTCGGTCTGTCGGGAGGTCGGTCGGTCGGTGGGTGGGTGGGTCGGCCGGCAGGCAGGCAGGCAGGCAGGCAGACAGATAGATTAGATAGATAGATAGATAGCTAGATAGATAGATAGATAGATAGATAGATAGATAGATAGATAGATAGATAGATAGATAGATAGATAGATAGATAGATAGATAGATAGATAGATAGATAGATAGATAGATAGATAGATAGATAGATAGATAGATAGATAGATTCCCGCCAGGAGCCGGGCCGAGCCAGCTAGTTTATTTATATAATCACGTTTCATGAAAGAACCCACATTTTGACGACACCTCTGAACTAAATTCCCTCAGTCTGCCAAATCGAAAACCGCCAGACAAAATTCAAAAAGATCGGGGGTGTGTCTTGCTGAAGCTGTAATACTCTTAAAATGATGGAATGAATGCGGGAGCCATTAATTATATACCGCATATAAACAAACATTGAAATCTGCTGTACAATCTCCAGAACAAAATTTTTGATGTTGGGTGGACATAATGATAAGGTTATATGCTAAATCTCATCATTTTCTCTCAGTTGGTTACGGAGATATTGAATTTTATATTGAGGCAAAAACAACAACAACAACACACACACACACTATAAGCAACAGCTCTTCTTACAGCTGTACAGATCCCCCTAAACAGTTAAGCAGAATTAACACAAGAAGCTGCTGTCTTCACAGTAAAGTAAGAAGTAAAGACCCTCAAAACGCCTGAGTACACACTGGGAATATAGTGTTAAACCTATATTTTTATAAACCAATCAGCACACAGCTGGTGATGTGGTCAGTATCTCGTCTGTCGTCTTTACTTCCCAAGACATTTCCTAGTACCAATGTTAGACTGGGCCGACATCGGAGCTAATGTCAGTGTTAAACATTCGCCTCGATGAGATTTAGAACCCATTACACAACGCTGCCGCGGCTCCCTCCGTGAAAAGTTCATTCTTTCATTCAGTAGCATGTCCTCTGCAGAACTTCGCTCCCATCACAACCGTCCGGAAAACTTCTCGGTCATACGCAAGATTGTCCCGCGTCCGATACACCATCTGGAGATCGTCTGCCACATCCTGCGCCCATCCTCTCGTTGGTCTTTCTCTTCTCTTCCCGTGCATATATCCCACCATGATTGTTCTCTCCAAACTTTCATGACGTTTCAAGTGACCAAAATATGACCTTGACATGTAGCTAGTATTAATTATACTCCATTGTGATGGAAAAGACTAATAATACCGTTCCGAATCATACACAATAGAGTAATGACAAGAGTGTTCGTAATTATCCCTTTATTTGATGCCTGTTGCCTCGTATTTATGTATGTGCTTATTGTACTTTTGTTAACTGATTCAGTGCCAAACAAAGAGTAGGTTTGAACCAAACATGTTGCACAGTAAAATGAACATGCATTATAATGTAAATATTCATTCACTGGTTACTGAAATTGCGAAATTTCCGCGAAATAAAATAAATAACATAATGACACCTAGTATGGCGATATATTGCCCCTTTGTCCAAATGTAAGGTCACATTTGTCGATATATTATCTTTTGGCACTGAATCAGTTAACTGGCAGTGGGGCGACATTCTCAAATGTCGCTTTGAGTTTGTTGAAATCCTATCCGGTTTCTGTGTTTAAATTTACAAAACTGTACGCTTGTATACATTATGCCGTCTTATACACTTTCATCTGCATACTCTTTTTTATGTTGCATATCCCTTGCAGGACTTTGCAGTCAACACCATAATTTTTCAGCTGCTGTTGATGTACTAGGCAAATTTTACGTTCAGTGGTTTGCCATTGTTTTCTGAACGACCGGCTTCCATACCAAAAAGTTATAACACAACGCGACACGGTCCCCATACTATATTACTAGCCATCGCCATACAAGGGTCATCGTGTATTTATTTTATTTCGCTGAATCTTCCGCAATTTCAGCAATCACTGAATGAAAATTTACATTATAATACATGTTCGATTTATTGTGCAACATGTTTGGTCCAAACCTACTCCTTGTTTGCATACTCTAGAACAATATTAAAGACCATCATCATCACCAGCAGCATATTACCAATTGGTGTAGGCGTTCATGTCTCTGCACAGATTTCGGTTCTCGATGTTCTGGATCAACTTCGTCATTGTATCAGTTTATCCAGCTTTATTTCTCTTGGTTCTGCCTCCTCCTCTGATCCCATTGAGCTTTCCAGTCGTCACGATCCTTCCCAATGCTTCTCTTCTCATTATGTGACAAAAGAATTCTGTCTGTCTCATCCTTGTAGTTGTAAATAATGTTTCTCTTGTATTATTCTCTTTCAGGTAGCCGTTGTTAGCTACCATGGCAGTACAATGTATTGACAATATTATTTGTCTCAGGAAGCATATCTCCGTTGCCTCCAAGCTCAAAAGTACTATAGAGTTTTAGCCATCATGGCCCGTATCTCTGGGAAGGAAAAATCCGGACTACATCTCCCAGTGGGAAAGAATGGGAAGCACTCCACGGAGTGGCAAACGCAGCTCTGGGGACGGAATAGCCACCGGGATAAGTGGACAACTCTGCAGCTCAGCTGCGCCTGGCACTCACTTGTCCTGATAATCGGAAATGGCTGTCAAAAACATATATATAACCCCCCCCCCCCCAATTATGTGGATGTGGAAGTCAAGGGGAAACCACCACACTATCTTCCCAAGAATTCATGAGTATTCACATATAAGAGTCTGTGAACAACGTTAATGGCTGTTTTGGGACATCTTCGTCTGGTAGGGACATTCAATATCATCAACAGAGTTGATTCAGAACACCAAAGACGGAGATCTCTGGAGAGAGACGAATACTTACGCCAGCTGGCAATGCACATGATGATGATAATGATTCAATCTACATTTTCTGGTGACAGTTTCGTAACAGGAACCTGATATGGGTCTGTGATACATTAGGACCATTACATCTTGTAGTCCTGAATAGGTGTAGTTCTGAATAGGTATAGTCCTGAATAGGTATAGTCCTGAATAAGTGGAGTCCTGGATAGGTATAGTTCTGAATAGGTATACTCCTGAATAAGTGGAGTCCTGGATAGGTGTAGTCCTGAATAGGTGGAATCCTGAATAGGTGAAATCCTGGATAGGTGTAGTCCTGAATAGGTAAAGTCCTGGGTATGTGTAGTCCTGAATAGGTGGAATCCTGAATAGGTTGAATCCTGAATAGGTGGAATCCTGAATAGATTTAATCCTGAATAGGTGTAATCCTGAATAGGTGGAATCCTGAATAGGTGTAGTCCCTAATAGGTATATCCTGAATAGGTATAGTCCTGAACAGTTGGAGTCCTGGATAGGTGTAGTCCTGAATAGGTGGAATCCTGAATAGGTGTAGTCCTAAATAGGTATAGTCCTGAATAGGTGGAATCTGAATAGGTGTAGTCCTAAATGGGTATAGTCCTGAATAGGTATAGTCCTGAATAGGCGGAGTCATGATTAGGTGTAGTTCTGAATATAGATGTAGTCCTGAATATAGGTGTAGTCCTGAATAGGTAGAATCATGGATAGATGTAGTCCTGAATAGGTGGAGCCCTGGATAAATGTAGTCCTGAATAGGTGGAATCCTAAATAGGTGTAATCCTGAATAGGTGGAATCCTGAATAGGTGTAGTCCTGAATAGGTATATCCTGAATAGGTATAGTCCTGGATAGGTGTAGTCCTGAATAGGTGGAATCCTGAATATGTGGAATCCTGAATAGGTGCAGTCCTGAATAGGTGTAATCATGAATAGGTGGAATCCTGAATAGGTGTAGTCCTGAATAGGTGGAATCTGAATAGGTGTAGTCCTGAGTAGGTGTAATCATGAATAGGTGGAATCCTGAATAGGTGTAGTCCTGAAAAGGTGGAATCTGAATAGGTGTAGTCCTGAATAGGTGTAGTCCTAAATAGGCGTAGTCCTAAATAGGTGGAATCTGAATAGGTGTAGTCCTGAATAGGTGTAGTCCTGAATAGGTGGAATCTGAATAGGTGTAGTCCTGAATAGGTATAGTGCTGAATAGGTGGAATCCTGATTAGGTGTAGTCCTGAATATAGGTGTAGTCCTTGAATAGGTAGAACCCTGAATAGGTGGAATCCTGGATAGGTGTAGTCTTGAATAGGTGGGGTCCTGAATATTAATAAGTGGCCAATCCTGCCCTCTCTTAGCTGACGACGAACGCAGGTTTCGAACCCGCGTCCGACTGTTTTTATGTCATTATCAGCGCAGCCTCCTAGTGATTACACTAATGTGCCCACTGATTCAAAATTAACGAGATACTAACTGTATTTGTTACAATTCAGGTGAGATAATCATCATCAGCGCCGAAGACGACACTTCCATTTCCGTGTGGCTGAACGTGGTCAAGTTTACTAGGTAGGAGTGACCGTTAGTGGCACTGACCGATTTATTATTATTTTCAGCTGCTGGCTAATTGTCAGTAGATTATGTTACTTTTTTGTTACACTCAGTATAATTTTGCTGAAGTCAAATAGAAAATTCATATTACAGTAATTATAGAGGAATTGTGATTTTATTTGTGGTTTTACTACTTACTTAATATTATCATATTTGTGAAAATTAAGTTAGCTGAAGTCAAAGAGAAAATGCATATTTCATTAAAATGTTCGAGAAATGTGTTCATTTTGATAGCAGTGATACCACGTTACTAATAATAGCAAAGTTGTGAAAATTAATTTAGCCGAACTCAAACTGAAATGACAGATTATGAAAAACTTTGCACAGGTGCGTCGCCACAAACCGAACAGTGGACCGTTCCACGCTGCTGTCCTTCCATATCAACAAAGAGGATGTGCTTCGTATTGCCTGTGATGATGATCTTACAGGCAGTGTCGTCAAAGGCTCCAAGCCCATTGGAGTCATCAGTGGAAATACCTGCACTCAAGTGCCAATAAGTACTGTTTGTTGGTTGTTGGTGTTGGGTTGTTGGTGTTGGGTTGTGGGAGAAAAAAAGGGGGGGGGGGGGTTGTTGGTTTTGGGTTGTTGGTGTTAGTGTTGGGCTGTTGGTGTTGGGTTGTTGGTACATGGTTGTTGATATTGTTTTGTTGGTGTTGGGTTGTTGATGTTTAGTTGTTGGAGTTGGGTTGTTGGTATTAGGTTGTTTTTATATAGTTGTTGGTTTAAGGGTTTTGGTGTTGGGTTGTTGGTGTTTGGCTGTTGGTGTTGAGTTGTTGGTGTATGATTGTTGGCGTTAGGTTTTTGGTGTATGGTTACATGTTGTGGGCCTGATTGCCAGGAGGGACAGATAGCCATATGTCTTCCGTGTTGACAAGCTACGAGCAGGCGTGGAACCTAGGTCCGACAATGCTCATGACATTCCCAGCGTAGCTCGCTATCGACTTCACTAGCGCGCTATAATAAAGCAGACATAGATCTGCTAGAGCAGTGGTTCTCAACATTTTTTGGCCCGTGCCCCCCTTCACCATAATTTCAGAACGTCATTCCCCCCTCCCCTTCGTATTTCTTACCTAAACACCCCCCCCCCCCCACACCCCCGCGCTCCTGCACAGTATACGCAATAATGGAAGTACATGCTAAAACAAGTCTAGATATCCACATAAAATGTGATTTGTGGGTCTACTTCCTTTATAAAATGAATTTTAGAAGGGTGAGACGTACAGAACCGTAAAGTATGAAGGGAAAAACAATATCAAGTAATCGGTTCTTATATTAATGCGATCTTGAAATAATCTTCATTCAATCAATCAATCATGTGCCATGCCGGAAAGCGTGGGCGGCCATGTCTCGCCATTTCACTCGATCACCAGTGTCGTGGATCAGCTCAGTGTTCCTGTCTCGTCCATGCCATGTGGCCAAGCCATCCAGGTATTTTCCTCTCGGTCTTCCTCTTGGTCTGTTCCCTTCGATCTTGCCAGTTGTCACTAAGTTCTCCAATCCATTTCTTCTCATAACATGTCCAAAAAATTTTGACTGTCTACGTCTAATTTCTCTAATCAGTTTACGTTGTTCATTTGTCTCCTGTAGTACTTGGTCATTGGTTTTTCTGTCTGTCCATGGTATTCTTTGCATTCTCCTCAGAAACCACATTTCTGCAGCCATCAGATGCTTTTCAGCTTGACTGTTCATTGTCCAAGTTTCACATCCATAATCAAGCTCTTAGAGTCATCACAGGAGGGATGAGATCAACCCCTTTAGTAGCAATGGAGAAAATGGGGAGGACACAAGCTTTAAGAGAACGCAGAGATACAAAAACACTAATACAAGCAGAAAAGTTTCTCAGCTTGCCAGGCCACCCTATGAAGAACCGATTTGAAAACTTAGCTATGGGGCGGTTGAAAAGAAGTAGTTTCATCCACCAGGCCAAACAACTCTGCAGAGAATCCATCGATCTTCCCACAGTTGGTATCCCCCTGACAACTATTCCAGAGCGAACTCCGTGGAAAGATGAACATAGACTATCGCTACAAATCCAGTCAAAAGTGAGAGGAATATTGGACAAGGAAGAACAGAACAGTGTACAGCGCAGAACAGCCACTCTCAGCTTCCTTGATGATGAATACCCACAGGACCTCTGGATCCGAGTCTACACAGATGGGTCAGCACAAAATGCTGTTCGAAATTGAGGAGCGGGAGTGTACATAGCCCAAATAATACTAGAGACACGGCCAGAATTCCAACAGGAAAGTACTGCCATAACTATGATGCTGAAATTGAGGCAATCAAGATAGCCACAGAGAAATTACAAAATACCAGCCGTGGTACACAACCTGCAGTGATATTGACAGATGCAAAATCCGTAATAGAGGCGCTCCTGTCTGGGAAATTGCCAGTTCTGAGGACACTACTTTCTGAACTTAGCAGTCAGCGTAAGATCACCATACAGTGGATACCATCCCACTGTGGAGTCCCCGGAAACGACAGAGCTGATCGATTGGCTAAGGAAGGAGCAAAAGAAGAACAACCTGATGTGCCCATTACATACCACCAAAAGAAAAGAATGATCAAATCAATCAGAAAGCCACCAAACCTTACTCAAGACGACTACCACGTTATGGACAGATCAGAACAGGTCATTCTTCTGCGCCTCAGAACAGGACACAATAGATTACGCAACCACTTGTATACAAAATTCAAGATTGGTGACTCAGCCATGTGCACATGTGGTTTGGCGTCGCAGACAGCAGAGCACATACTCCAGGATTGCCCAAACTACAACATATCCAGGCGAACCTTCTGGCCTAGAGAGACAACAGTGGAAGATAAACTCTATGGACCGCTGAATGAACTAAAAAAGACTGTTGGATTCACAAAAGTGACGACATTGCAGTTGTAGACATGTTTCAAGCGAACGAAAGAAGAAGAAGAAGAACATCCATAATTGCGCCCCTGGAAACCCTAAAATTCCCCCCTGGGTGGGGGGGGGGAAATTACCCACCGGTTGAGAACCACTGTGCTAGAAGATAGTAACAAGACTCTGTAGGGCGAATAAATAGGCTTGGTGCAAAACGTGGATTAGACGTTAATATTAAAGAAAAAACATGTCATAGGAACACGCAAACTACAAGTTGGAGACAAGGAAGGAGAGCAACATAATTAACTTGTCCAGTGCTGAAGGATAATATATCGCAAAATGTGATCTCCCATTTGTACAGAGGGACGATATATCGCCACACTATGGTCCTCGTGTTATTTGTTTCGTTTCGCGGTATCTTCCGCAATTTAAATTCTCAGCACATAGAAATGTGCATTATAAAAAATTATAATAGTTGTTTATGCGGTTGTGTGCGTAGTTGTGTCCAAACTCCAAACCTACTTCTTCGTTTAGCACTGAATCAGTTAATTACATTTTCGCTGAGTTTGTTCGCTGTTTGTCTTCGTACTAATTATTATCGTAGTTATATCACCATCAGATGTTCCGTTCTGCGATCAACTAATGGAGATGATGATTCCAACATCGAATTTAGGCCAGGATTACATCGTAGCAGCCTTGGGCGGGAAAGATACCATCTTCAGAGTCATCTACACCAACGACAAAGGTGAATTTCAACTGTGAATTTTCAATTGTTACTATAAGTTAGTTGCATATCCTTTACAGGACATAATACCATAATTTTTGGGCTATTTGTGATTTCTTGGCAAGTTCACATTCAGTAATCTGCAATGGCTTTCTAAACGACCGGCACTCATACCATTGTATGCAAACCAGCGCGAAGAAGTTTGCTTCCAAATCGCACGCCGTTGTGGTTTAAATGCGGGATTGCGGATTACGTTCGTGACACTTTCGCCACAGCGTCGGCTTGTAATTATCAAATTAATAAAAACCATAAGGAAAAGTTACATTAAAATTATCACATTAATAAAAGCTATAAGGAATAGGTACATTAAAATTATGGAGCATATCAACAGATGAGGTGGAGGTCAGCATCAGCATGGCCGAATGGATAAGAGCGTTCATTCTTACACGTCCGGTGTGCTGATGCCGAGGTAGCTGATTCAACCCCTACACCTGTCAGTTGGACTAAAATGTTGACTTCTCGACCTTGACTTGGGAACGTAAATTACAAGTACCTCAGAAATCGGAAGTGGTTCGCCTGATGACGAGGAACACTGGTAATAAGGAAAGCTCCACACGTAAAAATCAGTCCAGTGCACTAGATGTAATAGCACGTGTATGGACTTCGTTGAGTTCAAAGCGAGAGAAGGCTAAAATAAGAGGTGAAATGGGGAAATTAGTCTGATTACAGAAAGTATTAGGCTAGAGGGACACAAAACGAGAGAAGGCAAAAATAAGAGGTGAAATGGGGAAATTAGTCTGATTACAGAAAGTACTAGGCTAGAGGGACACAAAAAGGCAGAGCAAGATGTACGCGAACGTTTTTTTTTTTTTTTTCACGTTTCCATCCTGTTTCAGGATATTGCGGTCAACACCAGCATCTTTCAGCTTTATGTTGATTCCTAGGCTAGATTACGCTCATCAGCACGCCACGACTTTCTGAGCGACCGGCTCCATACTCTCATAAGTCACTTTTGCGATTCGAACCACTGCTAATTCTCGTCGCGTCACGTGACGAGAGTATTCGGGGTTAGCGGAGAAAGCTGCTAACACCTCGGCCATGGAGCCGGCTACGCGAACGGTTAGGAAGTAAATAATAATAAAAGGAAATGTACTTCTTTAAAATATCATATGACAGAGAGAAGTGGAGGGTTTTAATCCTACGTGTCTGCTCATGATCGAGCACAAGAAGCAGAAGGTGAAGAAAAGGAGAAGAAGAAAAGGAGAAAAAGAAGGAGAGCAAGAGGAAGAAGAAAAAGGTGAAGAAGCAAACAATTAGAGACAAGAGCGTCAGCTTCATTGCATCGGCTTCTGTCCCATATGGCTTTTTTGCTTTTCCATAGAGGGGCCTGCTGAAAATATCACTCCGTAGTTCCAGTGACGATCTCCAGGAGTCTACGAAAAAAACAAAAACAACAGCAATCAAAATAAAACAGCGGCATTTGTGATTGAATTAATTAATCAATCAGTCAGTCAATCAATCAACCAACCAACCAACCAATCAACCAACCAACCAACCAACCAACCAACCAACCAACCAACCAACCAGCCAACCAACCAACCAACCAACCAACGAATCAACCAACCATCCAATATACCAGCCAATCATCCAACCAACCAACTACACTGTAAAACAAAAAACTAGTGTATCCCCGCCAATGCGATAATGTGATTTCTTAAATAAAAAGAATTTGAAAAGAAAAAAAAAAAAAAACTAGGGCATGCGATACTCACTGGAGCATTGCATCTTGTAAACAATTGAACGTCAAATTACTTAGAAAATCGCAACCTGCCAATAAATGCTAGGGCTGATTGCGACGTTTTATACAGGAACATGCTACTATAGTGCGTTCACAAATGTTTGCGCCCAACATACACAACATATTTTGTTTTGTTCTGGAGATTGTACATCAGATCTCAGTATTTCTTTATATCCCGAATATACTACTAGGCTAGTAGTAGTAGTAGTAGTAGTAGTAGTAGTAGTAGTAGTAGTAGTAGTAGTAGTAGTAGTAGTAGTAGTAGTAGTAGTAGTAGTAGTAGTAGTAGTAGTAGTAGTAGTAGTAGTAGCAGCAGCAGCAGCAGCAGCAGCAGCAGCAGCAGCAGTAGTAGTAGTAGTAGTAGTAGTAGTAGTAGTAGTAGTAGTAGTAGTAGTAGTGGAAAAAGGATAGTATCTTATTCATCTATTTGTTCTATAATCCCTTGCTATAAATCTATACACACCAGGAACCACAAATCTGACTATTGAAGACATGGGCACCGATGTAACGGTCAACAAAGCAAATCGTCTGTACAAAGAATACACCATCTCGTCATTTACGGTTGTTAGACTACACGCAAGTAATCCAGTGCTTGTCGTTCTGTATTCAATGGGCACCAACAACAGTCAGGCGTACGGCGATCCTTCCATGGTAACGCTGGTGCCCATAGAAAGATACGATTCTGATTACAACGTTGCTTGCAGTTGGAAGACGTCGTCTGAAATGTCTCATTTCATATTTGATGTCAATGTGTATTCTCCTGGGAATGTGTCAAGTCCTTTCGCGCCTCGTGTTGATGTGTTATCATCTACGAGTGTGTTTGGATTTACGGTGAGTAAAGTGTATCGCATAATGAAACATATGTTTGATATAATCATCATTGTTTGGAGGTTGGCATGGCCAAGGTAGCGGGTTCAACCCCTACACCGGTCAGGTGGACTCAAATGTTGACTTCTCGTCCTTGATTTGAGGATTTAAATTACAAGTACATCTGAAGTCAGAGTGGTTTCGCCTGATGGCGAGGGACACTGGTAATAGGGAAAGTTAACATGCAAAAACCAGCCAGTGTACTAAAAGTCCATAGTGAGCGAACGCAATACAAAAAAAAAAAAAATCATTGTTTCTCCTTTGATGTTCCCCCACCGTGAAGAGGTGGAGGGGCTTGTTGTTTTCCAAAGATCACAAGGAAGAGCTATGCCGGCGTAGAGCAGCTACTGGGAGGGTTTCCCATGCCGGACAGGCCAAGGGATAGGAACCTGACGATCAGAGACACACACCTGCTGTCTTGTAGTTAGACTTGGGACAGCTACAGTCTAGGGTTAAAAAATTGTTTGCATATCCCTTACAGGACATTGCAGTCAACATCAGCATCTTTCAGCTGATTGTTGATATATTGGCAAGATTACGCTCAGTAGTTTGCCATTGCTTTCTGAGCATAAGTTACCGACGCGATTCGAACCACCGCTGATTCTCACCGTCGTCACGTTACTTACGAGAGTATACGAGATTACGGAGAAAAGTCGCTAACCTCTAGGCCAGGAAGCCGGCTCTAGGGTTAAACAAACCCGAAAAATTGCTGGTCGAAGTCGGATGTTGTGAGCCACAGGCTTGACGAAACAATACAACGTAACTAACCTAATAATGTCATACCATTGTTTATTCATTGCTATCTATGATGCAATGTAGATATAAAGTTTCACCCTTTCTCGGTATGGTACCATGGCCCGTTAGAGAAACATACAATAGTGACACTGGTGACACTGTAAACTGCCACGTTTCTCGTATAAGGCGGGAGGGAAGGGGGCGGAAAACTAGCTGCACAATTCAACCCATCAAGAACAAGACAACAAGGGCTTGGCGTGGGTTGGTTGAAACCCTATGTCTCACCAAGAGTTACATAAACACCCGTAGTATTTTTGGCGCTCACGGAAGGAGAAGAAAAAAATAGAAACTAGAGGAATTGATTTCCCGAGAGATGAAAGGCAGCGAAAGCAGGAGTTTGATCCGTGTGATATACAGGGTGTATTTTTAATGACTGTGGGGTGTTTGAAAATATTGCCATTCCAAGTTTTGTATTTACCTTTTATGTTGCATGATCTCCACAGAGGGTGAATACAAAACTTGGAACGGCAATATTTTCTAAAACCCCATAGTGAGTAAAAAAATACACCCTAAATTCGATCTGTGGAAATGCACATCTTGGTAATTTGTATGACCGCCTTTGTCGTCCTCTGACGAAGACATATCGTGTCAAAGCGTTATTTGCTTTACATTGATTTAGTAGGATACAGGCTTGGTTAAGAAGGTTAGATTTTAGGGGCTGCAGAGTCGAGGTCTACGCCAGGGGTAGAGTCGCCTCGAAATATTATGCTATATTAAATATCATCATCATCAAGTGCCCTGCCAACTGGCGTAGGCGTTCATGGCTCTCCACAGATCTCGGTCTTTGGTTTTCTGGATCAACTCTGCTGCTGATATTCCACCATGCCACCGTCTCAATCCATCCAGCATTATTTCTCTTGGTCTGCCTCTGCCTCTCTTCAGTAGCTGGATGACGGTCTGGTGTCACCTGTGGCTCATGACTGTCCCTACCGGACGAGGATGTCCTAAGACAGCCATTAACGTCGTTCACTAACTCTGATATGTGTTTTGCCATGAATTCTTGGGAAGATAATGTGGTGGTTTCCCCTTGCCTTCCACATCCACATGGTGGTCTTTTACCTCTACCTTTAACAGCCATTTTCGACTGTAAGGACAAGTGAGTGCCCTGCTCTGCTCAGCTGCAGCGTTGTCCACCTATTCCGGTGGAAACTCGGTCCCCAGAGCTGTGTTAGCCACACCGTGGTGTGTTTCCATCCTCTACCACGGGGAGGTGCAGTTGGGATTTTCCCTTCATAAAGTTATGGTCTATGACCAAAACTCTCCAGTACTTTTTAGAGGATATATTAAATATATCGCTCCCAAATTTAACAACCTCTACTTAAATGATTACATGTCATGGGATACTTAATCGAATTAAGCGACTTCCGGTATCTGCCATAGGCTTATATATCACCGAAATGTTGTAATTGCCTTAAAATACAATATGGCTGCTACCATATTGACAGTTTAAAAAAAAAAAGTCATAACCGTGACATAATCCTACTTCTTATTTTCTGCAATCCATTTTTGTTTGGTTCAAACCTACTTTTTGTTTGGCACTGAATCAGTTAAAATGGCTTAATCACACAATAGAATAGGAATGGCCAAACATGTATTCAACAACATGAAATCAATATTAACATCTACAGAGATTAACACCGCGTTAAAAATAAAAAAAACTAGAATTGTCAAATGTTATGTATATCCAACACTATTGTATGGAGCGGAAGCCTGGACAATAAATAATCAATTAGAAAACTGTAAAGGGGCCCTG
Organism: Cepaea hortensis; assembly: GCA_963921405.1. Classification (NCBI taxonomy): domain Eukaryota; kingdom Metazoa; phylum Mollusca; class Gastropoda; order Stylommatophora; family Helicidae; genus Cepaea; species Cepaea hortensis. The sequence continues at coordinate 90,948,455 of OY992879.1, read as the reverse complement.
GAGATGTGGATATATAGAAGAATATATGTTAAATACCTGGTATCAGTGAATTCGTGCTACGTTTCTTTGTTCTGCATTGTTCATTGTTATTGTTGTATATTTCTGTATTAAAGATACTTTGTGTTTTTAATGACTTCTATATATCCACATCTCCATGGCATCTTTTCGACTTTCAAATTGCTTGTTCAATGTCCAGGCTTCCGAGCCATACAATAGTGTTGAATATACATAACATTTGACAATTCTCATTTTTAATGCGTTATTAATCTCTCTAGATTTTAATACTGAATTCATGCCGTTGAAAGCATGAAATGCGTTGGGCATATGGTGATCCATATCTTTTTATAAGGAGTCATGAAGAAAGGAAAAACAGCTGGACCAGATGAAATCACAATAGAAGAATTAGAAGTATTGGGAGAATTTGGAGTAGATATATTAACCAAAATGTTAAATGATATTTACAGCAGTGGATATCTACCCAGTGATATGCTGAAATCTGTATTTATAGCTATACCAAAAAGACCAGGAGCAATTGAATGTGAAGATTTTCGCACAATTAACGTCATAAACCATATCACTAAGCTTCTGCTCAGAATCATAATGAGAAGAACCAGAAAGAAAATAAAAATGGAAATTAGTGAAGAACAATATGGATTTGTGGAGGGAAAGGGCACAAACAATGCAATATATACATTACGGACACTAATAGAAAGGTCAATAGAGAAACAGAAAGACATATATTTATGCTTCATAGATTATATTAAGGCATTTGATAAAGTAAAACATGATGAGCTGATTAAAATGTTGGAAGATATCAACATTGATGGGAAAGATTTAAGAATAATAAAGAATATTTACTGGAACCAAGTAGCAGCAATTAAAATTGTAAATAAAGAGGGTAGTTACGAACACATAAATCTAGGAGTAAGACAGGGATGTGTCTTGTCACCAGATCTCTTCTCCCTGTATAGCGAAGTAATAATGAGAGAGATCAAAGAGATGCCAGGAATACTAGTTGGAGGTTATAATATAAATAATATACGCTATGCAGATGACACAGTATTGGTGGCAGATAAATCAACAGACCTACAACAATTGTTGGACACTGTAGTAACAGAGAGTGCAAGGAAAGGACTCTCCTTGAATATCAAGAAAACAGTAACAATGGTGATATCAAAGAAAATGGTGACACCAAAATGTGACATAGAAATAGAAGGAAAAATTCTTAACCAAGTGGATAATTTTTGTGGCTAAGGGCTTGCGAGCGCGGTTTGTGAGCCCGTATACCCGGGTTCGAGACACGGCGGTGCTGGTTTTTTCGAAAAAGGTATAGGGGCCTGTTGTTCAGAAATCAATGGCAAACTACTGAACGTAATACTTGCCTAGTACATCAACAGCAGCTGAAAATGCTGGTGTTGACTGCAACGTCCCGTAAAGGATATGCAACGAAGGGACATTTATAACATCAGATGGAAGATGTACAACAGAGATTAAGAGCAGAATATGGCAGGCAAAGGCCGCATTTCAGAAAATGAAGAGTATCTTATGCAATAGGTCACTATCACTGAATGTAAGAAACAGAGTGCTGAAATGCTATATAGAACCAGTTTTGCTGTATGGCAGTGAATCTTGGAATGTAAATGAACAAATTAAGAGAAATTAGAAGCAACAGAGATGTGGTTCCTGAGACGAATGTTCCGAATTCCTTGGACTGCCAGAGTAACTAACGACGACTGCCTGAAACAGGTAATGAATCTAGAACACTATATACAACAATAAGAAAGATACAAACAACTTTCTTTGGTCATGTGATGAGAAGAGAGGCATTGGAGAACATACAGACACCTGGAAAGATCGAGGGGAAGAGAGGCAGAGGCAGACCAAGAGAAATGATGCTGGATGGATTGAGACGGTGGCACGGAGGAATATCAGCAGCAGAGTTGATCCAGAAAACCAAAGACCGAGATCTGTGGAGAGCCATGAACGCCTACGCCAGCTGGCAGGGCACTTGATGATGATGATGATCCATGGCGAGGTGGTCAAGCCGTCTGATTCGGGCTCCGGAGGTTATGGGTTCGATTCCGGGCCGCGTCCTTCGATTCACGGGTGCATTTTTTCGGAGACTCCTGGGGGTCGTCGCTGGAGCTACGGAGTTCGTGCTTTGTGCGACGATTTCAGCGATGCAGAAAGAAACTGGGCCATATGGGATAAAAACCCGGTGCAATGAAGTCGACCCTGTCGACTTTTAAGCGACTTTGTAGTATCTTTTGATAGATCATACAGCACTCGTAGGGGGATGTGGTCAATATAACGCCGGTCGCTTTTACTTCTTAAAACATTTCCTGGTACCCATTTTAGATGGGGTTGACTTGGAATTCTAGATAAATTTGTAAAACCCGCCTTGATGCGAGTTTGACCCTGTGACCACCAGCCGACAAGGAAGCATCCAGCCACTACGCCACCTCGTAGTCTTCCATAATAATGGTCTTTAATAATTAATCATCTGTAGGTCATCCATGCCAACATCACAAACAGCGGTTTGCTGACCAAAAACAGCTTTATTCCCAACAGCAACATCATCTTCTCGGCATCAGCACTTGGGTCAACCATCTCGTTTCCCGTTGGCATGAAGTTGGAATTTTTCACAGGTAAATACTGTTATTTTTTTAAGTATCGATGAAAGGGATTAGCTGTTGTCAAGCTTAAAACGAAGTGTGAAAGAAAGACTAAATATGATAAGAAGCTCGATCGTAGAGTAATAAACACACAGATATAGGCGAAAGTCCCCCCCCCCCCCCTACCCCCGAAGTCTTTATCGACGGTCGCTCCGTGGCTAAGAGGTTATGGACGCAGTTCGTAATCCCGTACACCGCGCTCGAAACACAGCTGTGGGCGATTTGGCAGCAGACCGCCTTGCGATGGTTTTTTTTTTATAACATGGTATGGGTGCCGGTCGTTCAGAAAGCAAAGGGGGTATAAACGTAAACTTGCCCAGGAATCACGAACAGCCAAAAAATGCTGCGGTTGACTGCTCCGTCATGTAACGGCTATGCAACCAACTTTAACTTTTTTTTTTTAGTCGATGGATCAACATCAGGCACACGGGTGCAACCCATAAGTGCTCCGTTCTCCTCCTAACTCAAACCTGAGTCTGGAGAAACTCAGCGCAGTGCACGAACTCCATAGCACCGGCGAGGATCCTAGTCTACTCTTTTTTCGATTTCCAGCTGCCAAGGGATTTTTTACGTGCGCTACAATACACACGGGCGTCCGATCTCACTACCCAGAGACCAGGGGAAATTTTATTACTGGAAGTCCACGTGAAAAAATCTCGATCCTCGCCGGGGCTTGAAGCCAGGACCTCCAGCACTCGAGGCGGACACCATACCTCGAGACCACGCAGCCCCCTTTAACTTTAATTTTATCACAGAGGAGCTAGAACGCCGGGTTCTCCTCTAGGAGACTAGGGTTTGAATCCTCGGTAAGATGTGGATTGTTTCTCTGTCGGAGCAAAAAGAAAACCCTAACCTGCACAGTTCACGGCGAATGCTCTAGCCAGTCGGCCTTAAATTTGCAGGCTCAAGACGTCATCCTCGCCCCCTATCCTACACTGCAAGGTACTATAGTCAGTAGAAGACAGTTTGCCATTTTTCTTTTAATCAACGGAACAACAAGAGAAAAACGATAATAAATATACAAACAACACCAATGTGTGCCTTTGTCCGATCCAGGAATAATAAAACTGAACACGGCCTTTTAGTATCCCCGGATAAGTTCGAACGCTGATCGTTTAAGTGCCACTCTCGCATTCAATCCAGTATTTCTCCCTCTGTTCACCCATGTCTCTAACACTCTTGGTCTTTCCGATGATTACAACTTCTCCAGATTCTCTTGTCTCTTAATGTGACAACAAAAATAACTGTTGTCTAGACCTGATGGCCGGCTTCCTGACCTAGAGGTTAGCAATTTTACCGTAATCTCGTATACTCTCGTAAGTAACGTGACGACGGTGAGAATCAGCAAACTACTGAGCGTAATCTTGCCAAGAAATCAACAATCAGCTGAAAGATGCTGATGTTGACAGCGATTTCCTATAAAGGATATGCAAAAACATTAAAACATTAGACCTGATGAGTATAGTCATTATATTTGTGAACTGGTCTCTCGCAATACTTGAATATTGGTTGTCCCAGTCGCCCGTTTGATTTTTAGCGTTCAACGAAAAAGACCTCAACAAATAACCATCCTATCAGACCCATTCAACGTGTGGTAAACCAGACATAAAGGAAGAGGTACTGGACCTAACCAAACAATCAAAAACAGAAGGATGCAGTGTAACAATAGCGTGGATCCAGCTCACCCAAGAATAACAGGAAATGGAAAATCAGACCAAGCTGCTAAATTAGGAAACAGAAATAAAAATAAATAGAAGTAGGGCTAGGAAAACATAAATGAGAAGAGGAGGGAAGATAACTTCTCAATTGAAGCATTAAATTAAAACATATCATTTACCAAATATTGAAACTAAGGCCAGGAAAGACCGCATTCAAATGGGAAGAAGCAGTCTGCACAGAATAATCTGAATATTATGAACCAAATAAACTACTTCCTAATAAAGTGACAACACTATAATTAACAAAAAGAAGACCGTATGAGATATTGTATTTAAAGAAATGACAATAACGAAATTATTACATGTATATAGTAAAAACAAAACCAAAAAAAAAAAAAAAAGAATAGGAAAGACTCGTAAAACTGTACATACGCAGAACTCAAATGATTATCTAATAATAAAGCATAGAAACAAAACTACAAGAGGACTGCGATGGGTTCTTCTACCGACTAGTTCTGTTCAAGATTACCACCTGACTTGCGCAGCTCTCTCCAGCCAAAGGCATATACCAGAAAACCGCAACCATCTCAATAATAACTTTGCTAAAAATATCTCTGTTGCCTCTGGTGTCTTTCTGATCTCTTTATTCGATACACACGATTCACGTGACATTATCCACATCACCCGTTGGTCTAAAAGTATAGGAGGATCACCTTATGCTCAACACGAATCATGGCATGAAATGGAGTCCTTGACTTGTTTCAAACCGTTCTTCAACTTAGCATTATCATTTTTTTTTAAACTTTTCTGTAACATAAAATAGGTTTCAATTTTTTTTCCCAACTCAGTATTATTTTTATTTGTTTGCTTTTCTTCAACCTAAAATTGTTTTTAACTTTTCTTCAATCAAATATTGTTTGTTCATATTATCCAGGCGTTGACAACTGCTCAAATAGCCCTTGTCTCAATGATGGCATCTGCTACACTCACGGTGCCAGGCTGGCGTGCTACTGTGGAGACCAGCTCTCAGGAGACCGCTGTGAGAATGGTAAGTTATGGAGAGTTTATGAATTCTTTGCTTACAACAAGGCTGGTGACATGGCGCACAATATGATCCCAATAGTTTGCGTGTTTGAAGCTTCTACCTCTTTTTCGTTCATTCGTTCGCTTGAAATGTGCCTGTAACTGCAATGCTGTCTTCTCTATAAATTTAACTGCCTTTTTGTTTTATTTCACTCAGTGGTCCATACAGTTTATCCTCCACTGTTGTTTCTCTAGACCAGAAGTTTTGCCTATATATGTTGTATTTTGGGCAGTCTTGGAGTATGTGCGCTGCTGTCTACGACGCCAATCGACACGTGCACATGGCTGATTCACCAATCTTGAATTTTGTATACATATAGTTGCTTAATCTATTGCGTCCTGTTCTGAGGAGCAGAACAATGATTTGTTCTGGTTGTCATAGAATGTCGCGAGTCTCCCCCGATGTGTCTCTACCTTGCCGTGGTGGGGGAGCTTGAGTGTCCCACTGACCCCAAGCGCTATGCCGATGGATATTAACTACATATTGGACAGCTCTTGGGATAGAGACCAGACTAAGAGAGACACAACCTGCTGCTCTGCAGGTAGACTGAGGATAGCAGTCTAAATCAGGCGAACGATGCCAATAATCTCAGTCCGGACACAACCTCTAAGGCTCTCAGCCGAGGGGTATGGCTGAACGTCTCTAAGCCATAAACTCTCGGATATGAGAGCCTGGCCGATACATACCTACATCAAAATTGAGGTGAGGTGCTGAGCACGCTACATGCTTGGTGCAGATACTCGTTCGATGGCTCTTAGCTGGGGGATATGAGGGATCCCCGGATGAGAGGGCATGGCCGTTTCTCTCCCACAGACGCACGGAGGTAAGGTGCTGAGCCGGCAGCACATGTAGCCTACCTCGTGAGCGAGTACAAAAGGTGGAAAAACACCTCGGTCGCACGTTCCGATGAAAGTTTGTAACCGTACTCATGGAGTGAGTGTAGTCAAAGGTGGAAAATTGTCTCGCTGACACAAAATGGAACGCTTGGCTTGCGAATCTATTACGTGGCAGCCCGAAGCAAAAGCTTGCTGTGTGGAAGTTGAAATAAGAGTCTAACTTGTCTCGAAACCCGAGGAAGGCTAACCTCATTAAAAATGCCCGATGAAGACGGAAGTGCCAGCCTACGGACGGCAAAATAAAAATTGGCACTACGCAATTACGTCCGAGTGAAATGTCTTTCGTGACCGGAAAAGCTCCAACTAGTCTTCCCTCGTGCTAAGAACAGCTACCTAGTTTCCGAATGCCGCTCTTGTTCGGAACAGCTCTGACTAGGTAGTTTTCCGAATATCCGACGTGTCTGGAACAGTTCTGACGGGCACAACGACAAGCACATGTCCGAACCGAAAACTCGCTGAGTGGATACCAACTGCAGACCAGTCTGGTTTGTGCGGGAACGGCCCGGGGCGAACGAAATGCCCAATATATTGAAGTGAGGAATTAAAGCAGCCATGAGCAGGACGTGACGATTCCCTCGGTGAGCCCAGGACCAGGGCGCTATGTGTCGGCTCTGCAAATATGGTAGCCACCCTGGAAAATGCCATGGACTGCCCCTGCCTTCCTTTGAGGGATGACCGTTAAGTCTTAGACCGTTCCACCTTGGCCAGCTGGGTTGTGGACGGTACCGCAAAAGTGAGAGTCTCCCAGGAATGCTACCTGGTCAAAAAAGCACGCTAAAGCCGGATGTGTTGGCCTACGGGTTTCGGCCCAAGGGCGCTTAACTTGGACACACCGCAATCACATCTGAAAAAAACACTCCGGATGAACGCAAAGAAGAAGAAGAAGAAGAAGAAGAAGAAGAAGAAGAAGAAGAAGAAGAAGAAGAAGAAGAAGAAGAAGAAGAAGAAGAAGAAGAAGAAGAAGAAGAATGTCGCGAGTTTCACCAGAATGCCTCTCATACTACAAGAAAGTATTCAATAAGAGAGAAAGGAAAAAAAAAAAAAAGGAATAAAATCACGTTTCTCAGCTGTGGAGGGAATTAATGTATATGTCAGTTATCGATGTCTGATTTTCTTCTGTTAAGAATTTCTCATGGAAATAGGTACGAGTTCCTAGTCAGCTGAGCAACGAGTCTATACCTTGTCGGTCGTTCATTTCGTTGTGTGATGTATGTTCTTGCAATAAGAGCTAATATTTCCTCACTTGTATGTATAGTTGTATTACTATTTCATTCTTACTAACAAGTAGGATTATCATCCTATGCATATGTTCAAATTATGCTTCTAGGCATGTTTTTAAGAATGTTAGTTAGTTAGTTAGTTAGTTAGTTAGTTAGTTAGTTAGTTAGTTAGTCGACAGATCATCTTCATTGCACATCGAACCATTCAGTCCATAAGTGCTCTGATCCCCTCCTCAACAAATCCCGCAGCGTGTAGCGGCTCACAACACGGTTCTGTGTTGGTTTATTAGTCTTCTTTGGCTTTCTGCGTAGTGTTCTTGTTTGGCCACACCTCTTTTAACTTGCTGTTCTCACAACCTGACCATGGTTGTAGATTCACAGTCATCGCTTGATTCTCGTAAACGACTTACTTCTCGTAGAGCATCCAGAATGTCTGCCTGGTCCATGGTTCGCCCACCTTCCACAGCAGCCCTACCTGCAAGCCTGTCGATCTGCTCATTTTCTTGTACACCCGCATGCCCTGGCACAAAAATGAAACTAATCTTTGCCACCCGAGACCGCTCCAGAGACAGCAACCACTCTCTTCGGACCCACGCCACCTCTATCTTCCTGAGCATACTCATTGGGTCACTAAGGACACATGCCCGATTGAATGTCTGTCTTGAGCCATGTTATTGCTTTACTTACTGCCATGACTTCCATAGTCAGGCTACATGTGGTCAAAGCAAAAGTACCAGCTTCTTCCTTCACAATTTTCCCTCCTGCCTGAGCCGTAAAGACTCATGAATTTCTCACTCGTCGAACGACTGACCCATCCTTGTAAATGACAGCATCATCCTCTAAAGAATTCTTGAGGATCAGAGCCTGTACTTTCGCCTCCACAGCAGCTGGATTTTCTTGTCTGCATTTCCCGTCTAGTTGGATGCACACTGAAAAGGATGTACAGAACTCTGTTGGCACTTGTCCCCACTCCTCGCCAGGTTCTAAGTCCTTAAGTGAACACACCTGTTGAAGAATGTCTTCGGCTTGACCCATCCATAACTTTCCTCTTTTTAACCTGCTGCCCATTACCTTCTTAATCTCGCTATGCAGTGGGTGTTGTGTGTTTGCGTTGACTCTGAGGTATGCACGTGCTCCGCAAATTTTTATTCTGTCCCTCATGGTTAGAAAATCAAGAAGGTAGCGCATCGCCCTGCATGTTATATCTCTTATACATCCAAGAATAAAACGCATAGCTTCCTTTTGTATTCTTTCCATCCTTTCGATATACTTATGGCTGAGAGTCAGGATCACCATCGCATACTCCAAAACAGAAATGACCAGACCTTCGTAAATAAGACATAGATGGCGCTGCTCACAGTTTGCCGCCGCCATCATCCGCATCGCAGCCAAACCCCCCTTGGCCTTTGTTATTACCTGGTCTACGTGCTCAGCATAAGCGAGGCTTCGATCAGATTGTATCCTCAGGTAATTCATTGTCTGCATTCTTTCCACAGTCTCTGAACCCAGATTTACAGTTGGCGTTGGGGTGTTGACAATATGATTATTCAAAGAGAACCATGTCACTGTTGCCTTTGTTGGGTTGACCATTGCCCCAGCTTCAACACACCAAGTGCTTATGTGACTGAGTTCAGTTTGTAGTTCCACAGTAACCTGATCTCTATCCTTACCCTGACGATACACTAAAACATCGTTTGCATACGACAATGTCCTCCCCGGTCCTATGGTTTTCTCGCTGGTGATTCTCACAGTGTAGGCGTTGAACAGCACCGGAGATAATGGTGATCCCTGTGGTAGGCCAGAATATATTGTTGTTGGTTCCGAAGTCCAGCTGCCACATCTAAAACCTACTTTCAGTTGGAAGATCCAACTCAGCGATCCAACTAAGGAGGAAAGTACTTATCTTGAGTTCAAGAAGCGGAAGCATTAAAAAATTCACTGCAGCAAAGGTTTTAATGCCTGAGTGGAAACCTTCATAGACATCTTGGTCAAAAACTGCTGCATTGGTCCAGATTTCTCGTTTTGGACGGTACCCTCCCAGTGTCGGTGGGGAAAAAACGTTGCTTCTCTAGCTGGCTTGATACTTTTCTGGCAATTAACTTCTCCAGCGAGGTATGGTGTCCGCCTTTAGTGCTGGAGGTCCCGGGTTCAGGCCCCGGTGAGGATCAGGATTTATTTAAAAAATCCACCTGGACTTCCAGTAATAAAATTTCCCCTGGTCTCTGGATAGTGAGATCGGACGCCCGTGTGTATTGTTTCGCACGTAAAAAATCCCTTGGCAGTTGGAAATCGGATAAGAGTAGCCTAACGGCGCTGCCCAGGCAAAATTTCGAGTTTAAAATCTACCAAAAGTATTTCAGGATCCTCGCCGATGCAACGGAGTTCGTGCATTGAGCTGAGTTTCTCCAGACTCAGGTTTGAGTTAGGAGGAAAACGGAGCACTTATGGGTTAAACCGTGTGACGCGATGTTGATCCAACGACTAAACTAAACTAAACTAGACTTCTCCAGCAGCTTGCCTATTGTATTCTGCATGGTTATTACCCGATATCCCTGAAATTTTGTGTGGTCTTTGCCAGGCTTCGGCAAGGGAATCAGATAGCTGTGTACCCATTCCTCCTTGATGGTAGCACTCCCTATACTGTTGTTGTACATGTCTGCAAGTTCCTCTAACTCGTCGTCGGTACACATATTGATGGTGTCATACCTTATGCCATCCGGCCTTAGAGCTCTGTATTTTGATAGTCGAAGTCAGCCTTGATTTATTTTCACTGTCACTGTCTTCATCCGAAATGTTCTGGGCTTTACAACTATCTGAGGTGACCTCCTTGGCAAGATTTCGGCCTCTCATGTCTGTCTGATTGCTCTGCTCTAGATAGCGTTCGAAGAGGGATTTGCCCTTGTTTTCGTCAGTCCTCTGCCAGATGAGGTCAGCACCTTGGATATCAGGAATACTCTTATTCTTGACTATCCCACTCATGCTTTCATATAGTCGCCAGAACAATTTCAGTGACTTGTCTGTGCTTACTCTTCGACATACCTCTGCCCATTTTTCACTTTTAACCACCTTAACCAGTTTTTTCTTTTTTTAAATAGCTTACTTTTGTGTGCATCTCTCTTTCTAGGATGGGCAACTCTGTTCATCTTTGCGTTTTGCCATTTCCTTACAGCACTACGCTTATCTACCCAGGCCTTTTCCATCTCTAAATTCCACCAAGGTGGCTGCTCCCAGCCTTTTTCCTGCCATAAAGCTTTTCGCGCTTGTCGCACCTTATTTAACTCACCACATCTTGCCCTGTACTGTCATACTGGAACGTCTTGACCTTTGACTTGCGCTGCCTGGTTCTGCCTTTCTCCACCAATATGCTGCAAGGGTGGTGGTCACTGCCGTGGTACCCTAGGACAGCCCATCTACACACTGTATTGAGTGAAGGAGAAACCGGCGCCAGGTCAATACCACTGTCCTCATCACCTGAACGACTTGCTGTTCTGGTGACACAGCCACTATTGATACAAGCCAGGTCAATGCTTTAAGGCCGCCTTGGGCGCCTCTCCCTGTGTGTTGGAGGAGATGTTTCCCTATGATCTGCCTTTAGCGTTGAAATCGCCACAGAAAATAACATTCCTCTCGTGACCTAATATGTCACTTCAGCACTGCCACTTCTGGGAATCCACACTCGCATTATAGGCATAAACATTAACCAACACAAATGGTAGACCGGATTGAACTCTAACCGCATTTATTTGTAAGTCGTTAGTCGTTAGTGGCGGTTCCAACATTACAGCAACGGGTCGTCCCCATTATGCTCCGTTACCGTGCCAGTGAATATCACATAAAATGTTCCCCACTGCCCCATGTGAAAAGTGGAAAAGACAGGAGTCTCGACAAACAATGGCTCGCTCAGGCACACTGTGCATAATGCAGCCACTAGAATGTCACCATAAAAGTCCTCTACGAAACATACAGTTCATCCTTGATGGAATTGACAGTCACTTTCCCAACCAGATGTTCACCTACAACGTCTCGATGTTTCTATATGTTGTTGTTCCGTTTCTAGATGTTTCCTAACCAGTCAAGCCATTTTTCATCTGAAATACAGTTCACGCAACAAAAAAACCTCGGAAGATGTAAAAACAATTCACTGTACATAATGCCGTCGCCAGAATGCCACACAAAAGTCCTCTACGAAACATAAAGCTCATCCTTGATGGAAGCGGCAGTCGCTTTCCCAACCAGATATTCGCCTATAAAGTCTCGATATTTCTAGATGTTGTTTCGTCTTTTAGATGTTTTATAGCCAGCCACGTCATTTTGTCTCCGAAATGTAGTTCGCGCAACAAAACAACATCGAACAGACGTATAGAAACATTTCACTGTACATAATGCCGTCGCCAGAATGCCAACACAAAAGACCTCCTCGAAAACACAGTTATTCATCTGTGGAAAAGGCAGTCGCTATAAAACCAGCAGCCACACATTTCTGCATAAGGCAAGAAAAACCGGTCGCTTCTGCGACCACCAGCCGCCATACACGCAGATATTGTTATATGTTGATTCGTGTCTAGATGTTATCCAGCCAGCTACGCCATTTTTTCGAGCATGCAATTAACGCCACAACACCTCGGACAGATGTAAAAGAAAAAACATTTCGCTGTACATGCTGTCTCCACAATACCAAAACAACAGTCCTCCACGAAAGCACAGTTCATCATCAAAGGAAGCGGCAGCCAACCAGAAGACCAGCAGCCACACATTTCTGCATAAGGCACAAAAACCGGTCAATTCTGGGATATAGCCAGGCTCCATTGCTCTGAATATGCAGCTCACGCTCCTAAATCTCGGGCAGATTTAAAAGCATTTCACACAAAATTCACAGCTCACAGCGTCGCGCCATGCACTTAACTCAGTAGCAGGGTAACGGAATCACAAACAACCAGCCCAGCAAGAGGAAAATGCGAATGCAACGGTAGCCACGAGCATAAACACTCGGAGTCCTTAACCGTTTCACTGCCTATCATCCATGTTCGTGACCGGAAGTCCATTTGTTTGTCCTCACTGTCCCATCTCGACATGTCAAGCTCTGAAACCACTATACTGTCGCGAATGAGAATCGCCATTCCCAGGTGACGCCTATTGTAGAAAGATTTGAAGCCGGCAATATGGAGTGAATTACCACCCAGTCACGTCTCCTGAAGCGCTGCAATGTCGTTCCTGTATACCAGGTTTTCCAGAATTGGACCTCGTTGTTTTTCGCTGGCACAATTCCAATATAGAATACGAGTATTCTTGAGGCCCAGACGGTAGCATTTGAGTCTAAAATGACTTGCTCCACCTCGTCTGCCTTGTCGCTTACTGCCTCCCCGCCGCCCTCGTCGCCTTGTTAGATTGACTTCTCTCCGCACAGAGCACAAACGCTATTCAGCCATATTGAAAAACCAAACACAACAGAAACATACACGCTGCGAAAATTCACTCAAGGATTGCTTCACTCAGATTCACGAAACTCCGTAGCATCGGCGAAGTTCTTGAGAAGAAATCCTGATTTACATCCTGGCACACAAATTACACGCAGGAGATGAAAATATCTATCTCCTACGCGAAAAAAGGAACGGTCACAATACAACACAACTGTCCACCGCTATCTTGACCGGAACTCTTTTTAAGAATGTCCCTATGCACATTTTTACGTATGCTTCTATACGTATTTCTCAGTACATTCTGGTTATACTTAATGTAGATGCTCAAAATCGTTATAACACCCCAGGGGGATTCATTTTTGCACCAATTCTATTATTATGAGCAGCGGCACATTGTCTTAGTGGGCTTAACATGTAAGATGTTAACTCCATGGTGAATATTATATGCTACAAGCATGGTTGTGTTTGAAGGAGAGTTGTAGTGATGTAAACGTTTCCCAAGATATTTAATGGGTATATGGCGCACTTAACCCATTGTAGTGCGTGGTGAACGAGCGCTCATCGTAACTCACTGAAGCCTAGCACAAAGACTGACCACCGGCACTTAAGCTCGGCGGTCAGATACTCTTGTAATAACACTACTGACCAGTTGATCTGCTGAAACAACTTGTGATCGAGTGGCTGCAAAGGAGCAGGGTGTCTGAATTAGTGACATGGACTTAGGACATTTCATTCCTCATGATGAGACGTTACAAGGGAAGGAATGAGATGTAATAACTCCAGGCATGTTCTACGACTGGAAAAGTCATCCCCGACTCGACAGTAATATAGAGAGAAAGAGGAAAATGAGCACATTAAAGCTGGAGGAGAGACACTGTCAGACACCCTATTGTGTGTGTGTATATGGTGATAGATTGCATGTTTTACTTAGAGTTGTATTGATGTAAAAGTTAGACACTATACGTTGTTGAATCTGTTTCCTAGCTCTCTCCGAGAGCACCATGGTTTCTCGTTCAGTGACAACGAGAAAAGACCAGGTAGCGTCAGGATTGGACATTTGTCAAGAAAACCGACGGGCTGATCCTACTGGAGCGTAGGCGATCCTACTGGAGCGTAGGTGTTCCTACTGGAGAGCAGGGAATCTTATTGGAATCGAGACATATCTCACATGTAACCCGGCCACTGACACAGACAGGATACAAGTAACTTTGGAGTTATGTACATGCTTTTTTTCCGGAGGAGATTGCGTTGTGTTTGTTTGCAGCAGAGCTGCGTTACTTGCGCATTTAGACCGACACATCCGACTTCTGCGGGCGTTTGTTGACCTGGTACTCATAATTCAATTGTTATACTCCCCCCGCCCCCCCCCCCAATGGAAGCAATTGCCTTGCTTACCTTGGTGGGGGATTAATTACACACCAGGGAGGGGAGTTATGTCAAGGGGAAATACTTGCCCTGCCTAGTATTCCATTTGTCGACATAAATCTATGCCTCTAACCTTACCTTTCCCACTCCAAGACCAGCTAATTAGTAACGAGCCATTAGCATCTGTACTCTTTGGTTATCCAGGGGCTTAACCTTTATTTCAGACATATAGCTGTTGTCCCGTGTCAATTTCTGACTAACTGTGGTCTCAGTCCGGACTTCTGACAAATTGGTTACCTGTCGGGGATCAATAATAGTCACTTCTGAATGGAGGAGCGCAATTAGGAGGTACAAGCCTTACCCCCCCCCCCCCCAGAGCAAGGGAATGCAACCTAAAGACTAAATCTCATGGCAGGGCAGACCAGGCCCTAAGCCTTTGCCGGCAGCAAGTCTAGGATCGAAGCTCCGACAGTCTAACAGTTAGAGCGCTGCTTTGCTTACCCGGCAGCTTCTGCAGTTTATCTTGTTCCAGACGTGTTAATATTACGATTGCCTTCCCTCTGGAGTAAACTAGGCAGACCAAGAGAGGGGTCATACTGCATGGGCAACACGTGGTCTCTAAATTGAATCCAGGCTTTGTGCTATAGAGATGTTTAACTCCATTTTACAAACTATCGTCTTTCGGCACGGTGCCTGTTAGGTTAAGGAGTTTTAAAATGCCGAATAGAAAAGAGTTCATTCCATAATTCTTTGATTCCTCTACTGCTTACAAGAAATGGCCCGGTATCTCAGTGACAGAATCTGGTAGCCCTATGCACAAACATACATTAGCGCAGCTTAGACGAAACACTGGTTTCTAATACCATTGTGTTTGTTTATTTGTGACAGTAAATACATTGTCATTGTTTTTACAGGATATAACACTACTACCTTTATTAGTTCTCAATGGTTATATGTCATATGTATTTAGATATTCTGAATGCGTGCAGTAGTTTTCCCTGCCAGAACAATTCCACATGCACTGACTCAGCCTACATGTTCAAGTGTGAGTGTCGGGACAATTTCACTGGGGACTTTTGTGAAACAGGTAAGGGCTTGATTTCAGTTGTTCGGTTTCGATTATACCGTTAACCCTACCCCGTTCGACCTCAGAAGAGAAGTTATATTAGGGTCCATCGCATGCTCAAATTAATAATCTCGTGACCGAGTCAGACACAAATAAGATATTAATTTGAAGTTAATTGTTGACCAAAGAGGAATATGGCGCCGATATCTACTGTTTTCAGTAGTCGTCACACTGTTCATAAGAACTAAAAGAATCACCATGGTCACTTCCCGTTATAAAAGGTAATCCCACAGCAGATGCTGCCCTTAAGGATCAAAGTACTAGGCCTTCACAGATTCTGGCCACTTCATATGAGGTTATGTGGCCAGTTCCCTTCCTCGACACTCCTTTCCAGGTAGTTCCATAAATATTTTGAAAATTATTTGATACCAATTTGATGAGGTTAGCTGGACTCCATAGCCGGACTGGTCGGGAAAACAACCCTGCCTCTACTGGGGATTGATCTAAACCACTGTCTTGGCAGGTAAAAACACTAGCCAGAATGTCACCGTCGTTCCTCTCATGTATAAAATGTAAAAGCAATCTTAATAACCACCGCTGAGGAAGCAGGTCAAACGAGACCGAATTTGGAATTTTTTTCCGAAAATTGGAATTGGAATTGGAATAACCAGAAGAAGAGGCCGACCATGTAAACGATGCACAGAAGGAAAACCAGAGTTCCTTGGAATTTCGATATATGATGCTTATAAACGGGCACTCTCCCTTTGTTGATGCTTCACCTCGACACCGAAGGTACATGAGGAACACAATAAGCTGATGATGATGATGAAAGCAAACCTGTGACTGATACTGCCGCAAAAGTGTGACGTGTTAGAGATTTGGGGTATAATGTGGTGCAATGACCAGTTACCCTCCTCACAACTACTGACCTCGGTGAACTTGGATAATTCAGTATGCTTGTATCGCTTTTACTCTTCGCCAAATCACAGAAATCACATAACCATCTGTCTGTTTTTATAACAAGATAACTTCAAATGATGTCAATAGTTTGGGTTTGCCTTTTCTCTATGTTACAGGCGGCGCTGTGACGCAGGAGCTACGAATGCAGTTCGTAAATCCGCATACCACGTTCGAAACGCAGCTTCAGGCGTTTTGGAAGCAGACCGCCTTGCGCTTATTTTCATACAGTGGTATGAGTGCCGGTCGTTCAGAAAGCAGTGGCAAACAACTGAACGTAAACTTGCCAAGAAATCACAAACAGCAAAAAAAAATAAAAAAAATAATGGGTTGACTGCGACGTCCTGTAAAGGATATGCAATCAGCTTTCTTTATGTTTAAACTTTCTTTATGTCTGATTTCTTTGCGGACACACTGTTGGGGTCTGTTGACGACACGTACCTAAATCATGTGAAGATAACATGACCAACTCAGGCGTAACTCCAGCCAATCCGTATGTGATGTGCTGAATTGTGCCCTCTCTGCACCCTAATATGCCTCTCCGCGGATGTGAAGTTCCAGTACCCGTCTTGGAAACCCGTTGGTTTCTGAGCTTCGAGATGTTAGGGGGAGCTCTGTACCACAACCCATGTGGATATACTGGAGATAGCACTTTGGTACTGTGTCCGGAGAAAAGTCTCCACACCAACTTCTCTCCGATAGACGCAATCTCTGTTCAGTGTCTAGACAACCTAAGCGAATGCATCGAAGACAGAAGTTAGTCGTTAGCTGTTCCAACTTCACGGCAAAGGAACAGACCATAATGCTCCGCCCCGTGCCAGTGAATATCACACAAAATGCTCCTTACTGTCCCATGTGAAAAGTGGAACAGACAGCAGTTCCGACAAACCAACATAACGCAAAGGAATACATGCAGGTGTATGTGGAAAGCTTAATCAAATAATAATACAAGCAACAACAACGTAATTAAAATATCAGATGGCAGAGAGTAATGGAGAGTCATTGTCGCCCATTCTGCTCCTGACTAGGCACTTAGATAAGAAGAAGCATATTTAGTAACTAAATAAAAATGATGTATGCTTTATCACAGCTGTTTCTATAACAACACGGAATGACAAATACATAAGTGACAACACGCATTTGGATTTCTATTTTATTTTTGAACAATCAAAGAACTCTCAGGAAGGCTAACCCGGTCAACAAATGCCGGAGAAAACTTGATTGTGTCAGACGAAAGGTGTAAATATTGCAGCCCTTTTGTAAACAGGCACAGCGCAATTTACCATCATTATCATCATCCAGTGCCTTGCCGGCTGGCGTGGGCGATCATGCCTCTCCAAAAATTACGATCTCATACAGCATGGATTTATTCGTGTATTGACTCATTCTCTTCCGTGCCATGAGACAATACTGTCAGGAATCTTCTCACACTGTTTTCCCCTATCTCACTTTCCACAAATCTTTCCGGTGCCACAACATGTTCAATTTTTGTCTTCTTATAGTATGGCCATCAAAAAACGATGACTGCTTTTGTTCTGATGTTTGTGATAAGTTGTGTTTGCGACTCAACTTCCCTCAAAATGTCCAGATTGCTCATTTTGGCTGTCCAGTTAAGTTTTCCGAAAGGTTCTTATGGGAGCGGGGTTCTGCAAAGAACATGCTACTGAATGAACTAATTAATTTGCAGCATTCTTCAGCAGAATTAAGTCAAGAAAAAGTTGGCGATAGAACAAGCTATTGATACTCCGGGGGGGGGGGGGTACGGGGTGTCAGGCATTGGTAGCACCTTTGGTAAGGATGGCTCTCATGTCCTTTCAGGACCCATCCCCCACTGGTCCAAGTCTGACACCCAGCTCGTGCCTGTGGCTCCTAGTAGCTGTCAGCATGCGACAGCGGCCACCCCCCGGGCAACAGCTGTGAGAGGCTGGCTAAACCAGGCATGGGTATCCGATTTGGTGTCAAACCAAGAGGTAAACTAGGGTATGCCTACCCAGCATGTGAAGACAGGATTCGGCAGACTGCGCGGAAGAAATCATTCCTGATTCAACGGGCAAGACGGCGTTTACCTGCAAAGCGTTGTGGAACGTAATGAGCACGGCAAGGCACGTAGAGCGCCCTGGTCATCCACTGCACCTGTATTCGTCTCCAATCGTCTCGACTTGTCTTGCCACTGGACTCAGATGGACTCAGGCGAGAGAGTGAGGTCGACGAATTGCGCAACTCTTCCTCACTTTAATCCAAGTCATCGCGCAAGTCATTCTTCATCCAACGTCACATATCACCTTCAAGCCCTGTGGCGATGGGCGAGCGGCAAAGCGGCAGGCGTGGGTACGCTGGCAGCCGTAGTCGCAGACCTGCACACAGGCGGCTCAGGCCATATGGTCGTCTTCTACTGACCGGAGCAGCAGTGGGATTCGGCAGTCCCCTGAGTGACTGAGCAGCCCTCTATAGGAACACACTGCTCACCTCCATAGCATGAGGAAGGGGCTAGAAAAGGTGCCCTAAACATTGTCTGCTTCATCACTACCTAACCAGCTAGCTGCGGTTGGTGGGTACCCTTAACTGCGGTCGACATACAAAGAAAGATAAAACAAGCAAAGCTAAAAGAGTAAACCATATTCCCTTAACAATTGGAACTTGGAATGTACGCACCCTACTTGACAGAGACGGCGCGTCGGGTCCAGAGAGACGAACAGCACTGATTGGGAGAGAGCTGGGCAGGTACAACATCGACATTGCAGCCTTAAGCGAGACACGACTTGCAGAAGAAGGCCAAATCTGTGAAATTGGTGCCGGCTACACATTTTTCTGGAGTGGAAGGAAAAGCGAGGAAAGACGCCAATCCGGTGTGGGATTTGCCATTAAGTCGGCCCTGGTCGGCAAATTAGCTGGATTTCCAAAGGCTATAAATGACAGGCTCATGACCATGAAGTTGCCTCTGCTGAATGGAAGGAAGCACGCAACCATTGTGAGTGTCTACGCACCAACTATGACCAACGAAGATGATGTCAAGAACAAGTTCTATGAGGACCTGCACAGTGTATTAACATCTGTTCCCAAAGGAGACAAACTTATACTCCTTGGGGATTTCAATGCCAGAGTAGGCACGGACACCACCTCTTGGAGTGGCATTATTGGAAAGCATGGAGTCGGAAATTGTAACAGCAATGGACTCCGCCTCCTTCAGACATGTGCCGAACATGATCTTGTGATTACGAACACAATTTTCCGTCTCCCCATGAGAAATAGGACATCGTGGATGCACCCTCGCTCGAAACACTGGCACCTCATTGACTATGTCATCGTCAGGAGGAGTGACAGACAAGACGTTCGAGTGACAAAATCCATGTGTGGTGCCGAATGTTGGACAGACCATCGTCTCATTGTCTCGAAAATGAACATCCACATCAGGCCACCACGGCGTCCTCAAGGGGCGAAAATGGAATAATAAAGCTAAATGTCACCCGCCTAAACAGCAAGAAAATGCAGCAGTCATTTGAAAATATGCTGGAAGACCGCCTCAAGCCCAATGCTGAAGCTAAACAAGATACAGAAACAGAATGGAGAGCCCTAAAGGATACAATTTACAACACTGCTATGGAAATCCTGGGTCCAGCCCCCCGAAAGCATAAAGACTGGTTTGATGAAAATTCCGAAGACATCAACCAATTGCTGGCCGAGAAACATCTTCTCCTCAAGGCACATTTGAATGACCCAAAGTCAACATCAAAAAAAGATGCTTTCAAGAACATTCAGAGAGTAGTGCAGCAGAAACTTCGGCACATGCGGGACTCCTGGCTGAGCAGCAAAGCTGATGAAATTCAGGGCTTTGCTGACAGACATGATATGAAAAACTTCTACGACTCACTGAAAGCGGTCTATGGTCCTTCATCACCAGGCATAGTTCCCCTCCTCAGTGCAGACGGGGGAACATTGGTCACCGATAAGAAAGAAATTCTCCAACGCTGGGCAGAGCATTTCAGCAAAATCTTAAATGCAACTTCCTTCTTCGATGATGAAACCATCAACTGCCTTCCTCAAGTTCCCACCAATGAGACACTTGGTGACCTGCCAACCATAGTGGAAATAAACAAAGCCATCCAGCAACTCTCCAGCGGCAAGGCACCTGGTCCTGACTCCATCCCAGCAGAGATATACAAGGCAGGTGGGCCGGTCCTAACAGAGCAGCTTCACCAAGTCTTCACAAACATATGGATGAACGAGACCATGCCACAAGATTTTAAGGACGCATCAATAGTCCACCTTTACAAACGTAAAGGAAACCGCCAATCCTGTGACAACCACCGAGGCATCTCCTTGCTTTCAATTGCAGGGAAGATACTCGCCAGAATTCTTCTCAATCGCCTCACACCCCATCTCGATCAAGGTCTTCTTCCTGAGAGTCAATGTGGCTTCAGAAAAGAACGTGGAACTGTTGACATGATTTTCGCTGCAAGGCAGCTGCAAGAGAAATGTCAGGAACAGAACTGCGAAATGTTCTCCACTTTCATTGACCTTACCAAGGCTTTTGATACAGTCAGCAGAGAAGGACTGTGGAAGATTATGGCAAAATATGGCTGTCCACGAAAGTTTGTCCAAATAGTGCGGCTATTTCATGACGGCATGCAGGCAAGAGTACAGGAAAATGGTGAACTGTCTGAACCCTTTCCTGTAACCAATGGAGTGAAGCAAGGATGTGTCCTGGCACCAACACTGTTCAGCCTCATGTTTTCAGCCATGTTGATGAATGCCTTCGAGAACGACGACATTGGAATAGACATCAACTACCGTATGGATGGAAAGTTATTCAATCTCAGAAGGCTGAAAGCTAAAACCAAAATTAACAGCGACACCGTCAGAGAGCTCCTGTTTGCTGATGATTGCGCTCTCTACGCCAACTCAGAGGCGGACATGCAACATAATGTTTCAGCTTTCTCACATGCCTGTGCAAACTTTGGGCTCAATATCAACTTGGAGAAGACTGTAGTTATGTACCAGCCAGCTCCAGGGAGTAATCACACTGTGCCGAATATCAAAGTGAATGACCATAGACTAAGTGTTGTGGACAAATTCACCTATCTTGGCAGCACTGTGTCACAAGCTGCCACAATCGATGACGAAGTGAATGCAAGAATCTCCAAGGCCAGTGCAGCCTTTGGCAGACTGTACAAGAATGTATGGGACAGAACTGGAATAAGCCTGCAAACAAAGCTAAAAGTCTACAAAGCAGTTGTATTATCCACACTGCTATATGCTTGTGACACCTGGACTGTTTATCAGCGACACGCTAGGAAATTAAACCACTTCCACACAGTCTGCCTAAGGAAGCTACTGAAGATTAAATGGCAAGACAAGATTCCAGACACCGAAGTCCTAGAAAGAGCATCCATGCCCAGTATCCACACTCTACTGATGAAGAATCAGATTCGTTGGGCTGGTCACTTGACCCGCATGCCAGATCACAGGCTCCCTAAACGAATTTTCTACAGCGAACTGCGTTGTGGTAAACGCTCCCAAGGTGGCCAGAGGAAACGTTTTAAAGACACTCTGAAAATTTCACTGAATGCTTTTGGAATTCATCATGACACCTGGGAGGCTGCAGCCAGAGACCAAAATTCGTGGCGTGCATCATTACGCAAAGGTGCAGTCATATGTGAGGCAACCAGGACTGCAAGAGCTGTGAAGAAAAGGCAGGACAGA
This sequence comes from Cepaea hortensis, assembly GCA_963921405.1. Classification (NCBI taxonomy): domain Eukaryota; kingdom Metazoa; phylum Mollusca; class Gastropoda; order Stylommatophora; family Helicidae; genus Cepaea; species Cepaea hortensis. The sequence continues at coordinate 90,926,417 of OY992879.1, read as the reverse complement.
AAAACCACTGCAGGAAATCCTCCTCCAGAGACGTCAAGCATTCCTTGCCCACATTGTCAAAGAACATTTCGAGCCAAAATAGGCCTTATCAGCCATCTTAGAACCCACGGCTCCACACCTTCAACCACACTGGATGAAATGAATGGTCATCATCATTCTTGATGGACAAACAACATTACAAACAACAATACTCCGGGGTCACGTAACATTCTAACCAAGACCTCTCAATTTTCCTCACTGCACGGCGTCCTGGGAAATAGACACTAGCCCGACTAACGAAGAGAGGCTGGTCATGAAATTTGGCGAACTGAGCTGTCGGCTACAAACGTTGCAAGCTGTGAGACCTCATTAGAATTACATACATTTCCAGTGATTATGGTAGACGATCAACACCCACGTCTAATGAAGAGATCTAGGAAATATACTGAAGACGAGTGTCAATGGTCTATCGGGATTAGGGTTGCCAGGCGTCCGGCAAAGAGACATTTCCTCCTTTTTGGCCTAATGTCCTCCGTCCGGCAGGCAAAGCTAAAAACCTTTAAAATCTCCGGCTTTTTAAATATTTTATGTTATCATTTTTTATGTATTGTTATTACAACTTACACTCTACTACGTGTTTACATTTTTTATTAAAACCAATTCAAGCAATTCTTCTTCTTCTTCTTCAGCGTTCCGAGCCATTGAGGTTCTTTGCTGCAAATACAATCCGTCTCCATTCGTCTCTCTGGTGGACCTTCTCTTGCCAGTCGTTGATTCCAAGTGCTTGTAGGTCTGTACATGTATTATCTCTCCACCGCCTTCATTGTAGTTTGTCATTGGTCTACCTCGGGGTCTACGGTCATTTATTTCATGAGTGTAAGCGAGTTTTGTTTCCCTATTATCTTCCATTCTTTCTATATGCCCCAGCCATTGTAGTCTATTAGCCTTCATGATACCAGTGATTAGCGGGGACTTAAACAGATCATAAATGTCTTTGTTACTTCTTCTTTTCCACTCTCCACTTTGTGTATCCCTAATGGGTCCAAAGATGCGTCTTAAAATTTTGTTCTCAAAGGTTTGTAACAAGGCTTCGTCTCCTTTCGTTGTACTCCAGGTTTCAGAGCCATACAGCACAACTGGTCTGATCAATTGCTTAATAATATTTATTTAATTTTCCTATTTATACCAAAGCCGGTCTCTCTGGCCGAGGGGTTACACCACTTTCTCCGTAATCCCGTTTATCACGCAGAGTCTCGTAGCGGGCGAGAACTGGGAGCGGTTCGTCCCCCGCTGGTGACTTGCGGGATAACTGAGCCGGCCGCTCAGAAAGCAATGGCAAACTACTGAGTGTAATCTTGCCAAGAAATCAACAGACAGCTGAAAGATGCTGCTGTTGACAGGGATGTCCTGTAAAAGGATATGCGAATTTAAAAAAAAAAAATTTATACCAAACGTGAAACACCAATTATTTGTATAATTTGAATCTAACTGTTGCTCTATTCGGCAACACTATTAGTAGGCGTTGGATGTTCCGCTCATGTTCTGCACAACTGCATCCAACACAGCGCAGATTTAATGCAGATTTACGTTGAATCTATTGTCTTGAAGATATTTAATTGCTTTTCTATATACACTGTCAGAACAGAAACTTTACAGGATTTTTGTGACTATGTCAACTTTAACTTAGTTTAGTTTAGTTTAGTCGTTGGATCAACATCACGGCACACGGTTTAACCCATAAGTGCTCCGTTTTCCTCCTAACTCAAACCTGAGTCTGGAGAAACTCAGCTCAGTGCACGAACTCCGTTGCATCGGCGAGGATCCTGAAATACTTTTGGGTAGATTTTTAACTCGAAATTTCGCCCGGGCAGCGCCGTTAGGCTACTTTTTTTCGATTTCCAACTGCCAAGGGATTTTTTTTACGTGCGCAACAATACACACGGGCGTCCGATCTCACTACCCAGAGACGGGAAATTTTATTACTGGAAGTCCAGGTGGATTTTTAAAAATAAATCCCGGTGGACCTCCAGCACTCGAGGCGGGCACCATACATCGAGACCACTCAGCCCCCCCCCCCCCACCCATGTCAACTTTAACTAGATGGTTCAGTTTGTTTCCAGCTGTTGAGAGGCTGTTGGGGCTGTTTACTGCTTTGAAAGAATATTTTCTTTCTGTAAACCAACCACCTGCTATGATAAAAAAATGTATTGGCATCTATTGTAATAAAATTGTACTGATTGTGGGTTTAATCTGGAACGATTTAAATTAAACATTCAATATGTCCTCCTTTGTCCTCCATTTTGTCTTATTATGTGCTCCTTTTTGTCTTATTATGTCCTCCTTTTTGTCTTATTATGTCCTCCTTTTGGTACCCACTTATCTGGCAACCCTAATCGAGATGGAAGCCGCCCATCACCTGCCTTAGATTGGATGTATAAGAACAACAACAACAACAACAACAACAACAATAAAAACAACAACAACAACAAAACACCTTCCTTTATCCATGATAAATGAAAGATTCCAAATGAGTCACATTATAGTTACATTAAGCTGCAAATGGTAGACGTCTGTGACTTAAGAGCAGTGAGCACGGTTTCACAATCTCGCACACCGGGCTCAAAACCAGCTGCAGATGATTTGAAAGCAGACGATGATTTTCACAATGATGGTATGATCGTCGGTCGTCCAAAAGGCAATGGAAATCTGCTGAACGTAAATGTACCTAGAAAATCACAATCAGAAACAAATGAAAGGGTTGACTGCGACGACCTATAAAGGACATGACACTAACTTCTAGCTTGCAAATGAATATTTGTTCCTTGCAAAACATCTCCTGCATGTTTTATAATAATGTTTTATATGCTTCCAGAAATGAAAGCGACGACAACGCCAAAGTCGACAACAACCGTTGTAACGCCAAAGTCGACAACAACCGTTGTAACGCCAAAGTCGAAAACAACTGTTGTAACGCCAAAGTCGAAAACAACTGTTGTAACGCCAAAGTCGAAAACAACCGTTGTAACGCCAAAGTCGAAAACAACTGTTGTAACGCCAAAGTCGACAACAACCGTTGTAACGCCAAAGTCGAAAACAACTGTTGTAACGCCAAAGTCGAAAACAACCAGGGAAACGGAAATGTGCAGATGCACGTGTGAGAATGTCACAGCTGAAGAGATCCGAGACCAGAAAGAACAGATCAAGAAGGAATTAACTGTGGATGCCAAGGAAACTAATAAAAATAAAATCAGGTTTGTATTCTTCTTCTTCTTCTTCTTCTTCTTCTTCTTCTTCTTCTTCTTCTTCTTCTTCTTCTTCTTCTTCTTCTTCTTCTTCTTCTTCTTCTTCTTCTTCTTCTTCTTCTTCTCCCCAACCACCTCCAGTCGTCGTCGCCACCGCCGCAGTGATTAAAAAATATCACGTGGTAAGTCTGCACCGGCGCTCAACGGCGTGCCTTACACATTATACAATAGATGCCCGAATGCCATTAAGAAACTCCACCGGATACTGAGATCCACGTGGAAACACAACCATGCCAGCACGGAGTGGAAGAAAGCCAACGGAATCTACATTCACAAAGAGCAAAACAGTATTGCCCAATTCAGGCCGATGTTTCTCCTGAACGATGAAGGTAAAATATTCTTCTAAATCATGGCCAGCCGAATCACGAGGTACTTGGTGAGGAATAAGTACATCGACACAACGGTTCAAAAAGGGGCTATCCCTGGAGTAGCCAGATGTTTAGAACACGGCACCATGATCTGGGAAGCCACCCAGAGAACACAAAGAAAGAAGGAAGACCTCCACATGGTATCTGGCCAACGCGTAGGGGTCAGTGTCCCACCAGATATTGTGGCATGCTCTCATGATCGCGCAGTACTTCTCGGGATTCTATCTCCGTTTCTCAACCAGATGAATCGACCCGCAGGTAGGTATTGCAATGGGATGTACAATTTCGTCGATATTATTCGTTATGGACGACACGACGATCCTGACACCGAAGGAAAGCGATGCCCGCAGCATCCTCCTCGGACTAGATGAATGATTTGCTGGTTCAGGACGAGCTTCAAACCGAGGAAATCAAGAAGCCTGTCAATCGTGAAGTGCAAAGTTGCGGGAAGGTTGTTCAGGGCTGCCGGGCACGCAATTCCCACTATGATAACCGTAAAGAGTCTCGGCCGTGTGTACAATGCCACCCTGACAGACAAGAGCGCGGTTTATAAATACATGAAACAGCTGTGAACAGTCTGCGTCCTATTGAGAAAAGCAGACTTATAGGCACATTCAAGATCTAGTGTCTTCAATTCATGCTGATTCCGAAACTCCTATAGCCTCTGTTGATATACAATGTAGGTATGAGGGCAGTAGGTGCCAATGAGATGAAGATAAGCAAACGGGATAAGAAAGTGGATTGGAGCGCCACCAGGTCTCGCGAAGGTTGCACTATACTGTAAAAAGGCAAAACTAGTCCTCCCGTTCTTGTCCGTCATGGAGGAATTCAAAGTCGGACAAGCCAGACTCGTGATGATGCTGCGCGAGTCTCCACGTGAAACAGAGCACTTCCTAACTCGCGCTCGAAACGGAAAGGGCGTGGAAGGTTGACAGCGTCGTCGAAGCTGCCCAGGGATCATTTAAACTGAAGGAAGTCAAGGGGCACACTCAGTCAAATAGAATGGGTTTCGGGCACCATGTCAGAACTCAGATGTGGTCAAAGGCGACGACCATGGAGCGCAGAGATGTGGTGGTTGAAGAGATCAGCGAGGGAAAGGACGAAAAGAGAGTGCAAATGGCTGCCCAGCAGGGCCAGTGGATGTAACGGGAGGAGGTACTACAGAAGACCCTAACATGGAATAAGATCTGGAGAATGACACCACTGCGCCTTAGCTTCGTCGTCCGATCCCTCTACAATGTCCTGTCATCAGCTGCCAACTTGGTCAAGTGGGGGTAAAGCCGCCGACCCGCCCTGTCCCCTCTGTAAAGAGAAATTCCAGACAGCGGAGCACGTACTGTCTGCATGCAAAGCAGCCCTTTGCCAAGGCCGATACACACGGCACCACAATAACGTTCTTGCTGAGCTGAAGGCGAACAGAGGGGCCAGAGCGGACCGCAATGTAGAGACACGGACGACTGCGCTGCTGACTTACCGTCCATTTTCGATGGCGCGGATGACTGGGAGCTGACTGTTGACCTGAAGGATCGGGGCGTGTACCCGGCAGTGATCCAGCAGTTTGAATTGCGACCTGATATTGTACTTCACGCCTCGTTTACTAAGCAGCCAACGCTGATTGATCTGACCGTTCCATATGAGTCGAGGATCAGCATACGTACAAGATTAAGTACAGGGACATGGTCGCAAGTCTGAGACTGGAAGGGTACACTGCCAGGCTACTCGCCGTAGAGGTAGGCGCAAGACGTATAATCTCCCACTCCGTGTATGACGTGTTAAAACAATTAGACATCAAAGGTCAAGCAAGAACGCAGATTTTGACCACATCGCCCATCTATGCCAATTGGTCAATAAAGATATGCGGCTAGCGTCAAATATCAAATACGCCGGGAGACAGGTTAATGTTTAATGATGCCTTATTTTCTTCTTCTTTTTCTTCTTCTTCTTCAGCGTTCCGAGCCATTGAGGTTTTTTGCTGCAGATACAATCCGTCTCCATTTTATTTTAACTTTAAAAAAAAAAAAAAAAACCACGTGACGATTACGAATCTGCAACCTTTCCCAGACTGCAAGAACATCTAGTAAAAAGGATCGAAGCCAGACAGGGGGTGACCACCGTGTGAGGGGGTCACCACTGGTATATGGCCTCTTGACAGACGATATTTGACCACATTGTGCTTCAAGAAAGGCATAATAACTACAATCCATGGCGGATTGCGAATGTGACCGATCAGACCAATTTGCATGGTTCGTTTGTCCACAATGGATCCATGTGAACACATGCTTATTTCCACTATCACGCACCATCTGACGTCTCACACACTCAGTCTGTAGTCATTTTCTCCTTTGATTTTATTCAATTTCTGATCTTTCCCTTCTATGCAACGCGATCAGCGGCGACTTTCTCCCAAAAGGCCCACATTAGAATGGTAATCTGATGTCTACACAACTGGTGTCATCAGACACAACGCGCTGAAGATACTGAAAGGGAAATGGGGGAGGGGGGGGGGGGAGCTCTTATGGACTGCATGGTTCAATATGCAGTGAGGAAAAATTGACGATTCACTAACTAACAATACTTTTTTCCCTTTTAAATCAGAAAAGAACAACGAAACATGTTAGCTGTATTAATTATCTCCTCCACAGGCACACATCAGCTTATGACACCCGATCGTCGGCAACAGGCATTGGAATTGTGGGCATCCTCTTTCTCGTTCTAGTTTTTGGCTGTTTCATGGCACTAGACCTGATGACGGCTGCAGCCTACATTGTCATGTTCATCAGAAACAGGAGGCAACTAGTCACGTCGGAAAAGTATGCCGATAAATCCACCAGTAACACAACCTTATCCTCCCAGGTGAACTATTATGACGCCTCTCCAAGTAATGTTCCACAACCTGCTAGAAATGCAGTGGGCAACGAGCTACCCACCGATGACATCAGTTCAATAAGTAACAAATCAGAACTAGTTATGGTACCACAACCTTCTTTAAATAATCTGTATCGTCATGCAAAAGCCTTAAGAAAGGTTGCTTCAGAATCTGTCGCAAAGAATATCAGAAATCATATACCCGCATCTGCAGGAACTAATCCAGATCTACTGTATGCAAAGTCCAGCTCCCAGCCATCTACTTTCACTCACAATGTAATCTCTTTGCCTAGATTTCAAGTAGATTCCAGCAAAATATTGGTGGTCGGGGAGGATGGGCAAACTTTTAAGATAAGAAGATGTTCATGGTCATGCAGGAAGCTAGTGGAGAATCCCACTTGTCATGCTTCACGCGATACACAGAAGAATTAAAACTGATCTCATCTTAGCCAAGACATGGATAGTCATGATTCACCACCCTACATGAACACCAGTCTTCAGTCTGGTCTGTGTTCCTGTCACGATTATGCCATCCAGATACTTATAGCTTTACCTTCCTCTTGCTATTTTTCCCATCTCATCTCATCTCATCTCATCATGTTCCTCTTGTACCTTGCGGTGTCGAGGTGAAGTATAAACTTCGTGAGAGTGCCCGGTTATGGGCTTCGTATATCGACATTCCCATGGATTCTGTTATTCCCTCCGTCCAGCGTTTACGTGGTCGGCCTCTTCCTCTGTTTCCATCTGGTCTGTACGTCATTGCCTGTTGTGGCATGCTGTTGACTGGTAGCCTACTTGCATGGCCAAACCATTTGACTTGCTGCTTTCTAATAAAATCTAGAGCAGCTTTAACCCCCACTTTAGTCCTGATTTCTTCATTTCTGATCTTATCTCTTCTTGATACGTTGAGTATTCTTCTCAGGAACCTCATTTCTGTTGTTGTGATTTTTCTTTTCTCTTTTTCTGTCATTGTCCAGGTTTGGCATTGGTAGCACAGAGTTGGTAGGAAGATTGTGTTGTAAAGTGCTTTCTTAGTAGTTATTGATACATGTTTGTTCTTTAGTATTGGTGCCATTTGTCCAATGAGTTGATTTGCCTTATTGCACCTATTTTCGATCTCGTCTTCTGATCTGCCATTTGATGATATTATACTTCCTAGGTACTTGAAGCTCTTTACTTGTTTCAAGGGATGTTCGTTTAGGTGAATTGTTGCTGTTTGTTCTTCTTTAGTTATAGTCATTACCTCTGTTTTGCTTGTGCTAATTTTCATGTTATGTTCCCTACACATTTCGTTTAGACTATTCATGTGGTCTTGTAATTCAGCTTCTGATTTTGCTATTAGTGCTTGGTCGTCCGCAAACAGGAGTTCTCTAATGGTTAGATTTGCAGATGGTTCTTCTTCTGTGTTCTCGTCATGCGGTATTCTTGCTGTCTCTGCTTGGCTGGTTTCTTTACATATGTTGTCTATATATGTTATGAACAAGAGAGGGGACAGGACACAACCTTGTCGTACTCCAGATCTTATGGTGAAGGGTTCTGAGTGTCCTCCAGTTGCTCTCACTATGCATTCACTGTTGTCGTATAAACGGGTATTAAATGGATGCTTGTTTGCCAAATGAAGTGAGAACATTAGTGTTAAGGTGCTATATAGAGCCCCTACTGTTGTATGCATGTGAAAAGTGGGCAGTAAGCTGAGAAATGGACAGTAAGCTGAGAAATGGACAGTCAGCCGAGAAATGGACAGTAAGCAAAGCCGAGAAATGGACTGTAAGCAGACAAGCAGAGAAATGGACATTAAGCAGAGCAGACAAACTGAGAAATGGACATTAAGCAAACAAGCCAAGAAATGGACATTAAGCAGACAAGCCAAGAAGCACCTGATGGGTGCATAAATGCGGTTTCTGCCAAAAATAAATGACAATGGGTGGACCAAAAAAAAAAAAATGAAACAACTCTTAAAGAAGCTGAAGAAAACAAAATGATTTGAGAAATTACACGGAGACAGTTAATATTTTTGGGGAATGTTAGGGCGAGGAACAAACTTGAAAACTTAGTGACAAGTCAATTTGGCAGGACAAGAGCAACAGAAAGACAACGATTAATACCTTGATTGCTCGACCAAATGGAGTACGGATCAAAACATAAAAAACAACTGAGGCGCTTGACGAATGAAAAAAACACACAAAGATACTCTGGTCACTACATGACCAAAGAACGTTGTTGTCTCTTTTATTCCCTCCATACTTTACAGTTCTGTACTTCTTGCCTTTCTGAAATTCATTTTATAATGTAAGTAGACCCGCAAATCACGTTTTATGTAGACGTCAAGACTTGTTCTAGTTTGTGTTATTAAATTTAGCTTCCATTTTGACGTATATTGTGTAGGGACAGGGGGCATGGACATTTATAGAGAGGAAATATGAAATGGGGGGGGGGGGGGGGATTTACATTCTGAACATATGGTGAAGGGTGCATGGGTCAAAAAAAAAAAAAGGTTGAGATCCACTGGTCTAGAATATCATAAAATAGCCAGTAGAGCTCCCGTGTGTTGCCGGGGCCCATAAGGGAAGCAAAGAATAGCAACACTGCAGCCTACCACGCATGTCGTAAGAGGCGACTAAGGAGGCTTGATGGTTCCGTCGCCCTGCTACTGAGTGAGTGCGTCGCGCGACACTGAGAGCTGTGAGTTTCGTGTGAGATGCTTTTGAATCTATCTGAGGTTTTTTGGAACGTGACTGCATGTTCGGAGTGATGGCAGATGGCTATGTCCCAGAGTTAACCGGTTTTTGCCCTATGCAGAAATGCGTGGCTGCTGGGCTTCTGGTTGACTGTCACTGCCATCAGCGATGAACTGTATTTTTGTGGACTGTGTGGGTGAACATCTAGGAAACATTCAGATAGGAAAATGACAGCCGATTCCATCAGAGAAGAACTGGGTGTTTCGTGGGGGACTGGTGTGTTGACATTCTGGTGGCGGCATTATGCACAGTGTATTTGTGCTGGCTATTGTTTGTCGAGACTCCTGTCTTTTTCACTTTTCACATTGGGCAGTGAGGAGCGTTTTGTGTGATATTCACTGGCACAGGAACGGAGCATAATGGGAATGACCCGTTGCTCTGAAGTTGGAACTGCGACTAACTAACTAGCCAGTAGAGGCTGGCTTCATGTGATAACAATGTCCTGAAAACAAAAAAGGCAACTGTGTTTTGTTTTAAATATAAAGCTAGCTATAGGCATATTACTAATCTGGAGCCACATTAGCACAGTGACTAGATGCTTGCGTGTCGGCCTGATGATAGTGAGCTGAAATCCATATCGAGGTAGATTCCCAAAACTGACCTTAGTTCCCAGGTCGACACAGCCTAAAATGGGTACCAGTAAATGTCTTGAGGATGAAGGCGGTCAGCGTGTAACTGACCATACCACTTCTGGAGTTCCGATTGGTCTAAATAAATATGGGGCTAGCACCATGAGCCCTAGGCATGTACGTGAACAGGTCCTACTTTTCTGAATGGGTCCCTTACTTTTCTGAATGGGTCCCTTACTTTTCTGAATGGGTCCCTTACTTTTCTGAATGGGTCCCTTACTTTTCTGAATGGGTCCCTTACTTTTCTGAACGGGTCCCTTACTTTTCTGAACGGGTCCCTTACTTTTCTGAACGGGTCCCTTACTTTTCTGAACGGGTCCCTTACTTTTCTGAACGGGTCCCTTACTTTTCTGAACGGGTCCCTTACTTTTCTGAACAGGTCCCTTACTTTTCCATCATCAATGATATCAAGTGACATTCCATTCGACAATTTAAAATATGATTAAAGAATGGGAAACAGCAAAGTTTAAAAAGAAAAAAAACACAAACATTAAATATAAAACAAAATCCAATGTATTTCATTCAATGAAGACAATTAGCTTTATGATGACAGATTTATGCTCAGGAGATACAAATCATAATTACACAAGCTGTCTAAAGCAATTGTAAAATAAATAGGAGAAGGTGAACACACAAACATGTCACATTTTATGAGAGTCTACACTACACCCTCATGCTATTAAACAATCTTACTAGAGGTCAGCATGGCTGAATGGATAAGAGCGATTGCTCTTAAACTTTCAGTGTGAAAAGGAAATTAAAAAAAAATTTGGAATAAATAGACAACTCAGAGTGTCATGGCTGTGTAGCCAGGATGCTACAAAGAGGCTATCATTTACCCTAGCAATCTAAAAAAAAAAAAAAAAACGTTGCTAAAAATGTCGGGCAACCAAAATTAGATGATGTGGAAGGAGAGGGGAAACCACCACATTTTCTCCTGAGTTGGAAGCGATGGAGCTGTCACCATTAAATAGTCAATTATGGAATGGAATGATGCAGATATTGCACAACCTGCCCAAGGGCAGAAACGCTTGATGATAAAGATTAAAAGTTCACTTGCTTATGCTGAAAGAAAACAAATTTGTGTACGCTCCAGGCTCAGCAGTACCATGTTCTCAGCACTGGGCAGGGACATTTCCCCAGAACCACTGGTGTCTAATATCACACTCCATCTGATTTCTTGGGTAGTGAGATCAGGCATCTAGCCTTCTCAGATAGGGGTGGAAAAAAAAAAGGTTCCTGTGTTCATATTATCTTGGTCGCTGCATTGGCAAAATTATTAAAGGAAACAAATCTACCTATGGGTTGACCAGCCCAGTACTTTGGATGGAATCTTATAGAGGAATCAAACCTTAGACAAATGCATGCCAAAGTCGGAACATTGACCTTTCAGGTGTATAACCAGTTGAGAGGTGTGACATGCTCCCCTCAACATACAGGCCACAAGGAAGATCTTATAGTGCAGTGCTATCGCCTGTAGACAAAAATACTGTGTCTGTAATATATTTCACAACATTAAACTTAAAAATATATTTGATATACCACAAATTTGTTTATATTCCATATGAGACAGATGAATGTGAGAGAGAGAGAGAAAGAGAAAGAAAGAAAGAGAGAGAGAGAGAGAAAGAGAGAGAGAGAGAGAGAGAGAGAGAGAGAGAGAGAAAGAGAGAGATAAGATAATGCATAGTCTGGCATCATGTCATGGGAAAATGTCAGCACGTGGGTTGGTATGTACCCATAATACCAGGCAACAGGAGTTGTAGAGAGACATGTGTGCTTAATGTATTGTTAAAACAGACCTGGGCTGCCTGGCTGACCCAGCCTAAAGTAAGATGATGGGAATTGTCATGGAATGTACTGGCAGCTGGTGTGGGGTTTACCACATCATCCACTGGGTGCTGATTGATCTTGTATTGATTTCACTAGCATGATGCCTCAACCGGTCTGAAGGTAATGGAAAACCACTTAATATAAATATTGCCTGGTAAATCACAAACAGCCAAATAATGGGGTTGATTGCAACATTCTGTAAAGGACATGCAACTAACTTTTTATTGTCGTGCTAAAGGCAAGGGGAACGTTACCGCAGCACCTTCTCAGTCTCTCTCCGCAGAACGGCAGGTCGCCTGGCAAGTCCATCACACAAACTCTGTAGCCTAACCCCTTATTGCTAGAGAACCCCTTATTGTCAGAGAACCCCTTATTGTCAGAGAACTTCTTATTGCCAGAGAACCCCTTATTGCCAGAGAACCCCTTATTGCTAGAGAACCCCTTATTGCTAGAGAACCCCTTATTGTCAGAGAACCCTTTATTGCTAGAGAACTCCTTATTGCTAGAGAACCCCTTATAGCCAGAGAACCCCTTATTGCCAGAGAACCCCTTATAGCTAGAGAACTCCTTATTGCTAGAGAACCCCTTATAGCCAGAGAACCCCTTATTGCTAGAGAACCCCTTATTGACAGGCTCATTGTGTTTGTGTCTATGGCTTAGGGGTAGTGAATAGTTTCCCAAATCCCACTTCCAGGGTTCAGTCTGGAGCAGATCCTGTTGCACTGGTTTTCAAAATGGTAGGAGTATCAGCTGTTAAGAGAGCAATGGCAAACTACTTTATGTAAAATTGACTAGAAGATCACAGTCAATAAATTCTGGGGATGTTCGCAACATCCTGTAAAGCAGTGGTTCTCAACAGGTGGGGAATTACCCCACAGGGGGGAACTTTAGGGTTTCCAGGGGAAAAAATTAAGATTATTTCAAGATCGTGTTAATACAGGAACTAATTACTTGATATTGTTTTTACCTCCATACGTTATGGTTCTGTACTTCTCACCCTTCTGAAATTTGTTTTATGACGTAAGTAGACCCGCAAATCACGTTTTATGTAGATGTCTAGGCTTGTTCTAGTATGTGTTATTAAATTTAGCTTCCATTTTTACGTATACTGTGTATGTTGTGTGTGTGTGTGTGTGTGGGGGGAAGAATTTATAGGGAGGAAATACAAAAGGAGGGGGGGGAGGGGGATAACATTCTGAACATATGGTGAAGGGGGTGCATGGGCCAAAAAAAGGTTGAGAACCACTGCTGTAAAGGATATGCAACTAACTTAAATCTTGTGTAAATAACAGATCATATAGGTCTTTCGACACAACCATCTGAAAACAAAATGGTTATACCACTTATCACTTCAGGCAGTGGGTTATAACTAAGATACACAATGTATGTTATCACACACACACACACACACACGTTTGAAAACAAAATGGTCGTACCACCTATTATTTCAGCAGTGGGTTATAATTTAGATTCTGTGACTGGCACCTTGCCGTCTTGTCAAATGGAGTTACACCCCACCATGGCATAACGCCTGGAGTTTGTAAAATGGAGTTATACCCCTCCACAACACAACACCTGGGCAGAATTTGTTGCCCATGCAGCATGATCCCTCTCTCGGCCTGCCTAGTTTACTCCAGAGGAAAGGTAACACCAAAAGGTTTGGAACAAGACAAGATGCAGAAGTTGCCGGATCAGCAAAGCAATGCTCTAACTGCTCGCCTGTCGGAGCTTCCATCCTAGGCCAGTTACTGACCAAGGCTTAGGGCCTTGTCTGCCCTGCCATGACATTTAGCCGTAAGGTTGCATTTCCTCGCTTGTACCCTCTCAATTGTGCTCCTCTGCCCGAAGCCATTAGCACAATGTGAGGTGTTGGGTTTGGTGACGCCGCCCAACATTCGACAGTAACAGAAAGCAGACAGTACTGTCTACTGTCATATGGTAGCTTAGTCATATCTGACTAAGAATAAAACACAATGCATGTTATTATTTCAGACCGCATTTGTATTAAAGTTAGTTGCATGTCCTTTATGGACATTGCAGTCAACCCCAGCAAGTTTTAGCTGTTTGCAATTCCTGGGCAAGTTTACATTCAGTAGTTTGTCATTGCTTTCTGAACGACCGGCACCCATACCATTTTATAAAACACCAACGCAGCTGTTTCGAACGTGGTATGCGGGATTACGAACTGCATCTGTAACCCTTTCGCCACAGTCCCATTGTGAGTATAACGCAAACAATGAAAGACAATGTTTACAACCAACATGTTAGCAGCATTATATTATATCTTTACATACATTTTTCAAGCGATACATTTTTCAGATATGTACATCAGAATAAAGAAAAAAAATGGTACATCACATTTATCCACACAATCTCATGATCAGATATAAGCAATTAATATTTAATCATAAATACAAGGCAACAGAATTTTCATCTAAACACGAGACTGTATCATGTCTCAGAAACTCATTTACAAGGGGGCTTCAAATAAAAACCTTAAAAGTGTGATAGAAATTACAATAACCATGTAACCCATCAATATTGTAGTTAAGGGTGTCAAGAGTGTTAAGCATGTAACATCACAGTGCAGATGAACACAGTGACATCATAAGGACAGTTTAAAGATGGCCGCCCCACTTGTGACATGCACCAAAGAGGAGCAGTGTTCTATTATCCATTATTTGATCAGTGAAGGGGTGAAACCTATAGAAATTCATCGGCGAATGAAAGTCCAGTATGGTGATGCATGCCTGTCAGTCCAGCAAGTGTATGAGTGGAGTAGGAAGTTTCAAAACAGCACGACTTCTGTGATAGGCTGTTCACGACCAGGTCAGGCACACGAGTAGTGACCCAAGAGCATTTTTTAATACAGGAATTCAAGTATTTTATCGGTGCTGGAGGACTTTCATTGCATGCAGTGCTTTTTCTTTTCATTTATTTTGCATTCACTCGCTTTTGAACTCAAGCGTAGTCCAAACACACTATTTATAGTAGTGATGGACTGAATTTTGCGTGTGGATTAGCTTTCCCAATTAACAGTGTCCCATCAGGCGAACCCACTCCGACTTCAGAGGTAGAATGCAGTGGTGACTACATCGAAAAATAATACATTTGTTCTGTACTCTTTTAGAATATCCACCACACAAAAAACACACATGTAAGGTTTTCAGTTCAAGCCCCCTTATACTTTGGCCACATTAACTGTCACAGCGATTTAGAAAGAACAATAATACAAGGCATGATTCTTGGTAGAAGAGGCAGGGACATTAAAGACCCTAAGAGTGAAAAAAGCATGAAGTTGGGAAACTGAAGAATTGAGGATCTTTCCAGTGTCTATTTTAAAATACAAGTTTCTGATGCTAAAATGCCTTAAAATATTGATTGATTTCAAGGACAATCTTCATCGCATTATGAAACTATTCGTTAGCGATCCACTAAATCACCCTAGGCATACAATACCACACTAGCCACACATTTACTGCTTGCTCACTGGTTCAGTGCCTGAACTTCGCAGCACCGGTAAGGCTCCCAGTGTGTATACCTGAAACTGTATACTATAAATATTCTGCTGGCGGGTAGGTTTTCCAGTTTTAAATCTATACTAGTCTTTACTCTTCACACTTTAAAATCTTAAACACAACCAGAAAAACAGTAAACTGGCATATTTTTCTCATGTATTTAATTGGTTATCAATCTTGTATACCTTGAGTCAGCAAAGAAACCTACTTACATGCCATGCTGCGTATTGGGCGTATGGCAACAGCCCCATAACTTTATAGCCCAGTCGCATAACTTTATAGCCCAACCACATAACTTTATAGCCCAACCACATAACTTTATAGCCCAACCACATAACTTTATAGCCCAGCCACATAACTTTATAGCCCAGCCGCCACTCGTTGAACGATGTGGTCGTTATCGCGCTGGCCGCCTTCACTTCCTATGACAAGTCCTGGTAGCCATTCCAAACTGGGTTGGGCTGGGAGCCCAAATAAATTTCAGATATCAGCCTTCATGGTGATTCAAAATCATGACCTCCGGGTCGTCTGTGACTTTTAAAGATGTGTCATATAAACTGAACATCCTGTCATGGTGTACATTTTACCTTAAAGATGTGTCATAACTGGACATCCTGTCATAGTTTACATTTCAAATAGTATTATTGTCCAGTTGTTTTCATTCCTCCGGAATTGACACAAATGAATTTCTATGAATAATTTCACAAGAGTTTGGCAGCACGTTAGCCAGCAGGCCTGCCTGCTGGCCGGTGCTCATGTATTCAAATCCCCATTGAAGCAGGGGATTTATCTTTTAAGGTCAACCCCACACAATAACTGCCCATTAAGTTATCTAAAATAGTCTTCACCTTTATATTTTTCTAATGATGGGGCTACTGGACATCATCATCTTCAAGTGCCTTACCAACTGGCAATGGAGATCGTGCCTGGTACGGGAGATCGTGCCTGGTACGGGAGATCGTGCCTGGTACGGGAGATCATGCTTGGCACGGGAGATCATGCTTGGCACGGGAGATCTGCTTATTCACATCTCGCAATATGGAGTAGAATTCAGGTTGTAGGACAGAAGAAGAAATTGCTTTACAATATCACATTTCCCCAAAACAACTGCTCAATGAGCAGAAGGAACAAGAAAATAATGTTTCCAGGCCCAGAAGATTTTGCAGCAGACGTCCATGAATGACATTAAGCACAAAGGAAAAAGCATGAGTATATTACTTTCAAAGACGCAGCATAAAAAAAATAAGTCCAGAAGCAAGAATGTGCTGCTGCATCTATAATGTGCTATGGCATCACATTTTGTAGGCCAGAATGCATGGAGATGGCCAGCATGGAGAGGCAAATCCAGGAATTAAACCCTGGTGTAACTGCGCCCATGCTATTGTCAGCACAACTTTCTAACTGTTACATAAACCAACCTGCTAAAGAGGCATCATATATACATATTTGTTAAAATAACTAACCAGATTTCTATAGTATGCTCAGACCAAACACTGAAGATTTAAAATAAAAACACCACATTATGCTTCATACATTCAGACAATAGGGAATCACACAAAGTGAATTGTTTGGGACAGAAGTTAAGTTTAGTTTCACATGATGTTCTAAATGATGCAACAACTTGCAGGTCAAAGGTGACTTTGGCTCAGGTAGTCATGGAATCTTCCTAGGTACTTCTTGGTTGTCTCATAGGTTAAAAATAAGGCACCTGTAGCTGGGAATGTCCTGATAACTGTTGGCCCCAGTCCTGCATACAGTGCTCTTACACCTGGAGTACACAAAGTTAGCAGTGAATAAAGGTACATTAGTTCTAAAATATATACGTGTAGATAGAATTTACACTTTCACAGTACATAGTAGGGAAAAATATAAAAATGATAATAAATAATACTTTTACCACTTTCACAATAAACAAAATATAACGTTAATGATAAGAATAAAGATTTACCACTTTCATTATGAACAATGGGAAAATCTGATGTTAATGATATGAATAATGCATTTATCACTTTTGCAATGAACAAGTATAATGTTAATGATATAAACAATACATTTACTTCTTTCACAATGAACAAAATATATGTTAATGAACAAAATATATTATTGATATTAAAAAAAAACATGAATGACTAATTTAACAATGAACAAAATATATGCTGTGATATGGGGGGGGGGGGGGGGGCTGCGCACGAGCATGGCTAATGAACACGGGGGAAAATATATTGCTAATGATATAAATAACACGAGATTTACTATTCTGACAAGAAACAAAGGGAAGAATATATTGTTAATAATATGAGGGCTATTCCAAAATCAACTGCTTATTGGCTGGAAAAATAAACCAGTTGACTGCTTATTGGCTGGAAAAATAAACCAGTTGCTATAGCGACACCGTTCATTGCTTGCATCATTAAGTAGTCTTTTAGCTCATTACACAGCAACCTACAGTCACATTTGTTCAGTGGTTCACAAATTACAAACGGATAAACATGGACACTGATATTGCCTTTCCTGCCAGCTGTGAAATTCATGGTTCGATTCGTATTCTTCAAGCAGAAGGTATAAATACAGCCGAGATTCATCGCCGATTGTGTCGTGTATGGTGATAATGTTACGAGTGACAGTTGTTCTGTGAGGGATTGGTGCAGGAAATTCAGAGATGAGCACAAAGATGTGCATGATGAAGGTGGACAAGGACGACATGCATGTGTGACAAATGAGCTCATTCAAAGTCGACCAAGTCATAGTGGAAAAGCGCTGTTTCACAATTTCAAATCTTTCTACAGAATTTCCACAAATTTCTAGGACTAGTCTGTTTTGAATTGTCACAGAGAGGTTAGGTTACCACAAATTCTGTTCACGATGGGTACCAAAACAATTCACTGACGTTCATGAAGCTCAAAGAATGGGCCCAGCTTTGACATTCCTTCTGTGCTATTGGGAAGAGGGAGATGCATTTCTCGACAGAATAGTGACCGGAACGAGACGTGTTCACTTCATGAATGCAGAGATGAAGGAACAGTCAAAATAGTGGATGCATTCTCATTCTCCAAAACAAGCCCAAAAGATTCAAGCAAACATTTTTGCAACAAATTTTGTTGATGAAATTCATTACACTAGGGACCACAATAATGTCAGAAATTTATAGTGAAACACTGGATATTCTTTGTTGGTCGACTAAAAACAAGAGGTGCAGAATGCTCACCAGCTGTGTCATTATCCTGCATGACAATGCTCGGCCTCACACTGCTGCTCGAACAAAGGCTTTCCTTGAGAAGTTTAAGTGGGAAATTTTCAGGCACCAATTTTTTGGCACCAAGCGATTATCATTTCTTCAGCAAGATGAAGGTCTGGCTGGCTACCCAGCACTTCTACACTGCCAAGAAGCACATGGATGGAGTCAACAATTGGCTAAACACCCTGGCGGTGACATTCCTTGATGATGGGTTATAAAAACTGGTGCAATGGTACGACAAGTGCCTGAATTGAGATGGTGACTATGTGGACAAGTAATGCAGTGATGTATGTAACTTTTGCATGTATTTAGATATTATTGTCAATTTGTTTAAATTTTTACCAGTCAATAGGAGGTTGATTGTGGAATAGCCCTCGTATACAATAGCAAGATTTACTAATTTGACAATGAACCACGGGAACAGTATCTTGTTAATGACATAAAACAGGAGATCCACTAGTTTCATAATGATAATGGGAAAATAAACTTGATCTTAAAAGAAACATTTAATCAATAATTTACTCTAGAAAGTTGATTATGAAAGCCCAATGGCCGTTACATTATATGACTGTTACTGTAACTGCACACAGATACCCTGATGGATGGAAGAGTGGGTGGGGGTGAAGAGAACACTATCTTTGTTTTGTTTTGTGAAATTTCATGCCATCCACACTATGAATTGTACCATGTCTGCTCCAGTTAGAGGCGGACCTCATCCTCAAGCCATTTCACACCCTTTACATTCTGTTAATTTCAGTGATTGAACAGGTCAGAATGTTCTCATACATGTTCTATGAAACAAGGCATACAAGCTACTTATATATGCTGAGCAAGAATGAGCACACCTAAATTAGCTTGGACAGCAGCAATGTCACCTAAATAAAATGTTAGTGACTAAATATGTCCGCTTAAAAATGAGATAAACACTGCAAATGTCTTGGAATGCCAGAGTAACAATAAATGTCTAGAAGAGGCTAATGAAAACATAACATTTTACACAACTACAACTACATTTTACAAGAAAGAAACCTTGTTTCGATTTCTCGCTCTGTCTGTCTATGTGTGTCTGTGTGTGTGTGTGTCTGCCTCTGTGTGTGTGTGTGTGTGTCTATCTGTGTCTGTGTGTGCATGTGCGCGCACATAGACCCACCCATGCACACATATAAATGCACATGCACAAACACACACATAAAATGTTGGTGGTAAAAGCAAAATAAAGCACAAACGCAAAGTGACGAAACAATCTCCCACCTTCTTGTCGTAAAATCTTCAAGAACATTGCTCTGAATGTCGGAGGAACTCCCGATACTGCTTGCACCTGAATCCTAGACTTGACCACATCAGCGGGGAAAATAGACACCCAGAGTGCCACCCCACCAACTCCACCACATATAATTGTTCTGGCAGGTCCTAGTGTACACAGAACCAAAATTACATAGATTTACTGAGTGACGGATTGTGTGACAGACATATGACACTGATGGAATGTATGACTGACACATGACATTGATGGAATGTGTGACTGACACATGACATTGATGGAATGTGTGACTGACACATGACATTGATGGATTGTGTGACTGACATGACATTGATGGATTGTGTGACTGATACATGACATTAATGGATTTTGTGACTGACACATGACATTGATAGATTGTGTGACTGGCACATGACATTGATGGACTGTGTGACTGACATATGACATTGATGGATTGTGTGACTGACATATGACATTGATGGATTGTGTGCTGATACATAACATTGATGGATTGTGTGACTGACATATGACATTGATGGATTGTGTGACTGACATATGACATTGATGGATTGTGTGACTGACATGACACTGATGAATTGTATGACTGACAAATGTCATTGATGGGTTGTGTGACTGACACATGACATTGATGGATTGTGTGTTGACACATGACATTGATGGATTGTGTGACTGACACATGACATTGATGGATTGTGTGACTGACATATGAGATTGATGGAATGTGTGACTAATACATGACATTGATGGATTGTGTGACTGACATATGACATTGATGGATTGTGTGACTGACATATGACATTGATGGATTGTGTGACTGACATATTATTTTTTTGCCGCTTGCTCGCTTTGAACTCAAGCGTAGTCTATACACACTATTTTTATATTTGTGATAGACTGAATTTTGCATGTGGATTAGCTTGCCCTATTAACAGTGTTCCTCGCCATCAGGCGAACCCACTCCGACTTCATAGGTACTTGTAATTTACGTCCCCAAGTCAAGGATGACAGGTCAACATTTTAGTGTGACTGACACATGACATTGATGGATTGTTTGATTTGTGGAAAAAGAAATACAGGAAGATAGCATGGGAACATTCTTGACAGCCATGTGTCAAGTGCAGAAGGTTGTCAGCACACAAACAGATGCATGTTGTTGGAGATCGCAAGATGAGAAGCATAATCACCCGTGCCAACTGGCAAGGCACTTGATGATGATGATGATACGAGTTCCACCAAGCATGTCTTAAGAGTTGATTAGGAAAGGTTGGTGTGAGAATGGCTGCTTCATCCTGTAGAAAAAGTAGTTGCAAAATCCAACCAATCGTGAACGAATCTACAGGACTTGGCATGAGCTGGTTGAAGGTCTATACTTCATTGGGAGATAAAAAGCAGGAAGGAAGGAAGGAAGGAAGGAAGGAAGGGAGGGAGGGAGAGAGAGAGAGAGAGAGAGTAGAGAGTAGAGAGAGAGAGAGAGAGAGAGAGAGAGAGAGAGTAGAGAGAGAGAGAGAGAGAGAGAGAGAGAGAGAGAGGGGGGAGAGGGAGGTAGGGTGAGGGAAAGAGAAGAAGGATCGGTGAGAGAGAGAGATGAACTCATTTTACAGAACATGATTACAATGGACATAGTGAATGTGCAGTGACAAAGCATTCTTTAGCAAGAAATAAATTTACAAAACATGAAGAAATATGAATACTAATTGTACTACACTGACATATAATGATGCTTAAGCATATAATGAAATTACAAGCTGAAAAATGAACAATTATACAAAATGGATTTTCTTAGCTAAGTACATGTGTCCAGTAGTACCTTCATTTCAGATTCAAGTGCTGCAAACTAAACAGAAGCCGTGGAAATGAATTATTGTACTCTATTTGGCAAATGAAGCACTCAATGTCTGCTAATAATTAAACCAACAAAATTTGCTAGTTTGTGTTTTCTTTATTCTTTTTTTAAACCTGAATTTTAAAAGTGTTTTCAGAGAATTCTGACCAACAAAATCTGCCACTATGTATTCTTTATTCTTTCTGAAACCTAAATTTTAAAGGTGCTTTCAGAGAATTCAGATCGACCAAATTCCCGAGCAGCGAAGTTGCTAGCGAACCGCACTGATAATGTCATGAGCACAGACGCGGGTTCGACATCTGGGCACACTGCCTACAAAAGTAGGGGGAAAGTTTGGCCACCTGTTCTTCCGTGCATTTGGGCCTACAAAATGTGATGGCACTATCACATCACAGTGCCATAGCAAGAAACTGCTCTTGGACAAATAAATTCTTACATTCCTGATCAGTCTTGATATTTTGATTTTCACTGTATTTGTGGGGGGGGGGGGGGATGAGGCAAACAGAGAATGAGACAGAGAGATGCGAGGAGCGAAGGATGGACACTCACCTATTTCATCTTTGGTTTTCCCAGGAGGGGTCCACAAGTGTCTGGCTACTTCATACCCGCCAAAAAAGAAAAAGTAGCCCGGCATTTCTCTCATAAATGTGGCCGTGAGACCTTTGAAAAGTCCTCGAAAACCTTCCGCTTGTAAAATTTCCTTAGTCAGGCCAAATGGACCACTAAATAAATTCATAGGAAAGAAACAATCAATAAATAACATTCTAAAAACCAGGTTTTTTTCTCAAAATTTCAACAACTTAAAAAAAAAAGGTTATAGGTGAGGGGATCGACTTCATTACGCTGGGTTTTATGCCACAGAATGGTGCCTGCCGAATGCATCACATAAAGCTCAAACTCTCCACAGAATGGTGCCTGCCGAATGCATCACATAAAGTTCAAACTCTCCACAGAATGGTGCCTGCCGAATGCATCACATAAAGCTCAAACTCTCCACAGAATGGTGCCTGCCAAATGCATCACATAAAGCTCAAACTCTCCACAGAATGGTGCCTGCCGAATGCATCACATAAAGCTCAAACTCTCCACAGAATGGTGCCTGCCGAATGCATCACATAAAGTTCAAACTCTCCACAGAATGGTGCCTGCCGAATGCATCACATAAAGCTCAAACTCTCCACAGAATGGTGCCTGCCAAATGCATCACATAAAGCTCAAACTCTCCACAGAATGGTGCCTGCCGAATGCATCACATAAAGCTCAAACTCTCCACAGAATGGTGCCTGCCGAATACATCACATAAAGCTCAAACTCTCCACAGAATGGTGCCTGCTGAATGCATCACATAAAGCTCAAACTCTCCACAGAATGGCGCCTGCCGAATGCATCACATAAAGCTCAAACTCCATAGCTCCAGTAATAACTCAAGGGATTTCTGGAAAAATCGCACTCATGGTCTGTACATTCTGAAATCCAACCTACTACCTTTGGAGGAGGAGGCAGACATTTAATTTGCAAACACATGGTAAAGCCAAGCAGATTCTTGATGGACATTTCTCAGATCAGATCTCTTTTCGTCACAAAGGTCGCTGCAGTGGATCTCTAGTGTCAGTCTCTCATCACAATGGCATAATATCACATCCTCTTTCATGTTCGTCTTTTGACGATATCCTCCCATTTAAACAAACTTCTGTCTAGATACCGCATTAAATTATTATACCACAAAGAATTACTTATCATCTCTAGTAAAACTAAGAATTAGCCTATTTATAAAGATTGCACTCAACTAGTATTTACACACCATGAAGAACACATATAAACATCCATTCTGATTGATAATTGTATTGCAGTGCTACAATCAGCTTGCATAAGATGTCTGTTAGATATATGACTCCTAACATACATCTTATATCAAAATTATTTGTTGCTGGATTCCTAAAATAGCACATTATTAAATGGTTAAAATTAACTCATCATGAACCAGGCAATCTTCCACAGGTTGATCACTAATCTTCTACATAACAAAAAACAATTTTTTTCTTTATTCATTCGGTCTCAGTTATCCCCCCCCCCCCAATTTTTTTTCTAGATTTTATTTTCATTGTGTCTACTTCTAGATGTTGTCATTTTAACCTCTGCTGACCTATAGTGTTATTTTCAGATATCAATTAAAATGTTACCTCTCTCAATAACTGAACGGATTTTATTTACCCAAGAGTGAAATGGTGAATTATGTCAAGTGTCAATGAATTATCCCAATTGTGAATTTTTGGTGAATTATCCCAAGTGTGAACTGATAATGAATTACCAGCAGAGTATCATTGCATTATTAAAATTAACTCATTACATCCCATGGAATGCACCATATATTGATCATTTACTGCTTATACTTGAAGTTTTCTTTACTTTCTCAGTTCATTACTTTTTTGCCCCAAGCTAGTTGTGTTAATGATTTCTGCTCTAATTATTACTTTCACGTCTTCCGTCCAACACAGTTTAAACTGTAATTCCTGTTCACTTACAGTGTTTATTATTGTTAAAACATCTAATATCCATGGTTGGGAGCCTCTACAACAATATACTTCTTTGTTCTTCTTATGAGGGAAGTGTGTCAAATCTAGATATGCACTTTGAAGTTGAGTCTGTCTGTCTTCGGTATTCATTTCTATATGGTTTGTTTCCTTTTGACAGATTCCATCCAAGTTAAGGATCCATGGGGTATGGGGTTTTATTTCTTAACAATTTTTTCAGCATTATAGCCTATTTTTTGTAATTTCTAATTGTTGTGCAATTTTTGATGTGCACATATTGTGCATGGGACCTTCTGTCTGTCTTTTTTGCCAGTATCCAAGGAGACTAGGTGTCCTATATTACTACCCAAGAGATCAGGGGAAAAGGGGGGGGGGGTGTAGTGTGTGTGTGTGGGGTGAGATATATATATATATATATTAGATACTAAAGATTCTTGGAAAAATGTCCAGTTCTGTGTTGAGATGGAACCCAGTACCATTTGGGCCTGAGTCAGACATCGTGACATTTGAGCCAAGCCACCCCTAAAACATTATAAAAAGCACATATTAGAAAACAATAATCACAATAATATTGCGGGGTATTACATTTTAAGTCTCTCTAATCCACCCTCCACCTGTCCTTTGGTAGCCATCTCCCTCATCGCCTGAAGTCTGCATTTGATAAGTTCTGTAGGACACAGTGTGAACGATGAAAAAAATGCAGCCATTCCCCCAGAAACAGCATTTTCCAGGGGGTTCAATGCTTTAATTTCTTTACCACCAACAACTTTTGCAACCTGTGCAATCAAACAAGAAAATGAGATGAATGATTGATAACAAAGGTTATGTGACTCATTACAATTATATTGACAAAGGCATATTTATTTTGAAATGCTATATAGAACCTGTTTTATTGTATGGCAGTGCATCTTGGAATGTAAATGAACAATTAGGAAAACTTGAAAGCAACAAAGATGTGGTTCCTGAGATTAATATTGCAAATTCCTTGACTGCCAGAGTAACTAACAACTGTATAACAGAGGTTAATGAAACTAGAACATTATATACAACAATAAGAATGAGACAAACATCTTTCTTTGGGAATGTGAAGAGAAGAGAGGATTGGAGAACATTGTGATGACTGGAAAGATCAAGGGGAAGAGAGGCAGAGGCAGAACAAGAGAAATTAAGCTGGATGGATTGAGACGGTGGCATGGAGGAATATCATCAACACCAAAGACTGGAGAGAGACATGAACTACGTCAGGTGGCAGGGCATTTGATGATAGTTAGTTTCAGGTGTGTTGAAGCTGCAGCAACCAAATTAATAATAATTAACCAAAAACAGCTACATCAACTTTTTCTTTTCTTTCAAGAGCTATAAACCCATAATGTGTCCCTCAAAATGTTTTTAAATTTTGTATTCATGATGTTTTCTTGCAGTTTCTGAAAATGTTACCAAATTTCAAGAAAACAGTTAAAACTTGATCTTTCATTGGTTCTATCTTGTATTTGAGGTGTTTTACAAGTTTTCAGTAATTATAGGATGTACGTAAATACGTGCATGCGTGCGTGATTTTTGTGTGATAAAATCAAGACATAAGATTATACACCAATGATGGGGTCGGAGCAACTAAGTTAAATACTTGGGTGCATCACTTTGGAAATATGTCACCCCTGCCTGCTATTATAAAAATAACATTTAATTAAATATTCATTGAATCTTTAAGTAAATAACCTATACCATGCCGCTTCACTAAGCATTTATGATCTAAACACAGCAAACTCCACAGGCAATTCAGATAAGCAACTATCACATAAATTTGACAAGAAGGTCATTTCTAAATCTATGTCTTAAGGGAAAATATAAATTTGAATATAAACTGGATAAGACTTATACGATAAACTCTGATATGGTAAATATACTTTAAGAGCAACAAACCAATAACCGCATGTATGAATTGAAATTATCTGCAGATATTGTCTTTATCTGAATGAAGCTGAAAACTAGTTGTCACTTCTTATAATCTACAACAATGATTCATAAATAAACAAGGGGACACCACTCCCCTGAGGGTGGTAGACAGTGCCACCAGACGGAGAGGGTTTTGAAATATTTAGAAGGGCTACAGACGTAATTTGTAATCCCGCATACCGCTTTCGAAACACAGCTGCGGGCAATTTGGCAGCAGACTGCCTGCTCTTGGTTTTCATGCAAAGGTGTGAGTGCGATTTGTTTAGAAAGCAATGGCAAACTAATGAATATAAACTCTCCAAAAATCATAAACAGCCAAAAAAGGCTGAGGTTGACTGATTTCCTGTAGTGGATATGCAACTAACTTTGTTTTAAAAGTTTCTACCTCACCTGTTAGTTACCAAGGCTCTCAAGGAAAGCACAGAATAGTAACACGCTAACCTACCATGCATGTCATCAGATGTGACTAAGGAGGGTTGGCATGGGATTGGCTAGCTCATCCCAAAGAAAATTTTAGCTGCAGAAGCCAATCGATCATGAACAAGTCTACGCAGGATTTAATGTGAGTTGGTTAAGGGCCTATGCTCAGTTTTGGAAATGAAAGACAGAAGAGGTGTCTGCTTGTACTTATTCTTGTAGATACCTGCTCAATGTGCACTGATGGTGACATGCTCATGTCCCCTTGATGTGTCAGAAACAGGTGCAAAGGAAAACTGTAGGCTATTAGACTAAAGTTTATTGTATAATACAGATATTTTGTGCTTTTTAATTACAATGATTAGAAACATTAAATGTAGACAGTTCAGATTTTTTGGACATATTACAAGGAGAAAAACAAAACTGACAAACTTAGTGACAATTGGCAAACTTGATGGCAATAAAAAAAAAGAAGGTGAATAGATAAATGCCTAGATGACATTACTGGGACAAGAACAGACCTGATCAGAGACCCAGATGATAATGTTAACTGACGAAAAATTATCACCAAGGCTTCCTGTCACGGCATATGATGAAACGAACGAACGAACGAAAATCTTTATTTTCAAAGGGTTAAGAATTGGGCACGCAGGCCCGTCTGACATTCTGCCCTTCTTCACAATTTCCTCTTACACATTCTTTCATTCAACATCACTTATACAGCAAATTTTTGAATGAAGATACAGATGCTTGACACGCCAGTCAATGAAAATAGAGCATCTCATTTGAGGCAAACAGAAAACCACATTGGAAACATTTCAGAATTTCAATGTTTGAACTCACCAGCTTCTGGCATACACCATAAAAACAGAACAAAACCGCATTCTCTGAGATATTTGCAGCCAAAGATGGCACAGTTCCAGCATAAAGACCTCGTACAATTCCATCTTGTCTGAAGGTCTCTATAAAACAGTTCAGTCCATTGTTGTACAATGTTGGAAATGTTTGCATCTTCACTTTCACTGTGTCTAATGGCTGCCCAACATAGACGCTGGTGATACCACCTGTAGCAACAAAGGAATGATGTTAATATTGTCAATAAATTGTACTGATGACCTCTCTCAGCTTTGGACAATTGTTACTTCAATACTTTCTATCCTAAAGTTTATGCGCATAATCTGTGAATATTCACCATCATCATCATCATGTGCCATGCTAATGATGTGTGGTCAGTGATAGTTCACCATTTCATACATTCACCCAGAGTCTTGGATCAGATCTTTGTTCTTGTCCTCAGTTATGTCATGTGGCCGAGCCATCCATGTATTTATCTATGTATTCTCCTTGCACTTTTTCCATCATGTTTGACAGTTGTCACTAAGTTTTAAAGCTTATTTCTCCTGATAACAAAGCCCAACAATTCTTGACTGTTTACCATATAAATTTGCTGTTGTCTGTTTCTTACAAGATCATACCATTCATTTTTCTGACGACCCATGGCATTCTATGCATGTCCTCAAAGACCACATTTCCATTACCTTTAGATGTTTCTCAGCTTGTCTACTTATTGTCCATACTTTACAAGCACACAACAGTATAGGTTCTATACAGAACTTTAAAACTTTTTTTCTCATGTTTAGTAGTGATGACTTAAAATAATACTGCCATACGACAGAAGGGGATTCTTGTGATAGAATAGGTTAACAACACAACAGCAGAGTTAAGAAATGTATACCTTGTTTAGAGTAAGAGAATAAATATTCCTTCATTATATTATATATTATATTATAATCCTGTATTCCCCCATTGGGACAGGTCTTCAACCAACTGACTTCAAGTCATCCTATCTTTAACTATCCCATGCAACTCCATTCATGCCTTCCCTTTATTATTCATTTCTGTCTCTACTGCTCTTTTCTGTGTATTTTTAGTAGGGCTGTACCGGATTCAAATTTTTTAAATCCGGCCAGAGCCGGATTTGGCTGGATTTATGAAGTGAGATCCGGCCGGAGCCGGATTTACAAATAAAAAAATTTTTAAAAATAACGTACTACATCACTTGACTTAGGTGAGTGGAGTCACTCGACTGTTCATTACTGCAGTTCATTACTATAGACATGACAATGATGACATATACTCATATTAAATCATTTAAATGTAAAATAATTACATTTACATTAGAATACGTAATTAAGTAATATTAAGTTCCATAAGTTCAAGATGAAACATAATACATAAGCACATAATGCTAATTTAGTAATTTTAATTTTTAGTTTTCAGTTTCAGTTTTTAGTTTTCACATTGTTTTCAGCTGGCAAATTGGCAGCTCAGTTACAACTCACAACAACAGTACATTGAACAGATTGATAATTTCACTATTTCAGTCAGTCAGTCTTCATTATGGCTGTGAAGTTGAACTCTCAGATTCAAGAAGGGACGAGTTGTATTTCAGGAAAATCAACGTCTCCGCATTTTGTGGTAAAAGGCTACTACAGTGGTCAGTGATAATGTCTCCTGCAGTACTGAACAGCCTTTCCGATGGCACACTTGTAGGTGGTGGTGCAAGAAATGCCTGCGCCAGTCTAGCCATACTTGGAAATCTTTGCTTATTGGCATGCCACCATGAAACTGGATCTGACTGTCGAGTTTGAAGTGGCTCTGACAGGTACTGTGTCACCTCAGTGTTAATGCTGTTGCCTTCGGCACTTGCAGAGCGATCTGTGGTGGGATTTTCCTCGACAATTGTGTCAAAACAGCTCCATAGGCTGGACTCATACTGTGTGGCAGTGCTTACAGAAGTCAAAACACTAGTACTACTACTACTACTAGTAGCTGATGGATCCTGTGGACTGACTGTGTTTGCTGAATCAATAATGGAGTTAGCTGCTAACGGCAGATGGGCTCGTGCATCACTTCTACCACGTTCGGAGAAGAAGCACAGCTTGAATCGAGGATCCAGTAGTGTGGCACAAGTGTAAATACTGTTGGATTCAATGCCCGCAAATCTGCTGCTAACAGCTTCAAGCAGGGCTGCTTTCATAGTTTTGATCCCAGCATCACTACCTTCTTTCTGGAGGAAAGCCATGAGTGTTTTCACTAATGGGATCACAACTGATATTGATGCCTGAGCTGCACTTATTTCACGTGTGATTTCTTCAAATGGTGCCAAAGTAGCTACCACATTCTCCGTGACTGCCCACTGCTGTGCCGTTAGCCCAGTTATCGAATCAATTTCAACACAGTACAGGCTGATGCTGCGCCGTTGTTCTAACAAACGTCGTAGCATATAGAACGTTGAGTTCCATCGTGTTGTCACGTCCTGGATAAGCTGATGTTGTGGTAGGTTTAATTCATTTTGAAGTTCATGCAAACGACTGGTTGCTGAAGAAGAGTGTTTGAAATGTCCTACCAATTTTCTTCCAGTACTGATGATGCCAGCAACATACTTTTGACTCAAAAGACCATCACGCACACACAGCTGCAGTGTGTGTGCAAAACATCCAACACTTGAATAGCTGCCATCACGAAAGCATTTGGCAATGTTGAATGCACTGTCTCTCACAACAACATGGCACTTCTCACATGCAATTGACCACTCATCCAGCATCATTTCAAAATGTGCAAGCAAGTTTGTGGCCATGTGATGTTCATCAAATGCAGTACAATGGAAGACTACACTGTGGTGAACGAAGGAGTCTGTTAACCAATGGCCAGTGAGGCCCATAAATGACTGAGTGGTGTGTTCAGCTGTCCACGTATCTGTTGTGAATGATATGTAATCAGTGTCAGATATCATTGCTGCAATTTTTACCTTCAGACGTTTACACATGTCAGGAATGACATGTTCAGCAAAGTACTTTCTTGAAGGCAATTCATACCCTTTTTTCATTGTATGCATCAACTCTCTGAAACCTGGTCGTTCCACTACTTTAAAAGGCTCCATATCTATAGCTATCATTCGGGCTACGGCAGCATGAATGGGTTTAGCATTGGGACTGTTGATGTCCCAAATTTTGGCCCGGTCCCATGCCTGCACAATTGACTGCTGGGTACTGCTGCTTGCTTTGTGCAACCACGGTCCCAGATTCATCATAGATGTGGTCGCCAAGTGCGGCTTTCTTTTCCATCATTTCGTCATAGCGTTTCCTGTGCATCGATTGCAAATGGGTCTGCATTGATGATGTTGAGAAGTCTTTGGGGCGATCTGATCGTCCACGCGATAACTGTTTGTCACACAACTTACATATTACCTTCGCTGAATCATCGTCTTTAACCTTGAAGTAATCCCAAACGGCGCTGTATGACTTAGATTTTGATGCCATTTTATTTTATGGGCAAGACCAAAGAAATTTATGAAAATAAGAAATATTCAAGTCCCACAAACTCATGAAGTAATGCACCATTAAAATTCAAAATGAATGTTTTTTTCTTATAATTCTTATTTACATCAGCGAGAAATAGTAAACCGGAAGTGCTACGGTGCTATTGCCTAAAATTCGGCTTGGCCTCATGAAACATGTACAGAAAATTCACGTGACTAGGCAACACAAATCCGGCCTAAATCCGGCAAAATTGGACCGGAGCCGGAGCCAAAGCCGGATTTGTAAAAATGGCCGGATTCCGGATTTGCCGGAGCCGGAGCCGAAATCCGGTACACCCCTAATTTTTAGGTCTTGCCTTATTTTGTCTGCCCTGTGGATTCCAAAGGCCCTTCTAGTTATACTATTTTCAGGTTTTCTTAAAGTTTGTCTTATCCAGTGCCAGCGTCTTTTCTTCACCACTTGATATTTGTATAGTTCCTTCCACATCAGTGATTCTGTAGAACAATTTTAGTCTTTTAGTCGCAATGGCGCCTGAAAATTTCCATTTGGCGCCTGAATTTTCAATAATTTCATTAGCCTGTATTTGCAAAAATAAATATGCTGGTTCCTGAGAAAAAAGGGTCTGGTTTCTGAATTATGTTTAAATTTTTCTGCCGCTGGTTTTGTGTAATTTTTTTATCTTTACTGATATCAATTCATCTTCACTGATTTAAATATTTGCCAATAAGTAAATAAAAGGTTGAAGAAACTGGAGGCATTGGAAATGTTTATGGTCATAGAATGGGACCATTTCCCCGGGAAGGTTAACCCGGTCAACAAATGCCCGCAGAAGTCGGATGTGTCGGCCTAACGGCGCAAGAACGCAGCTCTGCTGTAAACAGGCACAACGCAATCACGTCCGAAAAAAAAACTCCGGATGAACGAAGAAGAAGAAGAAGAAGAATGGGACCATTTACCTTTTTTAGTTTAGTTTTAGTTTTAGTCGTTGGATCAACATCACGACACACGGTTTAACCCATAATGCTCCGTTTTCCTCCTAACTCAAACCTGAGTCTGGAGAAACTCAGCTCAATGCACGAACTCCGTTGCATCGGCGAGGATCCTGAAATACTTTGGGTAGATTTTTAAAACTCGAAATTTTGCCTGGGCAGCGCCGTTAGGCTACTCTTTTTCGATTTCCAACTGCCAAGGGATTTTTTACGAGCGCAACAATACACACGGGCGTCCGATCTCACTACCCAGAGACCAGGAGAAATTTTATTACTGGAAGTCCAGGTGGATTTTTTAAATAAATCCCGGTCCTCACCGGGGCCTGAACCCAGGACCTCCAGCACTCGAGGCGGACACCATACCTCGAGACCACTCATTTACCTTTTTATTTAACATTTTTATTTCAGAGGAAGCACTCTATAGTTATGCTATCAACAGGTTTTCATAACCTGTGTCCTATCTAGAACCTTATTCTGATTTGATTTATCTTCTTCTCCATTTATGACTCTGGCATATTATATTAATCCATAGATTCACTGTATAAGAATATCTAAGACAAGTGGCATGCTTGTCTGAGAGTCAATATAGAATATTCAAGTTAAGAATTGACATCACTGCACTCATGACAATCCCACACATGCTCCGTTTCTCTCATTAAAAGCTACCGAAGAGTTCTCACGCTGATTATTCCAGTAGCAATTTGATTAGAAATTCACCTGGCTTTTCCTCTACACTGAGTATCATGCAGACCCAGTGGCAGTATAACCCATTTCCAGATATAGATACTCCATCTGTTCAGATGTCCTCTCCACCCGATTCTAGTCTTCACCACATCTTTAACATAAGATAGCTCTCTGCCCAGGAGGACACAATCAGCAGCTATCTATACGCCCACTCATTGCCTTGCACACCTGCATGCCCTGGGCAGAAAATCCATCCTTTTGAGCGATGCTAGTCATTTCACCCAGAACATGGTAATTTCCACCTACAGAAGCTTGCCCTGTGAGTCAGTTACAAATGCAGCATGTCTGGCTGTGCTGTCCTCCAATCATCCAGAGACTGCCATCACAGCCTCAGCTTTCATTCTCCTGCTAGATGTAGTAGAATTACAAAAGACTGAATGTGGTAAAGCCCTATCAGAATCTCAGCTTCCATTCTCATCCTAGATGTAGTAGAATTATAATAGACTGAAGGTGATAATCCTCACACAAAATGTTCTGCACTCTGCTTACTGGTCACTCCACCAGGACAATGAGTGGGAGTCTGCTGCTGATAATGAAATGCTTAAAACATAAGGAGGAAACACCTACGTAGTCCTATCTCAGCCAGTCTGAACATCTTGTGCTGAATCCGGACCTGGTTACATCCTCCGTTTTCTTCTTCAACTATCAACATCTGTACACATTTATTCCAGCATGGGACACATTGGATGGTGCGCTTGAGGTTTTCAGAAATCCACCAGTTTGTCTTGAAGGGTTGCTCCTTTGGGTCTGTTATCCTTTTACACTTCTTCGGGGATATGAAACTCCCTTATCTATCTTGCACACACACTGCTGGTTTCTGAGCTTGGAGACGGGAATGTGAGCTCTGCAACAGTCCCCATATATATATGATACCTTAGTACCAGGTTGGGGGGAAATTCTCTACATCAAACTCCCTCGGAGAGATGCAAGCACTTTTCAAGGCTCAAACAACCCTAACCCCAATGCATCAAACATAAGAGTTAAAACTTAGATCTTACAGGAGATTCTTCTACTGCGTTCATCCAGAATGTTGTTTAAGATGTAATTGCATTGTGCCTGTTTACAGCAGAGCTGCGACATTTGAACCTTTCGGCCGACATATCCAACTTCTTCAGGATTTATTAGCCGGGTTGGTTCCAGAGGATTCACCAACAAATTAAAGAACTAACCAGTTCATCACCATCATCATAAAGTGCCCTGGCGACTAGCTTATGATATGATATCATATTTCTCCACATCTTGCAATCACCAACAGCATATCAGCTACTGGTCAACAAATGAGAAAAGCTCACCTAATGTACCACCAGCAAAATCAATGGCAGCATCAGTAACTGTTGATCTAGACTTCAACAACATCCCGGACTCTGCTTTCATCAACTCCATCGGAGGCTCCATCCTGATATTCTAGCAATTCCAAAAGCAATAGTCTCGTATCACCTGATGATGATTCAAGAATAACGATAAAGATATAATAATGGTATTTTGTATGGTGTTGGCTGGATTTTGGAGCAAAAGATTTCTATTGGTTGGGGTAGCTATGCCCAAGACCAACCCTCCGTAGTCCTCTCTCATGACACGCATGGTAGATATAGAAGTGGCAGTATAACCATTATTTGCTTCCCTAAGGGCTCTTGTAATGCACAAGATAACAATAATTAAACCAAATGATCCCCCGGGAAGGTTAAACCGGTCAACAAATGCCTGCAGAAGTCGGATGTGTCGCCCCAATGGCGCAAGAACGCAGCTTTGCTGTAAACAGGCACAACGCAATCACGCCCAAAAAAACTCTCAGGATGAATGCAGCAGAAGAAGAAACCAAATGATAACTAAATTGGGGGAGCAGCTGGTTAGAATGCCGGGTTCTCCTTCAGGAAACCCGGGTTCGAATCCTCCATAAGGTGTGGATTTTTTTCTGTCGGGGACAAAAAAAAAACCCTAACCTGCACAAATTGCGGTGACTGCACTAGCTAGGTGGCCTTAATTCCTCAGGCTCAAGAGACCCCTGTCCTACACAGCACAGTACTATAGGTAGTAGGTGACATTTATTTGGGGACAAATAACTGAATTTCAACAGGTGAAACCTCAATTGCAGAGGTGAAATCATACACCTATTTAGGTAGCAAAGTAGTCAAAGATGGAGGAACAGGTACAGATGTTAAAATAAGAATACAAAAGGCAAGAGAGGCTTGCATCACACTAGGAAATTTGTGGAAGTCAAAAGGTAATAAACCTATCACCAAACTTAGAATATTTAACTCTGATGTTAAATCAGTATTGTTGTAAGTAGTGGACGGTGTTTGGTGCAAGAGGGTCTGGTATATGATACCACAACATCTAATCTCAGAATGGAGGTGGAGGCAGCCACAGCGGCATTTTGCTGGCAGGAGGACAAACAGCACACTCATGTCATGATGTGCGGGTGGGGAATGTGTTGTGGGGGATGTGGGTTAGGGCATGTGTGGGTGGGTGGAGGATGTATGTGTGGGTGGTGGGGTGTGTGTGTGAGTGGATTGGGGATGTATAGGTGGTTAGGGAGGTGTGTGTGTGTGTGTGGGTGTGGGTGGGGGGAGATGTCAGTTGGTGGGGATGTGTGTGTATGATTTGGGGATGTGTGAGTGGATGTGCAATGTGTGGGTTGGTGGGGGATGTGTGTGCGTGGGTGGGGAATATGTGGTCAATGAAGGTGTGGTTGGGGGATGGGTGGTGCCAAAACTGCTGATAGCATTAATATAATAACTGTAACAATCCAACAGTCTTCATCTAACTTCTTCTGGCTCATAGAACTGTACAACAAGCAATGGGAGCCGTAACTCTGAAAATGATGGATGAAGCCGACTCTGAGATTTTAATAGAAAATAACGTCGTTTAATTGCTCCAACGTATACCAGTTGTTTTGTTAACCATTACACTTCAAGATTTATTAAGAGCCTGTTATACCAGGGCGGGGCTTAACAATAATTTTCCTGAATATGCATGAACAAAAGACAAACCTGGTTTCTATTCATCCGTAGACGACCTTCTGTCATTCACTCAGTGTTCGTCTCACCGCTCTAAGTACAATCTGTCTAGTTTCTCCATCTGCAGGTTCGTTACCTTTGTGGCGATATCTTGTAGCAAGTCCGTCACTGCTATTATAAGTCTAGCCGCTAATCTTTATGCCAACACTGATCCATAGCCACACCAATGTTTCCTCTTACAATTTGCACTGCCTTCTCGGTTCCATGTCCCCACAAAGTTTGCCGTTGTTGCCCTAATTGCTATGTGACGTTTTTGTTGTTTCTAATGCGTCCCTTAGTTTATCGTATTTTGGCGTTGAGGACTTCTCTCTAATTTATACGATGTCATTCTCATTTGCACTCACTATATGGCAGGTGGTTGGAGGTGTGGGTGGGGAGAGGATGTATGGGTAGGGGATGGGTGTGTGGGTTAAGATGTGTATATGGGTGGGCGCGGGATGTGTGGGTTGGTGGGGGATGTTTGTGTGGGTGGCAAGTGTGTTTGGGTTGGTGGAACAGGTGAGGGCAGTGTGTGTGGGTGGGGGATGTGCGGGAGGGGGATGGGTCGGTTGGTGGGGTATGTATGTGTCCCTGGGTGTGTGTGTGGGGGTAGGTGGGGGTGTGTGTGTGTGGGTGGGGTGATGTGTGGGTAGGTGGAATATAGCCTCATAACGTGGTAATTTGCCTTGTTTATGTTTACAACATTCATTTCACAATGATTTTTGTCGTCCTATGTGAATGTATAATGCTCTTGATGAACGAAAGATGAGTGCTTGCTTGTGTTCATTGGCTTGAGCTCCAACGCGAAGTCCTGTATGTCGGATGAAGGCATCCTGTTGTCCAACATCAGTGTGATGTCATACAGGACCTGAGGTTTGCGTGAGTATCCGTTGTCCCATGTCTGGCTTATTGGTGTGCAGACTAGTGGTTCCTCGCCTTACAGGCAGGCACTCCCCGACTTCGGAGGAATCAGCAATCCTACTGACTTTAGACAGGACCCCGAAGGGACCTGTTGCCCAGGACGCTCGACGAGGATGCGTCAATAGGTCTTGGCCAGTATATAACCCGGCCCTGGAAACACCTCTGCGTCCCGAAAGATGAGTGACTGGAAGGGCCGAATGTAAGACGGGCCTGCGTGCCCAATTTGTGACCCTTTTAAAATAAAGTTGATTTGATTTGATTTGATTTAAAGGACTCACAAAATATGATCAATTGCTGATAAACTACAAATATTCATCAGCTGGTGACAGCGCACAATAAGACTAAAATAACATGACAAAATCACTCACGTGGAACTCATGGAAAGAACTATACAGATTCAAGTGAATTAAGAGGTGAGGAAAAGACTGGCACTGAACAGGAAATACACTGAGAAAATCTGAGAATAGTATAATTAGAAAATTCTTTCACTGGAACCAAGAGAGCGAACAAAACAAAGGGGGATCTAAGAAAAGATATGGAAAAGTGAATTAGAGACGGAGGTGAATAATATTGTAGGACAAGGAAGGAGCTGTTGTAGACAGCAAAAGATACGACTTATGTCAAACAATGTTACTGCACATTGGGGTATCCTGATGCACGCTCAGTCCTCCGATGCAGCCGCCATCCCGTGTATTGTTGCTCACTGTTCCCATAAGGAGTTGATTCTAGCATCTCCTCTCTTTCCAACGAAGGTAGCATTTATGTGCTTGACCAGACTTTACTCCATGCTCATGCAGTTGAACTAGAGTCTGTGTCTCATAATTTTGCACCAAATGAGCCTGTATCACATTGATTATATCAGCCCTGTTCATTCTTCTTCCCGTTTGTGTTGGTGCATTATTTGCCAGCTTGTCTGCACGTTCCTTACCTTTTACTCCGGCATATCTGGGTGTATACATCCAGGTGAGTGATGTGAGGCATGATTTCCTGTCTATCCATTTGGACCAGAGGCTGCCAGCTGCTATTTTCTGCAGCATGTTCATGGAGTCTGATATGATTATCATGTGTGTGACTTCCTGTTCTGCTGCCCATTAAGTGCTCTGGAGGAACCAGTGATCTCTATAGTCAGGTCTGATGTAGTTATCTTGAATCTTTTCTGATTGTTCTTCCCATCTGTTGTGTTGTGTAAACCCATGATGACCATGAGCCGCACTTCACACACCCATCTGTGTAGATGATGATGTCTTCTGGACGAAATATTGTTTGACCAATTCCTATATCTCAGTGTCAACCAATGAAGGCAACTTATCTCTGCAGTCTCTCCCTAGTTTAATGACCACCTAAGAATGTGTTTGCAAGTCTATGGGTTTATTCTTCTGTATGTTGAAGATAACCCAAGTCACAGACCTGCTTGATTATCTTTTCAGCCTCGGCCATCCAGGAGCGACTTCTTTTGAGGCGCACTCTCTATCTGTCATCAACAGCATTTACATTTATCATTTATTTTCTTAAATTTCGTTATTGTTTGTGATGTAAA
Source organism: Cepaea hortensis (assembly GCA_963921405.1). Lineage (NCBI taxonomy): Eukaryota > Metazoa > Mollusca > Gastropoda > Stylommatophora > Helicidae > Cepaea > Cepaea hortensis. Next base: position 90,888,415 of record OY992879.1, on the reverse strand, counting down.
ACTGTTTGCTAACAATGCTGAAGGAGTAGTCAGTTAGAACACAGACCTCCCAAAGTGAGGTGTGTAGGTTCTCACCAACATTAACTCTCTGTGCCAAGAAACTCACCAAACAGAAACACGGCCACAGAACACATAAGGGCAGGGGTAGATAAATCTAAGCACCTGGAAAAATCTACCTGGCGCGTGAATTTTCAATAGTTGTATGAGTTCATATGTGCACTCAAAAAAAAAAAAAGAATGATGGCTCCTGAGAAAAAAAATACTGGCTCCAGAATTATGTTTAGTTTTTACTATCGCTATCTCTGCATTTGGGCATGTCCCAAGTGATTTAGGTGACCATTTCTTTTGGGAAATATGTGCAAGTCTTCACATTATTTATTAAGCCATGGTTGCTTCATGATCATATTAATCATTTTAGGAACCTCAATATTAACAAAGACATGCCAACAAAAGATCACAATCAACAATGAAGAAACAGAAAATGTCACAAACTGTGAATATCCCGGCGCTATCATCAACAAGGGGGTTTGTTCAAAGGGAGCCAGACGCAGGTGGATCACAGCACTGCAGGGATGAAACAGGTCACAGCACTGCAGGAATGAAACAGGTCACAGCACTGCAGGGATGAAACAGTATTTAGGAAGTCAGACGCAGGCGGGTTACAGCACTGTAGGAATGAAACAGTATTAAGGGAGTCAGACGCAGGTGGGTCACAGCACTGCAGGGATGAAACAGGTCACAGCACTGCAGGAATGAAACAGGTCACAGCACTGCAGGGATGAAACAGTATCGGGAACCCAGGTCACAGCACCGCAGGGATGAAACAGTATTTAGGAAGTCAGACGCAGGCGGGTTACAGCACTGTAGGAATGAAACAGTATTAAGGGAGTCAGACGCAGGTGGGTCACAGCACTGCAGGAATGAAACAGTATTAAGGGAGTCAGACGCAGGTGGGTCACAGCACTGCAGGAATGAAACAGCATTAAGGGAGTCAGACGCAAGCGGGTCACAGCACTGCAGGGATGAAACAGCATTAAGGGAGTCAGACGCAGGTGGGTCACATCACTGCAGGAATGAAACAGTATTAAGGGAGTCAGATGCAGGCGGGTCACAGCACTGCAGGAATGACACAGTATTAAGGGAGTCAGACGCAGGCGGGTCACAGCACTGCAGGAATGAAACAGTATTAAGGGAGTCAGATGCAGGCAGGTCACAGCACTGCAGGGATGAAACAGTATCGGGAACCCAAGGCACAGCACCACAGGGATGAAACAGTATTCAAGAAGTCAGACGCAGGCGGGTTACAGCACTGCAGGAATGAAACAGTATTAAGGGAGTCAGATGCAGGCGGGTCACAGCACTGCAGGGATGAAATAGTATTAAGGGAGTCAGACGCAGATGGGTTACAGCACTGCAGGAATGAAACAGTATTAAGGGAGTCAGACGCAGATGGGTTACAGCACTGCAGGGATGAAACAGCATTAAGGGAGTCAGACGCAGGCGGGTCACAGCACTGCAGGGATGAAACAGTATTAAGGGAGTCAGACGCAGATGGGTTACAGCACTGCAGGAATGAAACAGTATTAAGGGAGTCAGACGCAGGTGGGTTACAGCACTGCAGGAATGAAACAGTATTAAGGGAGTCAGACGAAGGTGGGTTACAGCACTTCAGGAATGAAACAGTATTAAGGGAGTCAGACGCAGGTGGGTTACAGCACTGCAGGAATGAAACAGTATTAAGGGAGTCAGACGCAGGCGTGTCACAGCACTGAGGGATGAAACAGTATTTATGAAGTCAGACGCAGGCGGGTCACAGCGCTGCAGGGATGAAACAGTATTACCCAAGGCACAATACCAGCAAACAAATATACTGTACCACTATAATACTGTGCCTCCCACCAACAAACAAGTAACATGTATGAGAATATGCATCACATTATGAGAAGAAATAAATTGGAGAACTTGACAACTGGCAAGATTGAGGGAAAGAGAACAAGGGGAAGGCAGAGAAGTAAGTACTTGGAAAGCTTGGCCATGTGGTATGATCGAGAGAAGAACACTGAGCTGATCCATGACTCTGGTGATCAAGTGAGATGGTGAAAAATGACCGCCCACGCTTATCGGCATGGAACATGATGAATTAATCTTTCCTGTGGCAACATACGAATGTGAGTCATGGATCATTTAGCAATTACTAAAGAACAAAATTGGGTTATTTGAGCTTAAATATTACAAAAACATTCTTTGAATATTGTGGACCGAAAAGAAGAAAAACAAATACTGACATTCTACAAGATCTGAGCATCGAGGAAAACTGGCTCATAAATTGTATAATGTATTACAAACTGAACTACTTTGCCAATATTAAACAATGTAGATGGAAGAACAGTGATGAAAGGCATGGCATCTGGGTGGAAAAAAGCAGGGGTCGAAAGCATGAAGACGGACATAGCATGAAGATGGACCCTCTTAAGCACAAGATTACATAGGGTGGGAGATATGGCAAAAAATGAAGAAACTATTTGGTGGGCCGTGATGAGAGAGACGTTTCTGCTCAGGAAAGGACTTGCACTTGATATGTTAATTTTAAATATTAATATTGCTGGGTTCAAACTTCAATGACTGAATGACTGCATCATTTTTTTACATGTATAGTCAGGGAAGAGAGGAGTTATACTTAACAGAATACTATTAATACTATTTTAGTATAGTCAGGGAAGAGAGGAGTTATACTTAACAGAATACTATTAATACTATTTTAGTATAGTCAGGGAAGAGAGGAGTTATACTTAACAGAATACTATTATTAATACTATTTTAAAGTATTTTATTTTGGAATCAAATCCATGAGAGTAAGCTAAGGATAGGGTTTACGTCTAGGGCGTTTACCCCAAATTCATCATACTAAAGAAGTCAGTAACCGCGGTGACATTACACTTCATTACAGTCATACACAGTAAATACAGCTTCGAAACCTCTGCTCTATGGTTAAGATCACCAAATCTTAAGACTAAGTTAAGTCACCTACTTCTGTGGACGTGGGCCGGCCCTATATAAAACTGAAAAGTCGAAGTCAAGTTGTAAAGTTTAAATTAACTGTATACTATACTTTTAATTTTTATTTAAAATCTCTCTTCATTTATTATTTATTTTATTAAATTTTAAAGGAAGTGTCTATACGGACTCAAGTCCGTATAAACTACTCTGTCTATTCGGACTCCACTTCGTTTTTTCCGGTCCGTTTTTTTCCGGAAACCCCGGCTGGTCACGTGAACTGTGTCATCGGGACATGTGTTTGACTATATTACACATTTTTGTAAAGTTTTCATTGTGTTTTCAGTAGCTTAGTGGTAAGCATTTCCACCTGTCACGCGGGAGACTGAGGTTCGATTCCTCACCAGCGAGAGAATATTTTTTTTAATGACATTGATAGAAAATCGCTTTGGAAATAGATGTCATTACGGGAATCCATCGATCGTTAATTTATAAAGGCATCACATATAAAAAAATGAAATGAGTTCTCCGTGAGGGAAAACATTTGTTTTAAATAACAGGGGTGGGGCAGACATGCCTTGTCATCTTTATTGAAGTCATGGCAGTAAGTAAAGCAATAACATGGCGCGAGACACAGACATTCACTAGGTCATGTTCCCTTAGGGATTTGATGAGGAGGGGATCCGAGCACTTATGGACTGAATGGTTCGATGTGCAATGAGGATGATCTGTCGACTAACTAACTAACATGCCCTGCGTCCGATACACCCATCTGGAGATCATCCGCCACATCCTGCACCCATCTTCTCTTTGGCCTTCCTCTTCCTCTCTTCCCAGGCATATACCCCTCCATTATTGTTCTATCCAGACTTTCGTGACGTTTCAAGTGACCACAATATTTCAATTTTCTTTGTTTTATCATCTTTAATACCCAAGCTTCTTCAATATTCAACTCTTGAAGTATGGATGCATTTGTTCTCATCTCATCTCATCTCATCTCATCTCATCATGTTCCTCTTGTACCTTGCGGTGTCGAGGTGAAGTATAAACTTCGTGAGAGTGCCCGGTTATGGGCTTCGTATATCGACATTCCCATGGATTCTGTTATTCCCTCCGTCCAACGTTTACGGGATCGGCCTCTTCCTCTGTTTCCATCTGGTCTGTACATCATTGCTTGTTGTGGCATGCTGTTGACTGGTAGCCTACTTGCATGGCCAAACCATTTGACTTGCTGCTTTCTAATAAAATCTAGAGCAGCTTTAACCCCCACTTTAGTCCTGATTTCTTCATTTCTGATCTTATCTCTTCTTGATACGTTGAGTATTCTTCTCAGGAACCTCATTTCTGTTGTTGTGATTTTTCTTTTCTCTTTTTCTGTCATTGTCCAGGTTTGGCATTGGTAGCACAGAGTTGGTAGGAAGATTGTGTTGTAAAGTGCTTTCTTAGTAGTTATTGATACATGTTTGTTCTTTAGTATTGGTGCCATTTGTCCAATGAGTTGATTTGCCTTATTGCACCTATTTTCGATCTCGTCTCCTGATCTGCCATTTGATGATATTATACTTCCTAGGTACTTGAAGCTCTTTACTTGTTTCAAGGGATGTTCGTTTAGGTGAATTGTTGCTATTTGTTCTTCTTTAGTTATAGTCATTACCTCTGTTTTGCTTGTGCTAATTTTCATGTTATGTTCCCTACACATTTCGTTTAGACTATTCATGTGGTCTTGTAATTCAGCTTCTGATTTTGCTATTAGTGCTTGGTCGTCCGCAAACAGGATTTCTCTAATGGTTAGATTTGCAGATGGTTATTCTTCTGTGTTCTCGTCATGCGGTATTCTTGCTGTCTCTGCTTGGCTGGTTTCTTTACATATGTTGTCTATATATGTTATGAACAAGAGAGGGGACAGGACACAACCTTGTCGTACTCCAGATCTTATGGTGAAGGGTTCTGAGTGTCCTTCAGTTGCTCTCACTATGCATTCACTGTTGTTGTATAAACTTCTACATAGGTTTGTTACATGTGTACTCACTCCATATTGTTTAAGGATTTCCTACAGCTTGTTTCTATCTACCCTATCAAATGCCTTTTCTTGGTCGACAAAGGCTAAGTAGAGTGTTTCATTGAATTCGATTGATTTTTCTATAAGTTGTCTAAGAGCAAAAATGGCGTCTGTGCATCCTTTGTTTTTCCTAAATCCAAGCTGCGTTTCGCTTAGCTGTGGTTCTAAAGTAGTTCGTAATCTTTTTTCAAGAATTTTGCAAAATATTTTCCCAGTATGACTCAACAGTGAAATGCCTCTGTATTGTGTGCAATCTCTTTTGCTGCCTTTGTTTTTCCAAATTGGGATAATTATGGCGTTTCCCCAGTCTCGTGGTGTCTGTTATTCTACCCAAACGTGGTTGAATAGTCTATGTAGCCAAGCTGTTCCTACTTCTCTTGCTGCTTTAATTAGTTCATTTGGTATTTCATCCTGTCTTGGTGATTTGTTCAATGGGGCTAATCTGATGGCTTCTATAATTTCTTCTTTTAGTATGTCTGGCTCTAGTTCTTCGGTGACATCTGTGTAGGTCTCTTGAATTCCTGTGACATCTGATGGGATGTTGAGAAGTTGTTCGAAGTACTGCTTCCATCTTATTAGGATCTGTTTTTGTTCACTTATTGGTTCTCCATTTTCGCTGTTAATTATTTCAGTTGGGTCAAAGGGTTCTCCTCTGGTTCGCATTGCACTTATCTTTTTGTAGAAGTTTCTGGTTGCCTCCTTGTAGTTTTTATTTAGGGTTTCTCCATACTCTTCCCAGTCTTTTTGTTTTTCCCTCTTTACTATTCTACTCACATGTCTTCTCGCTATTCTGTATTCTCTATAATCACATTCCTGTTTGCTCTTCAACCACTTTTTATATTTTTCCTTTTTTTCTTTTGTTCTTTTCTTTACAAATGCATCCACAAATAGTAAATACCGCCATTCATCGTTGATGGACTCGGCAGTCACCAGAAAGACCTCCTTGACCCGGGTTTTCTCACATGGCTTGGTCTATAGCCCTGACTGTACTGGGCTTAGGTACCAGTACAGAGCGGGGCAGGTGGTCGCTTCTACAATCCCCAAGGACACTCCATTTTGTGGATGCCGCCTCTTGAGATACAAGCGCCAGGTCGATGGCGGTGTCAGGGTCCCCCAGTCTCATTGCCTGCCTAGTTGGTGTCCCATCATTTAGACAGACAACATCCGTATCAAGCGAGGTCTCAGCAAGAGCAGTGCCCGGTATGTTCTCTCCCGACCTGTCCCACTCTGTCCTACTCGCTAATTGAAGTAACCACATAACAGATACCTGGTAAATGAAGAACAAATAAGTTGGTATCAACCAGTGCTGGTCTGATGATCTCGCTTTTGGCAGCAAACAATGTTTCCTAGGGTTTTTGTGTTTTGTGTTGGTTACATGTGTCTTTCTTTATCTTGCTGCACAAGAACCTGCACACTTGTCTTTCCGTTCTTATCTATCCTCTACTTTTGTTGTCTTGGGAAAGGCGCTTAGCCAACCGAACAAGAGTTCTCTCTCTCTCTCTCTCTCTCTCTCTCTCTCTCTCTCTCTATATATATATATATATATATATATATATATATATATCCCTCCCTCTTTCTCTCACTTGTCTTTATCATTTTATGTCTTTCAACACATCTTTCTCGTATCTCTGTCTCTCACACTATCTTCGTTATCTATCTCCCCCCTCTCTCTTTTCAACCTGCTTCACATATACCAGGTTTTCCTGCACTTTATGTGCGTAGCATTTCCTCGTTTATATGTTAATTCATCAGGCCAGTAAGTCGGAAGCCTGGTGTTTGAATTGCCTAATCATATCTTTCTGAGGCGACGCATATTACTGTCAGCTTGGACTGGAATTATGAGGACATCAATAGCAGGAAATAGTAGGGCGGTAATGTCAACAAAGATGGAAGCCTGTAGTAAACAGTAAGTGTACAGAAACGCAAGTTAACAATTCTGTAACTCGCATGGGGACACATTGAGGATACCAATCTGGAAAATTATTCTTGATATTTAAACAGCTTCATACTTCAGTTATACCCAGCTCCGTATAAACTACTCTACGGACTCAAGTCCGTATAAACTACTCTGTCTATACGGACTCAAGTCCGTATAAACTACTCTGTCTATACGGACTCAAGTCCGTATAAACTACTCTGTCTATTCGGACTCGAGTCCGTATAAACTCTCCCAATTTTAAATTGAATGTAGATGTTAATGTTACTTAAGAACGATGAAAAATCAATCAACGTTTCTTACCAATGGCTATATACATGAAACTAGAGAAATAAGAAAAAACGGGACGCCAGTCTCCGAAGTCAATATATCAATATGAATATATAATAAGTTGTAACATGTTTATAATGTTTAACTAACGGTGCGTGCTGCAGTCGCCACGAGAAACGTGTTTTTTTTTTTATAAACAAGGGGACATTAGTCCTACGAGACAATCGGCCAGATTTTCTTGTTGTTGTCACCTGTCCTTGTTCAAAACAATAGTTTTCTTAGCGAATTTGAACAACAAAGACACAAATATTAGATTGCACGATTTATTGCCAGACATATCTCACCGAATTTCGTCAGATACATACTGTAGAAATCACACAACATAAACGAAGCAATATTAAATCCTCCAAGCGTTTATATATACCTATCTTTAAAGCTGATCCACAAGTATTGGTTGGCTATCATAGAAGTAGAAGAAGAAAATACATATTAGAAGACATACTAAACAACATAGCAGTTGAAAGCTATGTAAATACACCGGATAACTATAGGACACCTTTCAATTGTTATGTATGCTGACTGTATAGTGTGTTCCAACAATATACCCACCCTCACCCCCACCCCGTTCTGCTTCGATGAGCGTCTACCACTACTTGTGAAACTGTTTAAGAACTGTCTTTGAGGCCTTAATGATTCCCCAATTGATATTTATGTGTTCTAGTAAAAATATTTGTATTTGCAGCAAAGAACCTCAATGGCACCTGGGTACGATCTTCAACTGCTCCAACATCATAAGGGAAGAAATACAAACTAGAATCAACTCTGGAAATAAGATATACTATGCACTACAACATCTACTAAAATCAAAGGCGCTATCTCGTAACACCAAAATCACAATATACAAAACACTGATCAGACCAGTTGTGCTGTATGGCTCTGAAACCTGGAGTACAACGAAAGGAGACGAAGCCTTGTTACAAACCTTTGAGAACAAAATTTTAAGACGCATCTTTGGACCCATTAGGGATACACAAAGTGGAGAGTGGAAAAGAAGAAGTAACAAAGACATTTATGATCTGTTTAAGTCCCCGCTAATCACTGGTATCATGAAGGCTAATAGACTACAATGGCTGGGGCATATAGAAAGAATGGAAGATAATAGGGAAACAAAACTCGCTTACACTCAGGATATAAATGACCGTAGACCCCGAGGTAGACCAAGAAGGCGGTGGAGAGATAATACATGTACAGACCTGCAAGCACTTGGAATCAACGACTGGCAAGAGAAGGTCCACCAGAGAGACGAATGGAGACGGATTGTATTTGCAGCAAAGAACCTCAATGGCTCGGAACGCTGAAGAAGAAGAAGTAAAAATAATAAATTCTACTTCTCGTTTTCATTGATTTACATATTTTACGAGTATTTTTTTTTTTTACAGCTTTACAACAGTTCCACTAATTTTATTCTTTTAAAAGCGCAATTAACTGCGATCGATTCATGAACCTTGAATATCAATACATGTCTCTTTTATTGTTCATCATCTCTTATTTATCCCTTCTGGGCTATAATTATAATAACGTATTTAAATATTTATGTTTAAAATGTGTAATTGTATATAGATATTGTGTTTCAACGTGTGTGGTATTATTTTATTTTAATTTTCTTATTGTCCACGCCGTGTGGCGTTGGTGATAGTATCTGTTCAGTCTTCCGTCTTGTGTACTGCCAGCCATTTATAATACTGATGTTTATCCGTGTCTTGATATCAAATTCTTTGGCATCTTCTTTTTCCCCTTCTGCCTGCCCCCCCCCCCCCTTTTCCCCCAACTGTCCCGTTGTGACAACATTTACATACTCCAACTGTTCTCTTCACATGACACGCACAAGGAACGTATACTGTCTTTTTCTCTTGCGAACAACCAGTTCTCACTGTGATTTAACTTCTTTAGGATATCTTTATTACTCTTTATGTGCGTTAACAGTATTATCATTTTTCTATAAGAACACACCTTTACAGATGACACATTATTCCTCGTCTGTCTGCTAATTCAACTAATTGTCTATGATTCGCAAAGAGAAAGACATGATAGACAGTTAAAAATTACCGTTGTAGACAATTCAAATTACTGTATGAATACATGTGCTGTTTGAAGTTGTTTGAAGTGCAACAGCTAATCCAGAGCAACACACATTAAGGTGACATAGTCATCTACACTCTACACCAGTGTTTCCCAACCTTTTTTGTACCATGCCCCACTTAAGCCTTTCTAAAATTCATATTGCCCCCCTCCCCCGCCCCATGCCCCCCCCCCTCAACATATACATTATTTTTAATATTCAAAAATTGAAATGTTCACTAAAGAAACTTGAATGATAGGTTTTAGGAAGAAATCACTAGGTAATTATTGAGCAAACACAGTAAGTATATTTTCAAAACATATAATGGAGAACTGAAATTCAAGTACAAAATAATTTTAATGAAAGATTTTTCTACATTATTTTAATTATTAGTAATTATTTATTATTTAAATTTAGTGAGATCCTTGCGCTTGATGCTTGCTGCAAAGAGATTTTATGTCAGGTTCCAATTTAGTTAACTTCAGTCTCAAGTCTCCCCGTTTTGTTATATTCAGCCGATTTCTTCAATTTTCGAATTGCCCCCCTTAACAGTCAAATTGCCCCCCCCCCCCTGTGGGGCGTGGGCCCCACGTTGGGAAACACTGCTCTACACCAATGGGTCAGTGGTGAGAAACAGACGTAGTGGCTGGGGCTTTATTGCAAAGGCTAATGGGCGAGTCTTGAAAAAGGAGAGCCTGGCATATGAGACTACGACCTCCAGCATGAGAATGGAGGTGGAGGCAGTAACAGAGGCATTCCGATGGCTAGAGGAGACTACTGCAACACACGTTGTGCTCATTACGGATTCAAAGAATATGTTTAGCAAGGTGGAGAAAGGAATGTTTCGTGTGGAATGGCTCTCGTCGCTTCAGAGGTCACAGATTGTGAGAATTGTATGGATATTTTGTCCTGGCCATGCGGGTGTACGGGGGAATGAACAGGCTGATAGGCTATCAGGGAATGCACATCTTGGTGGTCTCTTGCCTATGGACACGGGGGAGGTGGTCGTGCGCTTGTGGGACCAGGTAAAGAAGGCGGAGGAACAGATTGAGAACCCATATGTGGAAAGAATGAGATTGCGGGGGATCGGCAGGGGTTCTGGAAGAATCTCAAAACTGAGAGGGAAGACCATGAGAACTTTAAATCAGATAGCGGTGGGAACGATTAGTAGTATGACTCTTCGCTGGCTGTTGAACGAGGGGACTGAGCACGTATGGGAATGTCCTGAGTGCAGTGATGTCGGTTCTTAACTCAACTCAACTCAACATGTGCTGTATATTTCAGCTTGAATTATTTATCTAATTTCTTAAGTTTATGTTGTGTGATTTCTGCAGTATGTACCTAACGAGATGCAGTTATATATGCAAGGCTATAAATCTTGCAAACTATTGTTTGTGTCTTCGATTTTCAAAATAAATATAAACGCCAATTTGGCACAACAGTTCTGCTGGACGGATTGTTTACAAAGCTAATACTAATAAATACTAGGCCGGATAGTTACATGTAAACATACTTCATACTGTATGGTTTTCTTCTAAATTATGACTACTATTATTGTTGACACTTTATTCCAATACTCCCGATAATGCTTCGATTATGATTTACAGTTATTAAACGATTAATTAATCAAACCAGCTGGATGGCATCGATGATCGATCAATTTTAGTATTTAGAAAATGTTAAAATATATTTAATATATAATTTAATATATATATATATATATATATATATAAATATTAAAATATTAATAATTAAATTATTAGGAATCACTATCAGTTAATTGTTAATCATGTGTATCCAGGCTTGTCACCTTATAATTTATTAATTTTAGCTGCTATTTATTTTGTTACTGGTCTGGACTGTAAATAGCACGCCACACTAATTAAATATTTAATTTAAATGCTGAACTGATGTGACAAGTCACATCTTCAACAATATTGAGTAAACCTAAGTCGCTAAGATAGTAAATCAAAATCCGTCAATGGACTTTCTAGCTATCAAGATAGTGAAGTGTCGGTTTTAAGGACACAGTGGCGATTTGGTTATAATATCATCTGTCATTGCGTACACTGAACAACACAGCATATATTTATATTTAAAATGAGGTAGCATTGCATAAGCCTCCTCCTATAGCAGTGAAGGCACTCTTCCGATTGACGGGTCTAAATAGTTCTGCAGTGAATAAGTTAGGGTTAAGGGTTAGGGTCAGTGTTAAACTAACACTAACCCTAACCCTTAACCCCTGACTTATTCACTGCGGAACTATTTAGACCCGTCAATCGGAAGAGTGCCGCAGTGAAATTTCTCAAATTAAAAAAAATATAAAACAAACATGTTATAACAGATGATGGCAGAAATAAAACAAAGCGAGAGAGGGAGAGAGAATATGTTAAAGATATATTCAACAACAGGCACACACTATTAACACCTAGAAATAAACGGTATATTAAAATGACAATTGTCATATATATATATATATATATATATATATATATATATATATATATATATATATATATATATATATGTCACTGTGGCCAAAAGGATAAGAGCGCTTAATCTTAAACTTCCGGTGCACTGATTGTGCGGGAGGCATTTCAATCTCTACAACAACATTAAGCATGGAATTCTTATTCAGAAACTAATGGCAAACTACTGAATGTAAAATATCTTTGTAAATAAATCTGGGGTTGGATATGATTACGTTGAACATGATCATGTCATAGTCATGTGATAAGTACTGACCAATGAATAAAAGAGCATGTGCTTATCGTCCCATGATGCATAGGTTCTGTTTCTGACCGTTGAGAAAATGGCGGGTTGATCCAAAATTTGTCCAAAGAAGCTCAAAGAGCGGTGATTCAGTTTCTTTCATTTGAAGGATGTCGACCAGTGGACATTCATCGAAGAATGCAGGCAGTGTACGGTAACAAATGTGTGTCGAAGACAACAGTGACAGACTGGGCACGATTGTTTTGGAAAGGACATCAGTTCACGACAGATCTTCGACGGCTGGGTCAAGCGCATATTGTTGCAACAGAAAAAACCATCACCAATATTGATGCAGCAGTACAGATGAACCATTGTCAAAGCATACAAAGCATAGTGAAAGAATTTGATGTGTCAGTTGAGACAATTCAAAAGGTCGTTTGTAAGAAACTGCAATATCGGAAGGTGTGTTTACAGTGGGTACCACGGATGTTGACTGACCACCAAAAAGAGGAACACATGGGATGGTGTTTGAATCACTTGCTGCGTTACAGAGTGGAGGGTGATGCATTTCTCTTCCGTATAGTGGCAGGCAATGAATCATGGTGTCACCACTTTGAGCCGAGCAGCAAAAGAGAGAGCATGCAATGGAATCATGCTGGATCACTAAAAGCCAAAAAAAATTCAAGTTACAGGTTTCCACTGGTAAGGTTATGTTGAGCGCATTTTTTTACCATGAAGGACTATTGTTGGCCAACTTTAAAGAACCTGGTGTCAATATCAACTCTACCCACTACTTGCAAACACTAGACAAACTGCAAAAAGCCATCAAGAATAAAAACCCTGCATGCTTTCACGTGGTGTGATTTTGTTGCACGATAATGCTCGTCCGCATGTCGCAAAGATTGTGCAGGAAGCATTAGCAAGGAAGAAGTGGGAAATTCTGCAACATCCAGCCAATAGTCCTAATTTGTCACCATGTGATTTTATTTGTTCGGACCTCTAAAAAAAAGCTCACAAGGGGTAATGATTTCACACAGATGCAGACGTAATGAATGCGTTAAACACTTGGTTCAGTGAGTAACCACAATCCTTTTTTGCGGACGGCATTCTACCTACCTAAGCAATGGGATGCTTGCCTGAATGCCTGCAGTGACTACTTCTGACCAATTCATGGTGCATAATTCATTTAAAATGAATGCTTTGTTTAATTCTACCACACCTGTTAATGGTTCTTTCATGCTTTTGTAATAATGCCATTTGAACGGGTTTCAAATGAACGTCCCTAAAATACACACACACACACACGCACGCACACACGCACGCACGCACGCACACACATATTTTTCATTCTCTATCCACCACCTTCATGGACGTGCTCAACCAACTCACTCCAAGTCATTCCATGCAGTTCTCTCCATGCTGCCCTCACAACCATCATCTTCATCTTCACTTTCCTCCCTGCGTGTCCTCAGGTCTCTCTCCACCTCATTTTCCCTGTGGGCTCCAGAAAAATGCTTCTTCAGCTACACCACCCTTAGGCTCACTCAGTGTATGGCCCATCCTACCCACCCCCTGACTTTCTGATACCTGTCCAGTTCTCTCCATGAGCTCCACACTAGTGACTCCGCCACACCACCTTAGTTTTCTGTGCAGGCACCAACAAGTGAATGTTTTAGATTTAACCCAGAACACACCGGCCAATGCATCAGTCTATACTATTGGAAATTGAACCTGAGACTATTGTGTTGCTAAGCTTTAAGATGATGAAATTAATGGTAATCATCCTCATTTCTCTCATTTCAGATTTAATTTTCCTAGAATTTAAAATTATGCATGGATAATGCAAAATATTGATTGGGAACACATACATTTCAATGAACTGGATACAATTTTAAGAATTAATGCCCAAGATACCTCAGTGATTGATGAAGAGATTGGCAGGTCTGCAACCCCTCTCATTCTTGCATGCAAGTTTAAGAGGGAGGATCTCCTGACCGTTCTGCTGTATCATGGGGCAAGGACTGATAAATCTGTTGCCTCCAATAAAAACCTGCCTCTCCATTATGCTTGTTGCCACAGGACAGGTAACCTAGGTATGGTTCGAAAGCTTCTGGAGGCTAAAGCTGACATAGATGCTCAGGTAAGCAATATTGTTTATGGGCCAGTTAAGGAAGATTGAAAAGAATTAATGTAATGATTAACAATAATGAAACAGATGGTGTAGAATACATTCCTACAGCCCAGAGTTTATTCCCTCTATGAGGGTGTATTCTGGCTTTGATCCAGCAAATACAAAAAACAAATGGAACCAACAAATCTTTGAATGTGGACACCGCATTCACCTGACTTGAACCCCCTAGATTTTTATCTATGGGGGTATCTCAAGGAATACCACGGACAGCCAGAAAGACCAATGAACAAGTCCTTCAAGAAACAAATGAAGATCGTAAACTGATTAGAGACATTAGACGTAGACAGTTACAATTTTTTGGGCATGTTATGAGAAGAAATGAATTGGAGAACTTGGTGACAACTGGTAAGATCGAAGGGAACAGACCATGGGGAAGACCTAGAAGCAAATACCTGGATGGCTTGGCCTCATGGCATGGTCGAGACAGAAACACGGAGCTGATCCACGACTCTGGTGATCGAGTGAGATGGCAAAACATGACCGCCCATGCTTACCGGCATGGCACATGATGGATGGATCTCAAGGATAATGTATACCAGAACTGCAAAGATCAGGGAAATCCCCACAGAGGAAAGTGATTGAGTAATTATGCAAGTGTGCATCCAATGCTGCAGAGGCCATTTGGAGCATATTTTGGAAAGAAGATAACTTTTATGCAAAGTGACCGAGGTAACTGAAACTTTTGGAAATGACTGTACACAGACTGAAGTTTATGTTCACTAAATTTCAAAAAATTTGCTTGTCCTTTCTTCCTCTTCTTCTTCTTCTTCTTCTTCTTCTTCTTCTTCTTCTTCTTCTTCTTCTTCTTCTTCTTCTTCTTCTTCAGCATTCTGAGCCATTGAGGTTCTTTGCTGCAGATACAAGCCATCTCCATTCGTCTCTCTGGTTGACCTTCTCTTGCCAGTCGTTGATTCCAAGTGCTTGTAGGTCTGTATGTTTATTATCTCTCCACCACCTTCTTGGTCTACCTCTTGGTCTACGGTCATTTATTTCCTGAGTGTAAGCGAGTTTTGTTTCCCTATTATCTTCCATTCTTTCTATATGCCCCAGCCATTGCAGTCTATTAGCCTTCATGATACCAGTGATTAGCGGGGACTTAAACAGATCATAAATGTCTTTATTGCTTCTTCTTTTCCACTCTCCACTTTGTGTATCCCTAATGGGCCCAAAGATGCATCATAAGACTTTGTTCTCAAAGGTTTGTAACAAGGCTTTGTCTCCTTTAGTTGTACTCCAGGTTTCAGAGCCATACAGCACAACTGGTCTAATCAGTGTTTTGTATATTGTGATCTTGGTGTTACGAGATAGTGCATTTGATTTTAGCAGATGTTGTGGTGCATAGTAAATCTTATTTCCAGAGTTGATTCTAGCTCAGTGTTTCCCAACCTTTTTTGTACCATGCCCCACTTAAGCCTTTCTAAAATTCATATTGCCCCCCTCCCCCGCCCCCCGCCCCATGCCCCCCCCCCCCCCCCCCCTCAACATATACATTATTTTTAATATTCAAAAATTGAAATGTTCACTAAAGAAACTTGAATGATAGGTTTTAGGAAGAAATCACTAGGTAATTATTGAGCAAACACAGTAAGTATATTTTCAAAACATATAATGGAGAACTGAAATTCAAGTACAAAATAATTTTAATGAAAGATTTTTCTACATTATTTTAATTATTAGTAATTATTTATTATTTAAATTTAGTGAGATCCTTGCGCTTGATGCTTGCTGCAAAGAGATTTTATGTCAGGTTCCAATTTAGTTAACTTCAGTCTCAAGTCTCCCTGTTTTGTTATATTCAGCCGATTTCTTCAATTTTCGAATTGCCCCCCTTAACAGTCAAATTGCCCCCCTGTGGGGCGTGGGCCCCACGTTGGGAAACATTGTAATCTAGCTTGTATTTCTTCCCTTGGAGCAGTTGAAGATTGTACCCAGGTATTTGTATGTTTCCGTTCTTTTAATGGTCATATTATCTGTTTGTATGTGGCCAGAGTTTTTAGCTGTTCTTTCTCTTGAAATTACCACATATTCTGTCTTATCTTGGTTGATAACCAGCCCCATTTGTTGAGCTTTTTCCTTTAAGTGAGTCAACATTTCCAATGTCTTTTGTTCATTTTCCCCTATAATATCTATATTATCTGCATAACCAAGCAGTCTGGATGTTCCTCCAATAGCACATTCCTCCTTTAGCTTCCTTACAACTTTCTCTAGAGCCAGATTGAAAAGGAGTGGCAATAGTGCATCACCTTGTTTCAAGCCAAATGTTATTTGGAAAGGGTCTGATTTCCTGTCTTTATATGTTACAATATTATAAGTATCTTTCATGCATAGTCTGGTCATGTTGATTAACTTCCTTGGTATTCCAAATTCCTGCATAGCATTCCATAGACTATTCCAATGGACACAATCATAAGCCTTTTTAAAATCCACAAAAATGTTATGGAGATCTCCTTTATATTCCCAATTTTTCTCGGCTATTTGTCGTAATATAAATATCTGATCTATCGTTGATCTGTTTTGTCTGAAACCCGCCTGGTAGTCACCTAATATGTCTTCTGAATATTGTTTTAGTCTATTTAGTAATACCACGGATAGTATCTTATAGCTTGTGGACAGTAGTGATATTCCTCTATAATTTTCACTTTGGAACTTGTCTCCTTTCTTAAAGATAGGTATGCTTGACCTTTGTAGGATTTAATAAACTTTTTATGGGTTCTGTTTTTTATGTGTCACCCTGTATATTCTGAAGTAGGCAGCCAGTGTTAAGTCACCATACAGTGGATACCATCTCATTGTGGAGTACCCAGAAACGAGAGAGCTAATTACTAGCTAAGGAAGGAGCAATAGAATAAAATACACATAAACCTTAAGTACCCGTTGCATACCACCAAAAGAAAAAAATAATGATTAGATCAGTCAGAAAGCTACCAAGACCTGCTCAAGACGATTGCCACCTTATGGACGGACAAGAACAAATAATTATTCTGCACCTCAGAATAGGACACAACAGAAAACATCAGTCTGACAGAATGTACAGTCAAGGCAAGAGACAGACAGTGTTGGAGATCCATTGCAGTCAACTTTCATTGTGGAGACGGCACCTGATTGATTGATTGATTGATTGAGATTACCCAGCCACATGTATACAAAACTCAAGATGGTGAATCAGCCATGTGCACACATGGTTTGGCGCCACAGACAGCAGATTACATACTCCAAGACTTCCCAAAATACGACATATCTAAGAAGGGTCCCATTTCATGTGATGAAGCTTTTAGGCATATGATGCTAGCCTAGTATTTTTAGGCCAACAGGCACTCACTGGCTGATGTGGTCAAGATTATACTTCCCAATAAATTTCCTGGTACCAATTTAGACTGGGCTGAACTGGGAACACCGGGCAGCGAAAAATCCTCACTCTGAACACATGATCATTGGGCCAGCAGGCAAGTGTGCTAGCCGCTGTGCTACTGTAGCTGTCATATATTAGTATAACAGTGATTTAAACTACACAATTCATGAAACCTTGATGATATGAAAGGACGTCAGTTCACAAAAGAGCATTGACTCAAGAGAGGGTGTTGACTCAAGAGAAGGCATTGACTCAAAAAGAGCATCAACTCATGAGAGGGCATTGACTCAAAAGAGGGCAGCAAGTCAAGACAGGGCATCAACTCATATTCTTCTTCTTCTTCTTCTTCTTCTTCTTCTTCTTCTTCTTCTTCTTCTTCTTCTTCTTCTTCTTCTTCTTCTTCTTCTTCTTCTTCTTCTTCTTCTTCTCTGCGTTCATCCGGAGTGTTTTTTCAGATGTAATTGTGGTGTATTGTTATGCACCCTTGGGCCTAGACCCTTAGGCCAACATATCTGACTTTTGCGTGCGCTTTTTAAACCAGGTTATCCTTCCTGGGGGACTCTCACTTTTGTGGTGCCATCCACAGCCCAGCTGGTCAAGTTAGAACGGTCAAAGACTTTATGATCCGCCCACAAGGGAAGACAGGGACAGTCCATGGGCATTTTCCGCCATCCAAGGAGGCTTCCATAATTGCAGAACCGGCACATAGTGCCCTGATACTGGGCTCATCCAAGGAATCGCCACATCCTGTGCATGGCTGCTTTAATTCCTCACTTCCATGTATTGGGCATTCCGTTTGCCACAGGCCGCTCCCCGCACAAACCTGGAACGGTCAGTCTACAGACAACTTCCACTTAGCGAGCTTTCGGTTCGGACGTTGTGCCCAGAAGACTAGATTGTCAGAGCTGTTCCAGCCGGAAGACAAGATAGTCAGAGCTGGTCCAGCCGGAAGACAAGAAAATCATAGCTGTTCTGGGCACGAGGGACATTTCACTCGGACGTTTTTGCGTTGTGCCAATTTACTTGCAACCTTTAGGCCGGCGCATCCGACTTCTGCAGGCATTTTTTAAAATCAGGATGGTCTTCCTGGAGGTTTCGAGGGACATTCTGTTTTGGTGTTGTCCACATCTCTGCTGGTCAAATTAGAATGGCCAAGGACTTTACGGTTGGCCCTCAATGGAAGGCAGGGACAGTCTATTTTCCGCCATCCAAGGAGGCTTCCATAATTGCAGAGCCGGTACATAGTGCTCTGATACTGGGCTCACCCAAGGAATTGCCACGTCCTACTCATGGCTGCTTTAATTCCTCACTTCCATGTATTGGGTATTTTGTTCGCCCCTGGCCGCTCCCCGCACAGACCAGGAATGGTCAGTCTGCAGATGACATCCATTCAGCAAGCTTTCACTTCAGACTTCCATGTAATGGATTCGCTAGCCAAGCATTCCATTTAATGTTAATGAGATGTTTTTCAACCTTATTCTGCAGTCGACATCTCTGCAGCTTTTCACTTTGGACTTCCACGTAATGGATCCGCTAGCCAAGTGTTCCATTTCATGTTAGGCGTTCTTTATCTTTGACGACGCTCACTCAGTGAGCTCTAGTACAGACTTGCATCATAACCACTGCGTGCGATTGGGATGCCTTTCCACCTTTAGTAACACTCTTGAGGTAGGCAACATGTGCTGCCGGCTCAGCACCTTACCTCCATGCAGCAGAGGGCGAGTAACGGCCATGCTCTCTCATCCGTGGATCCCTCTTATCCCTTGGATGAGAGCCTTCGAACAAGTATCTGGACCAAGCATGTAGCAGACTTAGCATCTCACCTCCATTTTGCAATGGGTGAGTATCGGTCCGGCTCTCACATCCGGGGGATGTTGACTTAGAGACGTTCAGTCATATCCCTCAGCGGAGAGCCTTAGAGTATGTGTCCGAACCAAGAATTAGTGGCATCGTGCACTTGATTCGGTCTTTGACTGCATATCCTCAGTCTACCTACAGAGCAGCAGGTTGTGTCTTTCTTGGTCTGGTCTCTATCCCAAGACCTGTCTGACATGTAGTTGTGCTTCCGTTAGCAGAGCTCTTGGGGTCATTGGGAAACGCAAGCCCCTCTATCACGACAAGGTGGAGACACGTCAGAGGGGAACTCATCATCATATGCCATGCTAATGAGTGTGAGTGGTCATGTTTCACCATCTTACATGATCTCCAGAGTCTGGATCAGCTATGTGTTCTTGTCTCAACCATGCTACGGGGTCAAGCCATCCAGGTATTTACTTCTCTGCTTTCTCCTTGTTCTTTCCCCTCAGTCTTGCTAGTTGTCACCAAGTTCTCTAGTTTATTTCTTCTCATAACTATTCCAAAAAGTTTTGACTGTCCACGTGTAATTTCTCTAATCAGTTTACAGTTCTAATTTGCCTCTTGTAGGATTAGCTCTTTGGTTTTTCTGTCTGACCTTGGCATTCTTTGCAATTTTTTCAGAAACCACATTTCCACTGTCATTAGATGTTTTTCAGCGTGTCTGCTCATTGTCCACGTTTCACATCCATACAAAGGTACAGGTTCATGTAGCAGCACTTCAACACTCTTTTTCTCGTTGCAGTTGACATCTTTTTATTGGTCAGTCTGTTTTCCATCTTGAAAATGGCTACCTTTGCATAAACTCAAGAGAGTACATCAACTGTAGAGAGTACATCAACTCAAGAGAGGGCATCAACTCAAGAGAGGGCATCAACTCAAGAGAGGGCATCAACTCAAGAGAGGAATGTCAAGGATAATGAGGGCAGTCTACAATTGGGCAAGTGATCACACCAGGCAGTATTATACCTTGTGCATGAGTGGCTTTAAGCAGATGAGATATGGGATACTGGAAAGAACAGCAATAGAGGAGGCAGACAGAGAAAAATGATGCTGGATTGTCTCAGATAATGGTATAGGAATATTATCAATAAAATTGACTTGGAGAACTAAGGACTGAGAAATGTTGAGAGACATAAATACCTACACCACTTGAAAAGGCACTTGATGATGATTGACACTGTTACATGGCTGATTTGAAACGTTAAATTTAGTATACATGTGGTTGTGTAATTGATTGTGTCCTGTTCTGACTTAGAAACTATGATGACGTTGTGTTTCTTTGCTGCATTTGATAGGACTCCAAAGGTTGTACAGGTCTTCACTTGGCTTGTAAGCTTGGCAACATCCCAGTTGTTGAACTCCTGATTGAACAAGGAGCCTCGGTGAACCTTGCAGACAATTATGGAGACACTCCTTTGGTTGTTGCTTGTAATGCTTCATCAACTCAGCTGGTGGATATTCTTTTGAAGGCAGGAAGTGACCCAAATGTATTAGATGGGTATCCGATGGAGGTGGCAGTTTATTCTTCATCTCTTACGTTGTTCAGTCTCTTGGTAGCTGCAGGAGCACGGCTTGTTGGAAGAGGATATTTGAGTCTTGCTTGTATGCATGGCCATTTACCAATGATCAAGGTATTGTTTCGTTATAATTGTTAAATATAAAATGTCTTATTTTCACATGTATATACCATTTCGCAATGGCTAAAGTAGAAAGTTGAGCCGGCATGTTGGTGTAACGGTTAGGACGTTACACTGGTAGTGGCATGAGTGCACTCAGAAAAGGGTTTGATGGCTACTCTTGATGTTTGCTACAGGAGGTAAAGACTAACCACCTATTTCTCTGTGCACTCAGGCCTATGAATTGTGATGGTCCGAACACTTTATATACCCACAATAGGTTCTGGCAACGGGATTTATTTTTTATTTTGTTTTTTGCTTTTTAGTTTAAAAAAAGAAAATTGGGGTTTTAGAGTTTAAGTGTTAAAGGAAAGTTCTTAGAATATCAAGGACTAAAAAGAAGAAACATACTTAAATTTTACTAGATCTGAACATCGAAGAAAACTGTCTCATGAACATTATTGTATCTAGGAAACTGAAATACTGGATGCTAAGGTTGAAGGCCAGTGAGCAAGAGGTAGACAATGATACAAGTGGGAAGATAACAGCAAGAGATGGACGAACATCAATCTGACAGAATGTACAGTCAGGGCGAGAGACAGACAGGGTTGGAGATCCATTGCAGCCAACCTTCATTGTGGAGACGATACCTGATTGATTAATTGGTCCTGATAACACATCTAAATTTCTTACCTTTTATTTTCTAATAGCACAAATGAAACATCTGAAAAGTTGCGATAGTCATGATAAAGGAAGATGGTTATTGCACCTATAAAACCATGACCTGGTATAGTAGATTTTGTACATTTGTTAGTGGTGTCCAACACCCTCCACAGCTGTATTTACTATTGCATTGACTCTCATTTTCTGCATAGATATTCATATCTCTGACAGGTCAGCCACTATCACTGTAGTTGATACCGGGAATTAGTTGACTCAATATTGAAAGGTTTAATTGTACATTTCTTGTATCTTGAAGACCATTTGACTGATAACAATAGCTGTGATAACCTTCTCCATATTCACCAGTGACCTGCTATTTATAAACTAGTCTCTACATGCTTTAGTTTATTTGAAAATTAGGATTTCTTTTTCGTTTGATAGATAGACTGTAGATTGATAGTTTATTGGGAGATGTAGTCTGATTGTCAGAATTTAAAAGACGTTACAGAAACACAGGATCAGATATGAAAGGGGGAACACAGATGGTCCAAGAAAAACATTTCTACAACACTTACGATTGATCTGTCAATCATGTCTCCACTGGTAATTAGAAAACAGATATGTAGACTTTGGAGTTTGATTATTTGTTGGTAGACTTCATCCTCGTCCTTCCATTTCTTCTTCATTTCTTTCTTCTTTGCTACCTTCTTCTTTCTTCTCCTTTTCTTTCTCCACCCCACTACCTCCTTCTTTTTCTTCTTCTGTTTCTACATCATCTTCTTCATCCTCTTCTTTTTCCTCACCCCCCTCCTCCTCCTCCTTCTTCTTTTTCCGCTTCCACCTTCTTTTCATCTCCCTCTTTTATTGCTGCACCTCCTCCTCTTCTTCCTCTTCCTCCTCCTCTTCATCTTCATTCTCAAACTTCCTCTTCTTCTTCTTCTTCTTCTTCTTCTTCTTCTTCTTCTTCTTCTTCTTCTTCTTCTTCTTCTTCTTCTTCTTCTTCTTCTTCTTCTTCTTCTTCTTCTTCTTCTTTTTCTTCTTCTGCTTTCACATTATTTTATTGTTGTAGCTCTTCCTCTTCTGCCGCTGCTTGGCTCGCTGTTCCAATAATTACGCAAGAATTCCAGTTTTTTGGATATCTTTAAGAGCTCATTGCAATTTTCAAGTTTCTTTGTGTGGATATTTGTCTCTGTGGACATATGTTCAGTCTGCATGTGTCTCTGCAGGACAATGTTCAGTCTGTATGTGTCTCTGTGGGACAATGTTCAGTCTGCATGTGTCTCTGTGGAACAATATTAAGTCTGCCTGTGTTTCTGTGGAACAATGTTCAGTCTGCATGTATCTCTGTGGGACAATGTTCAGTCTGCATGTGTCTCTGTGGACAATGTTCAGTCTGCATGTGTCTCTGTGGGACAATGTTCAGTCTGCATGTGTCTCTGTGGAACAATGTTCAGTCTGCATGTGTCTCTGTGGAACAATGTTCAGTCTGCATGTATCTGTGTGGAACAATGTTCAGTCTGTATGTGTCTGTGTGGAACAATGTTCATTCTGCATGTATCTTTGTGGAACAATGTTCATTATGCATGTATCTCTGTGGCCAATGTTCAGTCTGCATGTGCCACTGTTGGACAATGTTTAGTCTGCATGTGTCTCTGTGGGACAATGTTCAATCTGCATGTATCTCTGTGAGCAATATAAAATGATACAAAGTAGTGCAGCTTTACATAACAGAATTACAACACATAAAGGACATTGCAGCGATTAGCCTTCATCACAAACACAACATATAATCAAGGAGATCTCCTGTGACTACATCAAAAGGTGACGACAGGACCAGAAGAACAAAAGGATGAAAAAATGAAAGCAGTGAAG
The DNA here is from genome assembly GCA_963921405.1 of Cepaea hortensis. Taxonomy (NCBI): domain Eukaryota; kingdom Metazoa; phylum Mollusca; class Gastropoda; order Stylommatophora; family Helicidae; genus Cepaea; species Cepaea hortensis. The sequence continues at coordinate 90,864,777 of OY992879.1, read as the reverse complement.
AGAAAATGAGAATTGGAAAAAATGTTCATACTTACCTCACAATTCTGATCTGTGTGTGACTCAGAATATCACTGATGTCTTCTTTTTATACCCAATCGAGGGAGTGAGGTGTAGGATGATGATGGGGTGATGGATGTAACGGTTCAGTGAGCACATTGAAAGAAGGGGGGGGGGGGGGGAGAGACATTAAGGCAGGATGGCACCTTGTGATAGGCTGAGAATTGTATCTGAGCAATCTCAGTTGATGTACTAACAAAGCATGAGTGGGTGCCAGTGAATGGGTTGGCCCCGGTGGACGAATATTGAAGAGCAATGGAGTGTGCACACAAGAATGATGGTGGTACTAACCAAACTCACATTATGCACTCCTATATGTTATTGTGAGGTGAGTCCTAAAGTCTGGGTGGACTGATATGAGTGAGCGCACATAAATACATATACACCGCTCAACAGACATTCATACAATAGTGTACATGAACATGTGCAATGTATATATAAGAAGAGAGAGAGAGAGAGAGGTTGGTATAGCTACTGCGATATGCCACATGGGGCATGTGGACACATGATATGGGCAGGCGTAAAGAAGCAATTTTTGAGAGGCCGCCGGTGTGAGACTGGCGACACCAACCCAGTGTCGATTGATGTATAAAAATATGTTAGTGCACCTTCTTATGTTAGTGCAAGGATCTTTTATTCACTTACTCCTACTATATGGAACTGAGAAGGATCGTAAATAAAAAGGATCATTATGAGAACTCTTCTAACGGTGCAATCATAAAAAACTGCAATCACAAGAAAAGGAAGAATGTATTTGTCAAATAAAATTGTTGTTGTTGTTGTTGAAAATTGAAAATTTAACCTCATACAAATATTATCCTCAGGCTCTCTTAGAGATTGGTGCAGACGTCAATGAACCCAACCTCATGAAAATGACCCCACTCCATCTTGCACTTATTGGTCCTCGATGCAGTATCAACATTGTCCGGCTTCTGCTCGAGAGAGGTGCTGATATTCATACGACTCCATCACTCCTGCATGTAGCCTGTGATAAATCAGACACCGCAAAAATTAAACTTCTGCTAGCTTATGGAGCAGACACAAACGTTACAGGTGACCTTGGTTGCTCTCCGCTGATGAAGTTAGTATTTTATATTCGGCTTAGGCTGCTAGAACCAAATGAAAGGCATGTTCGAACTGTCCGTCTGTTAATTGCCGCTGGCAGCAAATTCTCACATGGTCCTGTAAGTAGTACACTCATTACAAACCAGTTGATGGGACCAATGACTGTTGAATTAAAAGCTGTATTAGACATGCTGGTACAAATGGCAACCAATCCTCCAGACTTGCAATTTATGTGTCGTATAGTTATACGGAAATCTGTTGCACCAAATAAAGATGAACATATTGCTAAGCTACCACTGCCTATACAGATTATACGATATCTAACATTTGATGAGATCGAGTAAATTTGTGAAGGCAATGTAAGGATAATAATGGGGAGTTTTTAATTGATTTTGTCAGAGTCTACTGTTAAACTGATTTTGGCTCAGAGCTGTTGCAATTAATTTGGTAAAATGATCTGTTAGAGTAGCGTTTGTTGCAGGGAGTTGTTATAACAGAGTTTGTAGCAGTGAGTTGATATAACAGAGTTTGTTACAGAGAGTTGATATAACAAAGTTTGTAGCAGTGAGTTGATATAACAGAGTTTGTTGCAGGAAGTTGTTATAACAGCGTTTGTGACAGTGATCTGTTATGGCTGAGTTTGTAGCAGTGAGTTCTAACAAAGTTTGTAGCACTAAATTTTATGGCTGAGTTCATAGAAATGAGAGTTGTAACAGAGTTTGTGGCAGTGAGTTGTAACAGTTTGTAGCAATCAGTTATTATCACTAAGTTTGTGGCAGTGAGTTGTTATCACAAAGTTAGTAACATTCAATTGTTATAACAGAATTTGTTATAACAGAGTTTGTAGCAGTGATTTGTTATAACTTTGTTACAGCAACTATTTATGCAGAATTAGCTGTTATAGCTTAGTTTGTAGCAGTTAGTTGTAAATATTTGTAACAGTGACCTTTCAGAAAGCAGTGGCAAACTACCGAATGTAAACTTGCCAAGAAATCACAAACAGCCAAAAAAAATGCTGAGGTTGACTTGTACATCCTGTAAAGAATATGTAGCTAACTTTTTAACAGTGAACTATTATAATATAGTTGTAGCTGTGTGCTGTACAGACTTACCCGCAGTTTACCAGACAGTAAAAAGTATATTGCTGCAAACTGAATTTGTGATCAAAACAGTGATCAATTATGCTGCATGGGCACAATATTTGTACTGTTTGTTTATGTCTCGAGGTAGGAGGTGTCCAAGCCGTTAGAGTGCTGGTCTCTCACATAAGGAGACTCCTGATTGGACCTCCAGTGAGGCAGACGTTTTTATTATCAAATGTAACAAATGGTTTGAACAAAGAAGACACACATAACAGATTGCACAATTTATTGCCTGGTCTATTCAATGTATCTTGCCAGGTGGGTACCACAGAATAACATATAATATGCAGTGAATAAATGAATTCTTTTTTCGGCTAAAATGTATGACACACATAGTCACTGATATTAAGCCAATTCAAACACATTTGTTACCAATCTGTTGTTTGTGCTTTCTATGTTCAATGTAACAAAAGTTGTTGGTTGAGATTCAGCAGACAAACAGGCGCATGCTTGCATGTGAAAAAGTAAAAAAGCAAAGAAAAGGACCTTTTTACCCGCCTTTTGTTGCATTGGGCATATGGTGCTAGACCCATAGTTTTATAGACCTACCGGCTCTTGGTGGGTGTTGGGGTCAGTGTCGTGCCTGACACCTTTATTTCCCTAGACATTGCCTGGTACCTCTGTTAGGTTAGTTCGACCTGGGAGCCCAGGTTAGTTTTTTAAAAATCCACACTGATGTGGAATCAAACCCAAGCACACAAACCACTATGCCACTGATGTGTCACTCAGTTCCTAGTCTATCACTCAATTCCGAGTGTGTCACTCAACTCCGAGTGTGTCACTCAATTCCTAGCATGCCACTCAATTCCTAGCATGTCACTCAATTCCTAGTGTGTCACTCAGTTCCTAGTGTGTCTGTCACTCAGTTCCTAGTGTGTCTGTCACTCAGTTCCTAGTGTGTCTATAACTCAGTTCCTAGTGTGTCTATAACTCAGTTTCTAGTCTGTCACTCAGTTCCTAGTGTGTCTGTCACTCAGTTCCTAGTCTGTCACTCAGTTCCTAGTCTGTCACTCAGTTCCTAGTCTGTCACTCAGTTCCTAGTTGGTTGTTCATGAACTCCCTAATTTGCTTTTTTTCCTTTCTATAGATGAATAGAGAGATGGACAGACAGATAATCTGAGCACCCACTACCAGCTTGTTATGTGTATAGAATTGGTAAGAAAAGTATATCTCTGACAGAAGCCAAGTTGGCATAGTGGTTAAAGTGCTTGCCTGCCAAGACAGTGGGCCTAGTTCAATGCCCATGTATGCAATGTGGCCAAGCCATCCCGGTATTTATTTATCTATTTGTCTACCTCCTGCACTTCTCCCATCGAGTTCACCATGAATATTTCAAGTTGATTCCTCCACATAATGTGCCCCAAACATCTTGAATTTTTATGTGATAGAAGCACAGACTTTCAATGAGCCAAAACACGTAAGTGAGACTACATAATGTAGCTACAAATGTTGGGGGTTCAAGAAACATCTCAAGTCAGCCTGTAGATAATCACATACTGAACAATTGACAGCTACCAATGTTGGGGGTTCAGGGAAACATTTCCAATCAGCCTGTAGATAATTACATGCTGAACAATTTACAGAAATTAGTGAATGAATGAGGAGCGGTTCCCCGAGTGCTAGAATGTTAGATTCTCCTTCAGGATATAAAGATTTGATTCCTCAGTAAGGTGTGGATTTTTTTTTCTGCTGGGGGAAAACAGAAAATCCTAGCCTGCACAGTTTGCGGTAACTGCAGTAGCCATACGGCCTTAATTTCTCAGGCTCAAGACTCCCCGCCCACACCGCATGGTACTCTTGGCAGTAGATGACAGTTTCTTTTGTTTTGACAGTGAATTAATACATTTATTTTTGATTTCTTAATCATGCTGGATTTTCATGTTTAAATGTTTTAATTGTTATGTAATTTTTGTTGAAAAACGTACACATAATCTTAAAAGTCACCAGGGTCGACTTCATTGCACCGAGTTTTATCCCATATGGCTCTGTCTCTTTCCGCAGCGCGGAAAGCATCATATAAAGCATGAATTCCGTAGCTCTAGCGACGACCCACAGGAGCCTCAGAAAAATTTAACTCGTGAACCGAAGGGCGCGGCCCGGAATCGAACCCACAACCTTCGGAGCCTGAGTTAAACGGCTTGACCACTTCGCCACACACATAATCTAGTGTAATTTGATGTTGGTATTTATCAATAAATATGGAGTTTGTGTAAAAGTAAGTTTTTGTTTTTAATTAAATCGGTTTTATGTTGATTGGTGTTTACAGAGAAGCTAAGTTGATAAAAATACAATATCTGACAATTTGTGACAAGGGCTGTTGAGAAATTATGGGGTCATCAGAGTTATCAGATTAATAAATATAAAGATATTGACTGATAAATGTTGACTTTCTTCTCTTCAACATAATATCCATTCTTCCTTTCAAATAATATCTATTCTTTGTATCCCTTCAACATAATAATATCTATTCCTTTGTCTCCTTCAACTTAATATCTATTACTTTCTCCCCTTCAACATACTATGTATTACTTTCTCCCCTTCAACATAATATCTAATCCTTTCTCCCCTTCAACATAATTATTCCTTTCTCCCCTTCAACATAATGTCTATTTCTTTCTCCCCTTCAACATAATGTCTATTCCTTTCTCTCCTTCAATATAATATCTATTAATTTATCCCCATTATCATCATCATCATACTGTGCCTTGCCAGCTGGCATGAGCGATCATGCCTCCACACAAACTGCGATCTCCGACGGCATGGATCAATTCGTGTGTTAACTCCCTTCCATACTGTGACATAAAACTGTCAAGAATCTTCTCACGCTATCTTCCTCTATCTTACTACATGTTCATTTTTGTCTTCTCATAATGTAGCCAAAAAGATGACTGCTTATTTCTGATATTTGTGATAAGTTGTCTTTGCGACATAGCTTCCCTCAAAATATCCAGATTGCTCGTTTTGACTGTCCAGTTAATTGTCAGCATTCTTCTATAAAACCATATCTCCAAGGCTTACATGGATTTTTTCCCCCGCCTGTTTACTAATTGTCCAGGATTTACAGCCGTATGTTAAAATTGGTTCTATGTAACATGCAAGAGCCGGTTTCCCTGACCTAGAGGTTAAACGACTTTCTCCGTAATCCCGTTTATCCACGTAGGGCAACGCAGCGCGCGAGAATTGGAATAAGTGAGCCGGCCGCTCGAAAAGCAATGGCAAACTACTGAGCGTAATCTTGCCAAGAAATCAACTACAGAGGTAAAATACTGGTGTTAACAGCAATCGCCTGTAAATGATATGCGGAAAAAAAAACCCTGCAAGAACTCTTTTGTTTTTCTAACTTTCAAAGACAATGACTTCAACATAATATCTATTAATTTCTCCCCTTCAACATAATATCTATTAATTTCTCTGCTTCCCGTTATCTACTTTCTACCATTCAACATCTATCTATTTCTTTCCCCCCTTTAGCCTCTAATATCTTCATTGTCTCCCCTTTAGCCTATGTTATTTACTTGGTTTTTGCTGAAGGTTGTGGATTCGTTTCAAGATTTGTCATTGAGTTCACGAGAAAGAGTTTATTTTGTTCGGAGACCCCTGGGGATTTTGGCAGGGCCTACGAAGTTTGAGCTATGTGTGATGCTCAGCATCAATCAATTAGGGCCGTCTCCACAATGAAGGTTGGCTGCAATTGATCTCCAACACTGTCTGTCTTTTGCCCTGACTGTTAAATACAATACATTCTGTCAGATTGCTGTTCGTCCATTTCTTGTGATGTTATCTTTCTAATTGTATCGTTGTCTACCTCTTGCCCCCCCCCCCCCCCCCGTCACCCCACACACACATACGCGAGAGAGAGAGAGAGAGAGAGAGAGAGACTAAACTTGTATTTGGAGAAAACCCGGTGCAGTGTAGTCGACTCTCTTACCTTTTATTGGGATCTCTATGGCGGAGTTATCAAGCTGCCTGCCTCACGCTTCGAAAGTAGTACATTTAATTTTCGGACTCCGTCATTCGGTTAATCCCTGGGAATCTTTGCCAGAGCTATAGAGTTTGTGTTATGCGCGACGATTTCGGCAGACCGCTCTCCGGAAAGAGGCCGAGCCATAGGGGATAAAACCTGATGCAATGAAGTCGACATCAAAACTTCGTCCGCACTTCAAAGCCTGTAAACAGACTCCTTTACTTTTACCATTTAGCCCCAAGGTCGAAAACGTCAATTGTCCCCCCCCCCCCCTCTCCCGCCTTCTAGCTTAATGGCACATACTGACCTAAAGTTGTCGTTATCCCGGGGATATATGAGGCAATAGACAGATAGATTGTTGATGAACAGTTGTTGTAAGTCCAGAGAGTTAGTCAAACGCACTTTCACAATTTCCCCAAAGATTCTAAATCAGCCGCGGGCGATTTAGAACAAATAGCTTTGGGTTGATTTCGATAGTATAATATGTCGGTCGTTTAGAAAGCAATGGCAAACTACTCAACGTAAAATTGCCTAGTAAATCACAACAGACAATACATGCCTGTAAAGGACATGCAACTAACTTTTTAACGTCTTCACCTTCTTCATCTTCAATCCTCTTTTGAGGGAAGTGCGTCAGACCCATTTATGCATCTCACAGAACAGTGACCACCTTCGACATGTATTTCTTTCTGTAAGGTTAGCTTCCTCAATACATATTTCATTCAAGGTAACGGGCCCTATCTACTTGTGGTTATCTATTATTTCCTAACAATTTTGCCAGTACGGCGGCTTTATGGTCTACTCTTTGCGATTTCCACTCCAACTGCTGCTGGATTGTTAACGTAGACAACATGCAACGTTTTTCGCTCTTATCGGAAGGCTTGGTATTCCATCTCACTACCCAAGAGATCAGGGTGACATGTGACACCATTAAGTGCAATGGTTCTTGGAACATGTCCCAGCTGTAAGCTGAGACCGACTCTTCTAAAGGGACATTGTAACCAGTGGCGGATTAGGTCTAATAATATACCGGTTGCCAGGAGACAAAACTACTAAAATATCATTAACATTGTTAACATATTGTCTGTTTAAGGGGACCCGCTTAACCAGGAGCCGGCTCCATTGCGAAGCTGTTACTGACGAAAGTTCATAATCCCGCTTAACCGTGTTCGAAACACAGCTGTGGACGATTTGGCAGCAGACCGCCTTACGATGGTTTTTTTTTAAAAATGAAACAATATGGGTGCTGGTCGTTCTGAAAGCAATGGCAAACTACCGAACGTAAACATTCCCAGGAATCACGAACAGTCAAAATATGCTGGGGTTGACTGCTACGTCAAACCCCTGGTCTCTGCGTAGTGAGATCGGACGCCCGTGTGTATTGTTGCGCACGTAAAAAATCCCTTGGCAGTTGGAAATGAAAAAGAGTACCCTAATGGCGATGCGCGGGCAAAATTTCGAGTTAAAAACCTGCCCAAAGCTACGGAGTTCATGCACTGAGCTGAGATTCGCCGGCTTGAGCTAGGAGGAGAAGGGAGAACTTCCGTGTGCCGTGATGTTGATCCGTCGACTAAACTAAATGTACTGTCAAAACATGCCTGTTTACGCGTGGTTTTCTAACAAATTGTTAACAAAAGCCATCGAGTATTCGTGGTTCTCTCCCCCTGCCACATGCGTGTCATCATCATCATCATCATCATCATCATCATCATCATCATCATCATCATCATCATCATCATCATCTTCCACTTCTGCCGTCAAGCGTCGTGGGGAGGAATAATTTGCGTTCCAGCGCCCGGTGGGCGGCACTGGATAATGTCATTCCGTGTGGTTGTACAATGTCTTTGATTTTCTTCTTGGACGTCCTCTTGGTCTCGTCGCAGATGATCTTTGATGTAAGGCTGCTGGTAGTTGCTGGTGTTGCATTCTAACGACATGGCCAAACCATTTGATCTTCTGTCTTTCAATAAATGTGGCACAAGGTGGTGATCCCACAGTCCGTCTGATAACATCATTTCTTACTCGATCTCGTATTGTTAAGTTGGCAGCTCTCCTCAGGCATCTCATCTCGCAGGTGTTGATTTTGCATGTGTTATGTTAAAACTGCTGTCCCAGTTGTTTCTTTAACTGACTTAGTGCCGAAGGATAATATATCGCCATATGCGACCTTCCATGTGGACAGAAGGTCCATATATCGCCTTATGAGATCATCGTGTGAAAGTGCAGACCTGATAAGGCGAACTCACTTGGGAGCCAAGAAATAGTTCTTCTTATCAGAAATGCCTCTTATAAGAGAAAAAAGACAAAGAAGAAAAATTTGCCAGGATTAACAAATTGTTCTTCACAACAGACATTCGCCACATCCGAGATCGCCATAAGCAGTTTGAGCTGTATTTGTGTAGATTCGTGGTATCTTCAGAAACTTCAATGTACAGTGAATGAAAATTTACATTATAATACTTGTTAATTTGTTTGTGTATCATGTTTGGTCTAAACCTACTTTTTATTTGGCACTGAATCATTTAAAATAACATTAGTTGCATGTCCTTTACAGGACGTAGCAGTCAATCCCAACATTTTGGCTGTTCGTGATTCCTGGGCAAGTTTTACGTTCAGTAGTTTGCCATTGCTTTCTGAACGACTGGTATTTATACCTTTTTCGAAAAAAAACCCAGCACCGTTTGTTTCGAACTCGGGTATATGGAATTACGAATCGCGTCCGTAAGACCTTCGCCACGGAGACCGGAATCAGTTAGCCCCCTGTTTAATCAGATAACTCTTCAGTTTCTTATCAAGAAGCTAGTTTGCACGAACATATTAAGCTGTAAATCTTTGTATCGTGCATTTAACTTGTGTGGTATGATCACAAATACTGAAGTATTGGAAAGATCAGGTTGTGTGACGGATTGTTCCATGCTCAGTCTTCGTAAACTTAGATGGATAGGACACGTTAGGAGGATCGACGATGGTAGAATACCAGATGGGTAAGAGGTCTCAGATGTGTGTAAGCAGGACACGATTGATACAGGCGTTGATAATGAATATTGGGAGCAAGTTGCCGCTGAACGTGTTGCATGGAGGGCATATGTCAGAAATGGAATAAAGACAAAGGAGAAAATGATTGCAGATAAGTCACACACCGAGAGTGTGAGACGTAAGATGGTGCATGATGGTGGACATGGCCATGTGTTCACATGCATCCACTGTGGACGAACATTTACAGCGCGAATTGACCTTATTATCAGTCACATTCGCTACCGCCATGGGTTGTAGTTATGCCTTTTTGAAGCACAATGTAACAAACTATCGGCTGCCAAGACAGCAAATAGAACAGACAGATCTGTCGAACAAGAACGCAGATTTTTATTCATCATCATGCACCATGCCCATAGGCGTGGGCGGTCATGTTTCACCATCTCACACGATCACCAGAGTCGTGGATCAACTCCGTGTTCTTGTCTCGACCATTTTACGTGGCCAAGCTATCCGGATATTTATTTCCCTGAATTCCCCTTGTTCTTTTCTCCTCAATCTTGCCAGATGTCACCAAGTTCTCTAGTTTATTTCTTGTCATAACGTGCGCAAACAATTGTGGCTGTCTACGTCTCATTTCTCTAATCAGTTTACGGTTTCAATTTGCTTCTTGTATGACTTGTTCATTGGTTTTTCTGTCTGTCCAGAGTATTCTTTGCCTTTTCCTCATAAACATATCCACTACCATTAAATGTTTTTCAGCTTATATGCTCATTGTCCACGTCTCACATACATACAAAAGTTGGTTATTACGAAAAATAAAATTTAGAAAATGCAATATTTTCATCATGCCAGAAAACGCGTGTGTCTGGAAAAGATAAGTATGGAAGGGGTGTACGGAGGAAGAAGCGAAGAAGAAGGCCACATCGTGTATGGATACACGATGTGATAAATAATTTACACATGACAGCAACAAAGACAGGACCATCTGGCGTATGATAGAGAAAAACGTCAAAAGGCTTATCGGGGCAAAATTCTACACACGACGAATCACTAGATGATGATGTGTGATTACACATACTTACAAGGGGCGATGATCTGATTGATAAACATGCACAGACGTTAACGAACCACACACACACACACACACATATACCACAGAGATAAAGGCCTCGGGGTCAAAGTACTGTGGCTGGGTTTAGTGAAGATTTATCTGATAACGTTACTTTCCACTTCTCTCGGTGGGAATGTGTAACAAATTAGAGCTACCAGGTGAAGAATCAGTAAAAAAGGCGCCTTTACGCGCCTCACTGGGCACATGGTGCTAGACCCACATTTCTATAGACCAATCAACACTCGACGTGTACTGTCAATACAACGCCGGCCGTATTTACTTCCCCTGATATCCATTGCTATACTAGATCGACCTAGGAGCCCAGTTCCATATTAAAAATCTGGGTATGCGGATTCGAACTCATGGCCATCGGACTGGTAGGCAAGTGTCTATCAAACCACGGCGGACCCCCCAGGTGAAGAATGACAACGTATAACTAATCCAACCCTCATGGCATGCCTAAGAACCATTTGTGACACACTAGAAAAGGTATGAGTTGAGTCAAGAACCGAAATCACAGCATTCAGGGCATTCCCATACCCGCTGCGTCATCTTCAACAACCAGCTAAGAGTCCCAACACTAACTATATCAATTGCAGTTTGCCGGGAAGGTTAACCTGGTCAACAAATGCCAGCAGAAGTCGGATGTGTCGGCCTAACGGCGCAAGAACGCAGCTCTGCTGTAAACAGGCACAACGCAATCACGTCCGAAAAAAAAACAACTCCGGATGAACGAAGAAGAAGAATTGCAGTTTGGTTATGTGTCCTCCTGGCCTTTGAGGCCACGAGAATAGTTCATAAATAAATACCATATATTGTTTGGCGCTAATAAAAGTAGAAGAAAGAAGTAGAGAAGTCTAGCGTGTCCTCTAGTTTCGACTTCTGTCTTCTACAGCTATGAATGCCACAATTATATATGTGTGTTCATGAATTGTCGGAAATAATAAACATGTCACGGCTACAGCGTTTGTTTTCATATAGCAGTCTCTGTACGGGTTTTCTCTCTTTGTTTTTGTTAACTGAAGAAGATGTAATAGAGCATATATTCACTTTCATTGAAAGAGTACAGTCAAAAATGGATAAGAGCGTTCGCTCTTACTCTTCCAGTGTGCTGATGTTGAGGTAGATGGTTCAACCCCTACAACGGTAATTTGGACTAATATGTTCCCTTCTCGTCCTTGACTTGCGGACGTAAATTAAGGTATTTCAGAAGTCGGAGTTGGTTCTCCTGTCGGCGGGAGACACTGATAATAGGGAAGGCTAATCCACACGCATAAATTAGTCCAGTGCACCAGGAGTGGTGAAAGGTGTATAGACTACGCTTGAGTTCAAAGCGAGCGAACGCATAACAAAAGAACAACAACAAAGTAGACTGGATCTGTATAAAATAAGACAAGAATGGTACAGTAGTCGTGTCCTGCCAAAATGGTTTCCAATGCTTGTTATTGACAGCACCAGTTACATGGAAGAAATCCAAATAAGATCAAATGTATTTCGAAGACATATTGCGTCCTAGACTCTCGTAGCAATGTAAGCTCATGGTAGTTGCCAGCCTTATCTTATTATATCTGAGAAAGTTTGAGGCCACTTGCTGGAAACCATCGTAAGCTGTCTTTTCATCGCCAGTGGAGAGAGTAAATCGCTGAACCAACAAATACCACCTCCTAGATTTTGGTCTCATAAATCTTTGAAATGTATGTCGAAGTTATACAATTACAACCAATATACAATTACAACCAATGTTGCTCATGGCTTTAACGAATTTCTTCATTAGTTGTAGTTCCGGAAGACATTACGGACTGGCACTATGTAATAATAACACTGGGTCGTGAGTGCAGAGAATGGGCAGCCGGCCGCACTGAGTTTGAAGTGCAACAGCTGATCTAGAGTAACACACATCAAGGTGACATAGTCATCTACACCGATGGGTCAGTGGTGAGAAACAGACGTAGTGGTTGGGGCTTTATTGCAAAGGTTAATGGACGAGTCTTGAAAAAGGAGTCTGGCATATGAGACTACGACCTCCAGCATGAGAATGGAGGTGGAGGCAGTAACAGCGGCTACTGCAACACACGTTGTATTCATTACGGATTCAAAGAATATGCTTAGTAAGGTGGAGAAAAGAATGTTTCGTGTGGAATGGCTCTCGTCGCTTCAGAGGGCACACATTGTGAGAATTGTATGGATATTTTGCCCTGGCCATGCGGGGGTGTGGGGGAATGAACAGACTGATAGGCTAGCAGGGAATGCACCTCTTTGTGGTAGATTGCCTACGGACAAAGGGGAGGTGGTCGCGCGCTTGTGGGACCAGGTGGAGAAAGCGGAGGAACAGACTGAGAACACATATGTGGAAAGAATGAGATTGCGGGGGATCGGCTGGGGTTCTGGAAGAAACTCAAAACTGAGAGGGAAGACCAGGAGAACTTTTAATCAGATAGCGGTGGGAGCGATCAGTAGCATGACTCTTCGCTGGCTGTTGAACGAGTAATAGTTCGTTATTTATGCTCTTTTACTCAGTTCAGGTGGTTGTCTTTGTGGCCAATCCTTTTTCATCTATTAGGAATTCCTGACATGGGCACATGGCTTTCCCAGAGACAAATGGAACAGCAAAACTTTGTGTAAGTCTGCTGTAATGCATCTTCTTCCTTCTTCTCCCGCCCTTTATCCACTCAACCATATCACGCCAGGTTATCCTATCTTCTGCTATCTCCCTCTATATCCTCCCAATGTTATTCATCTGTATGTAATTTCCTCATCAATGTGTTTTTAGGTATCCCGCTATTTCTTTTGCTTTGTGGGTTTCAGACAAAAGAGTGTCTAATTATATCCTCAGGTTTTCTCAGTGGTCGTCCTATGCAGCGTCTTTCCTTCACCTCTTGATTTAGTGGAACCTTGGATTTTGTGGCAGCATTTTTCTGCGTGATGGGGTAACCTGCCCTAAGCACAACCCTTCCTTAGTCGCATCTTACGACATGCTTGGCAGGGTGCAGTGTTACCATTATTTTTTTTTACTTGCGTGCCTAGATAACACACGAGTGACTATTTGTATGTACTGTATCTCCATAACACACGAGTGACTATTTGTATGTACTGTATCTCCATGTTTGTTGATTGTTCATACGCCAACGAAGAGTCAACCAACGCAGAACTAGTGTCGTCAACCACTTCATGATGAAGGCGATACCGAGGAGTGGATCGCAGCACTTGTGGAGTGAATGTGAGTGATGTGCAGTGAGGATAATCTGACGACTAACTCAGAATGTTATGTAATGCGTCAAGATGGTGACACCTTTGGTTCTAAACTTGCGTGAAAATATCTCCCACATTGACAACTTTTGGGATTTGTCTCACTGACGCCATCTAGTGGTAACACTCAAGTTACCCGCCACTTTGCAGGGACATGCTAATTTCAGTGAATTCTATGAGCTCTTGCTCCATGGTGAAGGGATTAGGGACAGAGTTTGTAATCCTGCATACCCACGTTCGAAACACAGCTGCGGGCGATTTTTCAGCAGACCACCTTACGTTTTTTTTTTTTTACAAAATGGTATGGGTGCCGGTCGTTCAGAAAGCAATGGCAAACTACTGAACGTAAACTTGCCAAGAGATAACAACAACGAAAAATGCTGGTGTTGACTGCGACGTCCTGTAAAGAATATGCAACTAACTAACTGGCACTCAGACATGGAGTGGAGGTCCTTGAACATGTGATCATGCCCTGGCATCACAAATAACAGTACCTCAACCACAGACAAAATAGCCACACCAATTTTTGGGAGCTCATTGAAAATGACAGAGACTGACACCTTGGCATGTTGCCAAAGATGGTTTGTGAAATGGAGTTAAACCTCCCCATAACACAAAGCCTGGGTTGAGTTCAGAGACCATGTGTTGCCCATGCAGCATGATCCCTATCTCGGCTTGCCTAGTTTTACTCCAGAGGAAAGGTAGCACCAATACATCTGAAACAAGTCAAGTTGCCGGTTCAGCAAGCAATGCTGTAACTTTCAGCCTGTCAGAGCTTCCATCCTAGAGCACTTGCTGACTAAGGGGATGTGTTGTTTCGAGGTATGGTGTCTGCCTCGAGTGCTGGAGGTCCCAGGTTCAAGCCCTGGGATTTTTTCACGTGGACTTCTAGTAATAAAATTTCCCCTTGTCTCTGGGTAGTGAGATCGGACGCCCGTGTGTATTGTTGCGCACGTAAAAAATCCCTTGGCAGTTGGAAATCGAAAAAGAGTAGCCTTACGGCGCTGCCCGGGCAAAATTATGAGTTAAAAATCTACCAAAAATATTTAAGGATCCTCACCGGTGCTACGGAGTTCGTGCACTAAGCTGAGTTTCTCCAGACTCAGGTCTGAGTTAGGAGGGGAATGGATCACTTATGGGTTACACTTGTGTGCCGTGATGTTGATCTGTCGACTAAACTAAACTAGCACTTGCTGACCAAGACAAGGGCCTGGCCTGATCTGCACTGCCAAGACATTTAGTCTTTAGGTTGCATTTCCTCGAACCATGGTAAGACTTGTACCCTGCCAATTGCTCTCCTCCGCCCGAAGCCGTAGACACAATGTGGAGTGTCGGGTTTGGTGAGTGCCATCCAACAGAGAGCTGGTAGTACTGTCTACTGCCATACAATATCTCAGTCACATATAGCTAAGATATGAATAAACTAACTGGAAAATAACACTGGGAATAAACTAAGACAAAATGAATCAACACAGACAAGAAATCCCTTCTCTTAGTCGATTGCGGCTGTCATCATCCAGTGGTTTGTCTTATGCAGAATATTTCACAGTAACAAATCTTTCTCACATAATTTCCCTGTTTGTTTGTTTTTCCAGCATCCGTAAGTAAGGTTATCTGCTATTTCTTTCTTTCTTAGGAGTGACCATAGCCACTGTCACTACAAAGAGACCCTCTGCCAACCACCGTGAACTTGAGACCAGAACCAACAACTATCTGTCGGCTGCTCTCTAGCTCAATCCACCTAGTCGCTCTATTTCATGTTACCATGTATGGAGGGCTAAATGGATACACTACCTTGTCCAAGGGTGCCCAGCAGGCTAGCGGACAGAAGGAAAAATCATATTTCTCCTCAATGTCTACCCATTGCCCTGTCACTATGACACTTCTATTATATATATTTAAAAAAAAAAAAAAACTAGCACAATAAATTTAACGGATCAAATCAAATGGAAATTTACATTGAGCATCGAATAGGAAGAACTTGATGACATGGACTGGAGTGACATCATTGGGGATCAAGAGAAATGTAAACAGGATTGGAAAAATGAGAAAAAAGATTAGATCTTCATCTCTATGCCTCTCAAATTATTGTTATGTTTTAAATTTGAGTACGGGGCGGAGTAGCTGAGGGAGATGTCCGCAGCTGGCTGGTGAGACTTGGACTTGGAGACTCACGCTACGAACTGTGTTGAAGTTCACAACTAAGAAAAAGACAATATTCTTACTTTTGATTCTGGGGTAGTGGATCAGACGTCCAGCCTTCTCGGACTAGGGCAAAAAACTTGGTGGACCAGTATGCACACTGTAAAAGCAATCAGTAAAGGACCCTCTTACGTACCAGGACATTTCTTAGTATCCATTTAGACTGGGTCAACCTGGGAGTGCAGGTCAATAAAGAAAAACCCTATCTCAATGGAAATTCAAACCCATGACCATCGGTCAGGAAAGCAAGCAAGCTAGCCACTGCATTACCATAATAAAACACACACACACACAAAATAATAATTGTCTATTTGAATTGTTTCTTTAACTCCTGTCTTCTAGTGTTATTACTTCAACTCCTATGTTCCTAAATATGTATTTCTTTAAACCTGTAAGTGTGGAAAGTTGATAAAATCAGCTTGTTTTATGGTCAACTGTGCAGTTCCTTGTGGTAACAATGCTAAAAAAAATATGTTTCAAGAGGCTAATAAGCTCAGTACCTGATTTGATGATGTTCAGCTTACTGTAGAAGATAAATCCTGACTGCAAATAAGGAAAGCGAGATTAAAATAGTTGAGTTGAGTCAAGAACAGACATCACAGCACTCAAGACATTACCATACATGCTCCATCCTCATCTGCAACAGCCAGTGAAGAGTCCCAATACCATTGGTACCAGTAGCAGTCTGATTATGTATCCATGTGGCCTGTCCTCGGAGTGAGACCAAACAGTTTTACTATGAAACTGTGAAACCATAATTAAAAGGGGTTGTTGAAGTTTTTCACTTGATACCAGCAGTGAAATTGAGTTACATAATGTAGTTAGTGATAGAGCTGTCAATCCTAGGCAGAGTTTGAGTAGTGATGAAGCCAGCAAGGCCGAAAGCCGATAGAAAGACACTGTTAGCAGTAAAGAACTCATTTACGGTAACAGTGATGGTGGAGATGATTAAGGAATTGAGGAAGGTGAAATTTCAAACACTTCTTCTAATTCAACAAGGTTAAAGAAAACTTAGTTTGCCATAACTGTTCAGTAAACATTACCAAAGAAAATTGTGCATCTCTTGTTTTTTCTTACAACATTGTGAGGGTATGTTCATGTGTTCACACAGCAAGTTTCCATGCCTTTAAATGAAGAAAAAGATTTACCCAAGGCCAAAAAAGCCCAGCTGACTTGCTAATGGCTAAATAAAAACACCAGTAAACTATCTTTTAAAAGGGCAAATATTTTCCTATAAAACCAACTAGATTAATAATAAAAGAAACACCCATAAGATTCATTTTGTTCTCTTATAATTCTCAATTTGTATTTTACAACTGAAATGTTTTTCACATTGAATTTTTAAGCTCAAGTGAAATTGTTAACATAAACAAACACATTAATATCAGTGCCTTGCAACAGCCTGTCCAATTCCCTTCCCCAATAAGTATGATTTATGGGATGTTCTGCAACACACAATTATGATATTCAAGATGGGAAAACACATGGTCAAAGTAACGAAAACTGTCCAGCAATCTGGCTTCTTAAATGCAGTACTTATAGGTTAAACTTCCTGCTATATACAGGGTTAAATAAAAGCAACAATTGTTTCTTCTGCCTTTGATTTCCCAATGAAGCATAGGCCCACAACCAACTCATGCCTAACCCTCCTGTCTTTTGCCATCTCCTGCAGCTCCCTCATAATATTCAATGTATCTAATAGTCTTCTATATATTTCTTTAGATCTCCCTATATTTCTTTTGCCCTGTGGGTTCAAAGAAAAGAGACTTCCTAGTTATACCATTAACAGGTTTCATCAGTGTGTGTCCGATCCAGCATCAGCATCTTGTTTGTTTAGTTCTCTTTAGCATCAGTGATTCTGTCATACCATGTTAATCCTATTCTACAAAAGTTAATGTCAGAGTTAAACATTTTAAGTTTGGTACTAGATTTAATTTCTTTTGACTTCCACACATTTCCCAGTGCTATGAAAGTTTCTCTTGCCTTTTGTAAGCTGCCTAGGAAAATAAAGTGCTAACCCACGTACAAGCAAGCATTCACTTTGTCAATATCATCACTATCAAGTGCCATTCTGACTGGTGTAGGGAACCATGCTTCTCCCAAAAGGATGTATCAATCTGTACGTATAATGATAACAACTTTATAAATGTATGTATAAACCCTTGTGGGAAGAGAGACTATTCTATCTTCCCAGCCTATCATACTCTCAAAGAACATGTCTACAAGTCAAACTGTTGAAACAATCAATTTTTGCCTCTCCCTCTGCCCCGTTTCTTGTCCTTGAATTTTCTCCAGAAACCGCCATTTTTGTTATCAGTCATATTGTTCATTGCATTATTTTTGGTGTTCCTTTTATTGTGACCTCCAGCATTGTTGTGATTGATTTCTACATCTGAAATAAAGTTGAACAACGTTAGATTAAACTTTATACATTAGCATTATGAAAACAACATTTAGCAAATATGGTTATTGTACACAGTGAACAACTAGAGTTAGAATTAAATTGTAAGAAGACAGAGATTATGGTCGTCTCTAAGAAGAATGAAATACTACAATGTAATATAAGGATATTTGGGAATATTTTTAAACAATGTGAATCGGTCCAACTATCTGAAAACAGTCATAACATCTGATGGGAAGTGCCTTGAAGAGATTAAAGCAAGAAACACTATGGCAAAGGTAGCCTTTTGCAAGATGGAAAACATATTGACTAATTAAAAGATGACAAATGCTTTGAGAAAAAGAGTGGTGAAGAACCTGTACTTTTGTATGAATGTGAAACGTGGACAATAAGCAGACAACCTGAAAAACATCTAATGGCAGTGGAAATGTGGTTTCTGAGGAAAATGCAAAGAATACCAAGGACAGACAGAAAAACCAATGAGCAAGTCATACAAGAGGCAAATGAAAACTGCAAACTGATTAGAGAAATTAAATGTAGACAATCACATATTTTTGGGCACGTTATGAGAAGAAATAAACTGGAGAACTTGAGGGGAAAAGAACAAGGAGAAGGCAGAGAAGTAAATATCTGGATGGATTGACCACGTTGCATGGTTGGGAAAAGAGCACAGAGCTGATCCATGACCGGTGATCGTGTAAGATGGTGAAACATGACTGCCCATGCTTACAGACATGGCACATGATGATGATATTATGAAAACATTTTGCCCCTATAGTGTTTCCATAGACAACAGCTCAGTCAAACCTATCAAAAGTTAACTGACATATTTTGTGTGTGAGTACTCCATTTCTCTTCTAACCTGGTGGTGGGAAACAAGTATGTGGACAGATTGGTTGGGTCTGTACCGGTGGGTGGGGTGTTGGTACATAAGGAAGATGTGGTCACAGTTCTTTGGGATCATCTGTATAGTGTGACAGAACACATAAATCATCATCAAATCGAACTGGCACCTTTCCAGACGATAGTTTGATACGTTGTGCTTCAGAAAGGCATAATAACTACAAGCCATGGCGGTGGCGAATGTGGCTGATAAAGTCAATTTGCGCTGTAAATGTTCCCCCCACAGTGGATGCATGTGAACACATGGTCATTTCAACCATCATGCACCATCTTAACGTCTCTCACGCTGTGTGTGTGCTTTATCTGCAATCATTTTCTCGTTTGTCTTTATTCCATTTCTGATAGTTGCCCTCCATGCAACACGTTCAGTGGCAACTTGCTCCCAGTGTGCATTATCAATGCCTGTATCTATCATGTCTCACTTACACACATCTTTGTATCGTAGTAGAGGCAGACCCTGAGATCTCTTACCCATCTGTAATTCACCAAAAAAGATGTCCTTTGGTATTCTACGGTCATTTATCCTCCTAACATGTCCTATCCATCTAAGTCTACGAAGACTGAGCATGGAACACACCGTCACACAACCTGATCTTTCTAATACTTCAGTATTTGTGATTTTGTCTTGCCACTTAATACCAAGTATTCTTTGCAGACATCGCATATGAAAGCTGTTTAAATGTTTCTCTTGGTGTGAGTAAGTTGACCAGGTTTCACTGCCATAAAGAAGAGTACTAATGACACAGGCCTGGTAGACAAGGACTTTTGTTTTGGCAGTAAGCTCCCTGTTCTCCCAGACTCTTTTTGCTAACATGCTCATTGTTGTTGCTGCCTTACCAATCTGGATGTTGATTTCCTCATCTAGGAATAATTTTCTATTTACCTCTGATCCTAGATATGTAAAATGGTCGACTATCTCCAATTCTGCATAGTCAATAAAGATTGATGGTACCCCATGTGCACCTTGTGACATAACCTGTGTCTTCTTTTTGCTAATTGTTAAACCAAATTCAGAACAAGCATTGGAGAATGCAGATAGTAGATGTAATTCTTCCTCAGAGTGGGTTGTAATTGCAGCATCAGCTGCAAAAAGCAACTCTCTGAATAGTACACTCCTAATTTTGGTCTTGGCCTTCAATCTCTGAGAATTATAGTGGCCACCCTCCAAGTGTGAGTGAATGTATATACCGGCATCCTGATCACGATATAGCCTAGAAAGAACAGTGCTGCAGGGAGTGACCAGAGGATATGGCCAACAACAACTCTGAGTAAAGGTCAGATGAACACATAATCAGACTGCAACTGGTACCATTAGTATTGGGACTCTTCTCTGACTGTTGAAGATGAGGATGGAGCACCTATGGGAATGTCCTGAGTTCTATGATGTCTGTTCTTCACTTAGGAATTCTCCTAACATCATTTAACTCTTTTTTTTTATGTTCGCATATCCTTTACAGGACATCACTGTCAACATTAGCATCTTTCAGCTGATTGTTGATTTCTTGGCAAGATTATGCTCAGTAGTTTGCCATTGCTTTCTGAGCGACCGGCTCACATACCCCGTAAGTTACTGATGCGGAGAGAACCGATACCAATTCTCGCGCACGTCACGTTACTTACAAGAGTATAATATCCTTTACAGGACATCACTGTCAACATTAGCATCTTTCAGCTGATTGTTGATTTCTTGGCAAGATTATGCTCAGTAGTTTGCCATTGCTTTCTGAGCGACCGGCTCACATACCCCGTAAGTTACTGATGCGGAGAGAACCGATACCAATTCTCGCGCACGTCACGTTACTTACAAGAGTATACGAGGTTACGGAGAAAGTCATGTAATCCCTAGACCTGGGAGACCGGCCATTTAACTCTTTTAACTATTTTTTAAAAAAAAGGGAAAATCAAACTGGGAGGTAACTATGAAAAATAAATTACCAATGGTCAATAAATATAACTATTTGAACCAACATTGCCCTTGCCAGAATTAGAAGGTCAAGGGCATTCTGAAATGTCCCTTTAAACACTGGTGGTCCTTCATTTTGATTAGGGATGTCAATCTTTCCCGTGGAAATCATTGTACAAGTCTTTCACAGAACTTTGAACAACACAACATGTCTTTAAAACTGTATCCATGGCAACTATGTTTCTTTCTGTAGTTTTCAGGCAACCAATTCGCATGTGAGTAGTTTTATTGATGACATCATGAATACTTTTATACTTCTTCATCACTATTCTGCCTTTTTTTTTGCATCAAGTTCAGAAGCGATATCAGGCGAGAGCTCTGGTATGCACTACAAACATACTGGTATTGGTTGCCACAGAAATTTCCTGCATCCATATATTATACACACAGCAGGTTCCTGTTACTGGGGTGTTGATTTTGTTTTTGTTTTATCAAAAGTGACTCAATAAAAATTAGAAATCAAAGGCATATTATTTTTTCCAACAATAAATAATTTACTGGGTCAGGGATGAAAGTAGACTTACCTTTAGGCAGGAAAGTTGCTGGGATCCTATTGTTGGCAATATGATGTGGCAGTAACAGTGTTGGATCAATAGGAATCCAAGGAAGTTGGTCTGCCCTGGTTGTCTTTTTCTTCTTGATTGGTGTAGTTCTGTCACTTGGTTGGCTAATGCGAAAATGATAAATTAAAGTACACAGACAATAACAGATGCTGAAAACAATGCTTTCCAGTACTGAATTTGAATAACGAAGATACAAACAATTGATTGCACAATTTATTGCCTGGTATATTTCGCTGCATCTTGTCAGGTACATACTGCAGAATTCACACAACATAAAGTAAAATAACTAGATAAATCCTTCAAGCTGAAATATACACATGTATACACAGTAATGTCAATTGTCTACCACTGTAATTTTAGACTGACTAACATGTCTTTCTGTTAGCACAAAACTGACCTATGTAGATTAATCATTATGGCTTCTGCAAACTTTTAACAAGCGACTATTTTGTGTGTTAAACAACACACGAAAGGCACTGTCTCTATCAATCACATGTCCACTTTCCAACACATGCCTAGCAATTTATGAAGCGGGGAATTTCCAATGTGTCGGCCTCCCTAGGCTCCCATCGCCTGTGTGTAGTATCTTGTCAATCCATTGAGGTATATGTTCAGCAACACACAAATAACAGATGTGATATTAAGAACATACATTTCACAGGGATATTTACAAAGAATGTACTAAAGTAACATTGTAACAGGACCGACCAGGGCATATCTTAGCAAAGTGGAGGCTGGATCAATATGCCATTGAAAACAGTTGTAGTAACATCATAATGGACCAATCGTCCTACCACAGAATGACATTAAAGGCGTATGATCGTATAGTGGGGCATAGTCTATGCCATTTGTACTTCGTTTGTTACCGTTAAATTGACTTCCACATCGATTAATGATATCTGGACTGCCGGTGACCTCAACTTTCACAAATCAAAAGAAATCACACAATTTGTCCACTGATTTGAAACTCAACTCAAACTTTTATTTAAATCTGATTTCAACAACTGCATGTTGCATACATTGACATGTTAATAGATTCCAACAAAATAAACCTCAACGAATTAATTTGCCATCAGCCATCCAGCAAAAACACACTACTCCTTCGTTAATAACATACACAGCGAGGCAATCTAGTGAAGACGTTTGACGTTGACGAAGAAAAACTTCCATATGGCTCAATTAAACCCATTTTAATCTATTATTCCTCTGGACAAAATCTTCCTCGATCAGCTCTGATGTTCAGCGACCTTACATTCCAGATGGTATCTGTTCTCTACTGTTCTACATCCATCCTTTCCAGTTGGTAACCCCCAACTCACTGTTTTGTTGTCAAATCTACTCACCCCCTGCTGTACTATCTTGTCATCCTTAGAGACAACACACAATTTCTCTATGTAAAAATAATATTTCTGTTTAGTGCAGTCTCATGCAACAAGGGGGATTTTCCTAAGGGTGTTTTCTGTCCAAACGTGAATACAATCTCCCCTTCTTTAACCCATTGCCAGGACAGTGCTTGCTCTGTATATGTCACCTCTCCGTAATAGTGTATTCTGTTACAACATAACAGACCCTTTTACATTCCTCGAGGCATACTGGGTATAAATGTAAGCACCATATTTTATACATCAATCAGACACAATGTACAATGTGATCAATATTATGCTGACTTAACTTCCCAGAATGTTTCCTGGTACCTATTTTAGGCTGAATTGACCTGGACCTGAAATCCCAAGTCAATAAAAAAAGTCCATGTCCTGTTCTGTGCCAGTGTCTTTTCTTTACCTCTTTGTTCACTGGTATTTATATAGTTCTCTCCAAGAGCTCCACATTGGTGATTCTGCCTTTCATTTCAGTTCTATTCTGTGCAGTTGCCAATTAATGAATGTTTGTAGTTTGTAATTGTATTAGTCGCTCTCCATGTTTCTGATCCATACAGTAGTACTGACTTCATGTTAGAACAGAACATTCTAAGTTTGGTGCTAAGTGTAATTTCTTTTGACTTCTTAAAATCTCCTAGAGCTATAAAAGTTACTCTTGCCTTTTGTATTCTTATTTTGATATCTTTAACTGTTCCAACATCTTTATCTACATTGCTACCTAAATAGGTGTACGATTATGTCTCTTGACGTAAGGTTTCACAAAGGGAGTTTAGGTTATCATTTGCTTAATTTATTCTTATTATCTTTGTCTTTCCTCTAATAACTTTTAAACCTAATTGTTGTGATCTCCCATCCGATGTTAGTTTATCTTGCATCTGACTTAGTTTGTGAGACAGGAGGGAAAAGTCGTCAGCAGAAAAGATAATTATGATGGAAGGCAAACCAGAGAAGTGGATTAAAGGAAGACCACACTGTAGATGCATTCAAGAAGTGACAGATAATTTACTCATGACAGCAACATAGGCAGGACATGTGGCCCATGACAGAGAGACATTTGAAAAGCCTGCTGTGGAGGACAAGTTCTGCACAGGACAAACTACTGGATGATGCTGTATAATGCAGCAACTGTAATGGTGAAGTATGCTTGGCCCATTACTGCAGTATTTAATTCTTGTTGCAAGGACGATTCCAGCACATTACAGTTCCCTAGTGTTTGTGTACCCTGTACAGTTATCTGCAAATAGATCGCAGGCTATGACAAATATAAGAGAAGACATTTATATAAATGACAAATAATAGAGGACCGAGCATAGAGCCTCAAGGCACTCCAATATTAGAGGTAGTGGTTTAAGATAAAGATTTATTGTGTGATACAACTTGCTTTGTTTGACAAAAAGGATTTTCATTAATGTCACTATAATAAAGCTCACTCTCATTGTTTCTAGGTTTTTAAATTCAAATAGTATGGTCTACCATCGAAGGCTTTATAAATGCTATTTTAAACACCACTCCGCAAAGATTATTATGCCAAGTTTCTATCATGTTTATTAGGGGCATGTGACAAGAATATTTTCGCCGAAACCCTGACTGACTGTCAACTATTAGCTTTTCGCAAACTAAATATTCTAGTGTTGCTGTGTGAATGCACTTTTTTTTTTTAGTGGTTTGGATAGTGATGATAATAAGGAAATGGTCTATAGTTGCTCATGAGACCATTATCCAATGAACCAGATTTTAGTTGAGGACACACTGACAATTTTAAGAGCTGATAAAAGTGGCCTTTGGTGAAACTTATTATACACGAAGGTTAGCGAACCACAGGTCATTGGTACAGGACAAAAAGAAGAATATGATTCACAGAGACAAAAACAGAGATAGAGAGAATGAGGGAAACAGAGAGGAGAAAGAGTGACATGCACAGATGTCACATACAGCACAAGAGCACACTTCACTTACTTTGAACTGCTTATTAGACTTCGAATTCCACAAAAATTGTCACCAGGCTCGTGAGATAGGAGGTAGTGACCTGGCTCCAGACTGCAAAATAAGACAGGAATCAGTCACAAACATCACATATAAACTTATAGACAAATAAATTGACAGGTTGTTCCTGATGCTTGTCTGCGATACATCTCAGTGCCAGTGTACTGACCGTTCTTGTGTCATCTTATATTTATTTTAAGTGGGTGAAGGTAAGAAGGTCATCTCATGGCAGAAGCTGCTGGAGAAACCAGATGAAAACATTTAACATATATTAGGTCATGGCGTTATGAGGTTAGGTGACCTGCACCCTTTTGAGACATCTCCTTTTCCAATGACATCTCTGGTATTCAATCTACAGTTGCTGGATTGAACTTACAGAGCATTATATTTTATGACAAACAGCTAAACATTGGTGACTTTGCACATTATACATTTGTCTTTTCACTATATACATTATACACTTTTTATGCTGTTCACCAAGGGAGGGAAAGACTGGCCACCTATTCCTTTGTGCATTCAGGCCAACAAAAATGACAATCACATTACTTCACTAATATATATATATATATATATATATATATATATATATATATATATATATATATATATATATATATATATATATATATATATATATATATATTATCATCACCATTAACATTATGCTTGTTTGCTTGCTTGGTTTAAAAACAAAAATTCAAAATTCGGCCTTTTTCAACCTGCTTCCTTCAGCTGTAGTTATTGTTGAGGTCCGTGGTTTTAGTGGGTTTATTCACCCTGATTCTTGTCTTATGCGCTCTTACGAGTTGGTCCTGATCCAGACTGGTTTTATCTGCTTTTGTGTCTGTGACGTCAGCTGGCGGGTTGGCGGTGGCTGTCTTTTGTGCCCGTCTCCTCTGGTGGTGTCTGTTGTTAGTAAAGGCTGCTGGTTCGTCTGGCTTGACTGGTTGCAGTCCTTAAAAGGACTTTTTATTTGGTTTTTTGACTCCTTTTTTGTGTATTTTCTGTAGGAGCTTTTCGACGTTTTCATTTTCTTGTTTGCGTAAAATCTCTTCCTTCTCCCTTTCGATTCTCTTGCGCCTGTTTGCCATTTCAAGTCTTTTGCTTTACATTTGCCTATTGTATTCTGCCAGCTCGAGTTCATTCATTCTAGCCATTCCTAGGAGCTGCTCCAGGGTCATTGGAAGAGGGTAATCTCTCCTCCCCTATTTCTCCAGTGGTATATCGGTTTCCTCTTGGATTTCTTGGAGTACGGTAACGTCTTGGCCTTTAGTTGGGTTTCATCTTGCGGCTTTTCTGTGATCTTTTCTTAGCTTCAGCTGGTTTGCTTTGGGTTAGATCCCTTTTCAGCATTTCTCTCTCCGCTTTGATGTCCCGTAGAATCTCTTCATTCTTCTTTGTCGTCTGTGCCATATGTTCCACTTCTTGTTTGATGTTTCGCTGTATCTCCTGTATTTCAGCCAGCAGCTTTTCATTGTCGCTGGTCGGTGCCGGTGTTTGAAGTAGCTTTATTTGCTTCTTTAGCTCATCTATCCGGTCTTGCAGTTGAGCTTTTTTTGCTTGTGAGATGCTTTTGGTTGTCTCGCACCTCCGCCTTGCTTCGCTGTATGGTGTCTTTGTGTTGATGGCAAACTTTAACACGTCTCTGTGTCGTTGCAGGTACAGACAGCCCAAGTATCTTGCTCCATGCTTGCCCAGGCAGTTGGCGCACTTTCTTTTGTTGTTGGGTGCTCGGAAGTCCGTGTCCAGCTTGGCCAGCGGACACTCCTTGAAGGCGTGGTGATTGGCGCAGTACCGGCAGATTTCCGTCTTGCTGTGACACGCTGCTCTGCTGTGGCCGGCCCTCTGGCATCTGGAACATTGGTTGACTCTTGGGATGAATCTCTCTGGTTGTTGTATTTTCTTGTTGATTGATACTGTGGTCAGCATCTTGCTGCCCTCTGTCGTCACCACCGCCAAGGTTGTAGGAATCTTGGAGTAGGTGAGGAGCCGCTCCGCCTTCAAGAATCGAATGTGGAGGTTCTCTTCTCGAAGCTGCTTCAGGATTTCTTCATCTGTTAGCTCCTGATAAGCTTGATAACCCATTTGCTTGTCAGTGAGTCGGTGTTTCCGACTCTGGTGTTTTTCTCCTCCCTCTGCTT
This sequence comes from Cepaea hortensis, assembly GCA_963921405.1. Classification (NCBI taxonomy): domain Eukaryota; kingdom Metazoa; phylum Mollusca; class Gastropoda; order Stylommatophora; family Helicidae; genus Cepaea; species Cepaea hortensis. The sequence goes on along the minus strand of OY992879.1, from coordinate 90,837,681 downwards.
CTCAGTAGGTTTGGCTCTTGTTTGTGGTGGGTTGTCGTCGTCCTTCCTTGTGGTAGCTTCGTTAGAGGTTGCGTGAGGTTCTTGTTGTTTGCTGTAGCTCGCAGATAGATTCACTCCGCTTGTCTTTTTGTCGGTTTCCACGGTGCACATCTTGGATACCGCGTGTCTTTTGGTGTTCTTGCGACATGCCATTTTGCCCCGTATCAGGCTTCTTGACTTGTTCAGGTGACTTGTCTTGTTAGTGCTCGCAGCATTATACATCTGTCTTATCATTATATACACTATACACTTGTCTTACATTATACATCTGTCTTATCTTTATACACTATACACTTGTCTTAACATTGTACACCTGTCTTATCATTATACACTATACACTTGTCTTAACATTATACACCTGTCTTATCACTATATACACTATACACTTGTCTTAACATTATCAATTTGTCTTAACATTATACTACTGTACTGACACCTTGCCATCTTGAAAGATGATAGTTTGTTACTTTGTGCTTATAAAAAAGGCATAATAACTACAACCCATGGTATAAAGACATGGTGTAAAGAATAATGAAAGACAATGCCTGGTGCTGACTGTAATCATGATCATGTACTACTATGTGGACAAATAAAAGTAAGATTAAAGAGAGGGGAAAAAATGTTTAAGAACTTGAGGCTTAATAAAGAGGTTCTGAAAGTAGATAAATAAATTCAAGTACAATACAGAGTGACTGTGAAAAATAGGTACAATGCAATAGCTAAAATACAGAGTATAAATGAACAATGAGAAATGTTAAAGGACTGCATTCATCAAACTAGCAAAGAAATATTACCGGAGAGAAGCCAAAAAGCTAAGAAAAATAATGGATGAATGAAGAAATCTTAATGCTGATGGACAAAAGGAAACAGAATAAAAATGACAAACAAGAATATACTAAGATAAATAAAGAAATAAGAGATAAATGTGTAAAGGCAAAAGAAAGTTGGTTAAACGAGCAATGCAAAAAAAAATTGAATTAAATTCCATTAAGGATCTAAAAAATATGCACAGACAAATCAGTGAGCTCACAAGAAGAAAAATAAGAATAAACACAGGGTGTTTGAAATCAAAAACTGGAAAGACATTATTGGAGGAAGGTGCTATAATGAAGAGGTGGAATGAGTATATAAGTGAATTATATAATGGAGAAAGGGAAGAATTAACAGAAGAAAGTTACCTAGAAGGCCCACATATTCTAAAAGAAGAAGTCGCTCACGCTATGAAACATATGAAGAAAGGAAAAACAGCTGGGCCAGATGAAATCACAATAGAAGAATTAGAAGTATTAGGAGAATTGGAGTAGATATATTAACTAAAATGTTGGATGATATTTACAGCAGTGGATATTTATCGAGCGATATGCTGAAATCTGTATTTACAGCTATACCAAAAAGACCAGGAGTAATTGAATGTGAAGATTTTCGTACAATTAACCCCATAAACCATGTCACTAAGCTTCTACTCAGAATTATAATGAGAAGAACCAGAAAGAAAATACAAATGGAAATTAGTAGTTTTGTGGAAGGAAAGGGTACAAACAATGCAATATATATATATTACGAACACTAATAGAAAGGTCAATAGAGACACAGAAAGACATATATTTGTGCTTCATAAATTATACTAAGGCAGTTGATAAAGTAAAACTGATTAAAATGTTGGAAGGTATGAACACTGATGGGAAAGATTTAAGAATAATAAAGAATATTTACTGGAACCAAGTAGCAGCAATTAAAATGGGAAATAAAGAGGGTAGTTATGAACAGATAAAGCTAGGAGTACCACAGGGGTGTGTCTTGTCACCAAATCTCTTCTCCCTCTATAGTGAAGTAATAATGAGAGAGATCAAAGAGAAGTCAGGAATACTTAATGGAGGTTATAATATAAACAATGTACACTATGCAGATGACACAGTATTGGTGGCGGAAAATGCAACAGGCCTACAACAATTGTTGGACATTGTAGTAATGCACAGAAAGGACTCTCCTTGAATTTCAAGAAAACAGTAAAAATGGTGATATCAAAGAAAATGGTGACACCAAAACGTGACACAGAAATAGAAGGGGAAATTCTTAACCAAGTGGATAATTTTAAATACTTAGGGGCACTTGTAACATCAGATGGAAGATGTATAACAGAGATTAAGAGCAGAATAGGCCAGGCAAAAGCTGCATTTCAGAAAATGAAGAGTATCTTATGCAATAAGTCACTATCAATGAATGTAAAAAAGAGAGTGCTGAAATACCAGCAATAGAACGCCAGTTTTGCTGTATGGCAGCGAATCTTGGAATGTAAATGAACAAATTAGGAAGAACTTAGAAGCAACAGAGATGTGGTTTTTGAGACGAATGTTGCGAATTCCTTGGACTGCCAGAGTAACTAACAACGATTGCCTGAAAGAGGGTAATGAAACTAGAACACTATATACAACAATAAGAAAGACACAAACAGCTTTCTTTGGTCATGTGATGAGATGAGAGGCATTGGCAGACCAAGCAAAATAATGCTGGACAGATTGAGACGGTGGCATGGAGGAATATTGGGAGAGTTGATTCAGAACACCAAATACCGAGGTCTATGGAGAGCCATGAACGCTAACGCCAGCTGGCAGGGCACTTGATGACTGATATTGGTGGTAGACCAGGGATGGAGTTATACCTCTCCATAACACAATGCCTGGGCTGAATTTAGAGACTATGTGTTGCCAATGCAGCATGATCCCTCTCTCTGCCTGTCTAGTTTACTCCAGAGGAAAGATAAAAATAATACATCTGAAACAAGACAAGCTGCAGAAGCTGCCGGATCAGCAAAGCAATGCTCTGACTGTCTGCCTGTCGGAGCTCCGATCCCAGAAAAGTTGAAAAACAAGGCCCTGCCATGATATTTAGTCTTTAGGTTGCATTTCCTCGCACCAGGATAATAGCTTGTACCCTCCAAATAGCGCTCCTCTGCCCAATGCCATTGGCACAATGTGGGGTGTTGAGTTTAGTAAGCAACGCCCAACAATCGGCGCTAACAGAAAGCAGGTAGTACAGGTTGTAATATTACACCTGCCTTATAATTATACGCATTATACACTAGTCTTACCATTATATACATTATACACATATCTTAACATTATATCTTATAACTATATACTTCAGTAAAATAGTCTTTACACATGAGTGGCATTGCCTAGTATCCTTTAACTAGGCACTACGTTTTTTCAGTTGCCGAACTTTACCGAAGATTTTTTGCGGTAACTTTCATTTTCCTGTTTTTGTGTCTCTGATTTAATGAAGTTTGATTTAATGAGGTTTAGAGTACTCCTGATGTTAAATTCCCCTATTATTTCAAGATCGAGTTAAAACAGACACCAATTACTTGATATAGTTTTTCCCACACCGTTTTGCCTTGTGCAGTTCTGGCAAATCGGGAATCCTTGTCATACCGGAGAACCAGGCTACCTATGCTAAGTGGTAAGTAAACCCGTAAATACCGTTTTATGAGACGTATTACATTGTTATTTTATGCATTATTAGATTTAGCATCCATTTTTATTATGGCTTGAGGAAAAGTGCTTAGAAATTGAAAACCAACACAACAGTCAAAATACCAAATTAGTGCACAAAAGAATTCAGGAACTTACTAATAAAATAACAAGTACATCAACAGGGTGTCTAAAAACTAAAGATGGCAAAATCATAATAGAAAAAGACCAGATTCTACATGTATGGACAGATTATGTGAAACACCTTTATGATGATAACAGAGACGAACAGTAAGATATTAGATTTAATAATGAAGGACCGCCAATTTTGGAGATGGAGGTTCGAAATGTTCTTAAGCATATGAAAGCTGGCAAGGCCCCCGGTGCAGATAACATCACAACAGAAATGATTAAAGCTTTAGAAGAATTTGGACTAGAGCAAGTCACCAGACTGATGAACACATTATATGATACTGGAGATATACCTCCTGAATTATGTAACTCTGTATTTACTGCAATCCCAAAGAAATCAGGAACCTTAGAATGTGATCAACATAGAACAATTAGTATAATGAGTCACATCACAAAGATTTTGCTAAGAATTATCATGCAAAGAGTGAGGAAGAAGATACAAACTGAAATAGGGGAAGAACAATGTGGGTTTGTAGAAGGAAAGGGTACAGTAAATGCTGTGTATATGCTGCGAACAGTTATTGAACGTGCTATAGAAGTAAACAAGGATACACATCTTTGCTTTATTGACTATACAAAGGCGTTTGATAGAGTTAGACATATCAACATGGTGGATATGCTTGCAGATCTACAAATTGATGGGAAAGACATTAGACTTATAAAAAACATATACTGGAAACAACAAGCTGCAATAAGGATTGATAATGAAGTGGGACAGTATCAGCCAATTAAAAGAGGTGTTAGGCAGGGATGTGTGATGTCTCCAGATCTTTTTTCCCTATACAGTGAAAATATTTTCAGAAATGTAGAGGATATAAATGGAATCAGCATTGGAGGACGAAACATCAATAACATTAGATATGCAGATGATACAGTATTAATTGCAGACAATGCGCAGGACCTGCAAACAATTAGTAGATGCGGTTGTTGTACACAGTGAGCAACTGGGGTTAGAATTAAACTGTAAAAAGACTCAGGTTATGGTCGTCACTAGGAAGGAAGAAGTGCCACAATGTAATATACAAGTAAATGGAAATATTCTTCAACAAGTGAATCGGTACAATTATCTTGGAACAGTCATAACATCTGATGGAAGATGCCTTGAAGAGATTAGAACAAGAATCGCCATGGCAAAAGTAGCCTTTAACAAGATGAAAAACATTCTGACCAATAAAAATATGTCAATTGAAATGAGAAAAAGAGTGTTGAGGGGATACATAGAACCTGTTCTTTTGTATGGATGTGAAACTTGGACAATGGGCAGTCAAGCTGAAAAACATCTGATGGCTGCAGAAATGTCATTTCTGAGGAAAATGCAAAGAATACCATGGACAGACAGAAAAACCAATGACCAAGTACTACAGGAGACAAATGAACATCGTAAACTGATTAGAGAAATTAGACGTAGACAGTCAAAACTTTTTGGACATGTTATGAGAAGAAATGGATTGGAGAACTTGGTGACAACTGGCATGATCGAAGGAAACAGACCAAGAGGCAGACCGAGAGGAAAATACCTGGATGGCTTGGCCATATGGCATGGATGAGACAGGAACACTGAGCTGATCCAAGACACTGGTGATCGAGTGAAATGGCGAGTCATGACTGCCCACGCTTTCCGGCATGGCACATGATTGATTGATTGATTTTATGTGTATCTTGTAATTTTTGACCATTTAAGTTGACAATCAATGTCACTCTCAAATTATGAAGATCGCATGCTATAATGCAGTATTTCAATGGCCGGAGATGGCAGTTTACTCCAGCTAGGAATATTTAATATTATTATGGAATATTCAGAGCGATTAATATGATAATGAATGCATGTGTACATTCAACACCCATTATTGTATGTATGTGTAATTTTTGATCACTTTTCAAGGACAAGATCATTGATAATTGTGCATCTTTCCAACGGGACTTCTTTTGTCAAAATGCATCTACGCCGGCGACCTTCGCATTGACAAGACAGCATGCGCAGCAGCTGCGTCTGATGTCATCACAGCATGTGTATATCTGTGTGTGTGTGTGTATATATATATATATATATATATTGATTGATTGATTGATTTAGGAATCGACATCACAGCATTCGGGGCATTCCCATAAGTGCTCCGTCCCCATCCTCAGCAGCCAGCGAAGAGTTCCAACACTAATAGTACCAGTAGCAATCTGATTATATGTCCGTCTCGCCTTTCCTCTGAGCGTTGAGCGCCGGCCAGATCCCCTCGTCACTCCTTGCTGTCTCATTCTTGCCAAACCATGGTAATCCATTTGCTCCTCCAAGGTGTGCACGTGCTCCCACAAGGCCGCAACCACGTCTTGTATCAATACTCCACCAAGTTCTGCAGAGTCAGCCAATCTGTCCGCCTGTTCATTTCCCAGCACACCGGCATGCCCCGGAGAAAAGATCCAGGTGATGCTTGTCACCCGTGACCTCCGAAGCGAAGCAAGCCACTCCGCACGAAGCCTGCCTGTCCTCACCAGCATGCTTTCTGAGTCAGTTACAATCACGATGTGTGTGTGTGTCGTATTCTCCATCCAGCGGAGAGCCACAGTGACCGCCTCCACCTCCATTCTTAAGCTGGATGTTGTGGTATCATATGCCAGGCTCTCCTGCCCCAAACGTCGACCATTGGCATTGGCTATGAACCCCCAGCCACTTTTCTCACCTCTTGACACCGAACCATCTGTGTAGATAATGACATCACCCGAGTGAGCATTGTCCTGAATTAGTTGCTGGATTTCCACTTCCGTGGCCCCTGCTGGCCACTCCCTGCACTCCCGACTTAATGTGATTATAACTCTGCACAATTCTGACTGCTCCGCTGGCACTCTGACCCACTCCTCTCCACGCCTAATGTTCTCCAAGGGGCACACCTGTCTGATCGTATCCTCTGCCTGAGCCATCCAGATTTCCCTCTTATCAGTAGCTGACCCTTAATTGCGTCCAGCGCCTCATGCAGTGGGTGGTCTGTGTCTGCAGCTACTCTGAGGTATGCCTTCGCCTGCATCACCTTGAGCCTACCAGCAACACTCGGCAGACCAAGGATGTAACGCATACACACTACTGGGGTGTCTCTAGTGCATCCCAGAATGACCCGCATAGCTTCGTTCTGTATGCGCTCTAACTTCACCAGCTGACTCTCTGAGACAGTGAGCAGACCTAATCCATAATCAATTACAGAGAGGATCAAGTGCTGGTATAGTGTGAAAAGCATTCTCTGATCTGTGTCCATTGCAGCCATAGTTTTAAGTGCACCGAGTCCCTTTTGAGATCTTGTCACAACCGTCTCCACATGGTCCTTGAAGGATAGGCTCCTGTCAAATGTGATCCCCAGATACTTCAGTTTGTTCTCTCTGCTGACATTTCTACCATCTATCGTGAGGCTTGGGACATCCACTCTCACAATCCTGTTGTCCAGAGAGCACCACAAAACAGCCGCCTTTTCTGTGTGGATGCCAGCACTCATTTCAGTGCACCAGTCAATCACTTTGTCTATCATCTGCAAATGTTAGTATTCTTCCAACCCCTGGTGCTTCTAGGTTTGCGATCTTGCCCGTATACACATTAAAGAGCACCGGTGAGACTGCAGATCCCTGTGGCAGTCCCGGGGTTAAAATATGTGGCTCTGAAGTCCATGCACCCAGACGGAGAGCAACCCGACGAAAGTGCAGGACGGCAGGGATTGACCCCCTTCTCCATCAGTGCGGTCATCAAATATATATATATATATTAAAAAACTGGCAGAGTTATCTGCCCTTGAGTTAGACAGCAACAGTGGTAATATCCCTTGGCGACATGTAAACAACAGTTGCGTGGGTGTGTAGGTAGGGTCACAAAAAGTAACAAGGTCAAAACCGTTTTCTTCTATATGTCTTTGTTTGTCACAGCCTCACAGGATCCACATTACCGGGTAAACTAACATTAGTTAATTGAGATTAGCCAAGGGCTACAACTCCCGCCCAAGGGAAAGAAGTAAGACCCTCGAAGACCAGAGTATTCCAGAACCTTCTCGAAGGTCTGGTCAGTGAGTCCACTGTCCCGTGGACACTGATGTGGCCCGCCTATTGCGGGGTCCACGAGGAACTCGAACAGAGTTACCACCCGTGTCGGATTGCGACACGTGTGGATCGGCAGAGAGAGACGGGACATCGAAGAGGCAACAGGGCCTGCCTTAGAGGGACTCAATAGTTTAGACTCAATAGTTTAGACCCATGTGTATTTGGGGTTTATAGACATATTCTAGATAGTATGCTTAGAATGTTTGATGATGTTAACTGTGTGATGATGTTAAACCTCTGTGATATGCAATTCAGTGCGGGCTTGTTAAACCCACTGCGCCAACGCACTGTATGTTGAAATACAATAAATGTTAGATATTCTATTTAACGGAGTTATTGTTGCCTGTGTGAGCCCGAGCTCAGATACCTAGACATACAACACGCTGACAGGCTTTTTGGGGGCTCGTCCGGGATAGTGTGGCCACATAGTAATGTTGTGTCAAGTTGGAATTTCGTACAGGTGTCTTTAAAACAGAGGTTAATTATCTGGGTATCAGTAGGATACTATGAGAAGGACGGGTTGCAGACACAACTAGTAAACGTCACGTAACTTCGGTCGGATAAGCATTTTAAGGACACAGGAGAGAGAGAGATCTCTTCACCAAATCAGAGAAGTGGTGTATGGGAGAATACATGAGTGTTGATGCCAGTATGTAGGTTACCAAGTTACTGTCCACCAAACTACATACACCGACTTTATGTGATTCTGTGACAGAATTAGTGCAGAACTAATTACCCTATAACAACCCATCAAATCAGGGGAGAGGGGGGACTCCTGTCACAGCCTGATAAACTGACACACAAACTTTAATATCTCGGCTTATAAATGACCTACAGACTTGAATAAGGTACCGTTGGATTTGTTTTTTCAAGAGGCATCCAACTATGCAGGTTACATAATTAAAAAGCAATTTAGAAAATGTTCCTAAAGTGGCTACCTTTAACAGATGAACTTCCCATGTCCATAATAATAGCTACACCTTTTTGGTGATTCTCTCTCGCAGAAAGATAATGTTATAGCTGTTAGATATCATCATGTCTCTCCCCTTCCACCTGGCCTCACCCTTCCTAAGATACTAATGTTTCATATTCTCTGATTTACCATCTGTGCTCATGCTCATGAGCAAACACTCCATGTTCCTACCTTAAGCATTGTAAATCTCTTGCACTCAGCCATAAGTTGATGGACTGGAGTCATTGTGTGCATACGACTTTCCTTACCATGCGGGGCTGCTTTAATAAGCACCAATTTACGCTGTTTGTTTGAAATTGTGCGAGTTATCAAATCATAATTTACTTGGGATGTACACTGGTGGTTTCCCTTTGGCTTCCACCAGTCTGTCTATGGTAACACTCTGCTAATCTTTGTCTAAAGAGAATTCTGCAAGCAGACAGGAGGGAGACGTTATGTACGGTACCTCTTACCCTCTGATGACATTGTCAAAGTTTTGAGGTATTTTATAAAGATAATTTCCTCACCAACTTGCTTTCTCTCAATGACCCGTGCCTGTTATTCCATGGGCACATTCACGGCTAACCTATATAGGTGCATGCACCCATGACAGGCTAAAAGAGGGTAGAAGTCTGTCCTACATGTAGCATGTTTAAAGTCAGCTCAGAGTTTAGGCTACACCAACTACTACCATGGCAATATTCAAGGCTGCCACATAATAATGAACTAAACAGCATTATAGGTGGGGGATACAAGTTGATGTAAGATAACATTTATATTGATAATAACCTGGATACTTACTTAACTAAACTCTGAAGCACTCTGTCAAGGAACTGAAAGCCAATGTCGGGTCTGTAATAATCAAATAAGAAATTCTTAATATCATACACATCAAAAATTAATGTGTATGTTGTTTATGAATTTGTTCACAGGGAAAATGAAGCAGGAGTTGAACAGTTATGAAATCAGCCTCTCACTCACATCCTTTCCGAGGAAACGACAGATGAATACATAATCAGAATGCAACTGATTAATTAGTACTGGGACTCTTTGCTGGCTGTTGAAGATAAGGATGAAGCACATATGTGAATTGTTCTGAGTACTGTGATGTTGGTTCACTTACATCAGGAATCTTAATCTGACCTACACACAAAGAGTTGACAAACACCATAGGCCATCTTTATGCTAAAATAATTAAAACTATCCTCAAAACTATAATTTATGCACACAAAAAAGTGCAAACATATTCAGGAGAAAATGGAAAAACTTACAAAACTAATATTCACACTATCTGGAGGATATTTCCTATATGTTTCCGTGGTATGTGAACTGTCACTTCACTTTTATCTATTAATCCATAATTTAACAATAGCACTCAAGATGCAGGTAATTAATTTCTGCCAATGTACCTGTCTTTTGTGTGTGTGTCGCGTGTGCACACACAAATACTTTATCACATCTCCTTTTGAAATATTCTCTTTGCTGAACAAATTTTACACCTGACTTCAGTTTTTAAGACACATAGTAGCTAATAATAAATATAATAAATTAAAAATAAAATAATAAATATCAGCCTATTAAGAGAGGTGTGAGACAGGGTTGTGTAATGTCTCCAGATTTTTTTTTCCCTATACAGTGAAAATATTTTCAGAAATATAGAAGATATAAATGGAATCATCATTGGAGGACAAAACATCAGTAACATTAGATATGCAGATGATACAGTACTGATTGCAGACAATGAGTAGGATCTGCAACAATTAGTAGATGCGGTTGTTGCACACAGTGAACAACTGGGGTTAGAATTAAATTGTAAAAAGACAGATTATGGTTGTCACTAGGAAGAACGAAATGCCACAATGTAATATACAAGTAAGTAACGTAACGACAGTGAGAATCAGCAGTGGTTTGAATCGTGTCGGTAACTTACGGGGTATGTGAGCCGGCCGCTCAGAAAGCAATGGCAAACTACTGAGCATAATCTTGCCAAGAAATCAACAATCAGCTAAAAGATGCTGATGTTGACAGCGATGTCCTTGTAAAGGATATGCAAAATATTATTTTTTAATATACAAGTAAATAGGAATATTCTTAAACAAGTGAATCGGTACAATTATCTTGGAACAGCAATAACATCTGATGGGAGATGCCTTGAAGAGATTAGAACAAGAATCGCCATGGCAAAAGTAGCCTTTAGCAAGATGAAAAACATACTGACCAATAAAAAGATGTCAATTGAAACGAGAAAAAGAGTGTTGAGGTGCTACATAGAGCCTGTACTTTTGTGTAGATGTGAAACTTGAACAATGAGCAGTCAAGCTGAAAAACATCTGATGGCTGTAGAAATGTGGTTTCTGAGGAGAATGCAAAGAATACCATGGACAGACAGAAAAACCAATGACCAAGGACGACAGGAAACAAATGAAAATCGTAAATTGATTAGAGAAATTAGACGTAGACAGTCAAAATTTATTGAACATGTTATGAGAAGAAATGAATTGGAGAACTTGGTGACAACTGGCAAGATCAAAGGGAACAGACCAAGGGGAAGACTGAGAAGTAAATACCTGGATGGCTTGGACACATGGCATGGTCAAGACTGGCACACAGAGGTGATCCATGACTCTGGTGATCAAGTGAAATGGTGAGTCATGACCGCCCACGCTTTCCGGCATGGCACATGATGGATGGATTAAGTAACTAATATACCTCTCCATCTCTCTTTCTCTTCTGCATGTGCACTGTTTCTCTCTCTCTAGAAAAAAATTCTGTTTAAAAACAATCTTTTTGCTGAACAAAATCTACATCTGGCGTCAATTTTCACATTCAATTTTCTGGAAGCTTGCAGAACTCAACAGAATTACTTGGGACGTTTTACAGGCTGTTTCTAAATTATTCACCATCACCATCATGTGTCATTCAGATAAGCGTGGGCGGTCATATATCACCATCTCACACGATCACCAGAGTCGTGGATCAGCTCTGTGTTCTTGTCTCGATCATACCAGTGGCCACGCCATCCAGGTATTTACTTCTCTGCCTTCCCTTATTCTCTTTCCCTGGATCTTTTCTCCGGGGCATGCCGGTGTGCTGGGAAATGAACAGGCGGACAGATTGGCTGGCTCTGCAGAACTTGGTGGAGTATTGATACATGACAAGGCAGATGTGGTTGCGGCCTTGTGGGAGCACGTGCACACCTCGGAGGAGCAAATGGATTACCATGGTCTGGCAAGAATGAGACAGCGAGGAGTGACGAGGGGATCTGGCCGACGCTAATCGCTCAGAGGAAAGGCGAGACGGACTTATAATCAGATTGCTACTGGTACTATTAGTGTTGGAACTCTTTGCTGGCTGCTGAGGATGGGGACGGAGCACTTATGGGAATGCCCCGAATGCTGTGATGTCGATTCCTAAATCAATCAATCAATCTTTCCCTCAATAATGCCAGTTATCACCAATTTCTCCAATTTATTTCTTCTGTGTCCAAATATAATTTCTCTAATCTGTTTACAATTTTCAATTGTTTCTTGCAGGACTTGGTCATTGGTTTCTCTGTCCGTATTCTTTGCATTTTCCTCAGAAACCACATTTCCACAGCCACAAGATGTTTTTCAGCTTTGTATTCATTGTCCACGCTTCACATCCATACAAAAGTACAAGTTCCATTGAAGCACTTCACCACTCTTTTTTCTTGTTACAATTCACACATTTTTATTGGTCAGTATGTTTTCTACCTTGTAAAGGGCTATTTTTGCCATGGCAATTCTTGTTCTAACCTCTACAAGGCGTCTCCCATCAGATGTTATGACTGTTCCGAGATAGTTGGACCGATTCACTTGTTTAAGTATATTCTCATTGACCTGTATATTACATTGTGGTATAAGTAAAGGTTAAGGTTGTCCTCTACTACACTGTCATTGGGTGTGAAGTGGTAGGCCTTCACAAATTCAAGCCCACAACATATGAGATTTTGTGGTCAGTTCCCTTCCTTCCCAGACAATTATAAAAATGATCCTATTCTCATTGTATGAGGTTGGGTAAATCCCTGGGCTGTTTCAGTTGGAAATCAAATTAACCTGGCCTCGATTAGGGATTGAACCTGGACCATTTTTGTCAATCAAACGTAATAACCACTATGCTATCACAGCTGTAATATTAGTTCAAGACTTCTGTAACATGGAACCAGACACAGTGTCTACAGCTAAATTAAATCACACTAGTCAGTCTAACGTGCAGTCCCAACCAGATCTTGAAACAATTACCCAGCAATTGAGTTAAATATAAGCAAAAACTTACTGGAAATTTAGAGACGATCGTAAAATCTGGCCAGCCTCAAGCTCCTCAAACATTAAAATGCTCGATGAAAATGCGTTGATGCGAGCTGAAAGATGGCAAAGCACACAAGTAATTTCAGTGAAACCACGTGAATTAGATACAGAATCCACAGCAAGTACATTCTTCACTTTAAATATGACAAAATAACAGACATGTATTGGCTGGGTTGGCATGTGGTTTTTGGGCATTGGACATGTTTCACAATTCCCTGAAATACTGAGTCGAAAGTTTGAAATCAGCTTCAGACATTTTGGAAGCAGACCATTATGCGTTGACTGCAATGAAATGAGTGTCGGTCATTCAGAAAACAATGATAAACTGCTTTATTCACCCTTAATTCCCCACTGGGGCATTGTTAGTCAACCTTCTAATTCTAAGCCCTCTTCTATCTTTAGCTATCACATGCAGCAATGACAAACTACTGAACATGAAACTTGCCTAGTAAATCACAAACAGCCACAAAATGCTGGGGCTGATTGCAACATCATGTAAACAACACACAACTAACTTTTATATTGGCTGCAGCGTTTCTGTAATTCTCATTGGTATAGCCAGCATTGCAGTATTCTTGTTCAACATCATCAAATGACTTGTCCTGAGCAGGACTTTCCCTGCCAAAACAGCTGTCAAGGACATACGGTACGGGATAGCCAGTATTAGACAGGAGACAGGTTAGTTGCAGGATAGCAAGGTAGGTAGCCAGGTGTCCTGGTTATTGACATAGAGCGGAGAAAACCGGTACTCGGGTTAGACCCGTGTCCATCAGACGACACCAAGCGCCACGCAATTCACGGGCTGTAAGAAGCCGTGAACTGGCAGAACGTACCTGTTTGGAGACAGACAGGTTTAGGACTGCGAGGCGGACAGACATAGGGCTGTGGCTCTTGAGTGTTTTGTTCTGATAGTAGGATCGACTGTGTGACAGAGTTTGTAGAGTTAACTATGGCTGAGTTGGGAAGCGTGTATTGAGAGACAGCGTGAGCTTTGTAATATACTATGGATGATAATAATATTAGTACGATGTTTGTTGCGTGTTGCTGAAATGCAACCAGTGTGAGATTGCGCACATAGATCTTATTATTGAATAAACTGTTATACAATTGCAATGGATGTGCGTGTGAGTGCTATTTTGTACGCATGCAATTGTTTCACCTCTGTCCTGAATTGCGAGCCAGAGTTAGAAGTATGTAAGACCATGACAGAGAGTGAAAGTGGGGGGACTCTCCGGTGCGATTTGAACAGCAGAACGAAACACAGAGTATACAAAAGTAAAAGAGGGTGAAAGTGGGTGGATCTCCAGTGCCATTTGAACCATAGATAAAGTCAGAGAGTGAGAGTGTGTGACTCTCCAGTAGTATTGAAACCTTAAACTAAAAGAGAGTGTTAATTTTTAATCGTACTAAAAAGAAAGAGAATGAAAGTGCTAACTCTCCGATCTTAATTTTTGCACCGCAGAGAAAGAGAGAAAGTAATTTACTCTCTATTCTTGAACTGTATGATATATAGAGAGTACAGTAATAGAGAGAAGAAAGAATGGCATAAGAAAGATTGGTTAAGAATTAATACCCTAACCAGAGAAGTAAGAAGTGCCAATATCATCCTACTGAATCACGACAACTGACAGTAGAAAGTACACATCCATACATGACTGAATACATACAAACCTATACACAGACAAATCGACTTTACACATACGACAGTTACATCGAACACCTACTAATATTTTTCTTTCCATAGCAACCAGATACACCTCAGTAAAATGACAGCTGTGTGAATCTATCAGGCCCATCAAACCCCCCCCCCCCCCCCTTGTTGAAATATAAGTCCGAAGTAAAGCTCCAAATGTCATCAGCTGCTAAGTATTTTTGTTCACTATTTTTGTAAGAGAAGTTCAGGTCTAAACTTTTTTTTATTTTTTGTTTCTCATTGTACACATAGTATATATATTACACTGATTACAAATCGCTTGTATATTGTAACTTTTTATAATATATTACCATTGTAAACATAACTAGCAACAGTTATGGCTACTCTAAATGATTTCATAGTCAGGCCAGAAGTTAGGATATACAGGAAAGGAGTTATCAGACTGGAGTGAGAATAAATTTAAAGAACAGCCTCAAATAAAGGAAAAAGCAAGAGAAAGACAAGAAAGGGCTGCTGAGTGAGAGTTAAAGAAAGCTGAGCTTGATACTAAAATTAGAGAAGCAGAAATTAACGCACAAACTAAGAAAGAAGAGATGGAAATGCAACTCAAACTGAAACAGCTAGAAATAGAAGTATAAACCAACTCAGAAACTAGGAAAATAGAATGTAAGGAAAAAGAAAACAAATTAAAGAAATATCAAGGGATTTTTAAGAACTTCACCACAGGCGATTGCATTTCGGCATGGACTCCAAATTTTGAGACTATCATGAAACACTATGAAATTCCATTATCATATTGGAATATAATTTACATGAAAAGCCTTTCTGGTGTAGCCATTGTCTATATAGATATCTACTTACCATCACAAACTTGAGACCATAACCAACAACTGCCTGTTGGCTGCTTTCAAGCTCAATCCACTAACTGCTCTTATGGTTTCATATGATCCCGTTTTGGGTGGCTAAATGGGTACATCATATTGCCCAAGAGTATCCTGCAGGCTTGTGAAGGGAAGAAGGTGCCTTACTTCTCTGACAGGGGACACCCTCTACCTTGTTTATGCATATACCAAATGAAATATGAAAATTAGTCCAACTCTGTCAAACTTACCTCTAAGGAGATTAGTGTGTGGTCTTATAAAACATGCTGTCCAGTCTCTTGTCATTTCACTCACAGTAACTTGCTCCAGACCAATAGAACTCTGGTATTCAATTTTAGGACTAAAGTAGACTTTTCTTGTCTGAAATGAAATAAACTTTTATACAGACAAGAACAATCATCCACAATAAAAAAAAGGCTTTGATATTTACTTATCATGAAAAAACAGTGGCTGAAAATAATAAAACTTGATAATCAAAACATATTCAAGATATAACACTAAAGTTAGTTGCATATCCTTTACAGAATTTTGCAGTCAACACCAGCATGTTTTGCTGTTGTGATCTCTTGGCAAATTAATGTTCAGCAGTTTGCCATTGCTTTCTGAAAGAGCTAAATTAGAGAAACGCAGCAAACATATAAAGGGACAAATTAACGGCCGTTTTCCATAATTTTGGAATAGATCAAACGGATAGCATGTTCAACAAAGCAGTGTATGGGGTCTGATGCCAAATAAAAAACATTTTAGAAATTATGAAGACCAATCTGAAGTTTAAAATTACCAGTCAAATATGTGCCAGGTGACAAGGGAGCTAGCAATAAAGAACTGACATGATGACTGGGTCGCTTATGGTAACACAAAACCAACCAAAGAATCGAATATACACACTCAATACCCTGAGAGGATCAGCCTGCCTGTTACTGCATCTTGGAGAGCTCAGCAGTCCTGAAAGAACATCACACAAAACAACAGTCAATCAACACAGAACTGGCACAACTGGTCATTCTACACAGAAGAAGTTTTAAAAAGGGGATCTGAGTACCTATGGATTTGACAGGAGTGTGATGAGGATAATCTATGACACCTTGTGAATAGCTATTGATAAAGATGGATGTTTTTTAAACAAAAGGCATTTAAGAAAGGCAACAAAAGTCTTACAAGTCGAGGATAGACTTCATTGCATTGGGTTTTATCCCATTTGGCTCGGTCTTTTCTGCAGGCAGGCCAGCCATAAGTGTCACACAAAGCACAAATTCCGTAGCTCCAGCGATGATCCCCAGGAGTCTCAGAGAAAAATGCGCCCATGAACTGAAAGAAGTAGCCCAGAATCGAACCCACAACTTTCGGAGTGGCAGAAGGCAATAAGGTGCATGTGATCAGTTCGTGTGTGTATGAGAGAGAGAGAGAGAGAGAGAGAGAAGAGAGAGAGAGAGAGAGAGAGAGAGAGAGAGAGAGAGAGAGAGAGAGAGAGAGAGAGAGAGAGAGAGACCTTTAAAACAGTTATCTGAACAACTTATAGGTTAAAGAGAATGATAACTTAGCCATTCCCTAATAAGATATTTTCTCCCCCCCCCCCCATAAACAAACCTCGTAAAAATAAAAGTAACTTTGTAGTCTAAAGCAATAATTTACTCTACATGGTACAAACAACGAGAGAGCACAAAACTATGATAATGTTGGGGAACAAAAAAGAAGCAATTCAAGTATAATACACACTCTCAATAAAAGATACACAACTCTTTAACAGACATCCACTGGTTGAAACTACCTTCTTGATGTCTTTAAGGATGCCGTGACATCTGGTTCGTATCAGCACATTCAGGGAGCCCAAAGACCACAAATTATATGCAATGCTGGAATGAACTTCTGTTGGTGGTGGGTAATGGGATGGGTCCTCTGGAGATAAAATGTAAAAGGTAAAAGTGATCTCATGGATTATATATATATATTTTTCACTCGTTCGTTTTGAATTCAATAGTCCATACACTTCTAGTAGTGCTAGACTGAATTTTCCATGTGGAGTAGCTTCCCCTATTAAGTGTCCCTCACCATCAGGCTTGTAATTTACATCCCCTGGTCAAGGATGATAGGTCAACATTTCAGTCCAACAGTCCGGTGTAGGGGTTGAACCCCTTACCTTGGCATCAGCACACTGGATCCATTCGATCATGCTGACCTACAGGGATTATACGAAACTGGGGGATCCATTGAGGCCCTGTAAAGGACCCTTTTCCTTGCCTTGAGGTGTACTGGTATATGCTCAACGGAGAATGTGGTCAATATCACGCTGGACACCTTTACTTCCCAGAACATTTCTTTGACCCATTCTAGGTCGGGTTGTCTAGGGAGCCCAGGTCAATTTACAAAAAAAAAAAATTCCCTGTAGCAATGGGAATTTAAACACAAGACCCCAGAGCCAGCAGTCAAGTGTGCTAGCCACTGCACTTCTATGAACCCCTCCCCTAGAAGCACACTGGCAGAAAACACATCCTGCATCTAACAAGGATTAACCCTTACTTCTGAATTTCCAATTTAAAAAAAAAATAACCAAAAAAAAAAAAAAAAAAAATGAAAATAACAGATAAATAGAAAATTAATTGTGCACAAAAGTGGGTAGCGGGGAAGGGATATTCCCTATCAAAGGAGAGGTAAGGTGCCTCCTTCCCTCCGCTAGCCTACGGGACATCCTTGGACAAGGTGGAGCACCCGTTTAGCCCCCCGATCAGGGTTATGTGAAGCCATGGGTGCAGGTGGTGGATGAAGTTGAAGAGCAGCCAACAGATAGTTGGCCTCACGATGGTAGGCAGAGGATCTCTTTTTTGGGAGACAATGGCTACGGTCATCGACCAGTATGGTCACTGCTAGGAAGGAAAGAAATGTCAAACTACCTTCTTTACAGATGCCAAGAATATCATGTGCTGCAGTCTTATCGATAATCAGAGAAACAGCGTAAATGGGTGCTCCATAGGAGCAGCCTCGCCCGGAAGGGGTAGTCATGTGCACCAGGTGACTTCAGACCGTCATCAGGTGACTGAGTGCAAAAGAACATCAACATTGAAAGTAGGAACTTGGAATGTAAGAACTATGACTGGGGATGGAAAATTTGATAACATTAAGAATGAAATGAGAAGATTAAATATTAACCTGTTAGGTATATGTGAGACCAGATGGACAGAAATGGACGTTATAACATCTGAGGAATATAGAATAATCTATTCTGGTGGAGAGAAACAACAACGAGGAGTAGCAATTATAATGGATAGAGAGCAAAATCGATCAAAGGATATTGGAATGTATCAGACAGAGTGTTACTGATGAAGCTGAGTGGAAGACCTTTTGATGTCAACGTCATATAAGTTTATGCACCAACAGCAGACAGTAGTGATGACAGCATTGATGAATTTTATAATGATTTAGAGAAAGCCTTCAAGAAATGCAAGAATTCTGAAGTAAATATCATAATGGGTGACTTGAATGCCAAAGTTGGAAATCAACAGGACGGATGCATAGTAGGCAAGTATGGACTAGGAGAACAGAATGAAAGAGGTTGCAGACTTGTACAGTGGGCAAAAGAGCATGATTTGATTATTGGAACCACCTGGTATCAACAGCACCCAAGGAGATTATGGACATGGAGGAGTCCTGATCATAAGATCAGAAAACAGATTGATTAAATTCTCATCAACAGAAGATTTCAAAATGCCATAAAAGTCGAAAAAACTATACCAAGCGCAGACTGCTACAGTGACTATAGATTAATAATCTTAAGCAATTTACATATAAAATTGATTTTAAACTAACTATTTCAGTTGCATCTGCGTGAGTGAGAACGACAACTGTTCATAACTAATTTTTGGTTTAATCATTCTCTTTTATATATATAGATTAGTGACAACTTTGACTTAAAAAAAAAAAAATTAAGATCGGCCTTTCTTATATAAAAGAAAATTCATCTAATAGACAAAGCTCCCAGTCTCCCGGCACATAAGATGACCTTTGATTTTAAAATGTTTCTGTGGTTTTCAAGGAGCATCTTGTATTCCAGGCTTTTAGAGCTTTTATGGAAAACTGACACCCACATTGTCACTACACCCTAAGATTTTTTTTTTAAAAACCCCAAAAGGTGGAAATCGCTTGGGGCTAAGTCCACTGAAAGCCCACCTTGGCGGGAGACATTTCGCGAATGACGCCGAAGTTGAATGTGAAGTGAAAACATGGTTTAGAAAACAGAGCATGCAGTTCTATGCAGCCGGTTTGGGAGGACAGATAAAACGATAGGATAAGTGCATGAATGTTGGTGGAAATTATGTTGAGAAATAAACGGACAATATATGTATAAAAATAAACTGGATTCAAGTCGTTATCATATTTAGTTATTTTTCTACAGCCATTTGTGACTTACTTATTAACTTACCCTTGTAAATTACAACAATCACCATCCACCTAAGCATGATTAAAGATTTATTAAGATGAGGTTCTCTTTACAAGTTTAATTTTATGTGTTATTTAAATATTCTTGTTGTGTGGTGCCGTATTTTTCTTCAATGTTATATTAGTTCATTGCTATTTCTTTATCTTTCTACATATTCAAGACTGGTTCTGGTTTAGCACACATTGCCAGTGTGTTCTCTTCCACTTCAACATGGTGCGCGTTGTACACACATATCGAGACTACAGTTAATACAGCTATTGAGTTGAGTGCGTGGAGAGACACTGCTTGCTGTGAATTTCTTGTGGAGTGCTTTTACATCTGTCCGCGGTTGTTTGTAGCGCGAACTGCATGTTCAGAAAAATGGTGGCTGGCAGGTAGCTGAACTAACTGTGTTGCTTTATCAAGTAATGTGTGGCTGCTGGTTTTATAGTGACTGCCACTTCCATCGATGATAAACTGTATTTTTCGTGGCAGACTTTTGTGCTGGCAATCTGGCAGTAGCATTATGCATAGTATACCTGTGCTGGCACAGGAACAGAGCATAATGGGGGGAGGGGGCTCTTTGCCATGAAGTTGAAACCACGACTAACTAATTTGTGATTGTGCTCATGCAATGTTTATTGATTCATTCACTACACATTCACATGTGTTAATGTTACATTTTTCAGTGGCCAACATTAATTTGTATGCAAAACAATGATCATGGTTTGGTGTTTTACAATGTTGTAGTCTTTAATCAGCTTGACTTTTTGGTACTACTTCCTCGTTCTCTTCAGCAATAAATGTTTGCTATGAATCTATTCCGGCATGGTTCATGAGTAGAATGGTTCCCCTGAGGTCTTCATCAGTCTCCCAGAGTTTGTCTCAAAGGGTCGCTACTATGGACCAGAAATAGTTCAGTCTGATGAAGTCAAGGCAATCT
Source organism: Cepaea hortensis (assembly GCA_963921405.1). Taxonomy (NCBI): domain Eukaryota; kingdom Metazoa; phylum Mollusca; class Gastropoda; order Stylommatophora; family Helicidae; genus Cepaea; species Cepaea hortensis. The sequence goes on along the minus strand of OY992879.1, from coordinate 90,816,746 downwards.
AAAGGAACAACTGATTTAAGTTACAAGTTTGCGACAAGGAACTGAGTTAAGATAAGCTGAGTCAAGAAACGACATCACAGGACTCAGGATATTCTCACCTGTGCTCTTTCATCATCTTCAACAGCCAGCAAAGAGCCCCAATACTAATGGTACCAGTTGCAGACTGATTATGTGTCCGTCTCAGAGACAAGGAAAAGAACAGATAAACCAATTTGACAAGTCAAGCTCTGACAAATCAAGATATAAAACCAGTATTCTAGGGGTGATCAATGCAAACACACCCTTTTAATATGTACTGATCATACTGTGGACGGTTTCTGGAAGGCATATTTGTGCTATGGCTAGAGACAATAGCAATAGTCAATGACAAGTATAGTCAAGAAAGAATGCAATGGCAGCTACCTACATCACAGCTGACTAGAAAACTACAGGAGTGAAAGAAATTACGGAAGAGCACACATCCTTTCACTAAACATGTGGATGTTTCTGCCACTGCATTAGGTCGTAACCACTTTGCTAGAGTGGAAGTTTTGTTATGGACAACAGCAGGGGTTGATAACCTTTATGTAGAGTTGTGCAATGACTAGAGACACTGACCAGTATAGTCACTACCAAGAAGAAAAGCAATGGCAGACTACCTTCTTTATAGATGACTAAGAAACTATAGCAGTGAAAAAATGTTTGGAAGATCACATGTCTATTAAAGATGTGAATGTTTCTGCCAGTATATTAGACCATAATCTCTTTCATCCAATGGAAGCTCTGTTATGGACTAAAGTAATGACAAAATAAGCCGCGAACAGTATTACCTTTGGGCGTGTCCTGTGAATTCCTCCCTTCTGGCTGTACAAAGGATGGGCCAAGTATTGAATCTAATGGAGTAAATAACTTGTTCTGCACCCCTCCTGTGTTTCCGTACATCTTACTGACACTACTGGCTTTCTGGGGTACAGAAGTTGCTGCCCCAGGACTCTCTGATTTGTTGCCTCTTGTACGTGGTGATCTCCTCCTACATGGCAAAAGTGTTGCAACTGTTGGCAATGTATGAGAGGTTTTATCTGGCAATGCTGATGGCGGAGACTGCATGACAGGTGACGAAGGAATTTCTCTGACTGGGGACAGTGGAATTTGCTGAATGATGAATTTGGGTGAAGAGCTTTGATCCACCGTGGAAGGTGATGCTGGAGACCCAATAGGCGACAACGGTGACTGTGTTTTACTGAATGGCTCGGTGTAATCTGCTTCAGGGCTTTGTGGGGAATCATCTGTATTTACAAAGAGACTGTTGTCTGTTGTCACAGAAGAGGCACATGTGCTCATTACTTTCTCACTGTTGTGACACTCATCTTCACAATCTATTTTGGAACGTTTTTTTTTTGGTTCACAGTCATATTCTGAATCTTCAACAGGCTGTTTAGAGCCTGTAGCAGTTTCTGACTCTTCAGATTTTTTCTCGTGGCATTTTTTAAACACCGACTGTATGTTTCCTAAATTATTGCCGGTTTTTTTAATCTCAAACTGGTTGACATCATCCGTAACTTCATCCCAACTTTTGTATTTTCTGTTAGATCGGAGGCTTCTTCCATAAAATCTGTGACTTGTTTGCCCATCACTGAGCTCTGTAACATTCTCATGAGCATCTTCTGAAGGTGTCTTTTCCTGTTTGAATGGCTTACTGCACCCTGCACCAAATGTTTCCAGACTGTCAACATTAGAAGATGACACATCAAATGGATCATCTATTTCACATGGCTTTTCTTGATGTATGGTCTGACTAAACAACTGTTTTATGACAGGGGTAGGTTTGCTCTTCGGATGTGATACAAATGTCCGCAAGGCATATTTATGAAATAAAGTACTGTAATCTTTAACATGGAGATCATCTTGAAATAAAGGCTTGTCCAGGTAAACAATGATTTTTGATTCACCTGGTAATCAAAAAGAGAAAACAAAATGAAATGTTAAAATATTAAATCTTGTTAAACAAATATTTTAAAGTCATAACTGGCACATATTTCATCTACTAACTTTATAGACAGCAGACTGTTTTGCTTCTTGATGCCCTTCTTGTAATTAGGACACGTAAATCACAAGCACTATTTTACACATTGAGATTTCTATTCTTTTTACACCTTACTGATGTTATATAAATCTTCCTTATGTTTACGTGCCTACGGGCTCCGTGGCGAAGGAGTTATGGACGCAGTTCGTAATCCTGCATACCGCGTTCGAAACACAGCTGCTTTTTTTTTTTTTAATGAAATGGTATGGGTGCTGGTCATTCAAAAAGCAATGGCAAACTACTGAACATAAACTTGCCCAGGAATCACAAACAGCCAAAAATATTGGGGTCAACTGTGACATAGTGTAAAGGATATGCAACTAACTAATTAACTGCGTTATATTTATAATTTTTCCAGCTTTACTTTCTGCCTCTGAACTCCATCATCCGCCCTAAAACCTTGATCTGACTTTGATAAAAACCTGGTACAGTCAAGGCATGCTTGTATTTGTTTCGTGCTGGTTTATGGCTCTACAAGGTAATGGGCATGATGTAGAAAACTAGTATGTTTCGAAGTAATGTTCATGTATATTGTTTGAAAATTTCATTTGACAAATGGTTTATGGGAAACAAAATTATGATGCATTACCTTCTAATTGTCCCTAGCATATTTGGAGTTATATGTGTATAAATATTTTCAATATATTTATTTGGAACCTCAGTGTTATTTTTGATGTCTTGAGTTATTCGGTTTCACTCGAAATGGAAAAAAAAATGATCACCACCACCAGTCTGTCCATGGAGCAGAATTTACAGTTACACAAGTACAGTAAAACTTTGATTAACCGTGACCATCCGGACCAGGGCTGTGACGGATAACCGAACAGGCGGATAACAGAATACCTTAAATCATATGTGCAGTAACGTAATTTTACTGCTGGCTTGGGACAAAAATGAAAATAAAATCCTTTAAAAGTGAATAATACATACATATTGTATTTAATTTTACAAAACAATCAATATAAACTTCAATATAAGAGTAGTAATGTACACAAATGTATTGTAATACTATAAACCTACGTTACTTTAAAATAATCTATCATCTCCTTCTGTGTCTCTGAGGCTCGAGCTTTCTGCGCAGCAACGTTCCGTATCTTACGCAGAAGTAGGATCTATGTTGCATTTTCCTCTTCTTGCATTTCAAACCAGTCGATGCACTATAATAAAAAAAATTTCTGCTTCTGAGTGGCTAGTTGTAGGTTTTTGGGTAAGAACTGATCCTTCATCGTCATCAATTTCTTCTTCTTCAATGGTAGCCACACTAGAAACAATTTCACCATCGTTCAAAATTTCAAAATCTCTATCCAGTTTGTCACATTCCAACCGATCTGTTCTTCACTGTTTAGTCCTACAATGTTGCACAGTTGCACAATTTCATCAACACCAACAGTCTCAGTTCCTTCAGTTTCGTCAGTAGTTTCAGGCAAGAGTTTATTCCACCCATTCTTTAGGTTAGACACTGTAAGGTCAGCCCAGGCACTAGTGACATTGAAAATAGCATCCTTTTGTTGATATCCATGTATTTTTTAAATTTTTTAAGGACAATGACGGATAACAGAAACTGATGGTTAAACGAGTGACGGTTAATCAAAGTTTTACTGTACATCGTTAGTTTTAACCATACAAAAATATAGGTACATAGTTACACAATAGCCGGTCTCCCTGGCGTAGGAGTTAACGTCTTTCTCCGTAATCCCGTATATTCTCATGAGTAATGCAGCTGCGCTAGATTTGGTAGCGGATCGCACCGCGTTGGTTACTTAAGGGGGTATGTGAGCCGGTCGCTCAGAAAGCAATGGAAAACTACTGAGCGTAATCTTGCCTAGTACATCAACAGAAAGATGCTGGTGTTGACTGCAACGTCCTGGAAGGGATATGCAACATAAAAAAAAAAAGTTACACAATGATGACAGAGACACTAACCATCTATACTGTGCTCCACCACATGGATAGGTATGTTCCAGGCTCTCTCAAATTCAGGTCCATGGTTATTCAACAGACATTTCATCACACTGGACGACATGGCCACTTGAAAGTCATATTTTGCTGCCAGTGTTTCCACATTTATGTCATAGCTTACATGCTTGGGAGAAAATTGTATGACAAAATAGAAATTAGACAATTCTTTCTGTCCCAAATATTTGTTATTTTAAAACAAAAGAATCCGGGTTGCTAGCTAGTCTTAAATTAATCTCGGAACAATAAAATCCACATGGCAGTAGTTATTTTAAAGAACAGACAGCCTAGGGTCCTGTTCAGGCAGAATTTTCAAATTAAGGAAACCTGCCCTTTATAGAATATTTATAGCATGTGATGAAAACAGTTCGTTCCCAGCATAGGGCAGACAATTCTTCCAAGAACCATTAGTTCGTTTCATATCACTCATCCCCCTGATCTCTTGGACACTTGACAAAATAAGGTCACACATTCAACTTATTGTTTACTACCCCAATGGAGAGGTCAACATGGCTGAATGGATAAGAACGCACTTTCTTAAACATCCAGTGTGCTGATGCCAAGGTAAGAGGCTCAACCCCTAGACCGAAAAGTTGGACTAATATGATGACTTCTCGTCCTTAACTTGGGAATCTAAATTACAAGTACCTCTGAAGAGTGGGTTCGCCTAATGGCGAGGGACACTGGTAATAGGGAAAGCTAATCTACATGCAAAATTCAGTCCACTGCTACAAGAAGACGTGTATATGGACTACACTAAAGTCCAAAGCAAGTTAGGACAAAAAATAAAAATTCCCCCAATGGGCAGGATCCTACAGCTTGTAAAGTTAAAGAAAAATGTTTCCCCAGTTATATGTTGTGTAGCAGGTGCATTGGTGTGTCATTAGGATGTAACACTGACAAAGGCACTAGTGCTGTGGGAAAAGGGTTTGATGCCAGCTCTCAACATTTGCTATGGGAGGAAAAACTAGCCATCTATTCCCCTTAACACTTCACATATCCCCAGTAGGTTTCAGATAGAGGACATTTTTTTTTTGGTTTTTTAAAAATATATCGTATATCCCCTGTAAAATAATTCAATTTCAGGAACCTGCTGTGAGTATGTGAAGTGTAAGGACCATCAAATTTTGTAGGTCTGTGTGCATGGAGGAATAGGTGGACAGTCTTTCCCTCCGGCAACTCTAACCTACATGAAAATCTTCAGTTACTGCCACTTCACAAACGCTTACCTTTTAATAAATCCAGACTAATTAACAAAATCCTATTTCAAAATGCTCCAAGCTACTTCATGTCCCTAAATCTAGGATAGACTTATATAAAACAAGCTTAGCATACTGTGCTGCTCAGTTGTGGAACAATCTTCCACAAGAATTCAAAGACACCACCAATCACTATACATACAATCACAACCTGTTTGAATACAATATCATTACAGACTACATGCTCCCCTGTCCCAAAACAAAAATAAAATAATAAAAATTATCTCAAACGACAACTAGTATAATAAACATTCCCAAATGTATGGTACATTACACCTTCCTTAGGTATTTATAATGGCCATGTTAAAAACTGCCTTAGTGAGTCATTATTGATTATTTTTCACATGTTTTAAGGCATATTGTTCTGTTGTCTAAGATTAGCTTCACAAGTGATGTATGAATGAAATAATGTATGAGAGAAAAGAAAGAAGAATGTCAGACGGGCCTGCATGCCCAATTCTTAAACTTTTGAAAATAAAGTTTGTTCGTTTGTTCCTATAGCAAACGTCAAGAGTTGTCACCAACCCCTTGCCCAACCATGCTCATGCAATTGTGAACATAATATCCTAACTATTACACCAACACTCCCACTTGAATCCTCTAGTGATTATAATTCCTTATGCCTTGCTATAGTGCAAACACCAAACAAGAAGAAAGTCAGTGTTATTTTTGGATTCACAGAAAGAAAATTCCTACGAACGGGTTCATCAAATATCACCCACGGGAGAAAATGTAAAAACATGTTACCTCATGATGAGTAAATCCAGGAATTGTATTCTTTGAAAATCTTGGAAAACTGATGTCGATTTTGCGGATATCATACGGTATAGGCACTGGTTTATGTCCAGCTTGTATATCTGGCAATTTTATTCTCGGTGGCACCCCCTGAAAATGTCACAGGCAAAGAAATGTAAAAGAACAGCAATCAATGCACTAGCATAGTTCAGTAAGTACAGTACATGATCCTTTTATACATCTCGAGGTGCATTTGATATATGGTGCTAGATTCATATTTGTACATCTTGCCTTTTGCATTCTTATGTTAATATCTCTATCTGTTCCCACATCTGTTACCTCAATATAGGTGTGATTTCATCTCTTGAAATGAGATTTCTCCGAGGAGGTCAGGTGATGATCTGGATGGTTTATTATACATTATTATACATTTATATAGTCCAATTAGCACTCAATGGGTGATGTGGTCAGTATCATGCTGGCCGCCTTTACTTCCCAATACATTTCCTGATTCACATTTTAGGCTGTGCTGGCCTGGGAGCCCAGTTGCATAACTGTTACATTACATCACAGCCAACACCAGCATTTTTGGGCTGTTAGTGATGTTTTTGGCAAGCTTACGATCAGTAGTTTGACATTGCTTTCTGAACTAATGCAATTGTAAGAAGACCAACACAAGGCGGTCTGCTTCCAAATCACCCGCAGCTGTGTTTCAAACATGGTATGCGAGATTGCGAATTGCTTTGGTAACCTCTCATCACAGTGGCAGCGGGGAGCCTTGGTCAATTAAAAAAATCTGCCTTGATACAGGTTCGAACCCATGACCACCAGGCCAGCGGGTGAGCATCTAGCTACTAAGCTAATTCGACTCCCACTAGCATAGTTAAAGTATCTGATTTGTTTCCAAATTACCAGCTCAACTGTTACAAAACCAACTCATCACTATCATCCAGTGCCATCTCCACAGTGAGGATGTTAGTTAGTTAGTCGAGGTTCCAACTTCACGGCAACGGGTTGTCCCCATTATGCTCCATTCCTGTGCCAGTGAATATCACACAAACTGCTCCTCACTGTCCAATGTGAAAAGTGGAACAGACAGGAGTCTCGGCAATCCAACAGCCCGCTCAGGTACACTGTGCAAAATGCCGCCGCCAGAATGCCAACACGAAATTCATCCACGAAAACCGCAGTTCATCGTCAATGGACTCGGCAGTCATCAGAAAGACCTCACTGACCTGGGTTTTCTCACATGGCTCGGTCTTTTACCGCAGGGCGACCTGCCGAAATCGTCGCACAAAGCACAAACTCTGCAGGAGTCTCCTGAAAAATGCACTCGTGAACCGAAAAGGCAAATCAGTAAATTCAGCAACAGCCGGTAGCCATTGTTCTGAACTTGCAGGTCACTGTACAGGACAGATGTAAAAGTATTCCACACAAATTTCACAGCTCACAGTGTCACCCAAGCACTCACTCAGTAGCAGGGTGACAGAACCATGTACTACCAGTCCAACATGAGGAAAATGCAACTGCGAACTGTAGCTACAAGCATAAACACGCCACAGGCCTTAACGGTTCAACGTCTCCCACCATGTTGGCGACCGGAAGTCTCAGTGAGGATGGCAGTCATGGAACTCCAGTAGTTTCTGTCTTAAGCCTTGTGTTGTGATATTGAAGAAGACAGCCAGTTATTAAAAGTTAACTGCTAACATGATAAAAATATAAAATGTTACTCTTCGCTCTGTAATCAACAAATGACAATCTAACATGTATTGTTAATATTCTGCCAGGTTGTATCTTGATCATATCTATATGTTGTCTGTTCATATTTTATGTCTTCTTGCTCCTTAGCTTCCAACTCTTCCGGTAGATTATGTCATGTCATGTGACGTGCCCAAAATATCTTATCTTTATAATTATTAAATAATTTAGCACAGCCCTTTTTATACTGAACTGTTCAAGGACAGATGAATCGAGGTGAGGAAAAGAGTTCTTAAGAGCTATATTGAGCCAATCCTAATGTACAGAAGAGGATCACGGACAATTAGCAGACAAGTGAGGAATTATGCTGAAGCTGTGTTTTTATAGAAGAATGATGAGAACACTGTGGACGGATAGAAAGAGCAATGATGATATCTTGAAAGAAGTTCACTCACAAAGGTTATTCGCATCAGAAAACAATCCACTCTTTGGGCATGTCATGTGAAGGGAAAAACTGGAGTATGTTGTCACAATGGGAAGGTGAAGGGGTGGAGAGGCAAGGGAAGACCAAGGGAGAAGATGCTGGACAGTTTGAAATTATGACATGGAGGAACATAGTATCAGAAATGATAGGAAGCACATGAGACAGAAGGATTTGGACAGACATGATCACCAACGCCATACAGCATGGACTTTAAAAAGTTCCAGGACATTCTATTTGTCTTATTAACCATCCAAGAAACTTGTTCTAGTCTTTTGAAGACCTAGATTTCAAAATGCTTTATCTTTTTAGCCGAAGTCCATATTTCCAACAAAACCAACTAGTTGATTGTAAGTATGTTTACTTGAAATTTCAGAAAGTAAGTTTAACTGAAATTTCCGAGTAACAACAAGACAAACTGTTGTAAGTCCCTTTTATATGCCCTGATCCATACTGGGCACATGGTGGTAGCTCCATTTTCTAGTAGACCAATCACCACTTGATAGGTGTTATGGTTAGTATAACACCAACTACCTTTACTTTGCAGAACACTTCCTGGTCCTCACTTTAAGCTGGGTGGACATGGGAGCCCTGGTAAACTTAACAAAGTCACCCCAATGGGTATTTGAACACATGACCACTGGGCCAGCAGGTAGATAGCCAATACATACTACCACAGCACCCAATTTGTTGTAGAGAGACAAATAAAGTGATTTGGATGTCATGTGAGAAAGAAGTATATAATCATGGGAAGCAATATGCATTAACACCTACAAACAATGGCAAACTGGTGGAAGTATGAGGGCGAGTCAATAAGTATGTCACACAGTTCTGTGGGATGGCAGGTAAATGTAGTTGGTGTTTTCTACAGGTGTCATTAGGTGACAGCAACATCAAACTTTATATTCCTGTTCGTCAGGTGACACTAGGTGTCTCATGCACATGCGCAGCGCATAAACAAAATGGTGACTGTACTTATGGAGTTCACAACCAAAGAGCAACATACTGTTGTGCATTTTTGTGTGTGGGCAAAAGGACTGCTGCAAAGGATTCATAAGGAAATGCTTCCTGTTTATGCTGACAAAGCGGTGCATAGCTGAGTAGAAAAATTTTTCTCAATGACGCCGAAGTTGAATGTGAAGTGAAAACGTGGTTTAGAAAACAGAGCACGTAGTTCTATGCAGCCGGTTTGGGAGGACTAATAAAACGATGGGATAAGAGCATAAATGTTGGTGGAAATTATGCTGAGAAATAAAGGGACAAGGTATGAATAAAAATAAACTGGTTTGAAGTTATCATATTTAGTTATTTTTCTACAGCCATTTGTGACTTACATATTGACTTCCCCTCGTACAATTGCCTAGAAAATTGCAAACTGTCAATAAATAATGGGTTTTATTGTGAGTTCCTGTAAGGGCATGCAACTAATTTTTAATACTACTTCACACCCCCTTTGGCAGGAAATGCTTTGGAATTACTGTAGCTTTACACATTACTTCAATGCTACCATCAAGTGTTTTGACAACTGGTGTGGGTAGTCATGATTTTCCACAGCACACGCTCGCCAACAGTTCGTATCAATTCATGTGATAACTTTCCAAACCATTATGTAAGGGTGTAATGAATCTTCTCTCTCTATCTCCATTATCATTAATCTTTCCAGTTGTTACACTATGTTTCAGTTATTCTCTTTTCATGTGGTCCACAAATGTCGACTGCTTCTTCCTGATGTTTCAAATGAGTTGTTACTGTGTTTCAGCCACTTTCAAACCATATAGGTATACAGTCTGGCCCAGGGGTCACCAAACTACGGCCCGTGGGCCGGATCTGGCCCGCAACGTCATTTTATCCGGCCCTCCGATGGTGCTCGAACTTGCTTGATATAACGTATGGAACACGAGAGGTTGTGATACAATTTAAATATAAATATTATGTTTAGAATAATAGGAGATCTTCACATATGTGGAGACCTCCTGGCTACTGTGTGTCTTAAATTTACTATTTTCAATTATAAATTATTGTATCTAAATTGTTTTGTTTATTGTAATGTTTGCTTATTTCGCGCCATCCCAAGGTCTTCCCCGGCTCGTGGTAGCACTACCTACGCTCTGACGTTACCATGGTTTTCATGGCAACACACATACACAAACAAACGCATCTTTCCCTCCTATAGATGCGCCCGGCTGTCAAAACAGGTCTGATGCTCCAGAAATATTTACTTCTTTTTGCCAGTCATCCATTTTATAGGTATGTAACAAGGACTCCTTTGTATGACAGTCATAAGTAAGTCAACTGCAAATGTGAATAGAGGCAATAAAGTAGCAAACATAGCATTAAAATTCCATTGAAGCTTCGTGTTATGACGAAAATATTATCCCCAGCTCAGAAGATTTCCCCTGTCAAGGTGTTAATTGAGCTGGTCTCTAGGCCAGTGTTTTTTAACCTTTCTGCTGGAGCAGATGCTTATGCAAATGTTTACGTTGCTCAAGGAACTATGTGCGATGATCCAAGTGTCTGCCCTACCTTATGTAATACACCAGATGGGCAGAAATGTTGCATTCAGACGATTTCGGTCTGTTTCTGTGGAACCCCTGGCTGCCACTCGCAGAACCCCGGTTGAAAAACTCTGCTCTAGGCTGTTTATTTAGGCCAGCTCTATTTATATATTTTGCAAACCTTATGAGATATATTCTATTACCAAAGGTACTATAAACTTTATATGTACCTTTGGTCAGCCGTAGCTTCACCAGTGACCCCTAGTCCTCTGCTTTTCCCGTGTTTCAATTGGATTTTAATTATGTTTCTAAGCCAATGTCTTTTTTATTTTCAGATCCCGTGTACTTCATCCTTCATTATTGCTACTAAGAAAAGAAAAGTGGACGCCGAGTGTCACGTTTTAAAGTAAGAATGGGGAGTAAAGTACTTCTTTGTGGAAATAAAGGACCAGAAAACCAGTTATGTAATATGCAGTGAAAGTGTTGCCGTCTTGAAAGAGTACAATCTTCGGCGCCACTACGAAACAAAACATCTATCAACATATTCAAAGTTTTCTGGAAAGTTACGCTCTGAGAAATATGAGTCCATGAAACGTGGCTTAGAAACACAAAGAGATCTCTTCACAAGAAACTTTGCTGAAAATAAATCTGTCACTCGTACAAGTTACAAAATAGTGCATAAGGTGGCAGAACGAAGAAAACTGTTTACTGATGGCAACTTCATCAAAGAATGTATGATGGAAGCAGCAAATGACTTGTGTCCCGAGAAAGCCGATTTGTTTTGAACTATCAGCCTTTCGGCAAGTTCAGTTGTGCGAAGAACAGAAGAACTTGGAGAGAACATAGTGCTACAGATACACGCGAAAACTAGGAAATTTTTCTGGTATGCTCTGGCGCTGGATAAGTCTGATTTATCGAGTACGTCACAACTTCTCGTGTTCATTCGTGGTGTCAATTTGGACTTTAAGATAACGGAAGAGTTGGCATCCGTTTGCTGCATGCATGAACAACAACTGGAAAATACATTTTCATGGAAGTGCAAAAACCTTTGCAAGACTATAACCTTCGGTGGAATCAGCATCGAGGTGTTACAGTTGATGGAGAAAAAAACATGGCTAGAGTGAGGAAGGGTCTTATGGGGCAGATCAGGACTCAGTTGGAAGATTTGCAAATTCCAGGCGCTATTTTCATACATTGCATCATACACCAGGAAGCTTCTGTGGGAAAGACTTAGATATTTATTGTGTACTGAAACCAGTCGTTTCTGCTGTGAACTTCATTAGGGGGCATGCACTCAATCACTGCCAGTTCCAGGCTTTTCTTGAAAAAATTGATTCTGAATTCTGTGACTTGCCTGAAGAAACTGAAGAAATTTGCCGCTGGTATGGCACCAGTGTTTGGAACAACTTATGTCTGTGAGCAAATATTTTCAAAAATGAAGTATGTGAAGTCAACACATCGAACGAGATTGACTGATGAACATTTGAAACCAATTCTCTAGATTGGATGCAGCAAATCCAAACCAAACATTGAAAGCCAAATATCAGTTGTACAAATCTCATTAACCTTTTTGGCTGCTTAGTTTGTGAAATTCGGATATGTGCACATTAGGTCTGATGTAACTATTTTGTTTTGCTAACGTCGCCTTTTTTGATAACTTTGTTTTAGTAAATAAATATGTTGGTTGTCTTTGTTGTGTATGTGTGTGTGTGTGCGCGCGTGCGCATTGCACGCCACTCACCCATGATTAAATTAGTTTTTCGTCTTTTTTACCAGAGCTTTCGTTCTGGCATGCAAGTATTGCTAAAGGTAGTTGCATATCCTTTACAGGACGTTTGCAGTCAACACCTGCAGTTTTTGCTGTTATTGATGTCTTAGCAAGTTTACAATCAGTAGTTTGCCATTGCTTTCTGAACGACCGGCACCAATACCATTGCGTAAAAAAATCAGTGCAGCGTGGTCTGCTGCCAAATAGCGCGCAGATGTGTTTCGAACGCGGGTATACGGGATTATGAACAGCGTCCGGCACAAGTATTGTACAAAATGAGTATCCGGCCAGCGCTCGTCATTTTGTCAGTTATCCGACCTGCAGTGAAAAAAGTTTGGTGACCCCTGGTCTGGCCGAATAAGGTAATTTTAAGAATTTTTCTGTAAAGTTATATTTGAAGGGATTTTGTTTTGCATGTTTACTAACTGTTTATGAGCTGTGGCGGCATGAAGGCTAGTGCACTGCCTGCCAAGACAGCGGTCGTGGTTTAATAGCCAGCAGAGGCAGGCAGGATGATTTGTTTCTGACCAGTACAGCTCTGGGGTCGATCAAGACTAGTAGATATGGGTACCAGATAATTTTCAGAATTTTCTGGGAATCGTTTAAGAAAGAATGGTGAGGAGGGAGGGAACTGGTCATCCTCATCTCATATGTCACATGTGAGGACCTTCCACTTCACTTCACACCCTAACAGCAGTATCTGATAGGGTACTACCTTTACTACCAGTCCCAAGATTCATAGCCACATGGTAAAATTGGTAGTATTGACACACAAGAACTCATAAAACACTCAACATTTATTTATTTATGGTTTTCATCAAGTATATGTATAATTTCAGATGTAGTTTGTCAATTTCGAACATATTTGCTTCTTGTGATATTGGTAATGTACTTTTCCCCCCTTCTTCTTCAATGATCAATGTTTGCTATGCATCTATCTTGGTATGGGTCACAAACAGAACGGTTTCTTAAGGACTTCACTGGTCCCCCAAAGTTTGTTTTTATGGGTCACTACTCCTCTCTCTGTCTGGCAAAGCCATGGCAATCTTGTAGAATCTGCTCTAGGGGTTTGCTTTGGTGCTTCACAGTTGCAAGTGACAGAGTCAGTGAGATCCATTCAGTGGACATGTCCTCCGAGTCTACAATATCCTATTATGAATCTGAATATTCTAGTGCTGCACATTTCTGCTAAGCTCATTTACATTGACATGCTCCGGTCTGCAGTTTTCATTTTCTTTCCTTCAATTCATCCTCATCAATTTATCCAATTACATGAAGTCTGGTTCTTTCAGTGGCTTATGGTACAAAATGAACCAAAGATGTGTATTTCATCAGCAATAAAGGATACCTAACAGAAAAAGAACAAAATAAAATGAAAACAAAATAAAGAAAACGGTACAGTGTTAACTCACAATTTCAAGCAATGCTTGCTGGAACATGAGCACAACTGGGCTTGCTGTCGCACAAAAAGGAATGTGACAATCATAGGTCTCTCTGTATTTTGAGGCACATTTCAACTTCACTCTGTATGACTTTGCTTTGCACTGTAAAAAATAACAATTCTATTATTCGAACATTCATATTTGCCTGTGTGATACCAAGACCATTAAGGGAAGTAAACAATAACATTTTAACCTACCAGAGGGGTGACTAAGGAGGGCTGGTGTGGGACTAGCTAATTTATCCCACAGGAAACTGTATCCAATCAACCAAAGCATTGGCTGAAGGCCTACGCTCCATTAACGGATAAAGTAGAAGAACATTCATTGTCATGCTTCATTGATTTGGTGGCAGTGTCTTTATTGCACATACATAACATACAGGCATAACAGATAAAGAGCTAAAGACGATAACATACAATAACATAACAAGCTAAATATAATGCAAACTTAATAGACAGGTGGGAGAGGTAAATAATTTACCTGAGGACAGAACGTACAAATGTATGGATAACACTTGACCACCTTAAAGTGACCAGACTGGTAGTTAATCACAAGCTATGTTTAGTAGGGGATAATAATAACACGGAATAACAACAACATGGACTACTATCTGTGGAGATAAATGAATGCCTGCCTACGCAAATTGGAAGGACACATCAATGATATTGATGTAATGCAGTGTTATAAAACAATTAATTTAAACAGTAGAACCTGGGGTGAAGCTTGGACAATGAGCCGTCAAGCTGAAAAACATCTGATGGCTATGGAAATCTGGTTTCTGAGATGAATGCAATTACCATGGACAGACAGAAAAACCAATGACCAAGTACTACAAGACACAAATGAAAATCATAAATTGATTAGAGAAATTAGACGTAGACAGTCAAAATTTTTTGGGCATGTTATGAGAAGAAATGAATTGGAGAACTTAATGACAACTGGCAAGATCGAAGGGAACAGACCAAGGGGAAGACTGAGAAGTAAATACCTGGATGGCTTGGCCACATGGCATGGTTAAGACAAGAACACTGAGCGGATCCACGACTCTGGTGGTCGAGTGAAATAGCGAGTCATGACCGCCCACGCTTTCTGGCATGGCACATGATGGATGGATGGAAATGAAACAAAGCATGCATAAACATTACCAGCTACAAGAAAAGCATCTGGAATGACTATGCAAACAATTTAGTGCTTGGAAAAACAAACAACAACTCACATTAGCATAATTCCTGGCCACAGTTCTCAAGAATGAATAAGACTTTGGATTTTTCTTGGCATTCTGTAGTAAATAATTTTGGAACTCTGCCTGTTCAGCCTGAACACGTCTCTGAAGTGCCTGTGAAAAGTAAAAGGCTATTAAAAACTGCAACAATCAATTAATGCCAGAAGATTAAATAGGTAAGTTGCAGATTGATACCAACTGCAACAATCAAGTAACTGCAATAAGATTTAACGGGTAAGTTACAGACTGACATTAGCTACAACAATCAAGTATGGACAAAAACAAAGCAATGCAAGAATATTTAATAGGTAAGTACAAGACTGATATTAGCTGCAACAATCAACTGATGCAAGAAGATTGAATAGGTAAGCTACAGACTGATATTAATCGTAACAATCAAGTAATATAGGAAGTTTTGACAAGCAAGTACGAGAAACAATCAATAAGTAATGCCTCCTAATTTGTATCTATGTAAAATTTATTAATTTAGTGGGATTCCTCAAACACTCTTCTGCACTGTGTATCACTACCAACCTGTTTCAGACACAGGTTGTGCGAAAGTAACGGTTTAAAAATAGCCACCAACGAAGTTTGGTTAATGTAACGTAATTCATATAATTCCTCAATGCTGAAAGCGGGATCCTGATTTGCATCCAAAAACGTTTGAGTATTGTTTATGGGGATTCAACAGTGGATGTTAGCACTGTTGGACGTTGGGTACATCGTGACGAAGCTGAAGTAGGTCAATCCTCACTGGCTGACGCAAAACGGACTGGCCGTCCGTCAACAGCATTGACTCCACACACCATTCATTGAGTTGATGACATCATTCGTGGTAACCGTCGAGTAACACTGGGTTAACTGTTCCATGTTCTTCATTAGTAAAGGCAGTGCCCAGACCACCATGAAAGACTTGGGTTATTCAAAGGTTTATGCACTGTGGGTGCCCAGAATGTTGACAGACAGACATAAAGAAGCAAGGAAAACCACACACCGCTAAACGCACCATTGATACAATTGCAGAATTTAGCTGGACATTAGTACCACATCCCCCTTACAGTCCTGATTCAACACCTTCAGACTTCCTTTTCTTTGGACCACTGAAAGAAGATCTTCACGGACATCACTTTGAGGACACTGAGACCTATAAACGCGCAGTACGCCAGTGGTTTAGAAAAATGGACACCAATTTTTACCATGCGGGTAACATGCCCTTGTGAGAAGATGGACAAAAACTATAACGAATAAAGGAGACTACATTGAGAAATAAATTTTTGAAGTACATACTTTGGGCTTCATTTCAATGTGAATTTTATCTGTGTTTTTTTTTTTTGCCTATTGAATTGAAATTAAAAATTACGAGGCATTTCTTTTTGACCGCCCCGCATATACGACATACTACTGCAGAAATATTTCATAGTTAAGATTTCTTCTTCTTCTGCGTTCATCCGGAGTCTTTTTTCGGATGTGATTGCGTTGTGCCTGTTTACAGCGGAGCTGTGATACTGTGCCTTTAGGCTGACACATCCGAGTTCTGCAGGCATTTGTTGACCGGTTTAACGTTCCAGGGGATTCCGACTTTCCATGTAATGGATTTGCTATCCATAGTTAAGACATAGAAACTGACAGTAACTACAGCAACATTGCAATAACAGATGGCTATGACATTAATGTTTGCTATGCGTCTGTTCTGGCATTAGTCATGAACAGGACAGTGTGCTTTAACCTCGACTGGTCCCTCGCAATTTATCTTATAGGAGTGTGCCAGGACCAGATTTTGTTTCAGTCCAACTGCAACATTATCATCATCGCCATGTGCTTTGCCAACTGGCATAGGCATTCTTTGGTCATGTGAGAAGAAAGGCATTGGAAATATCGTGACGACTGGAAAGATCTGGGCGAAAAGAAGTAGAGGCAGACTGACAGAAATGATACTGGTTGAACTGAGATACTGAAGAATAACACTAGCCGAACTAATCCAGAATGAGGACTGGGATCTGTGGAGAATGCTCATGCCTGTTGGCAAGGCAAATGATATCGACATTTTTAATGGATGTACAATCCCGGCCATCTATAGATACAGAGCAAAAGGATGAGCTGATATTTTTTCTTCTGCCTTCCGCCCCCCCCCCCCCCAATGGAGCAGATCCTCAACCAACTCATTCCATGCTGTCCTAACCTTTGCTATCTCCAGCAGCTGCCTCCAGGTTGTACTCATATCATCAATCTGTTTCAAAATCTCTCCATGTGTTTTAGGTCTTTATTTATTTTTGCCCTGTGGGTTCCAGAGGCAAGACTTTCTAGTCATACTACTGGCAGGTTTTCTCAATGTGCTTCACCTTTTAATTCACCAAAATTGAAAATTCAAAACAATGTATTCCCTTAGTGTTTTCAGTGTTTGTTTAAATTCACTGAAATTTGTTTAATTCTTTTCATAAGCTCTACAATGGTGATTTTGTCATACCCTTTTGGTAATTCTATTCTATACAGGCGACAGTTAGTGAATGTTTGTAATTTATTAATAACTGTTTCATTCACTCTCAATGTTTCTGATCCATGAAACAGTACTGATTTGATGTTCGAGTTAAAATATCTAAGTTTGGTGCCAGATTTAACTTCTTCTGATGCCCACAAATTTCTTAGTGGTTTGAAAACAACTCTTGCCTTTTGTTTCTAATTATAATACCTCTCTCTATGTTCCCCAAACTTTGTCTACATTGCTATCTTAATATGTGTATGATTCCACGACTTAAAGTGAAGTGAAAAGGGATTATAATTTGCTTTATTTATTCTCTTAGTGTTTTAAACTAAACTATTTTTAAACTATTCTCTTAGTGTTCTAAACTGTTTAAACTAACTAAACTATTTATTCTCATCATCTTTGTCTTTCCTCTATGCCAACATACCAACTTATAAAGCACTTACAAACAAGATAGTGACAGTGACTACCTTATAAGGCCCCTACAAACAGGATAGTGACAGTGACCAACGTATAATAAAGCACTTACAAACAGGATAGTGACAGTGACCAACTTATAAGGCACCTACAAACAGGATAGTGACAGTGACCAACTTATAATAAAGCACTTACAAACAGGATAGTGACAGTGACCAACTTATAAGGCACCTACAAACAGGATAGTGACAGTGACCAACTTATAAGTCCCCTACAAACAGGATAGTGACAGTGACCAACTTATAATAAAGCACTTACAAACAGGATAGTGACAGTGACTAACTTATAAAGCACTTACAAACAGGATAGTGACAGTGACTACCTTATAAGGCACCTACAAACAGGATAGTGACAGTGACTACCATATAAGGCACCTACAAACAGGATAGTGACAGTGACCAACTTATAATAAAGCACTTACAAACAGGATAGTGACAGTGACCAACTTATAATAAAGCACTTACAAACAGGATAGTGACAGTAACTACCTTATAAGGCACCTACAAACAGGATAGTGACAGTGACTACCTTATAAGGCACCTACAAACAGGATAGTGACAGTGACTACCTTATAAGGCACCTACAAACAGGATAGTGACAGTGACCAACATATAATAAAGCACTTACAAACAGGATAGTGACAGTGACCAACTTATAATAAAGTACTTACAAACAGGATAGTGGCAGTGACCAACCTATAAGGCCCCTACAAACAGGATAGTGACAGTGAAAAACTTATAAGGCACCTACAAACAGGATAGTGGCAGTGACCAACTTATAATAAAGCACTTACAAACAGGATAGTGACAGTGACCAACTTATAAGGCCCCTACAAACAGGATAGTGACAGTGACCAACGTATAATAAAGCACTTACAAACAGGATAGTGACAGTGACCAACTTATAAGGCACCTACAAACAGGATAGTGACAGTGACCAACTTATAATAAAGCACTTACAAACAGGATAGTGACAGTGACCAACTTATAAGGCACCTACAAACAGGATAGTGACAGTGACCAACTTATAAGTCCCCTACAAACAGGATAGTGACAGTGACCAACTTATAATAAAGCACTTACAAACAGGATAGTGACAGTGACTAACTTATAAAGCACTTACAAACAGGATAGTGACAGTGACTACCTTATAAGGCACCTACAAACAGGATAGTGACAGTGACTACCTTATAAGGCACCTACAAACAGGATAGTGACAGTGACCAACATATAATAAAGCACTTACAAACAGGATAGTGACAGTGACCAACTTATAATAAAGTACTTACAAACAGGATAGTGGCAGTGACCAACCTATAAGGCCCCTACAAACAGGATAGTGACAGTGAAAAACTTATAAGGCACCTACAAACAGGATAGTGGCAGTGACCAACTTATAATAAAGCACTTACAAACAGGATAGTGACAGTGACCAACTTATAAGGCACCTACAAACAGGATAGTGGCAGTGACCAACTTATAAGGCACCCACAAACAGGATAGTGACAGTGACCAACTTATAATAAAGCACTTACAAACAGGATAGTGGCAGTGACCAACTTATAATAAAGCACCTACAAACAGGATAGTGGCAGTGACCAACTTATAAGGCACCTACAAACAGGATAGTGACAGTGACCAACTTATAATAAAGCACTTACAAACAGGATAGTGGCAGTGACCAACTTATAAGGCACCTACAAACAGGATAGTGACAGTGACCAACTTATAAGGCCCCTACATACAGGATAGTGGCAGTGACCAACTTATAAGGCACCTACAAACAGGATAGTGACCAACTTATAATAAAGCACTTACAAACAGGATAGTGACAGTGACCAACTTATAATAAAGCACCTACAAACAGGATAGTGACAGTGACCAACTTATAATAAAGCACCTACAAACAGGATAGTGGCAGTGACTAACTTATAATAAAGCACTTACAAACAGGATAGTGGCAGTGACCAACTTATAAGGCACCTACAAACAGGATAGTGACAGTGACCAACTTATAAAGCACCTACAAACAGGATAGTGGCAGTGACCAACTTATAAGGCACCTACAAACAGGATAGTGGCAGTGACCAACTTATAAGGCACCTACAAACAGGATAGTGACAGTGACTACCTTATAAGGCACCTACAAACAGGATAGTGGCAGTGACCAACTTATAAGGCACCTACAAACAGGATAGTGACAGTGACCAACTTATAATAAAGCACTTACAAACAGGATAGTGGCAGTGGATACAGGGAAAACATGACAGCTGATAATCAAACAATCTCTATTATCATTAGACTACATGTTTCTTATAGGTCTCACCTCAAATGCGGCAATCTCATTACATTGCAATGGAGTTAAAACTGGAGGAGGTCCTCTTTGCATGAAAAAATGCACATATCTGTTATACAGTTTCAAGTATGTCGCATGCTCTACTCTAGTTAGGTCCGATCTTAACAAGCCGGGTGTTCTGAAAAATTCAACTTCATTATATAAAAACCACTGCAAAGGACACACAAAATCTATGGGAAATAATCTATAAAATATACATAGAATGAAGATGGTAATCTGGACAGCCAAAAATAGCAATCCCTACTGTCTTCAGGGTGGAACACATCAAAGGCTATAGCACCTATCTCTGGCTTGAGCAGACCAGGTTTGTCTCATGATGTTGACTTCTGGATTTTCACAAACAAAACAAGACAAATGATGGTGTACTCTTCCCTGATCTTGGGTGGTCGATAAGACTAGTACTTTCTTAGATAAGGATGAAAAAATCAGAGGACTCATGCACAATTTAAAAATCCCTTGGCAGTTGGAAATTGAAAAGAGCAGGCCAAATAGGCTGCTGGTAAAAGGAACATGTATAAATTAAAAAAGCTACCCATGAAAAGAACAGCTCTGTGGCGAAGGGAGTATGAATGCCATTCGTAATTCCGCATACCGCGCTCAAAACACAACTGCTGGCAACTTGGAAGCAGACCACCTTGCATTGTTTTCCCTACAATAGTACAAGTGCTGGTAGTTCTGAAAGCAATGGTAAATTACTGAACGTAACCTTGCCCACGAATCACAAACAGTCGAAAAATGCTGGAGTTGACTGCTATGTCCTGTAAATGATATACAACTAACTAACCTATGAAAAAATGTACTGCATGTAAGATTCTGTTATCATACATATGGATCCCTGTCGGTGTTATGGGGTTAATGCACTGTGCTTAAATTCTCCTAGGGTGATCTATGGGAAGAGACTGAAGCACTTATGGAGATAACCATGTGCAATGAAAGTGATCCTTTACAAACCAAATTGGGACGCAGAGGTGTTTCCAAGGCACCAGGCCCGGGTTATATACTGGCCAAGACCTATTGACGCGTCCTCGTCGAGTGTCCTGGGCAACAGGTCCCTTTGGGGTCCTGGCTAAAGTCAGTAGGATCGCCGATTCCTCCGAAATCGGAGAGTGTCTGCCTGTACGGCGAGGAACCACTAGTCTGCACACCAATAAGCCAGACATGGGACAACGGATACTCACGCAAAACTCAGGTCCTGTATGACATCAGACTGATGTTGGACAACAGGATGCCTTCATCCGACATACAGGACTTCACGTTGGAGCTCAAGCCAACGAACACAAGCAAGCAAGCAACAAACCAAATTCAGATATTAAAACAAACAGGTTCATTCCTTACTAAAGTGCATATTGTAAACATATATCAGTTAAATATAATTCATTCATTTAATTACCCCATTTTGCACTGGCAACAGCTACAAATGAAACAATAAATACATGCCGGGCTTTGGAACTTTTTAAAAATCTACTAACAAATGGTCAGGAATCAAAAGTAAATTCATTCATCCTGTACCATGCCGGTAAGCGTGGGCGGTCATGTTTCGCCATCTCACTCGTTCCCAGAGTCGCTGATCAACTCAGTGTTCTAGTCTCGACCATACCACGTGGCCAAGCCATCCAGATATTTACTTCTCTAACATCCCCTTGTTCTCTTCACCTCGATCTTGGCAGTTGTCACCAAGTTCTCCAATTTATTTCTTCTCATAACATGACCAACAAATGTATAATTTCCCTAATAAGATTTACAATTTTTATTTGTTTCTTGTAGGACTTGGTCATTGGTTTTTCTGTCTGTCCATGGTATTCTTTGCATTTTCCTCAGAAACCACATTTCCACAGCCATCAGATGTTTTTCAGCTTGACTGCTCATTGTCCATGCTTCACATCCTTACAAAAGTGCAGGTTCTATGTAGCACCTCAACACAAAAGTAAATATGTTGTCCAATACTTTAAAAGGAATAATCTAGAAACAAGGAGCACTGCTAGATTAAAAGACATTTTTGGAATGCAGCATTAATTGAGAATTAATGGCTTTCTTTGACTTTTTCTTCACACAACTTCAGAGGAAATTTAAAGAGAGCAGCAGTCAACTTGAGCACGATGACATCTCCAAAGTGTGTTTCCTCAAAGGTAGCAGGCATAGGACAAAATAACTTCTCCAGTTCTGCATATGTTGGGCACTCCTGAAGTAAATATCTTGCTATCATTTTACCAGTTCCACAGTTAATTCATCAGTACCTCCTATCTTTAGTTTATTAACCAAAATATATTTCAACCTGCTGTCTTCCATACATAGTCTGAACATTGTAATCTGTTCTCTTTGGTTAAGTTGTAATATACATCATTTTTCTGGTGGCTGGATGTTCTGATTCCCATTTGGCTCTATAATTATTTCTTTTAAACCCCTTGGCTTCATCATATTTCTATACATGGCTGAGGTAGTTTTCCACCATTGTTTGTCAGCCACATCATTTCCAGGTATGTTTCAACGAGACAAAAGTTTTAGAACAAAAACTAAATATAACCTAGATTTTGAAAGTAAAGCCCACATAGCCAAATTATATTTTGGTTTTAATAACAGGAATATAGGAAAACAAAATATATCAGCTTACTTTTTCACATCTTCTTTTGCTGCCCCATCTTTGGCTAGTGATGTTTCAGAAAATGGCCTATCTCCTTTGTCAATTGATTCTGGCAATTGTTTGCTCTCTTGTTTATCAGTTGTAGATTTCCTGCACTTAGCTGGTTCTGGTGAAGCTTCTCTCACAGAAAAGATGGGGATGTCAACGTCTGACCATGGTGGGACTAAGGTGGTTTGCCAGTCTGCACTGTTTTCATAAGGGATATCCAACATTGCCTGACAAGACTGTGTCTCCATATTGTGAGTATCTGCCATATTATTTTCCCCAGAACATGCCTGAGTGTCTGTCTGAAATTGAGTCACTGCATTATCAACATCTTTACTATTTACAGTTGTCAGAAGAGAACTGAAACTTGTGCTTCTGCAATCATGAACAGTATCCAGTGAATTTGAAGTGGAAATGTTCACAGCTGGCTGTGGCTGATTGTTCAGTGAAAGTGATGTGTCCAACTTATTCTCACTGAGCACACCCTCATTATGTGGATGCTTGTGAACATCAGAAGATATATTGTCCTTAAAGTTACTTTCATCATCATCATCATCATCATCATCTGAGGATAGAGATGGCATGACAAGGCACAATTCATGTGCATCTTGGGGTGGCGACAGGAGATTTTTGTCTTCAGCAGGGTCTTTATCCAGCAATGATGAATTCTATGAAATGAAATAAAATATAAACATGTTACAAGCAATGAATATCTTTTTGGAGCTATCAATAATTGCCTTAATTTATAACTTAATAACATGCTGAATTAGAGACCATTATGAGAATAAAGTCACCAGAGAAGCAGAACTTATCAATTAAAACATTGTGAACGTTCATCAACATCATTACAGGTGGAAATAATGGTTGGGTCTAAAACCGTATAGTTATTTTTTATGTCTTCTGAATTCTTATTTGTGCAAATGTTAGCCGCATTAAGGACAACTATACTTTCATCTAAAGCTTCACAAATGGATATATTGATTGGTACAGAGACCAATAATACATTTATTAACAGCTAGTGTATCAATGTTATCTATGCCATAGGAATTATTCTGAAGTGACCTGAGTGCTTGTAGCATTAGACATGGCAAATGATGAGACAGTGTGCTTGCCTGCCAAGATAGTGGTCTGGGTTCAATCCACAGCAACAGCAGGATATTTATTTATTTCTGAACAGCATGGCACAAGGGTTGACCCAGCCTTAAAACAAGGTACCATACAATTTTAATAATTTTCTGGTAAAGAAAAGGTGACAATGTAAGGAACTGGCTAACCACTTCATATTGTGACCTAGAATATTTAACTGTCTAACATGTGATATCTCAATGATTGCCTCTGACATTTAATTACCTTTAACTTTGGTTAATGATGATGAAACTCAGTTCTAAAAAATGAGCTTACCTGTAAATTCTTTTCTGGCAGTTCAGCTATGTTGAAAACTAATACCATTTCCTCCTCAGAACATACACCGCCATCAGCGGTATCTGCTTTCAGATTTTCACTTAGCTCTTGAGTTTGTTTCTCCACACTGGTCACCTCAGCAGTGCTATTCAAATTCTGTGTTATTGGTAAGGATTCAATTGAACCATTTTGTTCATCTGAACCATTTTGTTCAATTTCTCCATGCCTGAAATATTCAGACTTGGAGTCAGAGTCACTCGGCTTTGAATTTTGTGACGCAATACTGCTGATGTTTGCCTCTGTATCTAAACTGATGGAAGTGACAGAGGCACTTGCAGTACGAGTACTGGTAGCTATTTCACAAATTGCTGCATCTGATAAAGTAACACTTGGGCAGCTCATGGAACTAGTAACTACTGTTGCTTCCTTTACATATTTTTCTATGGATTCTCTTGTCACTGACACAGAAGTGTGAAGGCTGTCTTCTGAGAAACATTGTGAAAGCTCATCAACACCATAAGGGGTGGAACCAATGGTCGGGTCTAAAACTATTTCACTATGTTTCATATCTTCTGATATCATGCCTGTGTAAATGTTAGTTCCAGTAGAGACAAATATACTTTCATTTAAAGCCTTATCCATTGATACATGGACTGGTAGAGAGACTATGGGAACATCTTTAATGTCATCTATACCATTTGAACTATTCCGCCCTGGTTCTACCAAATTCAAGCAATTCACATTTTTCTGTTCATCAGAAGTATCTGAATAAGACAAACTGACAATCTTTGAAACCAAGTCAGAATTTGACAGCTGTAATTGTTTGTTGTCTGTATCAACAGCGGGGGAACTGTTTACTGTCAGGCTGTTGTTTAAACTCTGGTTCATGGATTCACTGTTTACTGTCATGCTGTTTAAACTCTGGTCCATGGATGTACTGTTTACTGTCATGCTGTTTAAACTCTGGTCCATGGTTTCAATGTTTACTGTCATGCTGTTTAAACTCTGGTCCATGGATCCACTGTTTACTGTCATGCTGTTTAAACTCTGGTCCACGGATCCACTGTTTACTGTCATGCTGTTTAAACTCTGGTCCATGGATCCACTGTTTACTGTCATGCTGTTTAAACTCTGGTCCATGGATCCACTGTTTACTGTCATGCTGTTTAAACTCTGGTCCACGGATCCACTGTTTACTGTCATGCTGTTTAAACTCTGGTCCATGGATCCACTGTTTACTGTCATGCTGTTTAAACTCTGGTCCACGGATCCACTGTTTACTGTCATGCTGTTTAAACTCTGGTTCACGGATCCACTGTTTACTGTCATGCTGTTTAAACTCTGGTTCACGGATCCACTGTTTACTGTCATGCTGTTTAAACTCTGGTCCATGGATCCACTGTTTACTGTCATGCTGTTTAAACTCTGGTCCACGGATCCACTGTTTACTGTCATGCTGTTTAAACTCTGGTCCATGGATCCACTGTTTACTGTCATGCTGTTTAAACTCTGGTCCATGGATCCACTGTTTACTGTCATGCTGTTTAAACTCTGGTCCACGGATCCACTGTTTACTGTCATGCTGTTTAAACTCTGGTTCACGGATCCACTGTTTACTGTCATGCTGTTTAAACTCTGGTTCACGGATCCACTGTTTACTGTCATGCTGTTTAAACTCTGGTCCATGGATCCACAGTTAACTGTCATGCTGTTTAAACTCTGGTCCATGGATCCACTGTTTACTGTCATGCTGTTTAAACTCTGGTTCACAGATCCACTGTTTTCTGTCATGATGTTATTCTCATTTTGCTTCTGGGATCCACAGTTCACAGCCATGTTCGTTTTCAGATCCTGGTGAATGGTTCCACTTTTCTCTGCCAAGCTGGAACTGTTCAATACCATTTTGTTTTTGAAATCCCTGTCTAGCTTTCTACTATTCATGCTTACTGTCGAGCTGTCTTTAAAACTCTGGTTTTGAAATACATCTGTTGATGTGGATAAAACTGTGAGCAGCTGGCAAACTTCTGCATCTTTTGAAAGCTTAACATTTGTGAGTTTGCTCTTCTGTTCCAACTTTTTAGATTGTGTTTTATTCAAATTGGTTTCATTTTGTTTCTTTTGTTCAAACTTGATACGAGCAATCTGAGACGACAGTTTTTCTTTAAAAGAAGGTCCTGGGCCCATTATTTGGTTAAAGGATGCTTCAGAGAAGAAACAATTTACTCCATTTGTTGGATTGTTCCTGAGGAAATAAAAGGGAGAACATTATTATTGAATGTCTTAGGGCAGCAAGTGTATATGAGTGTATTAATGTTTAGGGGTTGCTAACTTCAAAGATTAATTAATAGTAATTCTGCAGTCTTAATCAGGCCTAAACATTTAATGCTAAAGCAACAATGTGACCTTTGGGTTCCATTTACTGAACTCAAAGAAATAAAACCACCTTATTACTTAGTTAGTTAGTTAGTCGACAGATCATCCTCATTGCACATCGAACCATTCAGTCCATAAGTGCTCGGATCCCCTCCTCAGAAAATCCCGCAACGTGTAGCGGCTAACGACACCAGTTCTGTGTTGGTTTATCAATCTTCTTTGGCTACCAGCGTAGTGTTCTTATTTGGCCACCCCTCTTTTAATTTGCTGTTCTCGAAGTCTGGCCATGGTTGTAGATTCACAGTCATCACTTGGTTCACGCAAAGTCATTCTTCTCGTAGAGCAGAGGTTCCCAAACCATGGCCCGCGGGCCACTTGTGGCCCGCCAGCTGTCAAAAAGTGGCACGCTCATTTCATAAATCAGTTCGTATTTCCTGATGCCAAGCTCTGTCAATTAAAACAAAACCTTCAGCACGAAGTAATCGATTTTAAATGCAATGCTGCACTGAGATGTAAATTTCTGGAGCTGCCTGCTTCACCTTCAGCTAATCATATGATTTCATTCTGGCAACTATTGCCTGTCGAACAATTTGAACACTTGCGTTCATTCGCCCAGATGTACATTTGTCGTTTTGGTTCGACTTACAGATGCGGGCAGTCATTTTCCGCAATGACAGTTTAAAAAAAAAAAAACAAGCAACGTTCCAGACTCACTGACAGTAACCTAGCTGCGCTTATAACTTTGGGCACGACAGACGTGTGCCCAGACATTGATAAACTGATATCTGAACGTAAGAAACTGGTTATGAAGAACAGTTACAATTGTAAATTAATTACATTAATAGAGATTTTTGAAACTGATTATAAATTTATTGTTAAATGAACTTTTGATTTTAAACCAAAAAATGACCACAGTGTAGTACTGACACTGACTGCCTTTAAAGTTTTAGAATTTTGTTGACGAAAGTTAAGAAAGGTAAGAATGATATTGCACGACTTTTATAATTTTATAACGTTGTGGCCCGCTTAACTACCGAAAATAGTAGATATGGCCCTCTGCTTGAAAAGCTTGGGAACCACTGTCGTAGAGCATTCAGAATGTCAGCCTGGTTGGTCCATGGCATGTCCGTCCTCCACCGTAGCCTCACCTGCGAGCTTGTCAGCCCACTCATTTCCTTGTACTCCTGCATACCCTAGCACGAAGATGAAACTAATCTTTGCCAGCCGAGACCGCTCCAGAGGCAGCAACCATTCTCTTCAGATCGACCCCTCCTCTATCCTCTTGATCTTGTTCATTGAGTCGCTAAGGAAACATGCCCTAGTGAATGTCTGTGTCTCGAGCCATGTTATTGCTTTACTTACTGCCATGACTTCCATAGTCAGGCTACTTGTGGTTTCAGTGAAAGCACCAGAGTCCTCCTTCACAATTCTCCCTCCGGTCCGAGCCATAAATGCCCATGAGCTTCTCACATGTCGGACGACCGACCCATCTGTGCAGATGACAGCATCACCGTCTAGCGAATTCTCGAAAATCAACGCTTGTACCTCAGCCTCCACAGCAGCCAGATTTTCTTGTCTGCATTTTCTATCTAGTTGGATGCAAACTGAAAGGGATGTGCAAATATCTGTTGGCACTTGCACCCACTCCTCGCCAGGTTCTAAGTCCTCAAGTGAATATACCTTTTGAAGAATGTCTTCAGCTTGACCCATCCACGACCGTCCTCTTTTTAACCTGCTGCCCTTCACCTTCCTAATTTCACTATGCAGTGGATGTTGTGTGTTTGCGTTAACTCTGAGGTAGGCATGTGCTCTGCAAACTTGTATTCTCTCTTCAATGGTTGGAAAATCAAGAAGGTAGCGCATCGCCCTGCAGGCTGTATCTCTTGTACATCCAAGAATAATGCGCATAGCTTCATTCTGTATCCTTTCCATCCTTTCTATCTGCTTACGACTGAGAGTCAGGATTGCCATTGTATACTCAAAAAAAGACATGACCAGCCCCTCGTACAGAAGACATAGATGGCGCTGCTCAGTTTGCTGCCGCCATCACCCGCATAGCAGCCAAACACCGCTTGGCCTTTGTTATCACCTGGTCTATGTGCTCATTATAAGCAAGGCTTCGATCAAACAGTATCCCCAGGTAATTCATTGCCTGCGTTCTTTCCACCGTCTCTGAACACAGCTTTACAGTTGGTGTTGGAGTGTTGACAATATGATTATTCAACGAGAACCAAGTCACTGTTGCCTTTGTTGGGTTGACCATTGCCCCAGCTTCATCACACCAAGTACTTATGCGATTGAGTTTGGTTTGTAGCAACCTGCTCTCTATCCTTACCCTGACGATACACTAAAACATCATCGGTATATGACAATGTCCTGCCAGGTCCAGTGATCAGCTCACTGGTGATTCTCACTGTGTAGGCGTTGAACAGTACTGGAGATAATGGTGATCCCTGTGGTAGGCCAGGATATATTGTTGTTGGTTCCGAAGTCCAACTGCCACATCTAAAAACTACTTTCTGTTGGAAGAGGGCTGCCGCGATCCAACTAAGGAGGAATGGACTTATTTTGAGTTCAAGAAGCTGAAGCATTAAAAAATCC
This sequence comes from Cepaea hortensis, assembly GCA_963921405.1. Classification (NCBI taxonomy): domain Eukaryota; kingdom Metazoa; phylum Mollusca; class Gastropoda; order Stylommatophora; family Helicidae; genus Cepaea; species Cepaea hortensis. The sequence continues at coordinate 90,787,319 of OY992879.1, read as the reverse complement.
AATGGTACTCTGTTGTACGCGTCCTCAAGATCAATCGCTGCAGCAAAGGTTTCAATGCCTGAGTGGAAACCTTCATAGACATCATGGGCGAAAACTGCTGCATTGGTCCAGGTTTCTCTTTTTGGACGGTACCCACCCAGGGTAGGTGGGAAAACACCTTGCCTCTCTAGCTGGTTTGATATTTTCCTGGCAATTACCTTCTCCAGCAGCTTGCCTATTGTATTCTGCATGGTTATAATTCGATATCCCTGAATTTTTGTGTGGTCTTTGTTAGGCTTCGGCAAGGGAATCAGATAGCTGTGTAACCACTCCTCCTTGATGCTAGCACTCCCTATACTGTTGTTGTACATGTCTGCTAGTTTCTCTAGCTCGTTGTCAGTACACCTATTGATGTCGTCGTATCTTATGCCATCAGGCCCTGGAGCGCTGTTTTTTGATCGTCGAAGCACCTTGCACAGTACTAATGTTTAAAAAAAGGTATGTTATATTATTTGGTTCTAATTATACCAAATGATTACTGTGAATATTAATATGATCATGTGAGCTGCGGGCAATATGGAAGCATACCATACAGCCTTGTGTTGGTTTCCCATACAAAGGTATGAGTGCCATTCATTCAGAAAGCAATGGCAAATCATTGAACGTAAACTTGCCAAGAAATCTCTAACAGCAAAAAAATTATGGGGTTGACAGCGACGTCCTGTAAAGGACATGGAACAAACTTAACATGTGATACCTTTGTTTACCGTTTACCAGACAAAACGTCCGAGAGCGTTTTTACCTAGGAACAGGCAAAACGTCCCAAAGCGTTCATGATTACTAAGTATTGTAAAAACGCGATCTCACGGCTTTCCGAGACTTCGGACTGTGTTACTTTCGGTTTCGCAGATAGCTTGACAACGTGGCCGCCATTTGCAAACGTGTACTTTGAATTTGAACAGATTTTTAATAGTTTTTGGGGGTTTTATTCTTTGTATTTAAAAATGGATTTTGACGATTCTTCAAGTGATAGTGGAGATTTCACTGGGTTTAATAAAAGTGATATTGAAGGGCACAAAGTTGACTATTAATCGGAGCTAGATATCAGTGATCAGCGTTAGCATTCGTGAGTTGGACTTTAAAGAAAGTGATTCTAATTCTGAAAATGTGTTTGTAAATTGCCGTATAAATGACTGACAATCACAAACAATATGTTGTATTTTGTAAATATTTGTGTTCATGTGTGGATTACCAGCAACATTGGATTACTTATTCACGTGAGTAAAATAATCTGCATGCATTTTCCTTCATTTCACTAAAATCTGTTGACTAACACCTTAGATGTGATGTTTTTTACTAACGTAATCAAAAGTTTACCAAAACTGAAAAATCTTGCCCGTTCAGAGCTTAAAAAAAAAACGGAAAAACGTCTACCCTGAAAAGTGTTAAAATAAATTATTTACTTGCTTAGGTTTTATAACAAATACAGTGATATATGGTTGCCAAAGTGTTTGTTCACAAACAAGAAAAAAAAGTTAGTGATTTTAAGGTTTGGAAAACAACTGATAGCCGGTCTCCGTGGCAAAGGCATTACGGACGAGGTTCGTAATCCACTTACCTGCCTTCGAAACACAGCTGTGACCTATTTGGCAGCAGATCGTGTCACGCTGGGCTTTAATGTGTTGGTATGGGAGCCAGTTGTTCAGAAAGCAATAGCAAACTACTGAACGTAAACTTGCCAAGACATCAACAACAGTAGTGCTGGTGTTGACAGTGATGTCCTGTAAATGGGATATGCAAAAAAAAAAAAAAAACTGATAAAAAAGCTTTTAGTGACATATTCAGTGTCTTTAAAGCATTTCCTCTGGCAGCCTTGAGATCATTTACCATAGCGCAGCTCACCGTAAAAAAGTCGTGTTGAGAGCCTATGATCTGGTATGCGAGTCAAGTATACAGCCCAGTGAATCTCATTCTTCATTAGCAGAGTGTGGATACTGGGCATGGGCACTCTTTCTAAGACTTCAGTGTCTGGAATCTTTTCTTGCCATTTGATCTTCAATAGCTTCCTAAGGCAGACTGTGTGGAAGTGGTTTAATTTCCTAGGCCGGTAAACAGTCTAGGTTTCACAAGAATATATCAGTGTGGATAATACGACTGCCTTGTAAACATTCAGCTTGGTTTGCATTTCTGTACCACACATTTTTGTACAATGAGCATGATTCAGAAGGTCGAAGCTGGATCTGTACGTAGACAGTGGACTGAATCGCTGCGGAAGTCTGTTGTCCGTAAAGTCACCCTCATCTTCGTCCCGGGACATGCAGGAGTCGAGGGAAATGAACGAGCTGACAAACTGGCTGGCTCTGCACCCCCTGTAGATGGCCAGCCCATGGATCGTGCCAATGTTATTAACGTCCTTAAAGATATGGCGAGAACAGAGGACTTTGACGTCAGTGATTCCACATCGCTGTCCAGGATGAAAGACCTGGGAGTAAGAATCGGCATTGCCAGACGCGAGAGGTACATCGGGAAAACAAAGCGCCTCGTCAACCAACACAGAACTGGCACTATTAGCCACCGGACGCTGATGCATATGCTGGGGGGAGGATCTGAGCACCTATGGACATGTCCAGAGTGCAATGAAGATACCCCAACTGATAACTGATAACATTTTTGTACAGACTGCCAGAGGCCGCGCTGGATTTGGAGATTCTTGCATTCACTTTGTTGTAAATTATGGCAGCTTGTGATACTGTGCAGCCAAGATAGGTGAATTTGTTCACAACACTTAGTCTATGACCATTCACTATGATATTCGGCTCGGTGTGATTAACTCCTGGAGCTGGCTGGTACATAACTACAGTATTGTCCAAGTTGATATTGAGCCTAAAATTGGCACAGGCATATGAGAAAGCTGAAAAGTTGTGTTGCATGTCTGCCTCTGAGTTGGCATACAGAGCACAATCGTCAGCAAACAGAAGCCCTCTGATGGTATCGCTGGTAGTTTTGGTTTTAGCTTTCAGTGTTCTGAGAAAAATTTTCCATCCATACGGTAGTTGATGTCTATTCCAATGTCGTTTTTTTTTGGAAGGCATTGGTCAGCATATATGTAAACATGACGCTGAACAGTGTTGGTGCCAGGACACAGTCTTGCTTCACTCCATTGGTGACAGGAAATGGCTCAGACAGTTCCCAATATTCCTGGACTTTTGCCTGCATACCATCATTAAATAGCCGCACTATTTGGGCAAACCTTTGTGGACAGCCATATTTCGCAATAATCTGCCACAGTTCTTCTCTGCTGACTATATCAAAAGCCCTGTTAAGATAAATAAAAGTGGAGAACATTTCGGAGTTCTGTTCCTGATATTCCTCTTGCAACTGCCTTACAGTGAATGCAGCGAAAACCATGCTAACAGTTCCTCATTCTTTTCTGAAGACACATTGACTCTCAGGAAGAAGACCTTTTGTCGAGATGGGCCGTGAGGCAATTGAGAAGAATTCTGGCAAGTATCTTCCCTGCAATTGAGAGCAAGGAGATGCCATGGTGGTTGTCACATGATTTGCGGTTTCCTTTACGTTTTTAAAGGTGGACTATTGATGCGACCTTGAAATCTTGTAGCATGGTCTCGTTCACCCATATGTTTGTAAAGACTTGGTAAAGCTGCTTTATTAGAACTGGTCTACCTTCTTTGTAGATCTCTGCCAGGATCGAGTCAGGATCAGGGGCCTTACCACTGGAAATTTGATGGATAGCTTTGTTAATTTCCACTATAGTTGGTAAGTCAACAAGAGTTTCGTTAGTGGAGACTTGGGGAAGACAGTTGATGGTTTCGTCATTGATGGAAGAGGTTGCATTTAGGATATTGCTAAAATGCTCTGCCTAGCATTGGAGGATTTCTTTCTTGTTGGTGACCAATGTGTACCCATCTGCACTTAGTGGGGGAACTATGCCTGGTGATGTAGGGCCATAGACCGCTTTTAGTGAGTTATAAAAGTTTTTCATATCATCTTTGTCAGCAAAGCCTTGAATCTCATCAGCTTTATTGCTCAGCCAGGAGTTCCCCATGTACCAAAGTTTCTGCTGCATGACTCTCCGGATGCTATGAAGGCATCTGCATTATGTTGACTTCCGAGTCATTCAAATATGTCTTGTGGAGGTGTTCATCAGCCAGCAACTGGTTGATGTCTTTGGAATTTTCATCGAACAAGCCTTTATGCTTTTGGGGGGCTGGACTCAGAATTTCCACAGCAGTGTTGTAGATTGTGTCTTTCAGGGCCATCATCCTGTTTAACTGCAGCACTGAACTTAAGGCAGTCATTCAGCATATTTACAAATGGCAGCTGCACTTTCTCACTATTTAGACGGTTGAAATTGATTTTTTTGTTGTTGCACTTTTTCCCATTGAGGATGCCATGGTGGTTTGATGTGCATGTTTATTTTTCAAACAATCGGATGGTCTGTCCAACATTCAGCATCACACATGGATTTTGTCACCCGAATGTCTTGTCTGTCACTCCTCCTGACAATGACATAGTCAATGAGGTGCCAGTGTTTCGAGCGAGGGTGTATCCATGATACCCTATTTCTCATGGGAAGATGGAAAGTTGTGTTGGTAATCAGGAGATTGTGTTCAGCACAGGTCTGAAGGAGGAGTCCATTGCTGTTACAATTTCAGACTCCATACTTTCCAATGATGCCACTCCAAGAGGCTGTGTCCTTGCCTACTCTGGCATTGAAGTCCCCAAGGAGTATAAGTTTGTCTTCTTTGGGAACAAATGTTAAGACACTGTGCAGGTCCTCATGATGTTCTTGATGTCATCTTCATTGGTCATGGTTGGTGCGTACACACTCACAATGGTTGCATGCTTCTTTCCATTTAACAGAAACTTAAATGGTCATAAGCCTGTCATTTATAGCCTTAGAAAATCCAGCTAGTTTGCCAACCAGGGCCGACTTGATGGCAAATCCCACACTGGACTGGAGTCTTTCTTCACTTTTACTTCAACTCCAGAAGAATGTGTAGCCAGGACCTATTTCACAGATTTGGCCTTCGCCTGCAAGTCGTATCTCACTCAAGGCTGCATTATTAATATGTTCTCTCATTTATTTCAATTATTATTATTAATATTTATATGAATATATCATATTCATATTGGAATATTAGCAATGTCAATTGTCGGCATATCCAAAAGAGGGTGGGGGTGGCATGATCTCATTAACATAACATTTCTTGCGACATCCGGTTTTATGCTTGGCATAGCCACGTTTGCTTCTGATTGGATGTATTAAGAAACAATGGATCAAACTTTGCCCGAAACGACTCTAATAATGGCAGAAATGACTGCAAGCCTTTGTTGCTACAAGTTGTTTCTCCGTTGAGTTATTTTGGTTATTTGATTTCCAGTAAACTAATTCACGTATCGTAAATAAAAGTAGACTTTTTATTGCATTTTTGGATTCCCCATTCAATTTCTCATATATGTGAAGATTTTCAACATTGCCTGCTTCAGCCTTGGTTATGAAAATTTTTTTTAGTATAGCCTGTATAGTCTAAGATTAGTGCAGTATAGCCAGTCAGATTGAGAATTAAATTGAAATAGCACGTCCATTTCGCAAAATTCTATCTATGGCGACACCCACACTATAGTATTTATTACAGCTGATCCTTCGTTTATTTTATAATTTGAACCGTCAGTTTCATTACTAAAATTAAACATAATAGAAGTTTAATTGATAGTAATTTTTAGAATAACAATGAGATATCGCAAAATTTAAAATGGCGGACCCATGCCATTAGCATTGCATAGTATAGCAGAGAGGACTCCTTTTTATTTTATAATTAGAACTGGCAATTTAACTACTAAAATTAAACATAATGCAAGTTACATTTGTAGCAGTAATTTTTCTGTGTACTTGTATAATTTGTCACCCTTTGACATGACTGAAAATAATTTTGAAAGCCAGTTATCAGACCCGCCTGTTGTAAACCTGTAAGGAGTACTTTTTTTCTTAGCAGCGCACCAGTATATAATTATTTAAATTTAAATAAAATACTGTGAAATAAGTTATTGTTGTTTAAAATGTTAGTATTTAATTATTAACTGCTCACTTTTAGATACAGAACAGTGTAATTATAGAGCAGAAGTAGAAATCAATTTTAGTGAATATTTAATTACTTAATATTTTTATTTTTTATTATTTAATATTTTAATAATTAATTAACTGCTGCTTAATTTATGAGCAGTAACAAACTTATTTACTTACATTAATGCATGATATTTAATCAACAAAAGAAAGCTGTCGCAATGCAATTGGTACATTAGACAACATGAGTACATTTTCATGAATTGTTCTTTCACTAACGATGAACATTTCACGTGACATTTAATTAATATAAATGGGCAACTATTTTAAACTGTTAATTAAGTCACAGCACATCCTATCGAAAAGTCTTAAAGTCGAGTGCATTTTTTATCTGAGACACGGACTCTCGTGCTTTGTGCGATGCTTTCGGCAGGCCGCCCTGTGGAAAGAGACCGAGCCATATGGGGTGACTTTTACTTTCCAGTTACCAAAACGCTACCAAATCTTACCAGGACTTTTAATAAATAATACACAATTGAAGGCCTCTGCCTTCCTTTGAGGGACAACCGTGAAGTCTTTGACAGTTCCAACTTTACTAGCTGGGATGTGGACGGTACCACAAAAGTGAAAGTCTCCCAGGAATGCTAACCTGGTCAAAATTGCACGCTAAAAGTCGGATGTGTTGGCCTAAGGGTTTCAATCCAAGGGTGCCTAACGAAACACACCGCAATCACATCTGAAAAAACACTCCGGATGAACGCAAAGAAGAAGATACACAATTGGTGGCCATTTTAAATTGTTAATTAGGTCACGCCACAGCCTATCAAAAAATAAATATTATGTTAAGTTAGGCCTTGCCACCCCGGACGCAATGATATATGGTACTACATTGTCCATTTAAAAATAAACAAGCCACAGTAATAGAAGGCAGAATGTCTCAGCTTCCAATTTATTGAGCCGCGATAAAATCTCCCTCATTACTTAGCACCTCTTTACACTTCCTGGTTTTAAATTACGACAAAAAAAAAATTCATAACTCCGCTTAGAATTAACATACACTCTTCGTTGAGATACCGTTGGATTCGTCTTGTCAAGCTGTATTCAACTGTGATGATTTCATAAGTAGAAACCCCATTTTAAAATATTCTCTGTACTGTATATCAATATGCTAGTCATATGTTAGCAATGTCAGAGATATCGAACTTCTGGGCTGGGGCGTGGTTGGTTTTTCTTAATTTCGCGAACTTTTAGTTGCGTCCAACGATCACTTCCGGTTGTGACCATGTCCATCTATATGTCAATTAAACGAAAGCAGCATGGTACGATGAAATGGGAAGTTATTCTGATATTTTAAGTATTGGTCCTTCTGCTAGGCGCCAAGTTATTGAGCCGAAAAAACCGTTTTCTCTGGATTTTAAAAAATTCTATTCACGAATATTAAGGTAATTTGTCTTATAACTCCTGTAGCTTAAAGAAGTCTAAACTTTTTATTGCATTTTTGAATGCCTCGTCCAATGTTACATAAATGTGAAGAGTTTCAACACAGCTGGTGTTTGCTGGAGTTCAGGACAAAATATTTAGTGACATGAGCATGGCCGTCATTACTCATAACACAAAATTCAAGATTGCGGTGCCCATACAATAAACTATAGCGGACCTGTATTTATTTATAATTAGAACTGGTAATTTAACTACTAAAATTAAACAGAATACAAGTGTCATTTATAGCAGTAATGTATCTGTGTACTTGCATATATATTTCAGCATTTGACATGACTGAAAATAATTTTGAAAGCCAGTTTTCAGACCCGCCTGTAAACTTGTAAGAAGTGTAAGTAAGGAGTACTTTTTTGCAGCAGTACATAATTATTTAAATTTAAATACAGTACTGTAAAATAAGTTATATGTTTTAAGTAAGTTAGTATTTAATTATCAATTGCTTACTATTAGATACAGAACAGTGTAATAATTATAGAGCAGAAGTAGAAATCAATTTTAGTGAATATTTAATTATTTAATATTTTTATTTTTTTAATTATTATTTAATATCTTAATAATTAATTAACTGCTGCTTAATTTATGCAGCAGTTACAAATTTACTTACTTACATTAATGCATGATATTTAATCAACAAAAGAAAGCTGTCGCAATGCAGTTAGTACATTAAGACAATATGATACATTTTCATGAATTGTTCTTTCACTAACGACGAACATTTCACATGACATTTAATTAATATAATAAATGTGCAGCTATTTTTAACAAGTAATTAGGTCACAGCACATCATATCGAAAAGTCAAGTGCATCTTTGTCAGAGACTCTGAGACTCTTGTGCTTTGTGCGATGCTTTCGGCAGGCCGCCGTGCGGAAAGAGACAGAGACATATGGGGTAAACCTGGTGCAATGAAGTTGATCCTCTCATTCCTCTCGACATTCTATCGAAAGAGGAATGTGACCTTTACTTTCCTGTTACCAAACCATAAGTAGAAACCCCATTTTAAAATATTCTTTGTATATGCAAATACTAATCATCATCATCAAGTGCCGGCTGGCCGTTCATGGCTCTCCACAGATCTCGGTCTTTGGTGTTCTGGATCCTAATACTAAATTATATTATACACCTGTAACAGGGGATTGGGGGGGGGGGGGGGGGGGGGACTGTCTTTAGCAGCATAGCTGTACACACAATTGAATAATTGAATTTAAATAAATTACTGTGAAACAAGTTATGTTTCATTTTTATACATCCTCACCTATTGTAACTTTAGGTTTTGCATATTTCATTTTTAGTTTTACATTATGATAGAGTCTGTTGGAGACATATTTACCTAATTACCAAAGTGGATATATGGCACTACGTTGTCCGTTTAAAAAATAAAGAAGCCACAGTAATAGAAGGCAAATAATAAACAATTGGTGGCCATTTTAAATTGTTAATTAGGTCAGGGGCACATCCTATCGAAAAATAAATAATACGTCAAGCTAGGCCTCGCCGCCCCAGATGCAATGATATATGGCACTATGTTGTCCGTTTAAAAATAAACAAGCCACAGTAATAGAAGGCAAATAATAAACAATTGGCGGCCATTTTAAATTGTTAATTAGGTCAGGGGCACATCCTATCGAAAAATAAATAATACGTCAAGCTAGGCCTCGCCGCCCCGGATGCAATGATATATGGCACTATGTTGTCCGTTTAAAAAATAAACAAGCCACAGTAATAGAAGGCAAATAATAAACAATTGGCGGCCATTTTAAATTGTTAATTAGGTCAGGGGCACATCCTATCGAAAAATAAATAATACATCAAGTTAGGCCTCGCCGCCCCGGACGCAATATGGCACTATGTTGTCCGTTTAAAAATAAATAAACCACAGTAATAGAAGGCAGAATTTCTCAGCTTCCAATTTTAGGGCTGCAATAAAATCTTCCTTATCTCTTAGGTCATCATTGCACTTCCTAGTATTAAATTACGTCACCAAAGAATTCATAACTCCGCTTAGAATTAACGTACACTCTTCATTGAGATACCGTTGGATTCGTCTTGTCAAGCTCTATCTAAGTGGTATGATTTCATAAGTAAAAACCCAATTTTTAAATATTGACTCAATTGCTATCATATGTGTATGTATGTGTTGTTTTTCTTGGTCGTTGATACAGACTTCGTTCGGGTCGTCTGCATCTGTGACTGTTATCTGAGCACATTTTAATTCCTTCGACATTAATAACATAAAAAATAACAATTATAACAACTCACCGTTTCCTAAAGATATCTGCATTTGTAATATTGTACCAAGCTTTGCTGGTATCACTGTCGTCTGCTACCGGCGCCTCTCCTGTGCCATTGCTCGCTTTTTTAGAACCAGAAAGTTTCGGAACACTTTCAGTGTCCATTTTCTTGCGATACAACTGTCGGCACTGTGATCTACGAACGAATTTCTTTATAATCAGCGAAATAATATTACTTCTTCAGAAATATAACAAGCGCCATAACGATTATAATAAATAAATTCACTCTAGTGACATTCTCGGTCGGTACTAATGTAACGAACACATTACCGTTGCGTGGCCAGGTAATGTACAGTGGTCACTGTCAAACTGTCATTTACTGCCAATATATTACCTTGCGGTGTATGGCAGAGGGGTCTTGGGCTGAATTAAGGCCACCTGGATAGTACCGTCGCCGCGAACTGTGCAGTTTAGAGTTTTCTTTTTGCCTCCGACAGAAAACAGAACAAAAAAACTCCACACCTTACCGAGGATTCGAACCCGGGTCTCCCGAAGGAGAATCAGGCAATCTAGCCTCCCGGCCAGCCGCGTGGGCAATTTCACATAGCCAAACCAAATAACATCTGATGGGAGATGCCTTGAAGAGATTAGAACAAGAATCGCCATGGCGAAAGTAGCCTTTAGCAAGATGAAAAACATTCTGACCAATAAAAAGATGTCAATTGAAACGAGAAAGAGAGTGTCGAGGGGATACATAGAGCCTGTTCTTCTTCAGAAGTGATGACAGCATTGATGAATTTTATAATGATTTAGAGAAAGCCTTCAAGAAATGCAAGAATTCTGAAGTAAATAATTTAAATATCATAATGGATGACTTGAATGGCAAAGTATGGACTAGGGCAGGGGTCACCAAACTACTGCCCGCGGGCCGGATCCGGCCCGCGACGTCATTTCATCCGACCCGCGACAGTTCTCGAACTTGCTTGATATAACGTATGAAACACGAGACGTTGTGATACAATTTAAATGTAAATATTATGTTTAGAATAATAGGAGATCTTCACACGTACAGAGACCTCCTGGCTGCTCTAGGCTGTTTATTTATGCGGCCCTATTTATGTATTTTGCAAACCTTATTATGAGATATATTCTATTACCAAATGAAGCCGCCAGCCGCGGCTCTTCAAGAGTATGGAGTAGCATATCCCATGATACCCTGGTAAAAATACATAGGATGCTTGGATATTGTGTTGGCGTGTTGGGGGGGGGGGGGGGCACGGGGTGTCAGGCATTGGTAGCACCTTTGGTAAGGATGACTCTCATGTCCTTTTCAGGACCCATCCCCCACTGGTCCAAGACTGACACCCAGCTCACGCCTGTGGCTCCTAGAAGCTGTCAGCATGCGACAGCGGCCACCCCCCGGGCAACAGCTGTGAGAGGCTGGCTAAACCAGGCGCGGGTAGCCGATTTGGTGTCAAACCAAGCGGTGAACCAGGGTATGCCTACCCAGGATGTGAAGACAGGATCCGGCAGACTGCGCGGAAGAAATCATTCATGATTCAACGGGCTAGACGGCGTTTACCTGCAAAGCGTTGTGTAACGTAATGAGCACGGCAAGGCACGTAGAACGCCCTGGTCATCCACTGCACCTGTATTCGTCTGTAGTCGTCTTGACTTGTCCTGCCACTGGATTCAGATGGACTCAGGCGAGAGAGTGAGGTCGACGAATTTCGCAACTCTTCCTCACTTTAATCCAATTCATCGCGCAAGTCCTTCTTCGTCCAACGTCATATATTGCAGATGGGGGAGCATTGGTCACCGATAAGAAAGACATCCTTCAGTCCTGGGCAGAACATTTCAGTAACATCTTAAATTCATCTTCCTTCTTCGATGATGAAACCGATGAAGTTCCCATCAATGATACACTTGATGACCTGCCAACCATAGTGGAAGTAAGCAAAGCCATCCAGCAACTCTCCAGCGGCAAGGCACCTGGTCCGGACTCCATCCCGGCAGAGATATACAAGGCAGGTGGGCCGGTCTTAACAGAGCAGCTTCACCAGGTCTTTACAAACATATGGGTGAACGAGACCATGCCACAAGACTTCAAGGACGCGTCAATAGTCCACCTTTACAAACGAAAAGGAAACCGCCAATCCTGTGACAGCCACCGAGGCATCTCCTTGCTTTCAATTGCAGGGAAGATACTCGCCAGAATTCTTCTCAGTCGCCTCACGGTCCATCTCGATCAAGGTCTTCTTCCCGAGAGCCAGTGTGGCTCCAGAAAAGAACGTGGAACTGTTGACATGATTTTCGCTGCAAGGCAGCTGCAAGAGAAATGTCAGGAACAGAACTGCGAAATGTTCTCCACTTTCATTGACCTTACCAAGGCTTTTGATACAGTCAGCAGAGAAGGACTGTGGAAGATTATGGCAAAGTATGGCTGTCCACGAAAGTTTGTCCAAATGGTGATGGCATGCAGGCAAGAGTACAGGAAAATGGTGAACTATCTGAGCCCTTTCCTGTCACCAAGATTGACAGCGACACCGTCAGAGAGCTCCTGTTTGCTGATGATTGTGCTCTATACGCCAACTCAGAGGCAGACATGCAACATAATGTTTCAGCTTTCTCACATGCCTGTGCCAACTTTGGGCTCAATATCAATTTGGAGAAGACGGTAGTTATGTACCAGATAGCTCCAGGGAATAATCACACTGTGCCGAATATCAAAGTGAATGGTCATAGTCTAAGTGTTGTGGACAAATTCACCTATCTTGGCAGCACTGTGTCACAAGCTGCCACAATTGATGATGAAGTGAATGCAAGAATCTCCAAGGCCAGCGCGGCCTTTGGCAGACTGTACAAGAATGTATGGGACAGAAATGGAATAAGCCTGCAAACAAAACTGAAAGTCTACAGAGCAGTTGTATTATCCACACTGCTATATGCTTGTGAAACCTGGACTGTTTATCAGCGACATGCTAGGAAATTAAACCACTTCCACACAGTCTGCCTTAGGAAGTTACTGAAGATTAAATGGCAAGACAAGATCCCAGACACTGAAGTCCTAGAAAGAGCGTCCATGCCCAATATTCACACTCTACTTATGAAGAATCAGATTCGCTGGGCTGGTCACTTGACTCGCATGCCAGATCACAGGCTCCCTAAACAAATTTTTTACAGCGAGTTGCGTTGTGGTAAACGCTCCCATGGCGACCAGAGGAAACGCTTTAAAGACACTCTGAAAATCTCACTGAATGCTTTTGGAATTCATCATGACACCTGGGAGACTGCAGCCAGAGGCCGAAATTCATGGCGTGCATCATTACGCAAGGGTGCAGTCACTTGTGAGGCAACCAGGACTGCAAGAGCTGTGAATAAAAGACAGAACAGAAAAACCACTGCAGAAAATCCTCCTCCAGAAACGTCAAGCATTCTTTGTCCACATTGTCAAAGAACATCTCGAGCCAAAATAGGCCTTATCAGCCATCTTAGAACTCACCGCTCCATACTTTCAACCCCACTGGATGAAATGAATGGTCATCATCATTCTTGATGGACAAACAACATAAGAGCCCAGTCACGCCATGTTCCTGCCTCTTTGGCCTTGAGAACAACTGAGGCCGAAGAGATGCTGATGTCTAATTTTCAGCAGAGGGTTTGAACTCATCCCTCTGAGCCACTACACAGCAGATGGTGTCATTACAGTGTTGGATGACTACCCATGCTGTGATGGAAGATCACTGGTACTGTGTTGGATGACTATCCATGCTGTGATGGAAGATCACTGGTACTGTGAAGGATGATCATGTGCGTGTTTATTAATGGGGATGCCTATTTTGTTATTGCATCTAATCATGAATTTTATTTATTTGTGCATTGGTGCTATATTGTAAGTCCGTGTCCGCTGTGTTGTGCCATGGGGATGTGTTCAAACCTACAAAATGAACTGGCTCGGTAAACGGCGTAACAATAACAGTCTTCACTGATGAACTTGAGCATACGAAAATAACCAACGGAGCTCAGGAGAAATTTTAACACCTTTTAATTCGGTGTTAACAGCGTCATGATATATAAAAGTCGCTTAAAAGTCGACAAGGTCGACTTCATTGCACCGGGTTTATCCTATATGGCTCGGTCTCTTCCCGCAGCGCGGAAAGCGTCGCACAAAGCACGAACGCCGTAGCTTTTAGCGACGACCCACAGGAGTCTCTGAATCATTTAACTCGTAAACCGAAGGGCGCGGCCCGGAATCGAACCCACAACCTTCGAAGCACGAGTCAAACGGCTTGATCACTTCGCCACAGAGTAAGTAATAGTCATGATATATTATTATAGTAACACATCAGAGTACCCGTTGTTACCGGGATAGCATCTAACCTAAGCGTGCACTAACCTTAAATACATAGACCTGTTCTATATTCACCTTGACGCTCAGACTATTCCTATTTCCTCTGTTCCTTCAGATCGTTCTTGCTGTTATGTTCGTCCGATTTTCGTCTAGCTTCTGCCCGTCGTTCTCGGATCCATGGCGTTTCCAATCAATGCTTCTACTTGTATCCACTTGAAGTCCACTGTTCAATTACATTCAAACATCCAATAGCCACACCAATTTGTTTCCACAATCGAATACACGACCGCTCTCTTTTATTGCTCCACAGCGTATGTTTTTGTAGTTACGGTTGCGTTGGTGTGACGTGTCCCGACGTCAATCTGTATCTCTTGGTTTTCTTGCACTATTTGTTTTGAGAGTTTCATCTATCTGTATGGTGTGATTTTGGGCACCTGCTATGTGGCAATTGGCATTACTAATCAGATGTTGTTGTATCTTTTCAATTACATTATTTTGATTCCCTGTACACGGACCTAAATTTATTCTGATATTTCTAAATCTTTTCTTTTCTTGTTAGCCGTAGAAATAGAATAAGATTCTCTCTGCCTTCTTATTCCTCTCTTCTTCTACGGCCCATGAGCAGTTGGCGTTGTACTATTATCTCTATCATCTCTGTGCGGTTACACAAAGGTACCTATAAACTGTATTATATGTACCTTTGGGGTTGGAATTAAATTGTAAGAAGACACAGGTTATGGTCGTCACTAGGAAGAACGAAGTACCACAGTGTAATATACAAGTAAATGGGAATATTCTTCAACAAGTGAATAGGTACAATTACCTCGGAACAGTAATAACATCTGATGGGAGATGCCTTGAAGAGATTAGAACAAGAATCGCCATGAGAGGAAAATATCTGGATGGCTTGGCCACATGGCATGGGCGAGACAGGAACACTGAGCTGATCCACGACTCTGGTGATCGAGTGAAATGGCGAATCATGACCGCCCACGCTTTCCGGCATGGCACATGATTGATTGATGTACCTTTGATGAGTCGTAGTTTCACCAATGACCCCTAGTCCTCTGCTTTTCTTCTGTTTCAATAGGATTTTAATTATGTTTCTAATTTAATATTTTTTTTTTTCATTTTCAGATCCCGTGTACTTCACCCTTAGTTATGGCTACTAGGAAAACAAAAGTTAACACCGAGTGTCGATTTTTCAATGAGGAAAGGGGAGTAAAGTACTTCTTTGTGGAAACAAAGGACCAGAAAACCAGTTGCGTATTAATATGCAGCGAAAGTGTTGCCGTTTTGAAAGAGTACAATCTTCGGCGTCACTACGAAACAAAACATCTATAAACATATTAAAAGTTTTCTGGAAAGTTACGCTCTGGGAAATATGAGTCCATTAAACATGGTTTTGAAACACAAAGAAATCTCTTCACGAGAAAATTTGGTGAAAATGAATCTGTCACTCGTACAAGTTACAAAACAGTGCATAAGATGGCAGAATGAGGAAAGCCGTTTACTGATAACAACTTTATCAAAGAGTGTATGATCGAAGCAGCAAATGACTTGTGTCCTGAGAAAGCTGATTTGTTTGGAACTATCAGCCTTTCGACAAATTTAGATGTGCGGAGAACAGAAGAACTTGGAGAGAACATAGTGCTTCAGATACACGAGGAAGCTAGGATCTTGTTGTGGTATTCTCTGGCGCTGGATGAGTCTACTGACCTCTTCAGTACGTCACAAGTTCTCGTGATCATTCGTGGTGTCAAGTTGGACTTTCAGATAACGGAAGAGTTGACTTCCGTTTCCAGCATGCATGGAACAACAACTGGGAAAGACATTTCGTGGAAGTGCCAACAATTGTGCAAGACTATAATCTTCAAGAAGACCTTTTAAAATAAATGTAATTCAAGTATATGCCCCAACAAGTGAAAGCAGTGAAGAAAGTATAGAGGAATTTTATAATGACATGGAGTCTGCTTTGAAGAACTGTAAAAAATCAGAAATAAATATCATAATGGCAATGGGTGATTTCAACGCAAAAATAGGAAAGCAAAGCGATGGATACAGTGTAGGCAACCATGGTTTGGGAGAGAGAAATGAAAGAGGTTACAGACTTGTAGAATGGGCAAAAGAACAAGAATTGGTTGTGGGAAACACCTGGTTTAAACAACATCCTAGAAGATTATGGACTTGGAGGAGTCCAGACAGCAGGATTAAAAACCAGATAGATTACATCCTGATAAGCAAAAGGTTTCGAAATGCATTAACAGTTGTAAAAACAGTTCCAAATGCAGACTGTTACAGTGACCACAGATTAATTACTGGCACATTGAGGGTAAAGTTAAAGAAAGTCAAGTATACAGCAGGAAACCCTAAATATGACTTGTGCAAATTGAAAACTGACAAAGAAATACAAGATAATTTTAACATAGAAGTAAAGAACAAATTTGATTTATTGTCTGATCTAGAGATCCTATTTCAAGATGTAGATGATCAATGGGAAATGCTGAAGAATTCAATCAGTTGTGCAGCAGAAAAAACTATTCCAAAAGTAAAGAAAGTTGGCCGTAAGACATGGATGACTGAAGAAATTTTACAACTAATGGAAACAAGAAGACAGAACAAAAATAATCCTGCCAAATATGAAGAAATTCACAGAAAAGTCAGAACCTTATGTAAGGAGGCTAAAGAAACATGGCTTGAGAAAAATTGCAGAGAAATTGAAAAACAACACAACAGTAAAAATGCGAAACTAATGCACAAAAGAATTCAGGAGATTACTAATCAAAGAACACGTACATCAGCAGGCTGCCTAAAGACAAAAGATGGAAGAGTCATAATAGAAAAAGATCAGATTTTACATGTATGGTCAGATTACGTGAAAAACCTTTATGACGATAGCAGAGACGAACAATATATTGTTCAAAATAACAATGAAGGGCCAGCAATTTTGAAGATGGAGGTTCAGAATGCTCTTAATCATATGAAATCTGACAAAACCCCCGGTCCAGACAGCGTCACAACAGAAATGATTAATGCTTTAGAAGAATATGGAATAGATAAAGTTACCAGTCTGCTTAATACAATATATGATACTGGAAACATACCTCATGAGTTATGTAATTCTGTATTTATTGCAATCCCAAAGAAATCAGGAGCCTTGGAATGTGATCAACATCGAACAATTAGTATAATGAGTCACATCACGAAGATTTTGCTAAGAATTATCATGCAAAGAGTTAGGAAGAAAATACAACCTGAAATAGGAGAAGAACAATGTGGGTTTGTAGTAGGCAAGGGTACAGTAAATGCTGTGTATTTACTGAGAACCGTAATTGAACGATCTATAGAAGTAAACAAAGATCTACAACTTTGCTTTATTGACTACACAAAGGCTTTCGATAAAGTGAGACATGTCGACATGATAAGGATGCTTGAAGATCTACAAATTGATGGAAAAGACCTTAGACTTGTAAAAAACATATATTGGAAACAACAAGCTGCCATAAGAGTCGATAATGAAGTAGGCCAATATCAGCCTATTAAGAGAGGTGTGAGACAGGGATGTGTAATGTCTCCAGATCTGTTTTCCCTGTACAGTGAAAATATTTTCAGAAATATTGAAAACCTCCCAAGGAATCAACATTGGGGGACGATGCATCAATAACATTAGATATGCAGATGATACAGTCTTGATTGCAGACAATGTACAGGACCTGCAAAATTTAGTAGATGCGATTGTTACACACAGTGAACAACTAGGGTTAGAATTAAATTGTAAAAAGACACAGATTATGGTCGTCACTAAGAAGAACGAAATACCACAGTGTAATATACAAGTAAATGGGAATATTCTTCAATAAGTGAATAGGTACAATTACCTCGGAACAGTAATAACATCTGATGGGAGATGCCTTGAAGAGATTAGAACAAGAATCGCCATGGCAAAAGTAGCCTTTAGCAAGATGAAAAACATACTGACCAATAAAAAGATGTCAATTGAAACGAGAAAAAGAGTGTTGAGATGCTACATAGAACCTGTACTTTTATATGGATGTGAAGCTTGGACAATGAGCAGCCAGGCTGAAAAACATCTGATGGCTGTAGAAATGTGGTTTCTGAGGAAAATGCAAAGAATACCATGGACAGCCAGAAAGACCAATGAACAAGTCCTTCAAGAAACAAATGAAGATCGTAAACTGACCAGAGACATTAGACGTAGACAGTCACAATTTTTTGGGCATGTTATGAGAAGAAATGATTTGGAGAACTTGGTGACAACTGGTAAGATTGAGGGGAACAGACCAAGGGGAAGACCTAGAAACAAGTATCTGGATGGCTTGGCCTTGTGGCATGGTCGAGACAGAAACACGGAACTGATCCACGACTCTGTTGATCGAGTGAGATGGCAGAACATGACCGCACACGCTTACCGGCATGGCACATGATGGATGGATGGATAATCTTCAGCGGAATCAGCTTCGAGGTGTTACAGTTGATGGAGGAAAAAAAAAACATAGCTGGAGTGAAGAAAGGTCTGTCGGGGCAGATCATGACTCAGTTGGAAGATTTGCAAATTCCCGGCGCTCTGTTCATACACTGCATCATACATCAGCAAGTACTCTGTGGGAAGACTTAAATATTTATTGTGTACTGAAACCAGTAGTTTCTGCTGTGAACTTCATTCGGGAACTTGCACACAATCACCGTCAGTTCCAGGCTTTTCTTGAATAAATTGATTCTGAATTCTGTGATTTGCCTTATCACACATCAGTCAGGTGGCTCAGCTGGAGTTAAAGTCCTGCTTCGTTTTTTTACAAGCTCCGAAACGAAATAGATGTTTTCCTCACTGAAAAAGATAGAGCTGATTCACAGCTGTCAGATCCTACCTGGCTGTAAAAATTGTCATTTTTGGTCGACATGAATGAACTGAACTTGAAACTTCAGGGAAAGATTTACCTCGTCTGTCATCTCTACAGAACCATCAAAGGATTTCGGAGAAAGCTGTCATTGTTGGAAGCACAACTGGAAGGAGAAAACCTTTCTCATTTTCAGTGTTTCAAAGTGTTTAGAGAGATTTTCAGATCTTGACAGAATTGAGAGTGACATTCTTCTGTTCCAGAATCCATTTGATTGTAACTTTGATGATGTGCCAATTGAACTACAATTGGAGCTCATTGATTTGCAAGCAAATGACTTGTTGAAAGAGAAGCACAGAGAAGGAAAACTTGTTGAATTGTACCGCTGCTTACCTGATGTTGAGGTTCCGAAACTTAAGACATTTGCAGCTGGTATGGCATCAGTAGCCGGCTCCATGGCCGAGGGGTTAGCAGCTTTCTCCGCTAACCCCGAATACTCTCGTCACGTGACGCGACGAGAATTAGCAGTGGTTCGAATTGCAAAAGTGACTTATGAGAGTATGGAGCCGGTCGCTCAGAAAGTCGTGGCGTGCTGATGAGCGTAATCTAGCCTAGGAATCAACATACAGCTGAAAGATGCTGGTGTTGACCGCAATATCCTGAAACAGGATGGAAACGCGGGAAAAAAAAAAAAATGGCATCAGTGTTTGGAACAATTTATGTCTGTGAGCAAACATTTTAAAAAATGAAGTCTGTGAAGTCACAACATCGAACGCGATTGACTGATAAACATTTGAAAGCAATTCTCTTGATTGGATGCAGCAATTTCAAACCAAACATTTATGGTATTTTGAAAGCCACACGTCAATTTGACAAATCTCCCTAACCTCTTTTGCTGCTTAGTTTGTGAGATTCGGATATGTGCACATTAGGTTTGATGTAACTATCTTTTTGCTAACGTCGCCTTCTTTGATAACTTTGATTAGTTAATAAATGTGTCGGTTGTCTTTGTTTTCTTTGTGTGTGCATTGCACGCCCTTCCTATGATTAACTTAGTTTTTCGTCTTTTTTCCCAGAGCTTTCGTTGTAGCTTGCAATTATTGTTAAAGTTAGCTGTATATCCTTTACAGGATGTTTGCAGTCAACACCTGCATTGATTTCTGTTGTTGATGTCTTGGCAAGTTTACGTTCAGTAGTTTACTATTGCTTTCTGAACGACCGGCACCCATAAAATAGCACAAAAACAAGTGCAACGTTGTCTGCTGCCAAATCGCGCGCAGCTATGTTTCGAACGTGGGTATACCGGATTACGAACCGCGTCCGTAAGACCTTCGCCACGGAGACGGCGCAAGTATTGTACAGAATGACTATCCGGCCCGTGCTCGTCATTTTCTCAGCTAATCCGGCCCGCCGTGAAAAAAGTTTGGTGACCCCTGGACTAGGGGAAAAGAATGAAAGAGGTTGCAGACTAGTACAGTGGGCAAAATAGCAAGATTTGATTATTGGAAACACCTGGTTTCAACAGCACCCAAGGAGATTATGGACATGGAGGAGTCCTGATCATAAGGTAAGAAATCAGATTGATTACATCCTCATCAACAGAAGATTTCGAAATGCCTTAAAAGTCGCAAAAACTATACCAAGCGCAGACTGCTACAGCGACCATAGATTAATCTTATTAAGCAATTTACATATAAAATTAAAGAAAGTCAAATATTCACCAAGAAACACAAAATTTGATCTACAAGCACTGAAGACTGAGGAAATAAAAGATAAATTTAACGTAGAGGTAAAGAACAGATTCTATGCATTGACCGATATGGAAATATTATTTCAAGACGTCAGTGACAAATGGGAAATTTTAAAGAAATCAGTCAACCAAGCTGCAGAAACAACCATCCCAAAAATAAAGATAATAGGACGCAAGAAATGGATGACGGAAGACATCTTAAAACTCATGGAAGTAAGAAGAAATAACAAAAATAACAAGGAAAAATATGAAGACGTTCAGAATGCTCTTAACCATATGAAAACTGGAAAGACCCCGGGTACAGATAACATCACAGTAGAAATTATCAATGCCTTAGAAGAATATGGAATAGACCAAGTCACCAGGCTGCTGAACGCAATATACGATACTGGAGATATACCGCCTTAATTATGTAATTCTATATTTATTGCAATCCCGAAGAAATCAGGAGCCATGGAATGCGATCAACATAGAACAATTAGTATAATGAGCCACATCACAAAGATTCTGCTGAGAATTATCATGCAAAGAGTTAGGAAGAAAATACAACCCGAAATAGGAGAAGAACAATGTGGGTTTGTAGAAGGCAAGGGCACAGTAAATGCTGTGTATATACTGAGAACAGTAATTGAGGGGTCTATAGAAGTAAACAAAGATCTATATCTTTGCTTTATTGACTACACAAAGGCTTTCGATAAAGTGAGACATGTCGACATGATAAGGATGGTTGAAGATCTACAAATTGCGTGGACAAGCCTCTGGATCTCTTGTCATTTGTCCTGCCTCGTGCACCCTCATGCCAAGGGTGTCTCGGGCCCACCTTCGTGCTGGTATAACCCTGCTTCATATAACTGCCTCTGTAAAGTTCATGCAACATAATAGGTAAATACAAAACTTGGACAGGCAATATTTTCAAACACTGCAGTCATTAAAATACACCCTGTATATCGCCAACCGTGACCTCCCATTTGGACCGAAGGACTATATATCGCCATACTAGGGTCATCGTTTTATTTGTTATTTCGTGGTAACTTCCGCAATTTCAGTGCTCAGTGAACGGGCAGGTACATTGCAATACTTGTTCATTTTTATTGTTCACCATGTTTGGTCCAAACCTTATTTTTGTTTGGCGCTGAAGCAGTTTTAAGTTAATGATCTTCTGTGGGATCCACGGTGTCTCATCAATTTCCATAGTGATTCCCATTAATGCTTTCGAATGCTTTTCATAAATTTAATAAAATAAAGTGACTAGCTCAGATCACTGCTTTGCTCTATTAATATTATTATTCGTAACATGGCTGTTTGGTCAGTGCTGAATTTGTTTGGTCTGAAATCTGTTCATACCATAATTGTTTATCAGTGTTAGCTTTTATCTTTTAATGTTCCTGCTTAATATTTTCCCTGGTACTGAGAATAACATTATTCCTCTATAATTTTCACACTCCTGCAGATCCCTTTTGACAGTCCAGCAAAACCCTTTTATCAATACCACCCCTTTTCCAGTCTGCTGGTCTCCTAGACTGCTAAATGATTTGCTCAGTATTTGAGTTAAAGTGTTTCTTTTGGCTTTAAAAGCTTAAGCTGGGATACCACCTAACCAGCAACTTTCCCATGTTCAGAAATTATATGTATTGTTGTCTCTACCAATATTTCTTGTTTTGTAGATTCCCAAGGATTAACTTTCTAATTATTCGAATGCAATGAATTAATCACCCCCCCCCCCCCAAAAAAAAAAAAGAGAAGTATATTGTGAGTTTTACAAAATTTCTAGCCGGGTCAGCTAGTATATATATATACACACACACACACACACACACACACACACACACACACAGACCAGAGATATATACACAGACAACGTCATGCTGTGATGACGTCAGTCTGCACGCGCTGTCTATCTACGGTAATGTCTATGGTGGGAGCGTAAATCCATTTTGACTTGAGAAGTCCCGTTGAACATTTGCAAAATTATCAATTCTTCTTCTTTCGTTCGCCTGAAATATGTTTATAACTGCAATGTTGTCTCTTGTATGAATAGACCCTTACGAGGCATAAAGCCCGGCACTGCACCTGTCTGTGGGACCAGAGTAGGGCGAGCACCATAACATGTAGCAGTTGTCGACATAATTCACGGCGTTATTGCGTGGCAGCCTGATTTCTGTGGTGCGCCTCCTGGCTGGCTGCCTCCGTCTTCAGCACATATCCTTTGCAAGAGTAGACTATGGTCTTACTCGACACACGAGCACATAATGCTGTTTCCGATTCCGATTCCAATTCAAAAACAAAAATTCCAAATTTGTCCTCGTCTAACCTGCTTCATCAGCTGTGGTTATTGTTGAGGATCGTGGTTTTTGTGGGTTTATTTACCCTAATTCTTGTCTTGTGAGTCCTTTCTCGGACTGGTTATGTATCGTTTGTGTCTGTGACGTCAGCTAGGGGATAGGTCGGCGGCTGTCCTTTTTGCATGTTTCCTCTAGTGGTTTTCTTTGTTGGTGTAGGCTCCTGGCTCGTCTGGCTGCAGTCCTTATAAGGACTCTTCGTATTCCCACTCCAGCTGGGGGATCAGTCGGTGGCTGTCCTTTGCGCATGTTTCCTCTTGTTTTCTTTGTTGGTGCAGGCTCCTGGTTTGACTGGCTGAAGTCCTTATAAGGACTTTTTATTTGGTATTTTGTCTTCTCAATTGTGAAGTAACTGTAGAAGCTTTTCGATGTGATGTGCCTCCTTGCGCTTTCTTTAATTCGACTTCCCGCGTTTGAGTTGTTGTTGTCTTTTGATTGCTTCCTCCGAGCTCAGCCATGGGATGATTTCTCCGTCTTCAATGTAGTATTGCCATGGGAATTTATCATCGATTATTATCTCTGGCTCTGTGGCCATACTGCAGGGCACTGGTTTCCCGTACTTCTTTTCTTTTTCCTCCATGCGCTTTATGTATTCCTGACACTTGAGTTCGTAGTGTCTCGATACATCAGGGAACGGGTAATCTGGATTTAGGACGTTCCCTACGCCGACCACAGCGTGCTCATCTCGGTTTTCCTCGGACGTCAGGTGGGATATTGGCTTCCCTTTGGATGTTTCGGGCGTCGTGGTTGGGCTGCTGGCTTTCGCTTGTGATTCCGGCTCGGTTTCTTGGTTTTCCTCCTGCGATTTCTCTGTGAGTTCTTGTGTGGCTTCTGATAATTTGTTTTGAAAGAGTTCCATTTCAGCTCTATGCACTTCTCTTTCAGTCTTGATCATTTGTAGGATTTCTTCGTTCTCCTTCTTCATCTCAGCCATGCGCTGAATCTCTTGTTTGATGTCGAGCTGGATTTCTTTCATTTCGGCCAGCAGCTTCTCATTATCGCTGGTCGGAGACGTCGTCAGCAGTGCCTTGACTTGCTTCTTCAACTCGTCTATCTGCTTTTGAAGTTGATTTCTTTCAGCTTGTGCTATACCCGTGGCTGTCTCGCTTCTCTGCATTGCTTCCTTGAATGGTGTCTTTGTGATGATGGCGATTTTTAAGACGTCTTTGTGTCTTTGCAGGTACGGACAGCCCAGATATCTTGTTCCATGTTTCCCCAGACAGTTGGCGCACTTTCTTTTGTTGTTGGGTGCTCCGAAGTCCGTGTCCAGCTTGGCCAGCGGACACTCCTTGAAGGCGGGGTGATCGGCGCAGTATCGGCATATTTCCGTCTTACTTCGACACGTAGCTCTACTGTGGCCGGCCTTCTGACATCTGGAACATTGCGTGATTCTTGGTATGAATCTCTCTGGTTGCTGCATTCTCTTTTTGAATGATGTTGTGGTCGGCATCTCGTTTCCCTCCGACGTCACTACTGCCAAGGTTGTAGGTATCTTGGAGTAGGTGAGAAGCCGCTCCGCCTTCAAGAATCGGATGTGAAGATTCTCTTCACGTAGCTGCTTCAGGATTTCTTCATCTGTCAACTCCACAGGAATCCGCTTGACAACCCATCGGACTGTTTTTGAGTCAGTGTTTTCGACTCTGGTGTCTTTCTCCTCCTTCTTCTCTGCTGTCTTGGTTCTTGACTGTGTTGGGCTGTCAATCTTCTCCCTCGTAGTAACTTCAGTAATAGCTGTAGTATCAGGCTCTTTGATGCAGCTAGCAGGTGGGCTCTCGACGTTCTTCTTCTTGTTGTCGGCTCCCACGCTGCACATCTTGGCAACAGCGTGTTTCTTGTTCCCGCTGATCAGGCTTCTTCACAGAATAATGCGACTTGACCTGTTTGCGCTCGCAGTGCGAATGCCCGCGCGCGCGACATAATGCTGTTCCTCCGGTCTGTTATTTATAGATACAACCAAAATGATGACGTCACCGTCAGTGTACTACAGCTTTAGTCACTGCGTTTGAGAGTACCCCAGAAGAAAAGTTAATTATACTTAATGACGTATTTACAAGAACCGTTGGTATGAACAATCCAAAATATTTAACAAAGAGGCACATGACTGAAATAGTTGCCTTTACGATTCTGTTCTTCTGTACTTTGAATCAAAGCTCTTGTATCCCGAAAACATGCATATGCTATTTAGTACTTTTGAATTTCTTCATGCGACTCTGGCAGACTCTCCTTGACCTTAACATACCAACAGAATGTTTACTATTGAAAATTGAAGTATTTCACATTTTATCAGCATTTTATTTTCGAACCAAACAGCCAGGCCAGTATCTTGTTGACCAAATCAAATGATAATGTCGAAAATGAGGAGATACGCATAAGAAAACCATCTCTAGAAATAAAATCACACACAGACCTTAACGTATCACCGGCCTGTCAGCCATCATTATTTGTATCTATCAATGATCTGGTCCGTTTAGTGTGATGAAAAATTACACATAAATACAATAATGGGTGTTGAATGTAAACATGCATTCATTATCATTGTAGTCGCTCCGAATATTCCATTACAATATTAAATGTTCCTAGCTGGAATATGACAAGAAAATCTGCCATCACCCGCCATTGAAATATCGCATTACAGCACGCGATCTTCATAATTTCAGTGTGCCATTGATTGCTAACTTAAATGGTCGAAAATTACAAACTACACATAAAAATGGATGCTAAATTTAATAATGCATAGGATAACAATGTAATAAAAACGGTATGTACGTGTTTACGTACATACAACATATGTTTGTTTAACGCGTTGTTATATACAATGCAATGATTAAGACGACGATAGAATGTGGAAATACTAGTGCTAATGTCAGACAAATGACGCGCATGGTTGTCGGCAATACAGCGCATGCGAAGGGTAGCACATTTAAGCTCAATTTTAGATAGACGTCTACTACAGCGGTAGTGAAGAGAGCCCGCCGATGGGTGAAATCTAGAAGTGAACCCACGTGGGTGAAATGAAGCCGTAGGCAGATCTGCAGGAAGTTAAAATAACATGTTGTACGCGTCTTTTTGTAGATGTTAAAGAGCCAAGTCGGTAGCTGTGGTGTAGTGCCAAACAAGTTGACGAGGATTATGTAGAAACACCGTATATGTAAAAAGAATGCTCAGGTATATTATGTCTAAATTCCATTCGTTTTGAACATATAGTTTCCGTTAGCATATGTTGATCCCCACATATGCACATTCACAACAACTCATTGTCTAACATATACATGAACGCACACGCGCACTCATACGTGTTTTGACATACACATACAGAGCTTTAAAGGTTTAAGAGGGAAGAGGATGGACTTGATTGCACCGGGTTTTATCCCATATGGCTAGCTTTCTTTTTGTCGCAGGGCGTCGCACAAAGCATGAACTCCGTAGCTCCAGCGACTACCCCCAGGATTCTCCGAGAAAATTGCACTCGTGAACCGAACAACGTGACCCGGATTGAAATCCACAAACTTCGGTCCGCGAAGAAGACGGCGTAACAACTTCACCACGGAGACTCTTAGTGCTGAACATATAAACGAACACATAGGCACACTCACGTGAACTATACACATATAAAGTCAAAAGGGTGGAGAAGTGACAGACCACAAATTAAAGAAAGAATGTAGATATTAATTCCCGCTGAATTGAGAAACATTTTCAGAAACATAGAAGATATGAAAGGAATTATCATGGGGGGGGGGGGGGGGGGGGGAAAGAAACATCAATAATATTAGATATGCAGATGATACAGTAATCCAGTATTGACTGCAGATAATGAGTAGGATCTGCAACATTCAGAAGATGCGGTTGTTGCACATAGTGGAACTACTAAGGTTAGAATTTAATTGTAAGAAAACACAGAGTATGGTCGTCACTAGGAAGAAATCCATCCATCCATCCATCATGTGCCATGCCGGTAGGCGTGGGCGGTCATGTTTTGTCATCTCACTCGATCACCAGAGTCGTGGATCAGCTCTGTGTTTCTGTCTCGACCATGCCACGAGGCCAAGCCATCCAGGTATTTGCTTCTAGGTCTTCCTCTTGGTCTGTTCCCTTCGATCTTACCAGTTGTCACCAAGTTCTCCAATTAATTTCTTCTCATAACATGCCCAAAAATTTTTTTTGTCTGTCTGCGTCTAATGTCTCTAATCAGTTTACGATCTTCGTTTGTTTCTTGAAGGACCTGTTCATTGGTCTTTCTGGCTGTCCATGGTATTCTTTGCATTTTCCTCAGAAACCACATTTTTACAGCCATCAGATGTTTTTCAGCTTGACTGCTCATTGTCCAAGCTTCACATCCATATAAAAGTACAGGTTCTATGTAGCACATCAACACTCTTTTTCTCGTTTCAATTGACATCTTTTTATTGGTCAGTATGTTTGTCATCTTGCTAAAGGCTACCTTACACATTGCGATTCTTGTTCTAATCTCTTCAAGGCATCTCCCATCAGATGTTATTACTGTTCCGAGATAATTGTACCGATTCACTTGTTGAAGAATATTCCCATTTACTTCTATATTACATTGTGGTATTTCGTTCTTCCTAGTGACGACCATAATCTGTGTCTTTTTACAATTTAATTCTAACCCTCGTTGTTCACTGTGTGTAACAACTGCATCTACTAAATGTTGCAGGTCCTGTTCATTGTCTGCAATCAAGACTGTATCATCTGCATATCTAATGTTATTGATGCATCGCCCCTCTCCCCCCCCCCCCCCAATGTTGATTCCTTCCATATCTTCAATATTTCAGAAAATATTTTCACTGTACAGGGAAAACAGATCTGGAGACATTACACATCCGTGTCTCACACCTCTCTTAATAGGCTGATATTGGCCTACTTCATTATCGACTCTTATGGCAGCTTGTTGTTTCCAATATATGTTTTTTACAAGTCTAAGGTCTTTTCCATCAATTTGTAGATCTTCAAGCATCCTTATCATGTCGACATATATCACTTTATCGAAAGCCTTTGTGTAGTCAATAAAGCAAAGTTGTAGATCTTTGTTTACTTCTATAGATCGTTCAATTACGGTTCTCAGTAAATACACAGCATTTACTGTACCCTTTCCTTCTACAAACCCACATTGTTCTTCTCCTATTTCAGGTTGTATTTTCTTCCTAACTCTTTGCATGATAATTCTTAGCAAAATCTTCGTGATGTGACTCATTATACTAATTGTTCGATGTTGATCACATTCCAAGGCTCCTGATTTCTTTGGGATTGCAATAAATACAGAATTACATAATTCATGAGATATATTTCCAGTATCATATATTGTATTAAGCAGACTGGAAACTTTATCTATTCCATATTCGTCTAAAGCATTAATCATTTCTGTTGTTGACACTGTCTGAACTAAGGTTTTTCACATAATCTGACCATACACGTAAGATCTGATCTTTTTCTATTATGACTCTTCCATCTTTTGTCTTTAGGCAGCCTGCTGATGTACGTGTTCTTTGATTAGTAAGCTCCTGGATTCATTTGTGCATTAGTTTCGCATCTTTACTGTTGTGTTGTTTTTCAATTTCTTCGCAGTTTTTCTCAAGCCATGTTTCTTTTGCCTCCCTACATAAGGTTCTGACTTTTCTGTGAATTTCTTCACATTTAGCAGGATTATTTTTGTTCTGTCTTCTTGTTTCCATTAGTTGTAAAATTTCTTCAGTCATCCATGTCTTACGGCCCACTTTCTTTAATTTTGGAATGGTTTTTTCTGCTGCACAACTGAATGAATTCTTCAGCATTTCCCATTGATCATCTACATCTTGAAATAGGATCTCTAGATCAGAAAATAAATCAAATTTGTTCTTTACTTCTATGTTAAGAAAGAAATACCACAATGAAATATACAAGTAAATGAGAATATTCTTAAACAAGAGTATCGGTACAATTATCTCGGAACAGTCATAACATTTGATGGGAGATGCCTTGAAGAGATTAGAACAAGAATTGCCATTCCCATTTGCAGGCTGAAAAACACACTGACCAATAAAAAGATGTCAACTGAAACGAGAAAAAGAGTGTTGAGGTGCTACATAGAACCTGTACTTTTGTATGGATGTGAAGCGTTCAAAATGAGCAGACGAGGTCAAAGACATATGATGGCCGTGGAAATGTGGTTTCTGAGGAAAATGCAAAGAATACCATATGCCATGGTTTAGTCGAGACAAGAACATTGAGCTGATCCACGACTCTGGCGATCGAGTGAAATGGAGAATCATGACCGCACACGCTTATCGGCATGGCACATGGTGGATGAAAGAAAGGATAACTCCAAATTTGTGAATGGCGCGATTCTTCAAGATAAAACTAACCGTGTGGTGGCCATAAAAGATTTCCTTGCAATGGAAGATTCATCAACTCCCTTAGTTCGCCAAGTCTATTATCGCCAATACAGACAAACCATGATTCACCATATCATTGTAACATTACAGTAAGGTTGCATGTTATTTATAGGACGTCGCAACCAACTCTAGCATTTTGGTCTGTGATTTACTGGGCATGTTTTACGTTCAGAAGTTTGATCCACTTTCTGAACTACCGACGCTCATACAATCGAAATCAACCCAAGACCTCCTCTTCCAAGTAATCTGCGGCTGATGTTGAACCCTCGACTCTGTATGTCGGGGAACTGTAATACGCGTTCACTGTTCCTAAGCCACAAGCCGGGCATGAGTCTAAATTACTCTATACTGTAAATTTATAGTAATTTTTCATACATGCGTCAATAACACATGGTGATTTTTCAGTTTTGTCTGTGACATCGCATGAGGTCATAATTATTTGTAAAGTTACTAACATTCTTCGTGCCACCCAGTTATTACTGGATCCGTTACAAAGGTAACATAATCTTAATCTTTATATATAGTGTTTTCTTTTGATAACTTAGACTAGTGCCAACATCTACATTCAACATCCCAAAATCGATCACCATTGACATTCCTAAGACTATATTTACAGATATCATAATTACACACCCTATCGTAGAAACCCCATCCATTATATGCATCGTGTATTTTACTATATTTAATTAACATTCGTCACTCGTTAAAGTCATACATTGAGTCTCTGGTAGGCAACACATGGTTATTTCTGTCCTATGCATGGGATTTTAAATCCCCTACAGGAAATATCAAGACCCCGGTTATGTATATATAATATCGACAAGAAACACTATTATTGTCTTAATCAAGCAAAATAAGCCATCCTGTTTCGCAAGAGAACATAACATACATACTACACTGAACAGTCAATTACATAGACTGAAATTGGTCCTTGGTGCAGATGACGACAGAGAGAACACAAACCGAACATATAATTGCAGATTGCCACGCGTTTTGTCCATTGCGGACAGAAATTGAATATTCGTGCACATAAACAAACACTCACATAAAGCTTTATGGGAGGCTTACCAATCTTATAAATGGATAACAGACCAGAACTTCTCGCTTACCTATTGCTAGATCCGAACGTCTTGTGTAGTTATTGCTACGTCGGGACTTCGTGTGTAGGTACGGACTTATTGTGTAGACACAGACCTCTTTTATACGTAGATCCAAAATTCTTGTATAGATCCAGATTTCTTATGTAGATCCGGAATTTGTTTTATTATCGATGCGGGCTTCTTGTGTAGCCATTATTAGATCCGGACTTCTTGTGTAGATGTGGACTTCTTTTATAGATTTGGACTTCTTGTGTGGATTCGGAATTCTTGTAAAGATCCAGACTTCTTGTATGTCTATTACTAGATCCGTACTTCTTGTGTAGATCTGTATTTCTTGTGTAACCATTGCTAAATCTGCACTTCTTGTGTAGATCCGAAAATCTTGTATAGATCCGGACTTCTTATGTAGTGATTACTAGACCTGAACTTTTCTTTGTAGATACGGACTTCTTGTGTAGCGATTACTAGATCTGAACTTTTCTTTGTAGATACGGACTTCTTGTGTAGCGATTACTAGATCTGAACTTTTCTTTGTAGATACGGACTTCTTGTGTAGCGATTACTAGATCTGAACTTCTTGTGTAGATCCGCACTTCGTGTGTAGCCATTGCTAGATCCAATTGATATGTCTGCACTTCTTGTGTACTATTTACTAGATCTAGACTTCTTTTGTCGATCCGGACTTCTTGTGTTTCATCCGATTTTGTGTGTCAATGTTGTCTTTTATGTAGTCAATGTTGCATTCGGACTACTTGTATAGCTATTGCTAGAACAACATGGAGAGAGAATAAGATGAAGAAATATAGATTATAGGGGATGTTATACGTGTGTTCACACTCATCAATCTGTCGTCATATCTGTGTAGAGGAGTTATTGAAATCGTGATAACCTCGGTGATGACCTAGATAATGCTTAATAATTTGAAACGGGTATTGTAACAGCTGACAATATTTTTCTGTTTTACCAGACGACAAAACAGGTGCCAATATCGTGGCAAAATATCAACCTGCTTGTCAACCTAACTAAACACTTGCTTTTATGGAAGTTTACAGTAACTGGAGCCGTGATAGCGGCAACACAAAAGTAACTGTTTACAGTAACCTGAGCCGCGATGACAGTTACACAAAAGTAACGCTTGTGTTTGAAAACTCAATTAACAAAATGCCAGGCATCCTAAACGATGACCAGGTTGAGCTGTTTGAAATAATTAATTTTGTTTGCGTCTCTACTGTAATTTCCTTATTTGGTATAGGTGCTAACTTTATGAACATTATTGTATTTCTCAAGCAAGGATTCACTAATACTGTAAACATCAGTTTCTTTGGACTGGCAATATCCGATCTCTGCTGCCTTATTTCGCTGTTATGGGTAGGAGTGTGGTTTAACCCATGCATACGTAACCTGAAAACTGTGATGGTTACTACAGAGTTTCAGTACCTGACAGGGGCGTGTCTACATGGTGTTTGTGGGCGAATCACCAGCTACATCACTGTTTACGTGACCGCAGAGAGATGTTTGTGTATTTTGTTCCCTTTGAAAATCAGACAATTTGTTACCCCCGTAAGAACGACCACTGTTGTATGTTGTATATTCATTATCAACATACTGGCAGTTGTTCCCGAGTATGCGACCTCGTATATCGTGATGATATTCCTACCAGAAAACAACACGCGCATTCTCAGTGTTGCCTACAGGAATGGCAGGGATAATGCTGTGCACATCGTACTCCTTCTGTTCTTCTTCACTGGCATTTTGTCCTTTGCAGCTTTGATCACGTTCACGGCTATTCTAGCGTTGAAACTACAGCAAAGTTCAGAATGGCGTAACAAAGCAACATCTGCTGATCTGCATGGCTCCTATATCAATAGAGAGAAGCAGACGGTCAAGATGATTGTTGTCATACCTACCGTCCTCATCGTCTGCTACACTTCCGGGTCGGTATTTAGCATAGCAACTTTAACACATCCGGAATTTTCTCTCCAGGGACGATATTTTAGACTTTGCAAAGCCGCATGGTCGCTAGCGTATGTATTCCATGCTACGAACTCCAGTGTAAATATATTTTTGTACTATAGGATGAGTTCAAATTTCAGAAAAACTTTCCGCACGAGGTTTGTTTCACACACCCTGTGTCCAGACTTTCATCTGTTGGAGACAAGTAAATTCACATGCGGGTCACCAAGAACTACTGTAGTACTGCTGCCAGTGGTGAAGTTCTATAGGTTACCTCATTTGGGCATGTTAGTAGTAAGTGATGTAGTTTTCGAGCCCCCCCCCCCATTTAAGGCTCCGAGCCTCCGAGATTCTCCTAAATGAGTATAGTTATACATTCATGTGACGTCACTTTCTAGAGCCTCCCAAAATTAATAATATAAGGATAATCTCTGGTTGATTAATTTGGTGTTAATTATTTTTTGTTAATTATTATTTTGTGGTTGCGGATGACGACAGCTTGTGTGTCTTATTAAATAGCTTGACGTATGACACCAGGCACCACGAGGCGCACAATGTAGTTGTGAGGATCCGATCATCAGAAGGGATGGGGTTGTTTCCTTATATATCGTAAAAAAGTGGTGAATATTTCAAAACTAACCGTTATCGATTTGTTTTCAAATGTGGGTATGACTTAGTACCATAAGCGTGGTAACCAATTATTAAACAACCAACTAGAAAATCAACCAACCAAACAACCAAAGAAATAACCAACAAAATAATCAACCAACTAACAAACATAACTGACCTCCCAACCAACCAATCAAACTCAACAAACAGAGAGCCAACAAACCCATTGACTATTAAATCGATCAATCAATTAACCAATTAACTAACAAATCAGTGAATCAACCGACCAATTAAGTAACAAATCATTCAATTAACCAACCTATTAACTAACATATTGGTCAATCAACCAACCAAATAACTAAGAAATCAGTCAATCATCCGACCAATTAATGAACGAATCATTCAATCAACCAACCAATTAACTAATAAATTAATCAACCAAACCAACAATTAACTAACAAATCAGTCAATCAACCAACCGATTAACTAACAAATTGGTCAATCAGTCAACCAATTAACTAACAAATCAATCAAGTAACAATCCAATTAACTAACAAATAAATCAAGTAACCAAACAATTAACTAACAAATCAGTCAATAAACTAACCAATTAACTACCAAATCAATTAAGTAACCAACTAATTAACTAACAAATCAGTCAATTAACCAATCAGTCAACCTAACTTACATTATACCAGCTTGGTCCTATTCTGAACAGGAGGCCGCTAACGAACGTTTGTAATTCATATGTACTGGATCTTCGTTCTCTGTATTTCTGATCAACCCAGCCGTACCTATTAATGTTACAAATAAAGTCTTGCTCTAGCATACAAGTGCGTGAAACTCCCCGCCACGCAGACCTCAGTATTTGATGTAAAGTAAGTAAACAAAGTAAAAGGCACTTTTCAGGCCTTAAGACGCTTTGGCATATAATGCTAGATTCAAATGTTTATAGACCAATCGGCGCTCGTTGGGTGACGTGGTCAAAATAGGCCATAATACGTGCATATGGGTACTTTATTGTTTGTTCTTCCATCATGAAGTGTTGCACTATCTTTAAATATTCTCTACCAGAAACTCCATTTATATTTAAGCACGCAACATGCGGGGGTGCAGGGTATATGAATAGGCTGATAACTGGCATGGAATGCGCCTCTTGGTGGTAGATTACCGATGGACAAGAGAGAGGTGGTCGTGTGCCCGTGGGACCAGGTGGAGAATTCAGGGGAACAGACTGAGAACCCTTATGTGAAAAAATTAAATTGCGGGGGATCGGCAGGGGTTCTGGAAAAATCTCAACACTGAGAGGGAAGACCAGGAGAACTTTCAATCAGATAGCAGTGGGAATTATTAGTAGTATGAATCTTCACTGGCTGTTGAACGAGGGGACGGAGCGCATATTGGAATGTCCTGAGTGCAGTAATGTCGGGTCTTAGCTCGACTCAACTCAACTCAACTCAACGTAACAAGGAAACAAAAAACAGCAAAATGTATTTTATATCCAGTGCCAGAAATGTAATTAACGGAAATACATGCATAACATGATACATTTAGCCATATCTTTTAGCTGGTGATCCAACTTTAGCACCTGAAATGTAAGAAACAAAATATGTTAGAATAAATAAAACAGTTGAAATAATTTTGCCCGATCGAGTACCAAATAAATAGTAAGTGGGTTTTTGACCAAACAGGATACACAATAAAGTGAGCAAGTATTATGAGGCAGCCTCAAAATAAAACCTTAAAAAAGTGATAGAAATTACAATAACCATGTCATTGTCTTGTAACATGTGAATATTGTTGTAAAGATGTCAAGAGGCCAAGCACGTGATATCACGGTAAAGACGAACACTATGTTGCCATAAAGACAATTTAAAGATAACCGTCTCACTTTTGACATGCACCAAAGAGAAGCAGCGTTCTGTTATCCATTTCTTGATCAGCGAAGGTGTGAAACCAATATAAATGTATTGGCTAATGAAGGTCCAGTATGGTGATGCATGCCTGTCGACCAGCAAGTGTATGAGTGGAGTAGGAAGTTTCAAAACGGTGTGACTTCTGTGACAGACTGTCCACGACCAGGTTAGGCACAACGAGTACTGACCCCAGAGTCGATTGAAGCCGTTGATTTCCCCCATACAGGAAAACTACAAAATGGCTGTGAGTGACATTGCCGCACAACTTGACGTAAGTCAAAGTTCAGCACACAACATCATCCATGATGTGCTACAATACCGCAGTGTCTGCAAGGTGGGTGCCACGGCAGCTTACTCCAGAATTGAAACCACGACGCACTGATGCTTGTCAAGAACGTGTGCTGTGCTTTGGAGCATAAGGTGATGGTTTCCTATCAAGAATTGTTACTGGAGATGAAACCTGGGTTCACTATCACTAGCCGAAAATGAAGAGATCGAGCAAGGATTGGTATCATCCCTACTCACCGAAACCAAAGAAGTTTCACGCGCAGCCATCTGCAGGGATGGACGAGGCGTTATCTTAGAGCACTACATGCCAAGAGGGAAAACTGTCACCAGTCATACGTAAATAGATCTTCTCATGAATCTTCTTCGACCTGCAATCAAAACCAAACTTCTGAATAAAGGTGTCCTTTTGTAAAATAACAATGCTCGACCCCATACTGCCCGTAGAAAGGTTGAAACCACCGAATACCGAAACTTTCAGTGTGTTCCACATCCCCCTTAATCGCCAGACCTAGCCACCATTGAGGACAACTCAAAGACTGGGAGGAAAGACTTTTTTTGTCCGATGAATTGGTACAGAAGGTGGTGCATGAGTGGTTACACACGAGACCAAGATACTATTTTTCTACAGAAATGCAAGCACTTTAGTGGCGCTGGAGGACATGCATTGAACGCAGTGGTGACTACATCGACAAAAAATGATGTTCTTTACTATTTCAGAATATATTTTCACACGCACGCACGCACGCACGCACGCACGCACGCACGCACGCACGCACGCACGCACACGCACACACACACACACACAGAGAGAGAGACACACACACACAGAGACACACACACACAGACACACACACACACAAACACACAAACACACACACACGCGCGCGCGCGCACACACACACACACACACACACGCGCGCGCACGTACGCACGCACGCACGCACAAATTAGATTATCATTTGAAGCCCCCTCGAATAATATACATTTCCGTTCACTGAGCACTGAAATTGCATAAGATACACGAAACAAATAACACGATGACCATAGTATAGCGATATATCATCCTTCTCTCCAAATAGGTGGTCACATTTGGCTACATGTTATCCTTCGGCACTAAATTAGGTAAACCCGATAGTCATAAACAAAAGGTTGCACTATGTATGGCCTGACATATTTAGTTGCTTCTTGTTAGATGTGTACTATGAGGTGTATTTTTAATGATTGTGCAGTGTTTGAAAATATTGCCTGTCCAAGTTGTGTTTTCGCCCTATGTAAAGTTCATGTAACATAATAGGTAAATACAAAACTTTGACCGGAAATATTTTCAAACACTGCACAGTCATTAAACATACACCCATATATACCATATGAATTGAATAGATAAATCATATGTTGGTTGAAATTCATAACATACATGTTCTCTGATACGGTTCGAATGTGGAGCAATGTTAGAAATGTAGAAGATATGAGAGAAATCACCATAGGGGGAGATAACATCAATAACATGAGATGTGCGGATGATACAGTATTAATTGCAGACAAAGAGCAGGGTCTGCAACAATTAGTAGATGCGGTTGTTGCACAGTGAACAACTAGGGTTAGAATTAAATCGTAAGAAGACACAGATTATGGTGATCACTTAGAAGAAAGAAATACCACAATATAATATACGGGTAAATGGTATTATTCTTAAACAAGTGAATCGGTAAACCTATTCTGGAACAGTCATAACATCTGATGGGAGATGTCTTGATGAGATTAGAACAAGAATTGCCATAGCGAAGGTAGCCTTTTGCAAGATAGAAAACATACTGACAAATAAAAAGATGCCAATAGCAATGAGAAAAAGAGTGTTGAAGTGCTACATAGAACCTGTATATGGTTGTGAAGCGTGGACAATGAGTAGATAACCTAAAAAAACATCTAATGGCAGTGGAAATGTGGTTTCGGAGGAAAATGCAAAGACAGTCATGGACTGACAGCAAAAAAAAAATATATGAGAAAGTTCTAAAAGAAGCAAATGAAAACCGTAAACTGATTAGATAAATTAGACGTAGATAGTCACAATCTTTTGGGCACGTCATGAAAAGACATACACTAAAGAACTTGGAGAGGACTGACGCAATTTAGGGGGAAAGAACAAAGGGAAGGCAGAGAAGCAAATATCTGCATGGCTTTACTACATGACTCGACTCTGGTGATCGTGTAAGATGGCGAAAATGACCGCCCACGCTTATCAGCATGGCACATGCTGGTGATGAATGTTATCTCTACAAGATTATTGTTTGTGGCTCCTGTGTTCAAATTGACTAAGTGAGAATATTGTTTTGAAATTCGTTTAATTTTTAAAGTGCTGAGGTCAGCGTTCCTGTACCCAGCAGTAGCTGGTTCTAAGTTTCATTTTCCGAACATTACGCCGCTAGGTTTTATCCTATATGGTTCGGTCTTTTTCCGCAGGGTGACCCATCGAAAGCGCCCCACAAAGCGCGAACTCCGTAGCTCCAGCGACAACTCCCAGGAGTCTCCTGAAACATGCACTCGTGAACTCATACCTTTTCTTGCTGTCATTGGTGTTACTGGGGTCCCAGAGGAAGTAAAGAATGGTTACAGTTTAAACTACCATTCTTAAGTTTTGTCACTTACCAACATGAATGGCCAGTACTGGATTGTCGCAGTTGCTGCATACGTGGATGTCTGCTGTGCCGTCACCTCTGACAGTCACACTCTTGTCTGTGCAAGCGCCATTGACATACTCGCCACTGATGACGTCGCAATAGGTTCCTGCCGGAAGTCCGGTCTGAAGAAAGAAACATGTCGTTGAATTAAATTAAATGCAAAAAAAAACCTCATTAAATATGAATAAGAAGATCGACGAATAAATAAAACCAGACATTTATGTGCGAACATTTGGACCAAAGTCCTTATCAAACGGAACAAAATAAAGCAAAATGAATAAACATATATAAACTAACATCACAAATGTGTTCTTCCATTAGGTCTTGTCCAAAAGGAAGAGGTAGCAAAATAGAACTTCAATCGAAGGTTATCCTGGCTGAATGGAGAAGAGCGTTCGCTCTTAAACTTCCAATGTGCTGATGCCAAGATAGTAGGTTCACCCCTACATCGGCTTGCTGGACTACAATGATGACTTATTGTCCTTGACCTGGGGACGTACATTACGAGTACCTCAGAAATCGGAGTGTCTTCGCCTGATGGCAAAGGACACCGGTAATTTTGTGACACCTTGGCGTCTTTACAGACTAAAGAATGTGGACTGGATCTAAAACTCCATGGCACAATGCCTGGGCTTGGATCAAGAGAACATGTGTTGCCCCTGCAGCATGATCCATCTTCCAGTGCATTAGAAGTAGTAGCATATGTATGGGCTACGCTTGAGTTCAAAGTGAACACCCCCCCCCCTCTTCCCCTTAAAAATGAACTGAAACCTGATGTAAAGTTTGCAACGCAAACAAGTAATTACCTGTAACGACTGGTTGATGTCGGTGCTCTCCAAGTTAAATGCGATGAACGCTTTGTTTCCCCTGGAGAAGGCGATCTTGTAATCCGCCCCTGACCACCAGTTGGCAACGTTAGTTCCGCGAGCGTTGTTACGGAAAGCAACCATGTTGTAGATTTGAAGCCATCTGAAGCATAATAAAACTGTGTTAAGATGGTCATCTATTGAATTTGGTATCTTTTATTTAACAACGAATTCGTTCATATATTACACGTAAGCAACATCAAGTCCCTGAAACTGAAATATAGGGTGTATTTGTAATGACTGTGCATTGTTTGAAAATATTTTCGGTCCAAGTTTTATATTCACCTTCTGTAAAGTTCATACAACATAATAGGTAAATAGAAAACTTGGACCGGCAATATTTTCACACCGCACAGTCATTAAAAATACACCATGTACTTTTGGCCACATTAAATGTCACAGTGGTTTGAAAAAAAAAAAAAAGCAGTGAAGGAAGGCATGATTCCTAGAAGAAGGGGCTGGGTCGACCAGTCGATACATGAGATCGAAAACCTCTTGGACAAGAAAATGTATGAGACAGGAAAACTTGTGAAGGATCGAGACTCTTTTCCCCGCGCCGTAATGAAAGAGACGTTTTGTGGAAGACAACTTTTACTATAACCTATCTCAGGAGTCTGCGCCTAGCATTTTCAGGAAGTAACGATAACTGACCAAAAGAAAAATTACAACAACGGAAATGAGGTTCCCGAGAAGAATACTCAATGACAATGCATCAAGAAGAGAGAAAATCAGAAATGAAGAAATTAGGACTAAAGTGGGGGATATAGCTGCGCTAGATTTCATTAGAAAACAGCAAGTTGGATGGTTCAGCCACATAACTAGGTTACCAACTAACAGTATACCACAACAAGCAATGACGTACAGACCAGATGGAACCAGAAGAAGAGACCGATCATGTAAACGATGTACAGATGAAATAACAGAGTTCATGGGAATCTAAATATATGAAGCCTATTAACGGGCATTCTCCCGCGGTTTATGATTCACCTCGACACCGCAAGATATAAGAGGAACAAGATGAGATGTGATGAGATGAGATGAGAATGATGATATATTGAAGTAGTTTTTTAGGCAGTACAAGTCTATCATATTTTTGTCCCCCAAAAGATATTTAAAAGGCAAGAGGGCCGACTTCATTGCAAAGGGTTTTGTTCCATATGGCTCGGTTTCTTTCCGCAGAGCGGCCAGTCAAACTCGTCGCACAAAGCATTAACTCCGTAGCTCCAGCAACGGCCCTCATGAGTCTCCGAGAAAACTGCACTCATGAACAGAACGACGTAGCCCGGAATCGAACCCACAACCTTCGGAAAGCGAAACAACTG
The DNA here is from genome assembly GCA_963921405.1 of Cepaea hortensis. Taxonomy (NCBI): domain Eukaryota; kingdom Metazoa; phylum Mollusca; class Gastropoda; order Stylommatophora; family Helicidae; genus Cepaea; species Cepaea hortensis. The sequence goes on along the minus strand of OY992879.1, from coordinate 90,747,114 downwards.
TCGTTCATCATCATCATCATCATCATCATCATCATCATCATCATCATCATCATCATCATCATCATCATCATCATCATCATCATCATCATCATCATCATCATCATCATCATCATCATCATCATCGTCATCGTCGTCGTCGTTATCATCATCATCATCATCATCATCATCATCATCATCATCATCATCATCATCATCATCATCATCATCATCATCATCATCATCATCATCATCATCACCATCATCATCGTCATCGTCATTGCCATCATCATCCATCATCATTCATCATCATCATCATCATCATCATCATCATCATCATCATCATCTCATGTTGTTTCTCTTGTACATCGCGGTGTTGAGGTGAAGCATAAACAACGGGAGTATGCACTTTTATGGGGGTTTATCTTTTCCCAGTTAAAAATATTATGGATACATTTTGGTGGAGACTGCGAGATTTCTAAAAACATGATCGACTAAGCCAGCTGTCACGTTGTGGTGATGATGCTGATTATGTGTCATATATCCGGGAAAGGTAAATCGTAGGCCTAATGACATAACCAACCTGGCAAGTCAGTGATATAAGTACATTCAGGACCCTTTGACATACTTTAAGGCGTATTGGGACATTTGGTGTTAAAAACATATTTTCATAGACAAACCGGGCACTTGTTGGGTGATGTGGTCAAAATCTTGTCCGCCGCCTATACCTTTACTTGCCAGGACATTTCCTGATACCCATACTAGTAGTAGTAGTAGTAGTAGTAGTAGTAGTAGTAGTAGTAGTAGTAGTAGTAGTAGTAGTAGTAGTAGCAGTAGCAGTAGCAGTAGCAGCAGTAGTGGTAGTGGTAGTGGTAATGGTAGTGGTAGTAGTAGTGGTAGTGGTAGCAGTGGTGGTAGTGGTTGTCGTAGTGGTTGTGGTAGTGGTAGTGGTAGTAGTAGTAGTAGTAGTAGTAGTAGTAGCAGTAGCAGTAGCAGCAGCAGCAGTAGCAGCAGCAGCAGTAGTAGTAGTAGTAGTAGTAGTAGTAGTAGTAGTAGTAGTAGTAGTAGTAGTAATAGTAGTAGTAGTAGTAGTAATAGCAGGGACATCAGCAGCAGCAGCAGCAGCAGCAGCAGTAGTAGTAGTAGTAGTAGTAATAGTAGTAGTAGTAGTAGTAGTAGTAGTAGTAGTAGTAGTAGTAGTAGTAGTAGTAGTAGTAGTAGTAGTAGTAGTATTTGTAGACTAGAAGTAGTAGCAGGGACAGTAGCAGCAGCAGTAGTAGTAGTAGCAACAGTAGTAGTAGTAGTAGTAGTAGTAGTAGTAGTAGTAGTAGTAGTAGTAGTAGTAGTAGTAGTAGTATTTGTAGAGTAGTAGTAGCAGGGACAGTAGCAGCAGCAGCAGCAGCAACAGTAGTAGTAGTAGTAGTAGTAGTAGTAGTAGTAGTAGTAGTAGTAGTAGTAGTAGTAGTAGTAGTAGTAGTAGTAGCAGCAGCAGCAGCAGCAGGAAAAGCAGCAACAACAGCAGCAGAAGCAGCAGCAGTAGTAACAGCAGCAGCAGCAGTAGTAACAGCAGCAACAAGAGCAACAGCAGCATCGGCAGAAGTAGCAGTAGTAATAGTAGTAGTAGTAAGTAGGCACTGCGTTTTAGCGACGCCGAACTTTACCAGAGATGTATTTGCGGCGATTTTCGTTTTCTTGTTATTCTGTCCTCCATTTAAGGATATATAGAGTACTCGTGACGTTAAATTCCTCGATTATTTCAAGATCGCATTAAAACAGAAACCGACTACCGAGTATTGTTGTTCCTTCCATTGTCTACGAATGTTTATATCTTGGCTTCTCAAATTTTTCGTCTAACGTAGATAAAGAAACTGTCTTTTTAAGACGTAAGTAGACTCGTAAATTCCGTTTTATATAGACTTTGGACATTGATGTAGTATAAATAATTAAATTGGGCATCCATTTGTACGCATACTGTGCAATTTTTGACTATTTAGGTCGTAGGTAACACCCCAAACTGAAATGATGAAAACTGCATGCCATGATGCTGTAATAGGATATTTCAATGGCAGGAAATAGCAGTTTTCCGTGTCAATCCAGCGATGAACATTTAATCTTCTTACGGACTATTCAGAGCGATGGCAATGATAATGAATGCATGTTTGCATTCAACACCCATTGCAGTATTTGTATATAAATTGTCATCACTCTGCAAGGACAGTAACATATACATTTGAGTAATTTTGTATCACAACTTCCCTCAGAATCTACCTGCGCAAACAGCAGACATGGCATGCAGACTGACGTTATCACAAACACGCGCGTACGCGCACGCACGCACACACACTCACACACACACACATATATATTCCGGTCTCCCTGGCGAAGCGGTTATGGACGCTGTTTGTAATCCCTTATATCCAAGTACGAAAGAGAGCGGCGCAAGATTCGGCAGCGAATCGTGTCACATTGGTTTCTTACGGAAAGGTATTAAGCCGGTCGTTCAGAAATCAATGGCAAACTACTGAACGTAAAACTTACCAAGACATCAACAGCAGCTGAAAACGCGACGTGATCCGCTGCCGAATCCTGCGCAGGTGTGTTTTGTACCTGAGTATACGGGATTACGAACAGTATCCTCAAACCATTTCGCCAGGGAAACCGGCATGTATATATATATATGAAACCATATATTTTGATATCTATGGGACAAGGAATCAGAACAGATGGTGTCACTATTTTATTAATATCACATAATTTGAATCAGTGAAAGATTTAATAATGTTAGTTAGTTGCATATCATTTACTGGATGTCGCAGTCAACACCAGTATATTGTGCTGTTATGATCTCTTGGCAAGTTTACGTTCAATAGTTTGTCATTGTTTTCTGAATGATCGACCCCCATACCATTTCAGAAATAATCAATGCAAGGCAGTGTGCTGCCAAATCGATCACAGTTGTGTTTCGAACGCGGGTATGCAGGATTACGAACTGCGTCCGTAACCCCTTCACCAGGGAGCTGGCTTTAATAATGTAGTTGATTGATATCAATTACTCAATTAATATAACTCAGAATAATATTTTTGTATGTGCAGGACTTGAGGTTACGGACTTGATTCGTAATCCCGTATACCCAGGTTCAAAACACAGCGGTGCTGGTTTTTTTTTTCAACCAAGGTATAGGTGCAGGTCGTTCAGAAAGCAATGGCAAACTACTGAACATTAGATTTGCCCAGGAGTCACGAGCAGCCAAAAATGCTGCAGTTGACTGCTACGTCCAGTGTAGGACGTGCAACGAAAATTATGCAGACTAAATAACTCATGGTTTTGTTATTTACTTCTTCTAAAGTGCATGATTTGGTATTTTATAAAAGTTGAAAGCCACCATAAATCTTCAGAGTTTAGTACATCATTCACAAGTGTCATTATTACATGACAGTCATGGTGCACTATTTTTGCATTTAAGAAAATGCGACATATTATTAAAATGGTTTTAGAAGGGAGGAGAAGGAGAAAGAATGAGAAGAAGTAGGCGAAGGAGGGGAGGAAGAGGCAGGAGGAAGAGGGAGTTTAAGGTTTTCATTTGAATTTTGCTTTATAACGGTGGCCCTCAAAATAACAACACGAGTTATCCCCCTTAGCGAGGAAAAACCAAGAGCAGTTATCCGCCTTTAGCTAATGTGTTTTGGTCACAATTTTCGGAAGGGCATTTGGACCCTTTCCCTCTTTGTCAATATTACACAAACATATATAAACACAAACATTAATATCTCAGCTTGGAATTGACCCACAGACTTGAATAAGGTATCGTTGGATTTGTTTTTTCAAGAGGTATCCATCTATGTATGTAATATAATTAAAAAGCAATTAAAAAAATGTTACTAAAGTGGCTAGTAGTAGTAGTAACATCAGCAGCAGCAGTACAGACGTTTCTGAAATAGTTACGAGGGAAGTTAATAGGTAAGTCACAAATGGCTGTAGAAAAATAACTAAATATGATAACAACTTGAACCAGTTTATTTTTACACATACATTGTCCCTTTATTTCTCAACATAATTTCCACCAACAATAATGCAATTATTCCATAGTTTTATCAGTTCTCCCAAATCGGCTGCATAGAATTGCATGCTCTGTTTTCTAAACCACGATTTCACTTCACATTCAACTTCAGCATCATTCGCGAAATGTCTTCCGCCAAGGTGGGTTTTCAATGGACTTACTCTCTAGAGATCTCCCGTAAAGCGGTGCATAGCTGGGTAGAAAAATGTTACGAGGGCGAGTTAATAAGTAAGTCACACAGTTCTGTGGGATGGCAGGTAAATGAAAACAAAGCACGCAGTTCTAAGCAACCGGTTTAGGAGAACTAATAAAACTATTTGATAAGTGCATCAATGTTGGTGGAAATTAAGTTGAGGGATGATGTATGTATAAAAATAAACAGGTTTCAAGTTGTTATCATATTTAGTTATTTTTCTACAGAGTTATTTTTCTACAGCCATTTGTGACTTACTTATTAACTTACCCTCGTACATTACAGAAATCATCATCCACCAAAGTATGATTAAAGATTTATAAAGATGAGTATAGATGGACACACATTAACAGTAACATCGTCACCTGTGCTCACAGGTCCATCCCCCTGTACACAGCATCCCGTTGTGACCCACAGTCTTAATACTCATGTCGGCATTGTGAGGTGGTCCCTCGGATGTGTCGGCCCTGTTGAACTCGAAGCTACTCATGATCCGCGGCATTCCGTAAGGATGTGCCAGCATAAAGGCAGTGGCCATCTGGGGACAACACGTGAACATTAGGAACAGATTTGTTGTTGGCATTCAGCTGCTGTTTTCTTCTTCTTTTTCTTCTTGTTTCTTCTCTTCTTCTTCTCATCTCCTCTTCTTCCCTTCCTCCTCCCCAGCTCGTCCTCTCCACCTCCTCTTCTGCTCTTCGTCTGCTATGTTATGTTCCACAAACAGCCTAAAAAAATTGAATTCAAATAATTTATCGTTTTCTATGTTACGTTCCACGAACAGCTTAACAAACTTGCTGATCCTTTCTGGGTTGTAGCTAAGACATATAACAATATTATAAATCGCAGTGGGCCCGTTAACGAAGTTGATAGCGAACTGCGATAGTAGTGTCTTGAACACGGTTGGCCGAGGGTTCTAGGCTAGAGACTCGTCGCTTGTCAAATTGAGGAAAAGACTGGCCACCTTTGCCTCCGTACTCAGGCCTAGAAAATGTGAGGGCGCTATCACATCACAGACACATAACAGGAAACTGCTTCGGCATAAATTTATTATAGTATATAGAGAAAACATAAAATGTCAGTTTTAACTAGGCTACGTATAAGTGTCAGTTTTAACTAAGCTATGTAAAGTGTCAGTTTTAACTAGGCTACGTAAAGTGTCAGTTTTAACTAAGCTAAATAAAGTGTCAGTTTTAACTAGGCTATGTAAAGTGTCAACTTTAACTAGGCTACGTAAAGTGTCAACTTTAACTAGGCTATGTAAAGTGTCAGTTTTAACTAGGCTAAGTAAAGTGACAGTTTTAACTAGGCTACGTAAAGGCTCAACTTTAACTAGACTACGTAAAGGCTAAACTTTAACTAGGTTACCTAAAGTGTCAATTTTAATTAGGCTATGTAAAGTGTCAGTTTTAACTAGGCTGAATAAAGTGTCAGTTTAAACTAGGCTATGTAAAGTGTTAACTTTAACGAGGCTACGTAAAGTGTCAGTTTTAACTAGGCTAAGTAAAGGCTTAGCTTTAAGTAGACTACGTAAAGGCTCAACTTTAACTAGTCTATGTAAAGGCTCAGCTTTAACTAGACTACGTAAAGGCTTAGCTGTAAATAGATTACGTAAATGCTCAGCTTTAACTAGACTATGTAAAGGCTATGTAAAGTCCCAGCGTTAACTAGGCTACGTAAAGTGTCAATTTTAACGAGGCTACGTAAATTGTCAGTTTTAACTAGGCTACATAAAGTGTCAATTTTAACTAGGCTACGTAAATGCTCAGCTTTAACTAGACTACGTAAATGCTTAGCTTTAACTAGACTACGAAAAGGCTCAGTTTTAACTACACTACGTAAAGCGTCCATTTTAACTAGGCTACGTAAAGGCTCAGTTTTAACTAGACTATGTAAAGTGTCAGTTTTAATTAGGCTACGCAAAGTGTCAGTTTAACTAGGCTACGCAAAGTGTCAATTGCAACGTGAAAAATGTATTGAATTGCTACATAGAACGTATACTTTTGAATCAATGTCAAATGTGGAAAATGAGCAGACAAGCTGAAAAACATATATTGGCAGAGGAAATAATGTGGTTTCCGAGTCAAAATGCAGAGAATACAATGGAAAAAAAGAGAGCAATTCCTACAAGAAACAAATGAAAACCGTGAAATGATTGCAGAAATTAGACATAGGCGATCACGATTTTTTGGGGGCACGTATCGAGAATAAATTAACTGGAGAACTTGGTGACAACTGGCAAAATTTAAAGGGCAAAGAGCAGGGGGAAGAACTAGAGGTAAATATCTGGATGGCTTGGCCACATGACACAATCGTGACAAAAACAGAGTTGATCCACGACTCTGGTGATCGTGTGATGGCGAAACATGACACCACAACCCCGCCCCGCTTTCCCCCCACCACGCTTATCGGAATGGAATCTACCTACCTACCTACCTACCTACCCACCTACCCACCCACCCACATGCCTGCCTGCCTGCCTGCCTGCCTGCCTGCCTGCCTGCATGCATGCATGCATGCATGCATACATACATACTAGTTAAAACTGACGCTTTACGTAGCCTAGTTAAAACAGACACCTTACGTAGCCTTGTTAAAACTGATGCATACATACATAAATACATACATACATACATACATACATACATACATAC